>CM040402.1:116153531-116753531 GCA_022702515.1 Ilyophis sp. 1 JC-2022
GTGTTCTATGGTCAGATTAAACGAAAATCGAGCTTTTCGGCTATACCGAAAATAACCTGATCCCCACTGTTAAGTATGTGTCATGGATCGCGCCTTCCTTCCCTTATCTCCACGCTTAGTATTCAGTTTTTTCATCTACCTGTAAATCTATCGGATTTTTCTGTGTTCCGCTACGGGCTTTGCTTTCGCCTCGGTGATTAGTGAGTTCACCTGTCCTGCATTTCCTCTCACTATTTATACCCCGCTTCCTCCTTTTCTCGTCGCTTCCATGTTATTTGACGTAACATTCTAGCCGGTAAAGATATCGGAAGTTGTACTGCTATCGACCGCTTTGCTTCTCAACGCGGGACTTGTTAGCAGTACAATTTAGAAAAAGTTTAGTGCGCTCTTTCGCTCTTATGTCAGAGCAGAGGTTTTGGGTGCTTTGTTTTCCACCCAAACCTACGAGTGTTCTTTTGTTTTTCTCCTTCCTTTCTTTTGTTCGCTCCAATACGGGAGTAAGATAAGTGTTACTTTCTAGCGGGTAAAATATATAGGAGTTGTGCGTGCTATCAACCGCTTTGTTGCTCTACGCGGTTCTTGTTAGCAGTACAACTTAGAATATTTAAAGTGCGCTCTTTTATTTCAGTGCAGAGGTTTTGGTTTCTTTGTTTTCCTCTCATACCTACGAGCGTTCTCACTCTAAGGGTTAGGGTTATTTTTTATTTCTCTCCTTCCTTTCTTTTTTGTTCACTCTACTACGGGAGTTAAATAAGCGTGACTGCTTATTTCCTTTGTTTTGCTCAGATATCGAGCTCCTCGCTTTTTATCGCGAGGTTATTTGTTTTCTCCTTATTTTCCCCATCCACTACGGATTATTGTCCGTCTCAGTGGTGTTCGTTGAACACTTTAAGATTCCTTATCTGTCGCACCTGGACCTCCAATATTTCCTCCGTGTCTCTGGCATAGAGAACCCCTACAGAATGGTGGAGGTTCCGTGATGTTCTGGGGCTGTTTTTCCTCCAAAGGCCGGGGAAACTGGTTAGGGTACATGGCATCGTGAGCTCAATGAAATACCAGGAAACTTTAAATCTGCCTCTGCCAGGAAACTAAAACTGGGTCATTGTTGGATCTTCCAGCAGGACAATTATCCAAAACATATGTCCAAATCAACACACAAATGGTTAACTGAACACAAAATCAAGCTTCTGCCATGGCCATCTCTGTCCCCATTGAAAACCTGTGGGCTGAGCTGAAGAGGAGAGTGCACAAGAGAGGACCTAGGACTCTGGATGATCTGGAGAGATTCTGTAAAGAGGAATGGTCTCAGATTCCTTGCTCTGTTTCCCCCAACCTTATTAGATGTTACGGGAAAAGACTCAGTGCTGTTTTATTGGCAAAGGGAGGTTCTACAAAGTATTAAATGCAGGGGTGCCAATAATTGTGGCACACGTAGTTTTGTTCAAAATAATTCTTTCTTGATGAGGGATTTTTTTTCTCTGAATAAATTTACTTAAATTAAAGATAGGATTTTTCTCATTCTTTCAGTGTGAGATTAAGCTAATTCACCAAATGGTGAATTTTTTATAACCCTTTTTACTCATCTTTACCAGGGTTGCCAATAATTGTGGAGTGCACTGTATATGTATACACTTTCTATTTGAACTTATAGGTGTCTGTGAATACTTGGCTGCTGTTAGGACATACAATGGCTTAATTTGAAGGCCTGAGTGATGGAAAAGTTATCTAAACTGAAACAATGAAAGTTAAATTAATTGTGTATCTGGTAAATAATGTGTAACATAATGAAACAACAATGACAACATGCATTAAACCAAAACCTTCACAGGCTTGTCTTTTAACTCACTAACTGCCATGGAATTCTGGAACACTTGAGCACTCTGCCAAGCAAATATGGCCACCCAACATTCTAAATGATTAAACTTACATGACAAATGTTTAAACCTTGTACATTGTCCTTGTTTTAGCTTTAGACATTTATTTTGATTAGTAATTAGTTGATTAGTAGACATTAGTAAATGCTTTGTCACTCCTTGGCCCTCATAGCTACACACAGCA
Organism: Ilyophis sp. 1 JC-2022; assembly: GCA_022702515.1. Lineage (NCBI taxonomy): Eukaryota > Metazoa > Chordata > Actinopteri > Anguilliformes > Synaphobranchidae > Ilyophis > Ilyophis sp. 1 JC-2022. Next base: position 116,155,590 of record CM040402.1, read on the forward strand.
GTCAACATCATCACAGAGATGCCAGTAATAAGGTTTTTTTTTGTGTGTAAGACAACTATTGACAACATCAAGACCAATAACAATGTAAACAGTTAATATATATAAAATATAGAATGCATGTACCGTTTGAATGGCACGTCAATAGATTGGCTCACTTAAATGAATCATTATGGACTTTCGTACAGTGACTGTTGTGGGAATGAAGGAAAGATAATCTCACGTACGAATGTACAGTTTAAGAGAAAGCGGAATGCGAGAAAAATTGTCGGCAACTTACTCTGAGCAAAACGTACAAGTCATGAAATGGTCTCGCGGTTCGTTCTGGCTCATGTCAAGCACTGGCCATAGCGCATTAAGTTAGCCAAACGAAGGCTAAATCGTTTGGACAGAAAGTTAAATCCAAATAAAAGTTGGGAAACTAGTTTGCTAGTTAGCTGTATAATGTTAGGCGTCTACCGTTAAAGTTGGCTAACGTTACAGCTTGTTGAAGTTAACCCTTGTGTGGTGTTAGGGTCCGAACGGACCCGTTTCAAGAATGTAAAATGCAATTAATGCCATCTAGTTTTTTTTATCGGAACAAGGCTTAGAGTATGTGCTCATGGCGGCTATTTAAACACAAAAACACTAATGTTTACCATTTTAGCCAATTCTGAATTTCTTCTAGAAAAAAGGTTACGTCGGTGGTGTTAGGGTCCAAACGGACCCGGTATAGAAAAATGGCTATAGATATCAGTTTGCTTCATAGAAATGCTATGGCTAGCTCTGTGGATCACATGTGGCTCAATCAAGGTTCATATTTGACTAGACACTTCACTCCCCCCCACCCCCCCCCTTCATGGGAACAAGAGCAGGAGCTCCTGACCAGAGTGGAAAAATGCATGCATCTTACTTTGCTTCACTGAAATGCTATGGCTAACTCTATGGATCACATGTGGCTCAATCAAGGTTCATATTTGACTCTAGACACTTCACTCTCACCCCCCCCCCCCCCCCCACACACACACACACACTCCCGATTCTTTCTCAGAGTTTTGAACTGCTACCCTCCCCTCCCCCATAGGGCTTCAACTTTTATGTTGGTCCGATCAATAAATAAAAATACACTGCCTCAGTGCCTGGTTTGTGGAGTGTCATCTTACACATTTTAGGACCTAACAACACTACCCCGACACACAGAGACATGCACAATACACACATGCACACACTCTTACACACACAGAGACACACACACACACACACACACACACACACACACACAAAGATACACACAACACAGCATTGTTGTTGTCAGTTATTGTTTGCCCACACAGGGTGAGAAAAAACAAACTGTTCCATGTTCCAATGTTCCATGTTCCAAATAAAGTTGTTTTATTCCTTGATTTATTTCCATAATACAGTTCTAAAACCCACAAAGCAGTTTACTCAATAAAGTGTCTTCATATATTAGCCTGTTATAGTCAGATTGCATAATTATTTACCCATTTTCTTCAATATGAAGAACAGCATGAATATAATCCTAGGTATATTGTGTCTTGGGGCCATATGGGGGCCATATAAAATAATGTTTGATATGGGGACTGTGGTTATGATGAGCTAATAAGTTAGTAATGAAGTACAAAACAAAACTGGATGATAATCCTTATTTTTTGGGGTGGTTGGTACTGAGTTACACACCGGGTCCATTCGGACCCAGAGTTTTTGTTAACACCAAAATAAGATAAATAAATAAGCAGCGCACAAGGGTTAAGCATATAACGTAACGTTAAATCAAAGGGAATTTTAAGCTTCAATGTTACCTGAGGTTATAGTTTCCAAACGATTTACCCTTATTTTGGCTAACAAATGTGGTCATAGGATAGGACACCACTTCTTGATATCTCCTCCATCCTATCTAGACGCGACCCGCCGCAAAGGTGGCTCTCTTCAAGTTAGCTAGCTTAGTTGTAGCTCCGTAATATCATTATATGACATTTCAACCAATCACAACACATGTTGACATATCACATCACGTTTTTTCAATGTTACATGATGTATTTACCCAGCAACAATATTGTAATTGGCTAGAAAATGAAGCTTCAACATTTGATGCGTGTTGGGCGCATAATTCGCCCCTGGCAGTGAGTGAGTTAAGATGAATAGTAAACCTGCGGAGGTCATAATGTAATAAATGTTTAGCTATTTAAAATTACAAAAGATTTACCCTACATTATGCAATTGATCTTAAGTAATACATTTCACAACATATGTTATTGATATTAATTCATGCATCTCCAGAATCAGAAACATTGCTGTCCACACAGTGGCGTCCCCATTGCACAACGCTCTTCCTCCCTTCACTGACCTCCCCATACAGCGTGTCCCTTCTGGTCGGCTGGTGTAGTTGTGCTCAGTGTTGAACGCAAAGTCGTGGATGGAAAATACGCTTCCGATCACAAAGTCCCCAGGCTGGGAGAACGAAGCAGGCCTGGGGGTCCCCTGCAGTGTGCACCTCGACTCTGACCTTCCCTTTGCCAGAGTGAGAGCACCAGTCACCAAAACCAGCGTGGTCCACATCACCTTCATGCTTTCAGGCAAGGATGTGGCTCTCTCTCATGTTTAAATACCCTCCAGGAGCCCAGCCCCCTGAGCTCATGGAGAGGAAGAGGCATCCCTTCTTAGGGAAGCACACGCAGAGGAGTGGCTATGTATTATTTACCAACTGTCTTGATTAAATTTTTTTATTTTTGTTCCTCATAAGGATCCTCTTCTCACCACACAGGCAGAGTAAAACACACACAGTAGTAAAGCTGTACAGAGGAGTGTGATGTAAACCCACTAACATATTGACTAATAAAAGCTCACTGATGCAGCACAAATTACTGTCAGTGTCAACTAATGGCCACATTACATAATTAGACCAAGTATAATGTAAAATATTACTTAAAGGGAATTTGATATTGTTTTACCCCGAAATGGTATGTAGGGCTGTAGTGATGCTGTCCTGGTCTCACCATTGTAGCTAAATTGTAGTCAATCCTGAATTGGAGCAATGCTAACAATTAGCATCTTGCCATTGGATATAATGTCCCCCCGGCAAACTTTGTTTAAATAACCGCCTAAATCCACTCAAATAAGGTTTAACAACAGCTTTACAAGTGTTGTTGGAAATGAAAATGCACATATGGTTACCGAGTGCACAAAGATGATATTTTTGCTCGAATTACTATATATGATTATCTAATTTCAGCTTCTATCTGTTTAGAGTATGAACATCCGAAAAGAGCCGGTAATTCTATATATATATATATATTTTTTTTTTTTTGTTCGAGCCGGAATATACTGATTTAGAATTAGAATTACTGTTCTCATGCGGAGTTTGATGAAGCTGATTGCAATTTTGGGATCAGATTGGTCTGAAATTTGCACCTGCACCACCCATCTGCTCAGACCAGGTTTATGGCACAAGTCGCAGCCCAGTGTGAATTGCTCATTTCTGGGCTTCCCCAAGCAATACATACATTATTATAACCTATTCATAAGCTAATCAACCTTTTTTGCAGATCATATGCTGTCCAATTTGACTAATATAAATCCCCAGAGGAGGAAAAACGTATACTTTGCATTTATTGTTCATCATTTTTTTTTCTTTTTTATGTTAGGTCCTGTATTTATTTCTGTTTTTAATTGTTTATTGCTGTTCTTATACTGGAGTGTGGTCCCGGGGGCACTGTCTTTTTCTTACACACATCTGTAATGAGAAGAATGACAATAAATGCAGTTGTGCACTTGCATACTCCTTCTGTCGCACCACTCACCTGCAGTGATTGGTTGGATTAATTTGGATGGTGACACATTTTTTGTTATTTTGGTTCTGTGCTCTAGCACTTTATGTTTGAAAGGATACAATGATAATGACGTTGAAGTGCAGACTGTCAGCTTTAATTTTTCTTATTTTCTGCTACTCCAACAAGCGATACTATAACCTCTCTGCATTTGAATGGATCTATATGGGAATTGGGGTGTGGATTCGATTTAGCTGTAAATTACACTGGAACAGTATGGAACACATGGTTGGCTAAAAGTCATCAAGGGTCTGTATCAAACAAGCCTTAAACCATCACTCTGCTGCCAGATATGCAGTAGATATGGATGGATAACTTGATAACTCCTGAATTATTTTTCCAATAGAGTTCAATAGGAATATTTGTCAGGAGAATCAACCCTTAAAGTGATCCAGCCAATTCTACTGCATATCTGGCAGGAGAGTGATGGTTTGAGGCTCGTTTGATACCGCAGACCTTTGATGACTTACAGCCATTTCGCCAACCATGTATTCCGTACTGTTCCAGCACCATTTACAGCTAAATCTAGTAACCCACCCCCTAATTCCCATAGAGATCCATTCAAATGCAAAAAAGTTATAGTATCACTTGTAAGAGTACCAGCAAATAAGATATCAAGAGTATTTTGATTTTGTTGGGTCACAGACATCAGGAAGTCATGGCATGCAAAGGATATGCGACCAAATATTAAAAATGATTACTTTATTCTACATTATGTTAAACTGTTCTATATTTTTTGATGCCCGAAAATGGGGGAGACTATGTACAAAAAGGTTCTATAATTTCTAAACAGTTCATCCGATATGGATACCCTCAAATTAAAGCTGACAGTCTGCAGTTCAATTGCATTTTCATTGTATCCTTTCAAACCCAAAGTGCTAGAGTACAGAACCAAAATTTTAAAAAATGTGTCACAGTTCAATGAATTATGGCGCTCACTGTATGTGAATCGAAAGGAGCATTAAAACCCAAGAACCCTATGATGCAAATCGCCTGGAGGAAAGTATCAAGACGGCTGGATCCTGTCCCAGTTATGCCTGCAGTGTGAACTATGGGCATATGTACAGCACTTGGGCAAGGTAGGCATAAACTTGGTACATACATTCACTCTCAATTGCACATTTGTAATTGAATCTCTAACATCAACCTCTGCACTATCTATCTCGTTCCAAAATGCCAAACGAAGGAAGCAGGTTGACTAACGCATCAAAAAAAAATGCTGATGTGGACAACCTGTAATATTTAGCTTGAATTGGCTTTACATTGTACCATGTCTCACATACATCAGTGTTTCAGTGGCAGTGGGTAAAATACGAAACTAATCCCTCTAATTATATCATTACATAGGGTTATTTCAAATGTTTACTGTCAAATCTAGTTGCAAACAAATTTTTAAATGAGAATAATTTTTCTGTTTGAATTATTTGTAAAAAAAAATAAAATAAATCAATAAGTTCTGTTCACCCCTCTTCTTAGATGGAAAATGGCTGGTGGATAAACAATAACATCATCTGATCATGTTGTGTGTTTTTTTGCATCCCAGGGAGACATCTGCTGGATATTTGTGGGAGTCCCTTTCTACAGTTGTATTCACACAGGGCTTTTCAATCAAAATCACCAGACAAAAACAAGTCTCCCCTCCCAAAAGAATGAGCTGAAAACAGCTATACCCTCCCAGCCCTGAAAAACCCAGGCAGTGATGACGTACATAAACCTAAAGCTGGCAGCTGAAGTGAACTTGAGCCATCTCCCCTCTGCAGCTCCCAAAGGAGTGAGATTGACTGCCTGCTCTCCAGCAACAGCACTCTGCAGGCAGGCTTTGCTCTCCATGGCATCTGTAAGTCAAGTTCCGATCTTGTTTTTTTGCTTGGTGCATTTTGAGTGAGGACTGAACAATTACACAGCGTACACAAATGCCAGAAAACACAAATACCCCAATTCATCAATCTTTTATTGGTGGTATGAAATCCCTGAGTGTCGGTTTCTCCAATTAAGTTAATATTAGACATAAAAATATGGTCCTCAGAGATATTTACAGATATGTATGTTTTTCACTGAAATAAATATACAGTAGCAGTACCAGAATAAAATGTAACATAACAAAGATTTTAAATACAACCATCCATCAACATTACTGACATTATTTTCTTGTGTTTCAGAGAGACTTTGATGGCATCTTCCCCATCATGTGCTTTTTGGTATTTTGTTCAGGCCTAAACAATATTATAAAACATTTAGGGACAAAAATGCAAATGATTAAACCAAAGCTGGAAGCCAAAATTGCAAAAACCTCCACAGCTACAGTGAACTTTCCAGGTGAGCTGACATAAGCTGGTATAAAGGTGATCCAGACTGCACAGAATATGAGCATGCTGAATGTGATTAATTTTGCTTCATTGAAGTTGTCAGGCAGTTTCCGAGCCAGAAAAGCTAAAACAAAGCACAATATAGAGAGGAGTCCAATATAACCCAGTACAGCCCAGAACCCCACTGCTGATCCTACATCACATTCTAGAATAATCTTGTCTTTGTAGTGCTTCATGTTCTTGTTGGGGAAAGGAGGGGATATTGTTAACCAAAGCACACAAATAAGGACCTGTATGAGAGTGAAAGCAAGAACACTCAGTCTCTGCTGCAGAGGCCCAAACCACTTCATGGCATTACTGCCTGGAAGTGTAGCCCTGAAGGCCATTAACACCACTATTGTTTTCCCCAGAACACAAGAGATGCAGAGGACAAAGGTGATCCCAAACGCAGTGTGGCGCAGCATACAGGACCACTCAGAGGGCCGGCCGATGAAGGTAAGAGAGCAAAGGAAACACAGTTTCAATGAAAAGACCAGCAGGAAGCTCAGCTCTGAGTTGTTTGCTTTCACAATGGGGGTGTCCCTGTGTCTGTAAAACACGGCAGCCACTGTGATGGCCATGCAGGCCCCAGTCACTGAACATGCTGCCAGGATGATACCCAGAACCTCGTGGAAGGACAAGAACTCAACAAGCTTGAGTACACATTCATCCTTCTCAGCATTCGACCAGTAGTCTGCTGGACAGATGATGCAGTCCAGAGAATCTGCAAAAAAGAGAGAAAACCTCATTGTTCAGAAGTGTGCAGAAGAGGTCAGGGCATGAAAAAGATGGCTGTGGGATTGAAACATGGATGTGACAAGTTTTCTGCTTCAAATTCTTACACCAAAATTAAACTCATAAACATTGTCTTGCATAAACACATTAAGTTACATTTGTGTCCTCCTGCATGTAAGAACCTGCAAAGTACATTGAGGATGAAAATGAGCATCACAAACAGTGCATAGCAATTTCTGCCAGGAAACTCATTGATCATTGGTCGGCTAGCAACCACGCGCCGCATACTCAACCAATCACATACACACGAATGGAGCGTCCTTTTTAAACCAAGAATCAGTCCTCCCTGTGCTGCTCACTGCTGCGCAACCCTTTGTTTGCTTTGTGGTTTCTGTGTTTAAAAAAAATTCACCTCCACCCTCCACCACCCCTGCTTCCACCTGTTGTTTGGATCTGCTTTAGTATGGGTGGTTTCTGTTTCTGGCCATCTACTGTTTAGTGGAGTGAGATGCCTGTGCTCCAGAGTAAAATCTAAATAATTTTACAGCACATTCATTAAAACATGTAATTTGAATACGTAAGTTGTCCTGACAGAAATATACATATTTAGAGTTTACTTATGCTAAATGCAATATATTTAATGTGCTACATAGAGTTAATTATTCCTGCTTCTCTGTACCTGTAGTATTGCTGATTTCTCCCTCAGCACAGGGCACACAGTCATAGCAGCAGACAGGCCTTCCACTCTGCACAGCCTTCCGAGTGCCTGGGAAACAGCTCTCACTGCACACTGACACGGGCACCTTCAAACAAATATCACAACGTTATGCCAACTCCAACATTCCAACATTATCTGTGAATTAAATTAAATCATTTATGAAATCACAGTTCAAGGTGAAATTACTTGTGGCTGGCCGCCTGCCCAAGTAATGTTCTTTTTCATGATGAACTCCTGTCCATCCGGAGCAGATGCATCATAGTGGCCCACAGTCACAAACTCCATGTGTCCATCCCTCTTCACCTGCCAGTTCACCAACTCATAAGTGGCTACAGGATCCCCATTGGTATCGAAGGAGACTTTGTACCCATTTCTGGAGAAGTTCACTTTTCTCAGGTGCTCCGTGACCTGATGGAAGGGAGTCAAAGGGCTGATAGTACACCTGCTAGTAACCAGCACAACTTACACTCAACCTCTATGTTAACCCTCCACTCAGTTTTCCCCAAGAGCCACACCCTCGCAGTCTCAGCATTAGTATGTGCCTTTCCCAGGTTCTTATGACCAGCATGGAAATTACAAGGTGTTTCAGAATCCACCTGAGTTTTCACCATTCAGATAACAAGTGATGTTCTGTAAGTCTGGGGCATCAGCCTAATAATCATCATCATCATCATCCTCATCATCATCATGTCATTCATATGACATTATAATTGAAAGATTGTGTAATGGACTGTTTACCTGCCGTGGCTCAACTCGGATACTTGTGTTGCAGTGGGGTGGAGTGTTAGGTTCATCTGTGCAGATGATGCTGTGCATGGCGTGAGCTATAGCATACACAGCCTTGTATACCATGTTCGAGATGCGCAGCTGGGATGTGTCGGTGTAGGGATTCTGCAGGTCTCGCAGATTCTGTTTTCCATCACATAGTTTCCGGCCCGCTTCGGTCTGACCTCCCAGGCTGCAGCCGAATGCGCTTTCCCAGAACTTTGTGAGGATGGGTAAGCGGGAAACCTGCTCCGGCCCCAGGTCCAACAGGAAGTCTCGCAGCCCTGGAATGATTGAGCGGCGAATGCCGAAGCCAATGGCACCGCCAAACAGACGGAACCGCAACAACTTGTGGTCAGTGACCCAGGCCTCACTCCCAATCCACTGTAGCGGGGCCAGCACCTTGCCTTCCAGCTCTGACAGTAAGACCAGCATGTCGCCCGAGGCAATGAAGGCCACAATAACACGGGCTGTGGACCTGCTAATGACCTCTGCCACGCGTCGCACCTTTTCACGAGGGTTAGTCCTGTAGAACGCCTCTGAGTACTCCACGCAGATGCCCTCTGCTCTCGCTGCCTGCAGAAAGGCGGCCATCCCGTTGTTCCCGTAGTCCGAGTCGCTCCGCACCGCCCCGATCCATGTCCAGCCAAAATTCTTGACTAGCCTAGCCAGGGCAGCTGCCTGGAAGTAGTCACTGGGGATGGTCCTGGAGAAGGTGGGGTGCTGCAGCTTGTCACTAAGACAGGCACAGGTGGCAAAATGGCTCACCTGTAGCTCCATGAAAGGAGAGATGTACATTTTAAACAGTGAATCTAACTTTGTTCTAACTATGAATATTTGTGAATCAATATATTTGTCTAAATGCCTACCTACTTATCTCTCTATTCAGCTCTAATGCACAAGCGCTGTACACAAATACCTATAGCCATCCAGAAAATTCAGAAGTCTGACTACAAGAAACATTGTTGCTAAATTGGGAAACGATGGCGAAGATGTCTATTTTCAGACAGTTGTAAGACCAAATTACCATGAACACAGCACACTTTTCAAAAATATTTTCCATTTGCAGTGTTGGGGAAACTGCTGAAAGCAAAGTTGTATAAACTACCAACTTCACACTGAAAGTAGTTGAACTACAGCCAAGCTACCCTTAAGAGAAATATAGCTTGCAAAATTACAATTAGTGAAAAAATTTTGTTCAAAATTGCAAAACAATTATCAGAAATTTTTAAATGTAATATAATAAAAACAATACACAATTAAGTTACTCAGAAAGGTACTTATAAAAGTTTTATAAAAATAGCAAATACATTGTGGGTCATTTTGCTGACAAAAAATATTTTATAAAGGAAAATTTAAATGTGTTGGCTAACAGCACTACAAAACTCCAAAAGTTTTTAAAAAGTCTTTGTTATTTCGCTATATCATAATAGAAAAGTGCACCAAAGTGTTTTTTTTTTTCTTTTCTTTTTTAATTGGAGATTGAGTGCCTTGGAGTTTTGTAGTGCTGTCAGGCCTAATAATTAATATTTACTTATATATGAACCCCACTTCGCAATGAGCAACTCTCCATTTTGACACTATTTGCAACCAAGGCAGCATTCTCTTTTTACTACTTTTGTAGAAATTCTCTTATCTTGCATGTTTTACAAACAAGGGCATAACAATGGTACAAACAATGGACATTTCAGGTCACATTTAATTTTTGAAATTGCCCATATGTTAATACTGAACATGTGGGGGTTTTTTTAGATTAGTGTTTGTTGTCTTTGCTGTGGAGATGGGTTGTATTTTTGGCTTGAAAATTACTTCTTTAAATAGGGCAATGGTTGTTCTCAGACATGGCGTGCGTGTGAGCAATGATTTTTTGTACATGGGGAGAACCATTATACAGCTCAGTGGGAAGAACCAGTAATGTGTGGCAATTTGCAGTTGGCCGCTGGCAACTATACTGGAGTGCAGTGGTTCCCACCAATCAGGATTAGAGGAAAAAGAGAGCGAGGAGGCAGTATTTGGTCAATGGGGTTTGGAAAAAAAACATTTTAGGGCCAAAAGTAGTTGATAGTTCCTGTTGTTAACTACACCTCAAAATGACAGAAAAGTAATCAACTAGGACAACCACTGTTGAACTCCCAGAAAACTGCTGCAAAATGTAATTATACTAGTAGTTTCACTACTTGTAGTTAAACTGCTCCCCAACACTGTCCATTTGTCTATAGGTATATAAAGACACAATATGAACACAATATACTCTATATTAATGGCTCATCTTTATATTAATTTCAAATACTTTTGAATTCAAGGATTATTATAAAATAATAATTGCACGTCATTTATCTGAACATGCACTCGAGGAATGGGCAGGATAAGCTCACCAGGGGGATGCTGAAGGGTCCGAGAATTCGGGACATGGCGATGGAGGGTGTGGAGCTAGATGCACCCACAACAGCATGCACAGTGGCAGACTTTGAGCAGGACTGGTTGGGAAAGATGATTGGCTCAATGCCATTAGCCAGCTGGAACGCCAACCTCACGGCCACTGGCACGGACGAGCAGGAGTCATGGATCTGGTAGCCCAAAGTTACACCTCGCAGGAGCTCTGAGCTGTTGTTGATTTCCTTGATGGCAAAAACCATGGTTCTAGCAAAGCGCACTTCCCGGAAATCCAAACTGTCGGGAACAACAATATGAAGAGTCACACACAATAACAGAACATGACAATAATGTGAAATGTTTTATTCTTATTTAATCAGACATATTTTATTTTAGCTCATCTACAGGTGCAATATTAATTATGATACTTTAAAAATATGTTAAAGCAAAATATTCTAATTTTCTGAGACACTGAATTTTGGGTTTCATTAACTGTAAGCCATAATCATCAAAATTACAAGAAATAAAGGCTTGAAATATTTCACTCTATGTGTAATGAATCTATATAATATATGAGTTTCACTTTCTGAAATGAGTGACAAAAAATATTGAACTTTTTCATGATATTCAAATTTTTTTAGCTGCACCTGTATATATTTTAAATTTATTTAACTTCTAGTATTACAGAATATATATATTTGTAAAGTTGCTCAATTTTCTCTTTGAACCTACAGGTGTATGTGAATACGGGACTGCTGTAAGGACATATTATGGTTTCATTTGAGAGCCAGACTGATGGAAAAGATATATTATGCTAAAACTGAAACAACGAAAGCAAAATTAAATGTATAGATTTGAAATAATGTGTAACATGGTAAAACAGCAATGACAACATGCATTAAACCAAAACCTTCACAGGCTTGTCTTTTAAATGAAGTGCAAACCTGTGGAGATCATAATATAATAAATGTTTAGCTATTTTCATTACATATATTTACCCTATATTATGCAATTGATCTAATATATAACATATTGATCTAACATTCACAACATATGTTATTTATAGTTATGCATCTCCAGAATCTGAAACGTGGCTTTCCACGCAGTGGCCTCCACATTGCACAACGCTCTTCTTCTGTTCACTGACCTCCCCGTACATTGTGGTGCTTCCGGTCGGCTGGTGTAGTTGTGCTCAGTGGTGATCACATAGTTGTGGATGGTAAAAATGCCTCCGATCACAAAGTCCCCAGGCTGGGAGAACGAAGCAGGCCTGGGGGTCCCCTGCAGTGTGCACCCCGACTCTGACGTTCCCTTTGCCAGGGTGAGAACACCAGCCACCAGTGCCAGTGTGGTCCACATCACCTCCATGCTTTCAGGACAGGATGTGGCTCTCTCACATGTTTAAATACCCTCCAGGAGCCCAGCCCCCTGAGCTCATGGAGAGGAAGAGGCGTCCCTTCTTAGGGAAGCACACGCAGAGGATTGGCTATGTATTATTTACAAAATGACCAACTGTCATGATTACATTTTTTATTTTGTCTTCGATCCTCATAATAATAAGAATACACAGGCAGAGTAAAACACACAAAAAACTGTACTGAGGAGTGGGATGTAAACTGACAGACACATTAGCCAATATGCTCCCTGATACCCTGATGCAGCAATAATTACTGTCAGTGTCAACAGTAATTATTGCTGAAGGCAGCATATGAAATGTTGATTATGCATGGTGAATTTGGTGATTGTCATACTTTGCATTTTTAATATAGGAGTGGAGTCAGATTTTGGCAGCTTAAAAAATACACATACTAGAATTTGACTCATCCATGTTCCAGAATTTTTTTTTAAACTACAAACAATTCAAAGCTGACAAAGGCACTAGCTAGCTAAACGTTTAAGTAGTAGTGATTTACAAGCTTTTCAGTTGTTAGTCTTTCTTTCATAAAAATCAAATCATAGCTAGCTTGCATATAGATGGTCATTTCTCGACCAAAAATGACCAATTAAAACGTAATCTCTATTGCAATTGACTAGTCAAAGATGTTTGAATTTGATAATCTATATTTGGCATGAATAAATTCTTCATTACATGTTACTCATGTGTGCGTCGGCCATGCATCAGCTCACGTCCACGGCCTGCACAAATGGCCATTCTAGCATGCTGACGAGTATATAATCCGTCTTTTAGCATAATCACAATATTTGAGATATAAACAACAATTCACTCAAATATTGAACTCGATCGCAATCTGTAAACATGCTAAAAATGCTTTTTGGGTCCTCCAAGATTCAAGAGCCCATGTGTTAACTTAGATTTGCGTGATAACTAGCAGACAAACTAGTGTTGTAATAATCCATGTTGAAAGATATCCTTGAGATATCTGAGATATCTTTGAAAAAAATCTAAGTTGGTGTTGAGTGACAAACATTGAGATATAAGAACTGGAGACGGCCTACTCCTACGTGACTAATGGATTCCAATGGGAGCTGCTCACCCATCGCATGAAAGCGCGGAAGTGGTTTATGGAACCAGAGTTTGTGCACTGGACTTTTTGAGCTTCAGGGGGAATGTCAGTTCCTGGTCCCCTGCTGACAAAATGCTACGATGTTTATTCAATTATCACACTTGTAAAAAGTGTTCTTTGTAAAAACTTAACTGCACCATGACTCAGAAGAGTGAACATCTGGTGACGGGCAGCCTACGTTTTCATCCCCTATTGATTAACCCCGCTCTGACCCCACTATATTTGGCAGTTACATCCCTAAAACATAAACTCATTATGATCATACTCCTTTACAGAAAAGAATCATGTTGTATAACGAATAAACAGATTCTGGTGTTATGGCAGATGAAGTTGAGGTGTTCATGGTGCAGTTATTGTTATCAAAATCTAGTTTTGCATACCTATGTGAACAACCATCATCATTAGGTACAAACACAGCAAAAACATTGACAATCAATTGTTGCTTTCATTGTAGTGAACCCAATAAAACTATGATTTCATTTATCTAAATAATGTTATCTTGTGTCTTACTTGCATATTTCACTTTTGTTATTGCATGTCTGCTCCTAAGAAATGTTTTACAGTCTGAAAGTTTATTTTTAAATTATTGTTTTATTTCCTTAATATTTTATTAAATATTAATATTAATGTTTATATATCAACCAGTTTAGCACTGACTGACTCCTACAGTATAGCACTATTAATGTGCAGCCATTTTACTTAGCTTCTGCTTTTATAAATGCATGGCCTATTGCTGGATTTCATTTAAAATGTGGAGGAAAAAGTTTCAAAACTTCAACAGCCTTTTTCTCATAACTTACTTTTCAAGGAGTAGCAACATTCAACAAGCCATAACTTCCTCATTATTTTCCTAAGTGGAGTGCATGATATATAATTTTAAAGATATGCATTTTAATAAAGTGTAAATAACTCCAAAACACATTGTGGACATTTTACCATGGTGGGTACAAATATCAATTTAGGTCACGAGAAAGTAATTTTGTTAAGAAGAGCATTATCACTTTAATTGGACTGTTGTCCTGAAGAGTTTCATGCTGACATAAGTGGCAAATGCTGTGTTTTTCTCAGAAGTGGGGAGATTTTTGTGTGAACTTCATAGCTCATTGAGTCTCATGGACACTGCTGACTGGGAAGGATGTGACAGTAGAAAATTGGGTGATTTTCCTCAGATGTTCATTTTATGCTCAGAAATCAAGATGAGCCCTGTTCACCCCTCCTGTTAGATTGAAAATGGCTGATGAATCAACAACAAACAGCATCTGATCATGTTGTGTGTTTTTGCATCCCATGGAGACGTCTGCTGGATATTTGTGGGAGTCCCTTTCTAAAGTCGTATTCACACAGGGCTTTTCAATCAAGATCATCAGACAAAAACAAGACTCCTCTCCCAAAAGAATGAAATGAAAAAAGCTATACCCTCCCAGCCCTGAAAAACAAACAACCCAACAGTAATGATGTATCTTCTTACGCTGACAGCTGAAGTCAACTTGAGCCATACCTCCATCTCCCCCCTGCAGCTCCCAAAGGACTGAGACTGACTGTCTGCCCTCCAGCAACAGCACTCTGCAGGCAGGCTTTGCTCTCCACGGCATGTCTGGAACCAGCCGCCATGTACCAATCTGTGTGCCCAGCCTTTACCATGTGGAATAATCAGAGTCCCCTCATTATTGTACACTGTTCAAAAACAGTTCTTTCATCACCCTTGTGTTCCCCGGAAGCATGTCTGTACATGTATTTAATTTAAAAAACTGGATCAAAACCACAACCAATCCTCTACTTTGTAAACAATTGCACAAAGAGTTTTTTTTTTTTTGTAGATACAGCGGGTCTTTTATCAGTGGTTTTATTTTTATTTTATTAAGACAAAATAAAACAATATGCAGGCTAAACACTTAAAAACTCATACATGTGTTATACAAAAGATCGTATTTTTGGTCTAACCCTTACTAACTAATGGCCCACTCTTGGTTTAAGTGTGGCAGTTTTAAGGGTTTTCAGTTACTGCAACTGAATGAGTTTTTAAAAATCCAATTTAGTTACAATTAAGCAGGGGAACTAAGGGTGGAATTTTATCACAGTTTTTGTTGCTGGTTAGTATACAATAAAACATCTCAAATTAATTGGAAGGAACAAGAGATTTGTGCTTGTGTTTTATTGTCTGAACATCATACAATAGTTAAACAAAAATGTTACATTTTTTGTATAAGTCTTGTACATTCCACTTTAAATAATTTTATCATGAGAGAGCACATTGTATAAATGGTTTTTAATGACAATAAAAACTAAATTATGAAACAAAGTTATTTTATACTAGTAACTATCTATCCTTTCCCATCAGATGTTGTTTGGTATTTTTCTGTGGTTTCAGTAAAATGATGTAACATTTTGGAGTAAATAAGCATAGCAGTAGCCCAAAACTAGATGCTAGAATTGCAAAGATCTCCACAGCTACAGTGAACTTTCCAGGTGAGCTGACATAAGCTGGTATAAAGGCCAGCCACACTGCACAGAAGATCAACATACTGAAGGTGATGTATTTGGCCTCGTTAAAATTGCCTGGCAGCTTCCTGGCCAGAAAAGCCAGAATAAAACAAAGAGCAGCCAGGAGCCCAATGTATCCCAGAACACACCAGAAGGCCTGTTCAGAACCCACACTACACTCCAGGATTATTCTGGACCGGTTGTACTGGGTGTTTTTATTTGGGAAAGGAGGAGCAGTGATCAGCCACACTGTACAGATTATCACTTGTATAAAGGTACAGAAAGAGATGATACATCTCTGCTGTTTGGGTCCCAGCCATTTCATGATGTTGTTTCCAGGCCTAGCGGCTGTAAAGGCAGCCAGCACCACCAGAGTCTTCCCCAGGATACAGGAGATGCAGAGTGAGAAAGTGATGCTGAAGGCAGTATGGCGCAGCATGCAGGACCATGATGTAGGCTCTCCGATGAACACCAGCGCACACAGGAAGCACAGAGTCAGAGAGAGCAGGATGAAGAAGCTCAGCTCTGAGTTGTTGACTTTGACAATCGGAGTGTTTCTGTGGTAGAAGAATACTGCCAGAACAGCGATGGTGAGGCAGGCTCCCACTACAGCTATCACAGTCAGGGTCAGTCCCATTGCATCATGGGAGAGGTACTCAATCACTTTGGGTATGCATTCAGTTCTGGCTGCATTGGACCAGTAATCTTCAGGACAAGATGTGCAATCTATTGAATCTAAAAGAAAATGGCATTGTAACATGTATTATTCAAAAAAGAGACAGATTTAGTGTGAAAAGTGGAGTTCTCACCTGTCTTAATACTAATCTTCCCGCTGTCACATGGTACACAGTCAAAGCAGCACAGAGGCTCCCCACGACGGACAGCCTTCCTGCTTCCTGGAGAACAGCTCTCACTGCAGACAGACACCAACACCTGTATGAGAGAGAACAAAGCCAGGTGTCACTGCAGATGCATATATTTTATTATAGGATCATTATAATATAAAAAAGTAGATACTTGGTTAAAAGGAAACTAACAGCATTGATTGATTGCATTGAACATGTTATGGAATTGCATTGTAAATACAATTATATACTCTTGTACCTCAAGATACCCCAAGATATTTCTGATGTACATGATGCAGACACTACTTAATTTTTTTATGTATAATAGAACATAAATGATTTAATCAGGGAGTAGCTTTGAAAGATTTGGTCCTTGTTGACTACCTGCTGATCAATGTTGAGTTGATGTTCTCACTTCAGATTTGCACTTACCTCCACTTTACCCTACAGAACTTCAACAGAGGGCATCGCATGTACTGAAATACACACTGTGTGCAGCTTGCCTCTCTCTGGTGGCCCGTCCACACAATCGCCTCCTCCTGGATGAATAGCTCCTTCCCAGACTGCTTTGCACCATTAAACCTTCCCACATTGACAAACTCAATATTTCCAGCTGCGCCTCTTTGCCAGTTGATCACATCATATGATGGAATTGCATCCCCATTTGCATCAAAATTCACCTCCTCTCCAGACATAGTAAAGGAGACCTCCTGAAGATAGTACTGGAGCTTTGAAATGAGAATCAGAAAACTAATTATAAAATTGTATAAAAATCCCTTGCTACCCAAACAAAAAGTTTGACATTGGGGCTGCTGGGTGGCTCATTTGGTGAAGGCATTACGCTGTGGTGCAGGGAGGAGCCCCATGCTGTTGGATCAAATCCAGACTGCCAGTACCGAATGTGGCTGGTAGCTACATAGGGTGACGTGCAATTGGCGATTGCGTCGCCCAGGAAATACATTGGAAGGTTCAGTCAGTTAGGAGATTGCAATTCAATGCTTTCCAAGGACCTCGGCTGGTCAATCGAATGCCCATTGACTGCATGTCAAAGCCGCATATGAAAGGTCCTCCTCCGACTCCACTATATGCACGTTTAGCTATTGTCTGCAGTGTGAAAAGACACCGCTGGTGACACCACGTGTATTGGAGGGGAACTGTGGTTGTCGACACTCCCAAATTGGCAGTGGGGTTCATGCATGAAATCTAAATTCTCTGTTATGTTGCTAATAGTTCATTTAATAATTTATTTTCATAATATATTTCAAAAATGTATTGGTGATTCTGCAGTTTGCATTCTCAGAATATTTTACACATGGCTATATTTATCTATAAACAGACAGTAGAATACACAGAGACATTGCCTTAAGCAGTCAAATAAAATGCTTGTGATCCACTTACCTGCCATGGTTGAATGTTTGTTGCATCAGCACATGAGGAGTTGTGGAAGGGCCCTTTCCCAGGCTTACAGCTGATGAGGTTGTGCAGGGAGTGAGCGATGGCGTACACGGCTTTGTACACGTTGTAGGAAACACGAGGGCTGGAGGTGTTCAGGTAGGCAGAGTGCTGCTCCTGCAGGGGCTCCAGCCCTGTACAGGGGGGCAGCTGGGAGGAGGCCTGGGTGCTGCTGCTGGAGGGGTAGAGAGAGCAACCGTACAAAGCACCCCACAGCTCATGCACCAGGGGGTTACTGGGGTACATCAGTGGGTTTACACTCATCAGATAGTCCCCAAGACCTGGTATCTGCCCCTGCCGGATGGCAAACCCAATGGTACCTCCAAGAAAAGGGTAGAACTCACTGCCTGTGAATAGTGAGGCTGTCACCCAAGCTTCACTGGCAATCCACTGGATCCCTGTGATGTTCTGTTCCATGTAGTCTTTCAAGAAGGGGGTCATTTCTCCCTCAGCAGAAAAAACAACAACTACCCTTGCAGTGGAATGCTTCATTACATTGATGATTTCTAGTCCTTCTTTCCTATTATAGAGTAAGGGGATCATTTGGTGGTAGGCTAAACATGCACTGGTGTTTTTGATCTCCCTTAGGAGACCCTGCAGGGCAAATCTACCATATTCATGGTCACCGTTGACAATGCCAATCCATGTCCACCCAAAACGCTGCAGAAGTTGAGCAATGGCTTTCACTTGGTAGTCATCACTTGGGATCACTCGGAAGAAAGTTGGGTACTCTCTCCTATTACTGAGACAGGCACAGGATGAAAAATAGCTGATCTGAAAAAGAAAACCTTTTACTGAAATTGATCATATTTTCCATGGCCTTACAGACAGCAGGTACGCACATGATGAAGAGGAACATTGGCAGCTGAGATACAGCAATCAGCTGTATCTACTTTGTTGTATATGTTTTTCTTTACTTTACAAATGTTTTTTCTTGTCATCTCAACGATTACTTTTTTTACTACTATATATGAAATAATAAGTATATATTGTAAAACAAAAAAACATTGAAAAAAAAACATTATGTTTAGTCAAAGCTGTTTATCAGCGAATAACTATATAACCTATATAAACCAATCCACACACATCTTTGCAATTTACAGATTACAGAAATGTGAATAATTAAATTCTGAAGTTAATAATGCAAAAGTAAAACAAAAAACAAAGGCTCTCAGATATACAAATACCATTGGAATTCTGAAGGGCTGCAGAGTTCTGGAGACAACAATAGACTGTGCTGAGCCAGATTCTCCAACCACAGCCAAAAGAGGAGATGCGCTGGAACAAAGAGCAGCATGAACTTCACCTGGTCCATTCAGAACTGCTAGAGCTGCTCTTTGTCCCGTTAAAGGGTAAGCACAGGAGTCGTAGATTTTGTATCCCAGAGTAATGTTGGGCAACAGGTTTTGACTCTGGTTGATCTCCTCAACAGCCAGCCTCATGGTCTGTGCCCAGCGGAAAGCTCTGGGGTCAAATCTGGACAGAGAATAACAGTGTAATATGGAATAGGTGTATGGGGGTGTGCAGTATAAGGGGATGTGGTGTAGAAAGACTCTGCATTTCCACTGTTATGCTCAATAGTTCTTTAAAATAAAAGTTCAGTATAAAGTCTATATATTTTTTTATTTTAAATACCTATTGAGCACATATATATATATCAAAAGGTTATTTCAAATAGTTATTTAGAATAAACGTATATATTGACAGTATTCTGAAATTTTATTTTAAAGAACAAATGAACATAACAGTGGAAGAGCAGAGTCTTTATACAAAGAAAAGTCAGGGGAAATACAAGATTAGGGACAAATTCTAAACTTACCCATTACATTGTACTGCAGCAGGTTTGTAAGTCAAGTTCCGATCTGGCATCTCCATGTTGTATTGCAGGGGGAAAATCCCTCCAATGATGAGTTCTCCATCAGCCTGGAATCCTGGCTCATAGTAGCCCAGCAGGGAACAGACTGGAGCAGGGGCCAGGCTTGCAGGACTGATAGCAGAAAAACAGAGAAAGAGGCCCAGTATCAAGAGAGGAGTCATCTTCAGGAGCCCCATACACTGGAGTACAGAATGAGAACCAGCTCTTTATTTACGTATTTATTTATGTTCTATATCCCATCAGCGTCATCAGAAGAGCATGTGACATCAGACTGCACTCCCTGTTGACAAGGCTGAGGGACAGAGCACACATAATACAGGATGAAAGTGAGTTTTCTATCATTTGAATGTTATGCTTGCTTTATTTCAAAACAACAATAAGATGACGTTGGGGTTCCATTTGTAAAGTTATTTTGAAAGAATTTTCACCCAGATTCTCCCAAATCTCTTACATATTTGGTCAAAATAAATATGTTGCCTTCAATAACATTTTTGTGGATTTATTTAACTTAAATGTGAATTACAGATTGTCAGACCAACTTTAATCTCATTAGAGACAGTATTGCTCAAATTTACGACAAATGATTTTTCAAATTTTCCCTTACAAAGATTAAAAGCTATTTTTCTTTAAAAGCACTGAAATTTAATTAGATTCTGTGACATGTGACCAAGATGCCGCAAACCAATTTTAATTTAGTCACAGACACTATTGCTCAAATAAAAACAAATCATTTTCTCATTTTCCTTTTATAATTGTAAAGGATTTTTTTTTCAAAATAAAAGCACTCAACTTTCAGTAGCTTCGGTGATATGTTACGTTGGCCAAGATGCCTGAAATCAGCTTTATTGTTATGATAGACATTAATGCTTAAATGCTTTATGACTGATACTTTTCCAAATTTGACAAATTTAAGCAATAATGTCTCCAATGAGATTAAATTTAGTTTGACGCTTCTAATTCACATGGCACGTGACCTATTGAAATTCGTGTTTTATAGGCTCAACATTGATTTTCTTTTTTTCTACAATATGAATAAAACCTCGTAAATGTATCTTTGTCATACGCTCGTAATAAACTTGTCCATTAAAATGCATCTACGTGCTTCTGTCATTAGCTATTGAAGTTTGAAAAACGAATATCCACTGAATATCCAATATCCAATATAAACCAAATGTATTACAGTCTATCACCGTCACCGGTGATGCAAGAAAATCATGGTATCATGGAAATCTCCTGATAACATTTACTTGTTATCTTGGGAAAACAATGTTTCATTATCTCAAGATCTTGAGAAAATTATTTTGTTATCTCTGGAAAACAACATTTGTTATCTTGAGATAATGACATAAATAACTCAAGATCACTAGAAAACAAAAAAATTAACTTGTGATCACTTGATAAAGTAATCATTTTTTAATATTTGGTCGCATATCCTTTGCATGCCATGACTCATTCTGATGTATGTGAAAATTCTGGTACTCTTACAAGCGATACTATAACGTCTCTGCATTTGAATGGATCTCTATGGGAATTAGGCGGACTAGATTTAGCTGTAAATTATGCTGAAACAGTATGGAATACATGGTTGCTAAAATGGCTGTAAGTCATCAAGGGTCTGAGGTATTAAACGAGTCTCAAACCATCACTCTGCTGCCAGATATGCAGTAGATATGAATGGATCACTTTAAGGATTGTTTCTCTTGACAAATATTTCTATTGAACTCTATGAAAAAATAAGTCAAGAAAAGAAACCCTTCAAGTTATCTATCCATATCTACTGTATTTCTCACAGCTGAGTGATGGTTTAAGGCTTGTTTGATACGTCAGACCCTTGATGACTTAGAGCCATTTGGCCAACCATGTGTTTCATACTGTTCCAGTGTAATTTACAGCTAAATCTAGTCCCACCCCCCAATTCCCATAGAGATCTTTTCAAATGCAGAGACGTTATAGTGTCGCTTGTAAGAGTAACAGAAAATAAGATATCAAGAGCCTTTTGATGTTGTTGGGTCACAGACATCAGGAAGTCATGGCATGCAAAGGATATGCGACCAAATATTAAAAATGATTACTTTATTCTATATGTAAATGCAGGGGTACCAATAATTGTGGCACACATTGTTTTGTTAAAAATTATAATTTCTTGATGAGAATTTTTTTTTTCTCATCATAAATTTACTTCAATTAAAGGTTGGATTTTCTCATTTTTTCAGTGTGAGATTGAGCTAATTCACAAAACGGTGATTTTTTTATAACCCTTTTTACTCATCTTTAGCAGGGGTGCCAATAAAAGTGGAAGGCACTGTACATAACAAAGCATTGAACTCATTGAAAAAAATCCAAGCTCATAGTCTCATATCCCGGACGTAACCCAAATTCTTATGTGCCAAAAACATACTTGTTAACTCGTTATCACGGGAAAACTGAGTAAAAAAATGGATGAATACATAAATAAATATACGTAAATATACAGAAGGATTTACTATGGGACAATATTCTTGTGAATGTCTCCAAATTGTACAGAATGTGGCCGCAAGAAAATGTGAGGATATCAGTCCGGTGCTCGCATCTCTTGAATGGTTGCCTGTTAATTTTAGAATTGACCATTAGATTCTACTCCTGATGTATAACGCTTAAAAGGTTTGGCTCAAGAATATCTTATATAATTACGTATCCACTATTCTCCTTCAAGAATGCTTTGCTCACAATGTGCTGGCTATTTGAAAATTATAAGTACGTCTAAAATGACATCGGGAGGCAGAGCCTTCTCTTACAGAGCTCCTCTCTTATGGAATAATCTTCCTTTGCATGTCCAGGGTTCAGAGACATTTTCATGTCTTTAAGTGCAGGCCCAAAACATACCTATTTTCTTTCTTGTTAAGTGCAGGGTCAAAAAATACCTCTTTTGTCTCTTGTTAAAGATATCTCTGAAGGGTAAAATATAACCATAGAGCTGTTATGTGAGCTGAGCTGACTGTGCCGTTGCCCTGTCACTGCATGTGAATGCTCAGGTTTGCTGTTCTGTGCATTGTTGGGGTACTGCCTGTGAATGCTCAGGTTTGCTGTTCTGTGCATTGTTGGGGTACTGTCTGTTCAGCATCACTCTCATGGTTGTGTATACCCCCTTTCTTCTCATATTTTATATGCCATAACACACTGGGGCTTTTTCATATTACATTCAGGCCTCACCATATGCAGCAGCTAATCTCATAATTATAGAGTGGCTAATCCTTTTTCTCTTATCTATTTTCTTCCCAGGGGCTTCTGCCCCCTCCCACGTCCTGAGTTTGCAGACTGTTCCAGCCTGCTTCATGCAATGACACAACCTGGAGGCCTAGATGCATCTCCATGCCCCTCTGAATTGTATATTACTACACATCTTTGCTTGGACTGCCTATTTTACCAGCTAATTTAACTACCTGACTGCAACCTGCCCAACCTATTTCAGCATTTGTTTTTTTTAAATCCCTCATTAAATTTATGTTACCATTCGTTCTATATGAACTACTACACTGGGCCAGCCAGCAGAGGATAGGCTCCACCTCTTTAGCCAGGTTCCTCCTGAGATTTCTTCTCATTGAGGATTTTTTTTTCCTGCCACAGTTTAAGTGTTTCCCTTCCCACTTGGGACAATTTTTTTTTAATGTCAATTTCCTGCTTTTTGGGGGTTCAGGCCAAATTTTCTTTTCTATTTCCACTTCTATTTGTCACTATGGAGGATTATTCAGCCCAAAATGAAAAATTAAAATGAAACTTTCATTTTCGTTTCCATTTTCAAGCTGTATGTTAATGAGGGGGTGTGGCCCTCCTATCAATCAAAGCAAGCAGGGTGGGTCACATACAGGTTAGGCGAAGTAGCACTTAAAAAGCTATAGGGGGAGCCCTAGCATAGGAGAATGAGCAACTTGACACAAGACTCCAAAATGCTCTCAAGGCACTAGGTTTTAATGAAAGAGATGATGAAGAATCTGAACAGTGTTATAAAGCATTCTTGTTTAATGGCGGACACGGTATTCATTGTTTTTTCATTGTCCAAAATATGTCTCTTATTCTTCTTTGCGGTCAGTGTGTTATGACGTAGGATTGTTAGTTTTGTACCGCTTCCACTACACTTCTCTCTGACACAAACTTAGCCAGGAGCTAGCTAGCCACCGATACACTACACTATGTTACGTGCGTCAAACCTGGTAATACGAATTGTTGCGTCAGGTTAAACGTTGGAGTGGAGTAGTTTTTCGACTGGTGGTAATAAATGAAACCAAATAGAGTGCTACAGTCATGACCTCCAATTTGGAGGTTTCTTCCAGGCATGGGTTCCCTCGCCGATTTCCAATTTTCACGTTTTGTTAATAAAGATAATTTCCACAAATAAATGCACTCTTTGCGATTTTTTAACCACACACGCAATTTATATAAATTAAATATAACGTTATGCTAAAGTGAACTACATTACTACAGCAAGCGGTCGCATTCCGTAAACGTCACTCACCACCACTGAACACTGAACAGTTTTCCGAGCCTGCCGTCCTCCCGCGTTCAACTAGACCCCAGCTGGCTGGCCAATGTCCTAGCTAGCTGGCCATATGAGTAAAGTTAGCTAGGTACCGCAATTTCCTAGCTACTAGCTATGTCCTAAGTGTAGCCAGTTTAACTAGAGCATTTTATTTTGCTTACAAAATAAAATGTAGCGTCAAACGGCAGCTAGCAAGGCAATTGTCGTAGTTAGCTAAGTCATATATGGCCAGCTAGCTAGGAAAATAGGCAGCTAATTGGGACTAATAAGGTAGCTAGCTATGGAAGTCAAATAAGCTACATGTTAAAACGGCTTGCCATACTAGCTTGCTGGCTAGCAAGCTACGAAGACTTTAGTTTTAAATAGTATTCGTTCATATTTTAGAATTTCATTGATGTGGAAAAGTTTGAAAGGAGCGTTGACACGACTAGCTACGAGCTACACTTGAGAACAGCCAGGCAGGGATCTGCTGAGGTAATGACATGTATTTATTCCGACAAGTTGTAGTTTGAATATAGAAACTGGTTAGCAACATACTTTTTAAAACCATATAAAAGACTAAGAATTTATGGTTAATATATTAATATGTGTAATGTATGTCGGAGAACAAAACGTGAAAACTCTCTTAGGCTCATATTAAACACAGACCTTATATTCGGCACAAATCCGAAAACCCCATTCGAAATTGGGGAGGGAACCCATGTCTCAAAAATGCTAACTCACTTCGGGGTTTTACGACTACAAACTGTAGCACTCTATTGAAACAAAATACAGAGGGAAGCCTGAATTGCAGTTGTCAAATAAGAAGAATGGTTGCCAACAGCCCATTTCCAAAATCAGCAGTTCTCGCTTACGTTCAATCAATAAACTCAATATTGATAGATCATGATATAGTTATGGCTATTAACATCACTTTGGTGTAATGTCAAATAGCTAGACTAGTT
The DNA here is from genome assembly GCA_022702515.1 of Ilyophis sp. 1 JC-2022. Lineage (NCBI taxonomy): Eukaryota > Metazoa > Chordata > Actinopteri > Anguilliformes > Synaphobranchidae > Ilyophis > Ilyophis sp. 1 JC-2022. The sequence continues at coordinate 116,180,983 of CM040402.1, forward strand.
ATATGGCAATACATTAGTGTTACACATAGTAGCCCAGCCAGTCATTTCAAATACATTTCATTTCTCATTTTGTATTATATAGAGATGACCATCATGAATCTAGCTAGCTATTAATAGACTTTTTGAAGCTCAGATGCCTTGTATGTTCATGAAAACGGAAAGTTTTCAAAAGTGCTCTTCCCACAGCTTTTGTCCTCCTCAGCTGTGGTTCTATCGGATAACTATGACACACAAACATTCATAATTGAAAATTCAGGAAAACCTGCATTTTTTTTATTTGGTAACCACTCTTCCCATTAGATGTTGTTTGCTATTTTTCTCAGGTTTCAGTAAAATGATAGTCTTGTATATTCCACATTAAATAATTGTATCATGAGAAAGTACATTGTAATGGTTTTTAATGACAATAAAAACAAAATTATGAAACAAAGTTATTTTATACTACGATCTATCCTTTCCCATCAGATGTTGTTTGGTATTTTTCTGTGGTTTCAGTAAAATTATGTAACATTTTGGAGCAAATAAGCACAGCAATAGCCCAAAACTAGATGCTAGAATTGCAAAGATCTCCACAGCTACAGTGAACTTTCCAGGTGAGCTGACATAAGCTGGTATAAAGGCCAGCCAAACTGCACAGAAGATCAACATGCTGAAGGTAATGTATTTGGCCTCGTTAAAATTGCCTGGCAGCTTCCTGGCCAGAAAAGCCAGAATAAAACACAGAGCAGCCAGGAGCCCAATGTATCCCAGAACACACCAGAAGGCCTGTTCAGAACCCACACTACACTCCAGGATTATTCTGGACCGGTTGTACTGGGTGTTTTTATTTGGGAAAGGAGGAGCAGTGATCAGCCACACTGCACAGATTATCACTTGTATAAAGGTGCAGGCAGAGATGATAAATCTCTGCTGTTTGGGTCCCAGCCATTTCATGATGTTATTTCCAGGCCTAGCGGCTGTAAAGGCAGCCAGCACCACCAGAGTCTTCCCCAGGATACAGGAGATGCAGAGTGAGAAAGTGATGCTGAAAGCAGTATGGCGCAGCATGCAGGACCATGATGTAGGCTCTCCGATGAACACCAGCGCACACAGGAAGCACAGAGTCAGAGAGAGCAGGATGAAGAAGCTCAGCTCTGAGTTGTTGACTTTGACAATCGGAGTGTTTTTGTGGTAGAGGAATACTGCCAGAACAGCGACGGTGAGGCAGGCTCCCACTACAGCTATTACAGTCAGGGTCAGTCCCATTGCATCATGGGAGAGGTACTCAATCACTTTGGGTATGCATTCAGTTCTAGCTGCATTGGACCAGTAATCCTCAGGACAAGATGTGCAATCTATTGAATCTAAAAGAAAAAGGCATGGCGACATGTATTATTCAAAGAAGAGAAAGATTTAGTGTGAAAAGTGGAGTTCTCACCTGTCTTATTACTAATCTTCCCGCTGTCACATGGTACACAGTCAAAGCAGCACAGAGGCTCCCCACGACGGACAGCCTTCCTGCTTCCTGGAGCACAGCTCTCACTGCACACAGACACCAACACCTGTATGAAAGAGAACACAGCCAGGTGTCACTGCAGATACATATATTTTGTTATAGGATAATTAGAATATTAAAAATCAGATAGTTCATGGTTAAAAGGAAACTGCCAGACAATGCAATTACATAATCATTTACCTCTAAACATATTTATCTTGCACATGATGTCGACATCACTTCAATTTTAAATATGTAATAAATAATTTAGCCGGGGACATTGTAGCTTTCAAAGATTTTGTCCTTGTTTAATACCTGCTACTCAATCTAGAGTTAATGCTTTCACTTCAGATTTTCACTTACCCCCACTTTACCCTAAAGAACCTCAACAGAGGGCATCGCATGTACTGAAATACACACTGTGTGCAGCTTGCCTCTCTCTGGTGGCCCGTCAACACGATCGCCTCATCCTGGATGAATAGCTCCTTCCCAGCCTCCCTTGCACCATCAAACCTTCCCACATTGACAAACTCAATATTTCCAGCTGCACCTCTTTGCCAGTTTATCACATCATAAGATGGAATTGCATCCCCATGTGCATCAAAATTCACCTCCTCTCCAGAAATAGTAAAGGAGACCTCCTGAAGATAGTGCAGGAGCTTTGAAATGAGAAATAGAAATCTAATTATAAAATTGTATGAATTAAATAATAATAATAATACATAAATAAAAGTGCATTGGTACACTAATGAAAGCCGTAGGAGCTGCTGAGTGGCTCATTCGGTTACGGCACCAAGCTGTGGTGCAAGGATTAGCCCCACGGTGAGATGGAATCCAGTCTGTGCAATGTCAGTGCTGCAGTCTGCAGTATTAAAAGAAGCAGGCTGGCAACACCACATGTATCGGAGGAGAACCGTGGTTGTCGACACTCACCCGAATTGGCAGTTGGGTTTGTGCATTAAACCACCTGCAGTTGCAGATAACTGGACATCACAAATTAGGCTGGCAATTGAATATTGTCAGTTCTATGTTGGGCACCAAAAAATTTAAAATCTAATAAAAATGTTACTTGCCATTGCAAAAACATTACCCATTTCATTTTGTCATAATTTCTTGCTTTAAGATCAAGTTTTGGTTGTGTTGTAAGATTATTAAAAAAATATATTCTTTATCTAAAAAACTGTAACCCTGTAATATCAGTTTATTTAACACTGGATATAATGACATAATAAATCTAAATTCTTGGGTATGTTGCAAATAGTTAATGTAATTCATTTTTCATGTCTTAATATATTTCAAAATGTATTGGCGACTGAGTTTTCATTCTCAAAATATTTAACAAATAGTTATATTGATCCAATAAACACACAGTAGAATACACAGAGATGATTGTGATTACTTGCCGGTTGACTTGTGGCTTGCACATGAGGAGTTGTGGAAGGGCCCTTTCCCAGGCTTACAGCTGATGAGGTTGTGCAGGGAGTGAGCGATGGCATACACGGCTTTGTACACATTGTAGGAAACACGAGGGCTGGAGGTGTTCAGGTAGGCAGAGTGCTGCTGCTGCAGGGGCTCCAGCCCTGTACAGGGGGGCAGCTGGGAGGAAGCCTGGGTGCTGCTGCTGGAGGGGTAGAGAGAGCAACCGTACAAAGCACCCCACAGCTCATGCACCAGGGGGTTATTGGGGTACCTCAATGGGTTTACACTCATCAGATAGTCCCCAAGACCTGGTACCTGCCCCTGCCGGATGGTAAACCCAATGGTACCTCCTAGAAAAGGGTAAAACTCAGTGCCTGTGAATATTGAGGCTGTTACCCAGGCTTCACTGGCAATCCACTGGATCCCTGTGATGTTCTGATCCATGTAGTCTTTCAATAAGGGGACCATTTCTCCCTCACCAGAAAAAACAACAACTACTTTTGCAGTGGAATGCTTCATTACATTGATGATTTTAAGTCCTTTCTTCTTATTATAGAGTAAGGGAATAATTTGGTGGTATGCTATGCATACACTTGTGTTTTTGAGCTCCCTCAGGAGACCCTGCTGAGCAGATCTTCCATATTCATGATCACCATTGACCACGCCGATCCATGTCCACCCAAAACGCTGCAGAAGTTGAGCAATGGCTTTCACTTGGTAGTCATCACTAGGGATCACTCGGAAGAATGTTGGGTATTTTCTCCTATTGCTGAGACAGGCACAGGATGAAGAATAGCTGATCTGAAAAACAATAATTGTTAATTTATTCCATGATATATTTGTTAATTTTTGATGACATTCCAGACAACCAGCACACATATTATGAAGAGGTAGTGGTAGCGGTAGCAAAGCAGCTGTATCTACTTACTTGTATACTGCAGCTTTTTTACTTTAAAAAGTATTTTCTGTTAAAACGTAATACAGCACAATAAATAAGATTGTCACGTGTAATTATTAAAGCTTAAAGAGGGGTACTATTGTGACTAAATTTACTACAACTAGGACTCCAAATATCAAGCTTCAGTTTAATATGAAATCCTAAATGTATATTGTGAAAACCCTTTTTTATGTTTTCGTCAAAAGCTATTTATCACAGGACAACTATAAACCCTTCATATACCAATACACATACATCTTAATTCAAAGTTTACAGAAATATGAATAAGTAAATGTATACTAAAATTGAAAAAGCACAACAAGAAAAAGGGTCTCAGATGACACACACCATTGGAATTCGGAATGGCTGCAGAGTTCTGGAGACAACAATAGACTGTGAAGAACCAGATTCTCCAACCACAGCCAAAAGAGGAGATGCGCTGGAACAAAGAGGAGCGTGAATTTCACCTGGTCCATTCAGAAGGGCTAGAGCTGCCCTTTGTGCTGCTAAGGAGCGTGCACAGGAGTCATGGATCTTGTATCCCAGAGTAAAGTTGGGCAACAGGTTCTGACTCAGGTTGATCTCCTCAACAGCCAGCCTCATGGTCTGTGCCCAGCGGAAAGATCTGGGGTTCAATCTGAAGAGGACATGCATACTGTGTATATCCAGAAAAGTGAGGATAAATGCAAGATTAAGGACAAATTCTAAACTTACCCATTACATGGTACTGCAGCAGGTTTGTAAGTCAAGTTCTGATCTGGCATCTCCATGTTGTGTTGTAGGGGGAAAATCCCTCCAATGATGAGGTCTCCATTAGCCTGGAAATCTGGCTCATAGTAGCCCAGCAGGGAACAGACTGGAGCAGGGGCCAGGCTGGCAGGGCTGATAGCAGAAAAACCGAGAAAGAGGCTCAGGATCAAAAGAGGAGTCATCTTCAGCCAGGCTGGCCCCATACACTGGAGTACAGAATGAGGAACGGCTTTTTATTTATGTATTTATTCCTTTATTTATCAGCATCATCAGAAGAGCACGTGACAAGTTGTGCCATTGCCAACTGTGGCAGGAATGTCCATAGGGCGTGATCCGAAATTAAAGATTGCGTCACCCAGGGTATGGGAGGGCTCAGAAGGAGTCTGCGATTTGTCGCTTTCTAACGAGCTCTGCTGGTCGATCAGGCGACAAGGCTGAGGCACAGAGCACATAATACAGCATGAAAGTCAGTTCTCCATCATTCGAATGTTATGCTTGCTTTATTTCAAAACAACAGTAAGATAACCTTGGGGTTCCATTTGTAAAAGGGCTTTTTTTTCTCTCCTATAATTACATATCTATTCAAAAAAATGTTGTCTTTCTTTCATAAAATTTTCATATCAGAAGAGATTTATGTGGGGTACCAAATGTCATATTTTTCCCATGTTTTCTTTTCTCATATTCAGCATAAATATGTCAGTTCCCTGAAGATTTATGCTAAGTGTGAGTCTTTTTTTTGCAGATTTAGCTTAAACATGGCATTTCATTGAAGATTTTGGTGAAATGTGAAATGTGAGATCCATTCAAATGCAGAGAGGTTATAGTATCGCTTGTAGGAGTTCCAGAAAATAAGATATCAAGATAATTTTCATATTGTTGGGTCACAGACATCAGGCATGCAAAGGATATGCGACCAAATATTTAAAAATTATGATTGATTCTACATTATGTTAAACTGTGACACCCACTTTGATACCTGAAAATGGGGGGGACTATGTACAAAAGGTTCCACATTCCGTTCCGGGGTTTGCTTTCCCTCATCATTGTTTTCACCTGTGTGTCTACCTGCGGGGTATTTAGGGTTCTCACTTCCGCTTCCCCGGTGCTTCTTTGTCATTCGACATTGCATTGAGCCAGGTATAGCCAGGTACTAGCAACCTTGTGATATTAAACTCTGTTTATGTTCACGAGGGACTTGCTATTTAGCTATTTTTCAGGTATAGGATTTTTTTCTCTTGTAAGCATTCTGCGCTATTGATTTTGTTTGTTGCTGTTCTCACGGAGACAGTTTTTTTTTGTTCATTTGTTTTGGTTTTACACTCTTCCGGCTCTGAGCTTATGTAGCCGAAGGTGTTCTTTTCCTTGCGAGATTTCTCCTTTTAGCTCTAGTATTGAACTCGGGAGATTTAGTTTGTGTTTCACTCGTTATTCGAGTTCGCCCTATTTTAGTGGGTTGATTTTCATTTGGCTGTTTAGCCACAAGGAAGTAGTTTCCTGCCTTTTTTTTCTTTGCATTTATTATTTTGTTATTCCTTTTATTGGTCCTCACTGCGTGAGTAACTTGTTTCTGATCCCCTTACCTTCGCGTTTGATTATCCGCCACTAAAATCCATTACAATTTATTCATTTTTTATATTTCCACATTTCTTTTAAAAAAATTCCCAATGTATTTTATTTATTTATCTATCATTGTAGCACTCTCAGTGTTCCATAATATATTGTTTCTGTTTCAGAAACAAATATTTAGTCAAATATAAATGTTTAATTGAAATAAAAAAATATTTAGTTTAAAAAATAAAATTAGTTTCATCTTAGTTTCCAAAAACAAGACAAAAAATTTATATATATACCAAATTTTGAGGTTTTGTCAGCATTTGTGCTCCATTCAGCCTGTGAACCTTTTAGCCAGTAGGTTTAAATTTAGTAGGTTTAGATTAGATTAGATTCAACTTTATTGTCATTATCCATGTACAGGTACAGGAACAACGAAATGCAGTTTAGCATCTAACCAGAGTGCAAAGAGGCAGTAAAGTGCATTGTGTATATATATAGTATGTGTAGCCCTTGGGTTTATCCAGACTATGTTAAACTGTAAAATGTGAAAGCATAATAGTGGTTATCAACAGACTATGTTCAACTGTAAAATGTGGAAGCATAATAGTAGGCTACCCCCCCCCCATTTTAAAAGTCATTGTGAAGAGTTTTTATTTCGATCGGTGCCAGTGAAAAAAATAGATAATGCGATATTTGTATCTGTGCTAGAACAGTAAGAAAAGCAGCAGATGGCGCTATGAGGTAGCTATCAATGTTCATCATTTTCGCGGCATTCAGAAGGTCAGGGTTCAAACCATAGAATGAGTGCTGCAAAGAAATGAAAAGACAAGCATAGCTGACCGTGTTGTCTTAAATGTTTTATACAGGTAAGAATGATTGATGCGTTTAAAGTAAAAACTCTTTACGTCTTAATGACAACGAAGTTCGTGAAATTATGTTTTGGTAATAACATTTTACCGTGTCTTGCAGAAAATGTTATTGGTATTCAGTTTTCAGTATAAGTGAATTGCACTAGCGGCTAACGCAGTAGCCTAATTAATGGGTGAATGATAGCAATGGCTACTAGCCAAAGTAATGCGGTGTGTAACAGTACTGATGGTGAGTTTGAATGCTGAGAGTTCTGTGGAAAAAGTCCGTGAATTACACGTCGGGTTTAGAACGTTTTATTGCGCCTCCGAAGCGTTTAAAGAGACGGTCGAATTTAAATGTTTTACTGCCGTTGCCTAGTAGGATAAGAACGCTGCTGGAAAAGCAGGCAGAAGCAAGCTAAGTGAATAGTAGCTATGTGCATTAGTGATTCACGTGAGCAGCGAGTGGAACCAGCCACCATAGTAACTCGCATGCTAATGTTTGCAGGGAAAAATCAGTAAAAGTAAGTCAGTGTAACTAGTATGAATGGTGAGCGCCAGCGACCATTTGGGTTGGTAAAACTGGTGAATCATATGTTTTCATTAATACTAATTTTACTGTGTATTGCAGACAAGGCTATTTGTATTTAAAGTTTATAAAAGTTTGCATTTTGATGTCTGAGTGTCATTGCCTACTAAAGCATAAGAATACTGTTAGAAATCAGGTAGCTAACCAACCAAGTCAGACCTGTAACATTAAACCTGTAAAAACATGGAAAGCTAGGTTTACTGAACCAGTCAGCAGATCAAATGGTAATCAGACTAGCTAAGGTATTGTGTAAATTAGGTTTAATGTATAATAGGTAACAGTGTAAATTAGATTGGCTATGTGATACAGCAAATGCAGTTTAATAGGTAATGTGATGTTTTGTAACAGTAACTGAACAAGAAACATCTTTGTAATGTGATCTGTGAGGTTAGTGAACTCAGCGAGTGACAATAATGTAATTTAGTTTATTGATGTATACGTTACATGTTATTGCTATGTTATGGAGAAAAGGTAAAGGTGCAGTTAGAATAATGTAAAAACTGAAACGATGGTATATTTGGATGTCAAGAACAAGTGAATTTAATTGAGTGAAATTGTAAAATAGATAATTTGTAAAATAGAACTTTGAGTTTAAAATGTATCCAGAGGGTTAAAATAAGTGAAGTTCAATGAAAGTATATGTGACGCAGGACCCTAAGCTAAAGGCATTCAGAAGTTCAGGGTTAAAACCATAGAATGAGTGCTGCAAAGAAATGAAAAGACAAGCATAGCTGACTGTGTTGTCTTAAATGTTTTATACAGATAATAAAGTAATGTGTTGCACCTGGATGGACTCGGCGCTTCATTCAAGACCTGTAACATATGGTACATTATAGACATTGTGTACAGGAGTATAAATGTGGAAAATATATAAATAATCTCAATGGTATAAATAAACATGAATAAATAAACATGAATAGACAGTAGTAAGGGCAGTAAGTAAGTAGTAAGTAGTATTTGTAAGAAAATATAAGGGTATATATGAAATATCTAAGAGTATGAATGAAGTATCTACAGGGAAGTACTATGATTGTATATGAGATATCTATCTAAAATAAAGTCTATACAGTATGATACAGGATGATTATATGGGCATTATTGTACAGCGGTATATTTAACAGTAAAAGTCTCTGGGGGAGTGACTGGGGTGGTCCGGGGGTAGGGCGGGGGGTTGGTATCCGGGGGGGGGGGGGGGGGGGGTCACCGAGGTGCAGAGTTCAGCAGGGTGACAGCTGAGGGGTAGAAGCTGTTTTTGAGCCTGCTGGTTCTGGCGAGGAGGGTCCTGTAGCGCCTCCCAGAGGGGAGGAGGGCAAACAGTCTGTGTTTGGGGTGGTAGGAGTCCTTGACTATGCTGCGTGCCTTCCGCAGACACCTTTTGTACTGTACCGTCTCGATCGATGGGAGAGTGGTATTAGTGATGCGTTGGGCGATTTTCACCACCCTCTGCAGCGCTTTCCGGTCAGAGACAGTACAGTTTCCATACCAGACTGTGATGGAGCTGGTGAGGATGCTTTCTATGGCACACCGATAGAAGTTCACCAGGATCTGAGGAGACAGATGGGCTTTCCTCAGTCTCCTCGGGAAGAAGAGACGCTGGTGAGCCTTCTTGACCAGGTCCGAGGTGTTGAGGGCCCAGGAGAGATCCTCAGAGATGTGGATACCCAGGAACTTGAAGCTGGAGACACGCTCAACCTCCGTCCCGTCGATAAGGATGGGGCTGTGCGTGCCTGCTTTGGTCTTCCTGAAGTCCACAATGATCTCTTTGGTTTTCTTGGTGTTGAGGGCCAGGTTGTTGTTTGTTTGTTGTTGTTTACTAGATTTATTTAATCAGATATTTGATCCACATGTGCTGCATGCTAATTAGGTATATTATTATGTATCCTAAAGTGTAAAGAACATGTCAGGTCATATAGAACATATGACCAACAAGGATTTCTTACAATACCGATGGAAAAATAAGATGTGGGAAATTTCCAGGGAAAATGTATTGGTTTATGCTTCCTTGCAACAGTCATACTGTGGAGTGTTCAGTGTGTAAAACAGGGGTCCAGTCCTGGAGCCCTCCAGTGTGTATGTAGGTTTCTGCTGCTACCAGCAGTGGCGGGCCGTGCATTTCACACCTAGGCCTTCAGTGATGTCCTACACAGTCCTACCTGAATTATTCCACCTCTTAATACCATCATTATGACGCCATGGCTCTAGAAACTATACATTTAGACAGAAACGCAGTATAACCGGGCGTTGCATCACCTTAACATAGTCAAGTAGGCTACAACAGAGTTATATTAATATTTCCGAAGCATTTATAATCAATAAATCCGCATTTACAATTAAGAGTGTTAAACTACCAGCTTTAAGATCGCTTGGATACTGTCAAAACTTTTAAATAAAAATCGCTTTTAAGGGATTAGTCTACAAAGTTTTATTAAGTCCACCAAAAGTATGTTAGCTTTAACAAGTTTGTTCGCTAAACAGCGCATTGTCGCACCCAAAGCAGTTTCATTTAAGAAACGTGACGATAAAGACACATAAACTATTCACTGAAAATAAAAGAAAACAAACAAATAATTTGCATTTGTTCAAGAGGATATATTTGCGACAGTGGTGAAAGTGTATTCCTAGCCTTGAATGTCCACTTTGACTCGCTAGCGTCGGCTCGCTAGCGTCGGAGTTGGCCGTTCTCTTCTAACGATGTCTAGCTTTTCTTGAAAGGTTCGTCTTGAAAATAGCGTTGTAATTATATCTGCGACCAAATCGATCGCTTCTCCTCCTTCAGCCATTGTGGGTTGAAAAAAAACAGCTTGTAGAAATATCGTTCAAATTAGTTTGCTATCTCTGCGATAGCTCTGCCTCTCAATAGTGCGTATCCAATCAAAAGACGTGCACGTGCTGACGTTATCATACGCCTGCTAGCTGGCCCCGGTGTCGCCAATTCTAAATCTGATTGGTTAACACCACAGGGTTGTTTCGGTTCACTTTAAGCTACAGGCGCCCGCACTGTCGATTCTGAAGGCCTAAGGGCAGATTTCTTGGACCCTGGCAACACATTATGGCTGAAATATGATTGGATAAAAGCTCTAAAATAAAGGCCAGCCCTCCAAATCTCGATCTGAGGCTGGAAGCAGCGCAACCAAGAGAAAAGCTATGAAATGAAGAGAATAGACTATGGGGAATAATTTAATACATATTTGTGGAAAAAATATATCAAAATTAAATTTATATTCTGATGATGTTTAGGCCAGCAGAGAAGGCCTTGCTGGCCCTGACGGCCCGCCACTGGCTACCAGTTACCCTGGCTCTATCTGCTAATTAGGCATATACACAAAAAACCGAATGACTCATAGATTAGGCCACAATGAAATACTACAATACAGGCATACAGCCACAAAAAAACATTCCTCAGCTGTTGTTCATATCACAGAATTGAGCAAAAATTTCAGATCATGTAAATAATTGGGCTAATTAAATAAGTTAGATCAGAAGTTGTTCAGAAATACAGAAACAGATATTGCCCTCCTTACACTTTCCTGTTTTTTGCATTAAAGTGATATGACATCACTCTCTATGAGCCAGATTATTGACAGCTACATTCAAAGTAGGAAATTGTAGAGAACTGTTTTATAGACTGAAATAGTGCTGTTACTATATGGTTGCTGAAAGGCTAATTATGGCACAGATTCTTAAATATGTTGCTTATTTATTTTGGTAACAGCTATGATAACAACATAGCATCTCTGGCATTGTGATCCAACACTAGCAAACATCTTAAAAATAATTGCTAAATTTTGCATTAATTTTTTCATCATCATCATCATTTGTTGGAAAACTATAAAAAATAAATGGTAAAATTTACAAGCTAGTGGAACTACACTGAGGGGTAGTGTTTGATTTCACTATATGTTGAAAAAACAATATATGTTGACCATGAGTTTTTTGGCCTGCTGTGTAAACACAGCCTTAATCTGCCTGCTTCCACTTATTTCTGATCCCACAGCCTTCTCAGTTGTATTTCTACCAGAATAAATCAACACACAATTCAAAATTCATACAAGAAATGAAAACCTGCATTGTTTTATTTGGTTACCACTCTTCCCATTAGATGCTGTTTGGAATTCTTCTCAGGTTTCAGTAAAATGATAAAACATTTTGGAGCAAATAAGCACAGCAGTAGCCCAAAACTAGATGCTAGAATCGCAAAGATCTCCACAGCTACAGTGAACTTTCCAGGTGAGCTGACATATGCTGGTATAAAGGTCAGCCACACTGCACAGAAGATCAACATGCTGAAGGTGATGTATTTGGCCTCGTTAAAATTGCCTGGCAGCTTCCTGGCCAGAAAAGCCAGAATAAAACACAGAGCAGCCAGGAGCCCAATGTATCCCAGAACACACCAGAAGGCCTGTTCAGAACCCACACTACACTCCAGGATTATTTTGGACCGGCTGTACTGGGTGTTTTTATTTGGGAATGGAGGAGCAGTGATCAGCCACACTGCACAGATTATCACTTGTATAAAGGTGCAGGCAGAAATGATAAATCTCTGTTGTTTGGGTCCCAGCCATTTCATGATGTTGTTTCCAGGCCTAGCGGCTGTAAAGGCAGCCAGCACCACCAGAGTCTTCCCCAGGATACAGGAGATGCAGAGTGAGAAAGTAATGCTGAAGGCAGTATGGCGCAGCATGCAGGACCATGATGTAGGCTCTCCGATGAACACCAGCGCACACAGGAAGCACAGAGTCAGAGAGAGCAGGATGAAGAAGCTCAGCTCTGAGTTGTTGACTTTTACAATTGGAGTGTTTCTGTGGTAGAGGAACACTGCCAGAATAGCGACGGTGAGGCAGGCTCCCACTACAGCTATCACAGTCAGGGTCAGTCCCATTGCATCATGTGAGAGGTACTCAATCACTTTGGGTATGCATTCAGTTCTGGCTGCATTGGACCAGTAATCCTCAGGACAAGATGTGCAATCTATTGAATCTGAGGAAAGACAGTATAATAGTTCTTAAAAAAAAAAAAGAATACTGCAGAGATATATTTTGGGGCACCTTTATTTGTTTGTCAAAGTGAAAAAATATTATCCACTCTGTATCTCGTTATAACGAGATCATTTTCTTGTCATAACTACAAACGGATCTGTTGTACCTAATTTTGGGGTGGCAAAGGGATTTCTTTCTACCTAAAACAATGTCTGTACCTCAACATGCATTTTAAGAAATCAAAGCATCCGTACGTTAAAAAGGAAAACCGTCTCATATAAGAGTGCAAGAACTCCATGAGAATGACAGAGTGGCTGGGTACGTAGTTTGAATGGCAACCGTAATGCCCAGCCCTGAGATAATTATCCTGCTTATAGAATGGCTTCCCAATACAAATCATAATTATAATCAAAATATGCGTCCACAAAATATGCGATTTTAAACATTTCTTGTTATAACAAGATACTTAGGAAAATATTTTTTCACTATGGCAGTATGCCATAGAAATAATCACAAATACCGTTACCGTATTAACAATGTAGTGAGATTTGTATTTGTACAACAGAAATAGTATCTTTTGAATACTGGATCTTGTTATTGTTAAATATCTTGTTAAAAGATTCAAAAAAGTATTTAATTCATCTTAGTGTCTACATTAATGATCTTTTAAAAGATTTTCGTCAGACTACAAACATTCTTGTTGTAATGACACACTAAAATACAATCAGTTCAATGTTTAAAAGGATATACCACAGTGTAGCAATATTTCTAGTGAGCAAGCTTGTGTACTTTCAGCAAAATGCTTGTGTCTGCTAGTATGAAAAAGCCAACTTGTAATGAGCTTATTAGATATGACTACTGTACCCACTAGCAGTCTGTGTGTTCATTTGATATGAAGAGCACTCACCTGTCTTATTACTAATCTTCCCGCTGTCACATGGTACACAATCAAAGCAGCACAGAGGCTCCCCACGACGGACAGCCTTCCTGCTTCCTGGAGCACAGCTCTCACTGCACACAGACACCAACACCTGCATGAGAGAGAACACAGCCAGGTGTAACTACACAAACATTTACCTGTAAACGAGACTCATAGAACTCTGTATCTCTCTATGAGACTCTTAATGCACCACACTTCTAGCTGCCCATTTCCATGGCCAGGTGTCACTGTAAAAAATTTTGCCTGTCCCTGAGTACTTAATCCGTGTATCTAAAATGAGCACGCAAAGAACTAAAATGCTAAAATATACAATTCAATCTATGGCAGTGCCATAATTATTTCAATGTAGTAATTGAACACAATTCAGTGACAGACTGCAGGTTTGAGTTCCAGCTTTGAAAGATTTGGTTCTTGTTGACTACCTGCTGATCAATGTTGAGTTAATGCTTTCACTTCAGATTTACACTTTTCTCCAATTTACCCTACAGAACTTCAACAGAGGGCATCGCATGTACTGAAATACACAGCTTGCCTCTCTCTGGTGGCCCGTCCACACAATCGCCTCCTCCTGGATGAATAGCTCCTTCCCAGCCTCCCTTGTACCATCAAACCTTCCCACATTGACAAACTCAATATTTCCAGCTGCACCTCTTTGCCAGTTGATCACATCATAAGATGGAGCTATATCCCCATTTTCATCAAAATTCACCTCCTCTCCAGAAATAGTAAAGGAGACCTCCTGAATATAGTGCTGGAGCTTTGAAATGAAAATAAGAAAGAGAAAATGCAATTGTTTTACAATGTGTTTGACACAGAAAGTTATGACATTGAAAATTCAAACTGTAATTTGCAATTATATTTGTATGCATACAAATAGATGTGTTTTTGGAACACTGGAGTATTTTGCCTTTCTTTGAAACTCATGATTGCCAATGAATTGTACCAGCCAGTGAATTCTGTCATGACCAATGTGTCATATCTCACCAAATTGTCTTTAATGTAGGAACTGTCAAATCTTTCAAATCCCGTGCTGTTGTAATGCAGCAATCAAATTTATGCTTTTGGTTTCACTGGTTGTAATTACCTGTAGATTTATGTACCATTAGAAAAAACCTCTAAGGTTGATACTTTTGTTGAACGCAGCTGCCCGGCTTGTGTTCAACCTCCCGAAATTTTCACGTCACCCCCCTGTTGGGGTCACTCCACTGGCTGCCAGTTGCAGCCAGGGTCAGGTTCAAAGTTCTGACCCTGGCCTACACTGCAGCCAATAGGTCAGGCCCCGTCTACCTGCAGGACTTGATCCAGAACTATGTTCTTGCTCGACCACTTTGCTCATTTACAGCAGGGCAACTCGCACTTCCCCCCCCTCCGTATCAATGGCACTCGCTCGTCACGACTGTGGAGCTTTTCCACCCAAGCTCCCCAGTGGTGGAACGAACTTCCCATTCCCCTATGTTCTATGCCAACCCTGCCTGCGTTCCGTCGTGGCCTGAAAACACACCTTTTCAGACTCCACCTGGACTGATACTTATCTAGGACCTCTCATGGTACTTGCTCTTGTTTAACTGTGTATTGAAGTTTATAATATTTAGAATAGAATTGTAGTAGAGCTGATTTACCCAGTTTACTGTGAACTGCATTCAATGTTCATTACTAGGGATAGCTGCTACTTTATGGGAAGGATGTGCTTTATCTTATCTGTTCTGTAGTTACTTCGATGACGTTTCTGTCTGCACTTACTGTACGTCGCTTTGGATAAAAGCGCCTGCGAAATGACTGTAATGTAATGATACTGTAGCTGCAATCATTCAGTTATAGCTTTTATGAGTCAGTAATAAAACAATAATTTTAAACAGCGAAACGTAGAGATGTTACCCGTAGCTTTCATGAATCACTCTGTAACTTATTATACAAAATGAGAATGTAACCTTTCTAAAGCAATTTGAATTCATGTTACATAACATAAACTGAGATATTGGAGGCAAACTACAAAATGCTTCTGTTATTCTTGCATTACTTGATTTTTTATTGTTTATTTATTTAAGCTTTTCATGTGATCACCTGCCATGGTTGAATGTTTGTGGCATCAGCACATGAGGAGTTGTGGAAGGGCCCTTTCCCAGGCTTACAGCTGATGAGGTTGTGCAGGGAGTGAGCGATGGCGTACACGGCTTTGTACACGTTGTAGGAAACACGAGTGCTGGAGGTGTTCAGGTAGGCAGACTGCTGCTCCTGCAGGGGCTCCAGCCCTGTACAGGGGGGCAGCTGGGAGGAGGCCTGGGTGTTGCTGCTGGAGGGGTAGAGAGAGCAACCGTACAAAGTACCCCACAGCTCGTGCACCAGGGGGTTACTGGGGTACATCAGTGGGTTTACACTCATCAGATAGTCTCTCAGACCTGGTACCGGCCCCTGCCGGATGGCAAACCCAATGGTACCTCCTAGAAATGGGTAGAACTCACTGCTTGTGAATAGTGAGGCTGTTACCCAGGCTTCACTGGCAATCCACTGAATCCCTGTCATGTTCTGATCCCTGTAGTTTTTCAATAAGGGGAAGAGCTCCCCTTCAACAACAAACACCACAACAACCCTCGCAGAGGAGTGTTTCATAATGTTCAGGATTTCCTGTACTCTCTCCTGATTGTACACTTTGGGGATCCTTTCATGGTACGCTAAACACACACCTGTGTTTTTTATTTCCCTCATCAATCCCTGTAGAGCAAATTTTCCATAGTCATGGTCCTCAAGGACGACACCAACCCACGTCCAACCAAATTTCTGCAGGAGGCGAGCGATGGCTTTCACCTGATAGTCGCCACTTGGAACAACTCTGAAAAATGTTGGGAATTCATTCTTGTTGCTGAGACAGGAACATGTTGAAACATAACTAATCTGAAAAAAAGAAAATCCACATTCTTTTTTGAAGTACATAAAGTACATAAACACAACAATCCAAGTTTGTTTTTTTATAATTAATTGTTAGGCACTATAAGTATGTTACTATGATGCAAGATCATTGTTTGACACCATCTGAACAATAAATGAATGTCACTCACTGATTTTGTAGTTCCAAATAAATGTTGTTCTGTATAAGTATGTCTGACAAATTAATCTGTCACTTAAATTGGCTTACTATTTACTTTATTACATTAAAATGTAATACATTTATATATTATAATTATTTTCATAAAATGAATCAATACAGGCTTATCATGTGAAAGCAAATGCTTCCAATAATGCTATCAACAATATATTTCCAGTGAATTTAACATTTTCTGTCAAATGTGATCAAAACCCAACACACCTAATCCTCTAGTCAAATTCTAGTGATTACAATAAAATACAGACCTGTGGTGATAGAAGTATGATCCATTTATGGAAATAATTCTCTTCAACAATTTGGAAAAATGTGGTCTTATATTATAACTACAATGTGAATAATAATCAACAGCAGAACTTTTGGGATATAACACTGCTTTTCAAAGTATTAATTATTTAAACTGCAGTACAATGTACACAACTGTGTACAGATGACACATAATAGACATAGTTGACACTATATTCTGTTATTATCTAGACTACTTATCACTGTCCACTAGTCTCACACTTGTAAATGTAAGGAAAATAGACATATCCATTAATCATAAAAAATGAAAAAATTGTACTGCATGAACAGTACTTCATCTTTACAGAACCATGCATTTAATTCAGAAGTATATCTATCATGTTTATTCCAAATTACCTCAATTAATACATTTTAGTCTAATAGGAAATACATACCATTGGAATTCTGAAGGGCTGTAGAGTTCTGGAGAGAACAATAGACTGTGCAGACCCAGCTAGTCCAACCACGGCCAAAGGATGAGATATGGCAGAACACACAGTGCTGGAGGATGTCCTTGGTCCGTTCAGAATTGCCAGAACTGCTGCCTGCGCTGTCACAGGAGTTGTGCAGGAGTCATGGATCTTGTATCCCAGAGTGAAGTTTGGCAGCAGGTTCTGACTCTGGTTGATCTCCTCAACAGCCAGCCTCATGGTCTGGGCCCAGCGGAAAGACCTGGTGTCAAATCTGTGCAAAAACCAACAGCAGAATGTGATGTTTGTTGGAAAAATCTTTAAAAAAAAAAAAAAAAAAAGTTTTCCATGCACATCAGAGTAACCATGACCTCACCCCCAACATTGTGGAGCAGCTGGTTTGTAAGTGAAGTACTGGTCTGGGGGATCAACCCTGTAATGCATGGGGAAAACCCCTCCGATGATGAAGTCTCCATCAGCCTGGAAATCTGGATCAAAAGTGCTCAGCAGGGAACAGACTGGGGCAGGGATCGGGCTGACAGGAGTGACAGCAGAGAAGTGATAAAATAAAGACCACATCGCCACCAACAAAGGAATCATCTTCACCCGGGCTGATCCCGCACACTGCGGTGATGAGTCAGAAGCAGTATTTTATTCACCAACCAACCTCTGTGCATCCCATTATTTTTTGCATCTCATTGGACAGGAAAGCATGTGACATCACAACTCTGCATTCCCCTAAGACAAAGTTGAGGCACAGAGCTCTTGGGAAATTATCCTGGCTTTGTCTGACATCACCAAGTCAACCAGTTATGGAGGTCTAGGAGGGGAGTCAAAGTGGGTCTCAGGGAACCCTGCCATTTGGGAACTGGAGAGTATCATTGACTTCGAAGGACCAGAGGGCCTTGTAATAAAATAATGGGTTACTCTGACTTCCTTTGAGGTCCGGCGACATCCTCCCAAGAATGTCCCCATCTGCTAAAGATGGAGATAAGGGCAAATGGAACTGTTTTCCCTGATTGTAAATGTCTCATAAAAGAGCATTTACGGCATCCAGACCCTAGCCAGACAATGGGAAAGGAATGTCCACACAGGCCATCTGTGATCTCCAGTACCCCACAACCTGGACACATCCTATGGGAAAGCCATTGGACAATACCACAGTGCCCTCATTTGGGCACCCCTGTCATTACCCTTTTTAATTCTCTTCTGTACCAGGACTCTAAAACTTCTGTTAAGAGTGTTAAAAACCATGTAAAAACCTACAAACATTGCGCATGTGATCCTTCTATGGTTACATTCTGTCTTATGTGGTAGTAACAGGAATTGCATGTAAAATGGTTAATCAAGTGGGAATTCTCATGACAACTGCACCATAATATTATATCACCTTAACCTGTTTGGTATGTATGGATTCAGGTAAAATCAAAGAATTGACTGAAATACATTTCATACCAAATAAAGTTTATTAAAGCATAGTTTCAGTAACTCAGGGAAAAACTGTAACAGTGAAATGTCCTCTCTGGTAATTACCTCCTCTTCCCCTCTCGCTGCACAAACATCCCCAACAGTGGGGTCTAAATTCTAAATTGACCATTCTGTCCAGGCTAATTTATGGCACTGCCGCCTGGTTCAAACACATGATTTGGCATAAAAGGAAGAGAGACAAGCCAATCAGGGAAGATTGTAACCGACTTCCCACACCGTGCATATTCTGTGTCTGTGTGTAGTTGAACAGGCTGGGTAAGATATTTACTTTGTGTTTCTTTTCGTAAATCTATGTTTTGTGTAATTGGATGTTTTAATTGAAGTTAATGACCTGCCTGCCTGTTATTAAATTATGTTTATTTTTAACTTGCGTGGTTTCCATGACTCTAATTCATCTTATACCCTTTTTAGCCTAAATTATAACTGAATATTCAGGGGGACAATTCTGACCAAGGACCGACTGATCAGCGGCCTGGTACAGACGTGGCGTTCTCAAGTTGGGAAGGCAGTCAAGTTTCTGCCCGCAAACAGGGTTGGTAGTGTATGGTTCTGGTGATTTGATATGAAGAGAACCCATGGGCGTTCTACGCCAGTTCTTGTCAAATTAGCCTTAAGGAGCCCTTTAAATACACTCAGAGTAGTGCATGGTTCTGGTGATTTGATGTGAAGAGAACCCATGGGCGTGCTACGCCGGTTCTTGTCAAATTCGCCTTAAAGAGCCCTTTAAATGCACTCAGACCTGTGCTCGCAACTATCTATGATAAAATTAATGCATGTATTGTGTTGACTAGACCCCCAACCTCTGCGTTCTCCACCGAACTGAAATTCGGCAATAATGCTGATTCCGGCAAGCATATATTGATAATTGAGGACTGGTAATTAAGGACGAGTCGAGTGTAACAGTCAGATAAAATACGAGATTAAAACTATAATAAGTGTTATAATTGTGCTCTGTTCATCTGAATGGAGAATAAATAAATAACATCTTTTGTTTACATCACAGCAGCTGAGGGAAAACACATTGCACCTTCACCCCCAGTTATTCCCTTATTGGTTTAGCTGTGTGGATTCTACAGAGGCAAACAGTGAAGGGAAAGGGAACAAACTCACTGACTGAGATTAGCCCTATGTTTTTTGTTTTTTTCCCCTAACTTGGTATCCAATTGTACCCCTATAGCTATTAAATTATCTGTGTAGCAACTGCTTGAGAATTTGCTGCTACATAACCCTGTCAGCCAGTGGTAGGAAGACAGGTGCCACGTCCTCTTCAAGGCGCAACTCCTTGAGCTCCTGACTTTCAGCCTAACTTGCCCAGGGCCTCTTTGTGCATGATGATACCCTGCTGAGTCCCTCCCCCCACCCCGGAAGTGGCCACCCAATTGTCGCACTGGCCATACTCGGATGTAGTAGGACCAGGGCGTGAACCCCTGATCCTCGTGTGCAACTGCACTGACTCAAGGTCGACAATTTTACCGCTGCGCCATCGCGGCTCCCTCCCTGAACTCTATGTTTTGCTGTGTTCTAATTATATTATATATATATAGCTCAGAGTCATATTTTTTAACTATTGTTAACCCCAATTTTGAAAACCAATATGCATTTGTAAGCTGCTCTCATAACTACAACTGCCTCATAACTACAACCTCCTCCTCCATCCATTTGGTCTTCCTCTGATTCCCAGGCACCGCTTATGTTCACCACCAGTAGAGCTTGTACATTGCATTGGAGGAGTACTCTGCTCTGCCCCCAAGTTATATAGTGACTGTGCTGCACAGTCCATCTGTCTATCCAACTTTGACAGACATATCTGGAAAAATAATGGGTGGATTACCATGAAATTTGCTGCGTACATTCATGTTCCCAAAAAAAATAAATCTCTTGATTTTGGTGCCCTCATGACTTTTCCTCTAGCACCACTATCAGGCAAAACTTTCAATTTGTGATCGAGATAGCTCAAAAACATATAGATGGGTTTACATGAAATTTGCTATGCACATTTAGGTTCCCAAGACAAAGAAGCCTACTTATTTTGGTGATCCCATGTCCTTTGCTCTAGCATCACTATCATACCAAACATATCTCAAAAAGTAATAACCAGATTGCCAAGATATTTGTTGTGCACAATAATGTGAGGGGAGATTGCGTCATTGTTTGCGTCTGTTGGAAGTAAACAAAACAAAAAAAAGACCATCTCCATTGTGTGGCACAAGGATATTGCTGAGCAGAGTGCAAGCGAAATAACATCAGCTTATGCAGTGTCGTTGGAGAAGGAGTGGGAGACCAAGCACGTTGTCTACTGGATAGACAATTGCAGTGCCCAGAATAAAAACTGGTGCCTTTTTTCTTTTCTTGTCTCTCTGGTGAACTCTGACACATCATGCTGAAGTTCTTCGAGCCAGGGCACACTTTCATGAGTGCAGACAGTTTCCACCATGGCGTGGAGCAAGAAATAAAGAGGAGACCAGGAAGGGTGGTCTATGATTTCGAAGACTTCATCTCTGGTGGGAAGCTCCAATTTGAAAAAGGTTGAGGTGGTGAAGCTCAGGAATGGAGGAATCAGGGACTGGAAGGATGGCCACTCTGCAGTCAAAGGAAAAAAGATTTCCAAACTGGCAAAAATCAAAGTCGTCCAGCTGCGACGTGGCTCAAAAAGCATGTTCGCTAAGAGGTCCCATGAGGAGTAAGACTTTTCAGAGATGGTTTTCACCAGAACAAGTTCCAACTTAAAATGCCCACCACCTTGAGGCCACAGGACAAGGGCATAGAGGAGGCCAGGAAGAGCAACATCCTGAAGAAGCTGGGTCCCCTCATGCCACCCACCAGGAGACTTTTCTGGAGCTCCCTGCCTGTGACCAGCACTGCTGAAGAGTGATGAGCTGTCAACCCCGAGTTTCCCCAGTTCTTCCAGTGCAAGCTTTATTGCCAAAAACTCACGGTCTCCAACATCATAGTTTTGTTGGGCAGGGATGAGTTGGCGGGAACAGAAGGTGAATGGGTGAATCTTTTGGTCCAGGGCGGAGCGTTGGGAGAAGATGGCCCCAACTCCAGTGTCGGAGGCATTCACCTTGACGACAAACTGGCGGTTGGGGTCCGGGTGACAGAGTATGAGGGCTGTGAAGAACCTGGCTTTGAGGGTGGAGAAAGCATGGTTCGCTTCAGGGGACCAGGTGAAGGGAACAGAGTTGGAGGTGAGGTTAGTGAAGGGGTCCGCGATCTGGCTGTACCCACGGATAAACCGCCTGTAAAAGTTAGCAAAGCCCAAAAATTGTAATGAGTGCTTGCGAGAGGCAGGGCGAGGCCACTCAGTGATGGCTTGGATCTTCCCCTACTTGATCACAAACCCCAGGAACAGAACAGAGGAAACATGTAAATTGCATTTTTCAGCCTTTACGAACAGCTTATTCTCCAACAGTTTTTGAGGAACCTGACGGACATGCTTGACATGATCTTGGGGGGTTTTAGAAAATATTATGTGACGGACCCTCCTATCTATTAGGGGGCCCTTGGTCTGGGTCTATGCAATGGTGCTGGTTCCTTTCTCCTTCTCTCCTGCAGGAGTTATGCGATCGGGAGGGGGAGGTCTGGCGAGATGGAGACCAGCTGGGCCGGGGTGATTGGGGAGGGGTTAAATGGGCGTGGGTTCAGTCTGCTCGCTGCTGACTGCCGGGCGGACCATGTTTTAAAGCTGTGTTTGGTAGTACGTTTCCGACGGATCCAGGGCATCCTCATGCAGCTGGAGATCCTTGCGTGTAAAATCTGAGCACCGACTTGCCTTTTAATATTTATTGGAACTTTTCTAACTTTCTATTCAATAAAGGTTATATTCTTGTCCAACTCGTTTGGTCTCCCATTCAGGCACAGCCTGTGAGCTAATTGGCTGTGACAATTAAGATATCATCAATATAGACAAATACAGACTGGTTGAGGAGGTCACGTAGAACATCATTGACGAAGAACTGAAAGACCGCCAGGGCGTTAGTAAGGCCGAACAGGACCACTAGGTACTCAAAGTGCCAGAGAGGGGTGTTGAACGCTGTCTTCCATTCATCTCTCTCATGGATCCGAACGAGGTGGTAAGCGTTGCGGAGATCCAGCTTGGAGAAGATGGTGGCGCTGTGCAGGGGCTCAAAAACAGAGTGGATTAGAGCCAAGGGATATTTATTGTGAACAGTGATGGCATTGAGACCATGGTAATCAAAACAAGGGCGGAGCGAGCCGTCCTTCTTTGCTATTAAGAAAAACCCTGCTCCCACAGGTGACAAAGAGGGTAGAATAATACCTGAAGCCAGGGAGTCATGAATACGCTTCCATGGAGGCCTTTTCAGGAACGGACAGGTTGTAGACACGGCTTGACGGGAGTGGAGCACCAGGCAGCAGGTCAATACAGCAATCATAAAGTCTGTGGGGGGGCACGTCTCCCAGTTGATGTGTGGGTTGTGCAGCCTGGCCGAGGACTAACGGAAAGACTCCCGGAGGTTCCCAGACAAGAAGCAAATTTTGAGCGAATGGGACAAGAGTCCACGTAATGGCCCGGATGACCACAGTAGAAGCAGAAACCGAAAACCACTCTTCAGTGACGTTCGCCGGCATCAAGTGTGGCGCCGCCTAACTGCATGGGTTCCTTCTCAGAGTGGGGTAGCTTGGAGGTGACGAGACTCATGGACGAGGTAAGTACGGGCATGAACCCTGGCGGCCCGTCTTCTCCCAGGCTCGGGCTCGAAGCCGGTTGTCGAGGGAGATGGTAAGCAAAATTCAGAAAGCTGGACTCATCCCGGGTCGCCAGCTCATCTTTCAGGTCCTCGCTGAGGGCCTTGAGGAAGACTCCTTGGAGGGCAGCACTGTTCCACCCCGATTCTGCCACCAGAGTGCCACACTGTGGCTGCCTTGGTGGAGCTGGAGCTGGAGTAGGCGTTGGGTAGCATCGCGCCCATGGACCAGCTGGTCAAAAACCCGGCATATTTCAGTAGTGAAGGAGGTGAAGTGGAAGCAAGTGGGTAGGTGGCTGTCCCACACAGCAGTCGCCCACTCACACACGCTTCACCCAGGCAGGCCATCACGAAGGCGACCTTGCTGGAATCCGAAGAGTAGAAGGAAGGTTGCAGGCGGAAAACGATGTTGCATTGTCGAAGGAAACTTCGGCACTTTCCCAAGTCCCCCAGGTAGCGCTCAGGATGTGGCACACGGGGCTCTCTGCCTGGAAAGAGCGGCGGAGCTTGTCGGGAAAATTATTTTCTTCTCAGCGTGTTTGTTCAAGGTGGTGGTGAAGACAGGACTCTTGAAACCAAATTCAAAGTATAAGTATTTAATGAGACAAATAGCAAGTAAAGTTGATACAGCAGACAGCTCAGCAAACTCTCAAACAGATGTGCTCAGGTGTCGGCCGGAGAGCGCTCTATCCCTCCAATCGTGGGCTTCAATTCTTGTATGACCTCCCTGGTTCCTGATTGGTTACTCTGTGTTGTAGTTGGGCAACCAATCAGCCGTCCGTGCACCATCTCAGTCCTCCAATCAGAAGGCCTCACACCCCAAAAATTCCCCTAAATCACATGAACTTTAAGACAGTTAGTTTCGTTAGCTAAAAGTGACCTGGGGGCCCCTTAGCACCCATCTACAAGTTCCTGTTATTTCAGCACAATTCCCTGACCTTTTAAAATTGTGGTTGGCTAAACTTCCTGTAGCAGTTACAAATGTTGCAAGATTGGGGCCACTTAGCTCTACAAGTGTACAAGTCAAAGTCAAGCTATATTTAAAAAAAATATTTCCACAAGCTGCAGGCTGGGGCTCAGGAGGTGGCGGAGGTTGACTGGTGTGGGCCCTCGGGAGGGGCAATTGAACCGCCATCTGGCTAATCATGGTGCCCATCTGACTCACTTAGTCCGAGACATTTCTCAGGGTCTCCTGGATGTTTTCTCCTGGAGGCCATGTTGGTCGATTAGTGCACCCTGACAGGCAAGAGCATGGTGGAACTGCTCCGAGTCCATCATTAGGCCAGTTCATTCTGTTAAGGTTCCTGATCTGAACTGGACTCAAATGCACAAAATGACTCAGCAACAGAACTAACAATAAGCTCACAAGGATCTGGATGGCGACTGAATCCTGGGTAGGACGTAGCAGGGGCAGAGCGAGATACGGGAAGCAGGGAAGCATGGCTTGGAACAGGCCAAATACAATAGAAAGGCAAGAGTAAGCATTAATTCAGCAAGACAAGACTTAGACCGACTTCCAAACTTGACATGACAATGAACAAGACTTAACGAACTGGCAACAAGACAAAAAAAAACGGGAGAATATATAGTGTGGTAAATGAGATAATGAGTGATTGCAGCGTGAGAATGTATGCAAGAGTGATTGGTAACAAGGGCATGAGGAATGCAAACAGGGAAGGAATGGGCAAACAAGAAAGAAAACCACGCCAAACCTGCACAACACGGAAGACATACGGAAACGTAAAACATGAAAAGCGACGTTAGAAACAGGGGAAAACAGCACGTGCTTATCACTGCCTTTGGAGGACGATAAGAATCGTAGCCTCGACCAAAGCCACAAGGCGTTAGTGGGATTCGCACAAGAGACAAACAGTCTCACGTCTCTACTCTGCATCGGCGAGAAAAATTGATTTCTGCATTGACATTCCCCCTTTATAGGGAGGAATTACATCACTACGTGGATGTCATGTCTATGACATCTGTTGGTATAAAAGTCTCGATGCATCGGACCCCTGAAGGTCCATCCGTGGTTGACAACCCTAATGGTTGGATGAACGAAATAGTGTAATATCACTTTTTATAACATTGTATATAATGACATGAATCTAATTTATTGGGTATGTTACAGATAGTTAATATATTTAAAAATGTCTTGGTGCAATTGATATTGCAAAAACACAAGAAAAAAGGGTCTCAGATGACACACACCATTGGAATTCTTAATGGTGTAGTATAATAAATAGAATAATCCTTTCACCGCCCCGCCGTTCACAGGACCATTCTCAACTCAAGTTGCTACGGGGGAAATAGAAAAATAAACAAAATGAATTTAACCGCAAATCATGTTTGTGGTTGATGCCAATGCTGCAACCGTTTATTAATTTGTTTTTTTTCCAACTAGGAATCCCAATATCTGACAATGGAAAATGTAATAAGGCCCCTTTCAATTGAAATCGGTGTTCGGCCCGACCTCCCAACTAGGAAGAAATTACCATCACATCATCATAGCAACTCACACCGTGACCCTCATTGTGGAACAACCATCATTATAGTTCAGCTTTAAAACATCTCAATGTTCGTTTTTCAGCATGAAACTATAGCTGTTTTGTGTATTATGTCCATTAAGCAGAGGTTTAAAATCAATAAACACTTAAAAGTAACTTCACTTGTTGTCTTTAATTCGTTCTGTTTATTCAGCACTTACATGTGTGCTCTATAAGCGTGACTTTTTATATACCTCCGATGTGCTCCACATACGCTCCACATGCGCCTATTGGCAAGCTCCCGGGTCAGTGGAACACATCTGTGATACAATCTGCATATTGCGGGTCTAGTCGCAAACAACACATCTTCGCCAAGCATAACGCAAAGAAAGGTTTCACGAGCGGTTGCGTAAATTTCAATATGGTGTTGATCATCTATAATTGATATCCGGGCCGAGCCCACAATTTGTGCTTCCTTGACATAAACACCAAAGAGACCATCTGTCACCCAATTCCTATCTCCCTCTATTTTAAGTCTTTGAGCAGGACGGTCGGTTCACCCTTGTCCCAGCAGGGCAGTACAAAATCATACCAATGTAAGTAGGGTATTAAAGAATCATACCAATGCACCCACTTCCCTTTAAATGGCAGTACCACTTTGATCCTTCGAGCCTCCCTCTCTCTGGGGCGCAGCTCCAGGCTGGATCCCTTTCCGCTGAGTTCCTTTCCCCAGACTCCTCTGAGTGAAAGGACATTCAGCCTCTCTGCTTCCCAATGCTTTCTTTTCAAAAACACTGATCACAGAAAGCACTACTCGCTGACTTACTAACTTACATTTTCAGCTTATAGTGGCTTGACTGTACATTGAGCCGGATGCGGCGGCCATCTCTCATGGTCTTAATGCTCTCTGCGATCCGACCGGCCGGTGACCTAGTCGATATCGATCCCCAGTCCTGCATCTAATCAGGACCCCGTAGTAGCTGTTAACCACCCGGTTAGGAACCGACGGTCTGATCCCTATCCCACCTCGCTATGGGTATAGAAACTTTGACCGTTTTCACCAGCCTTGCCTGTTCACAGAGGTCGTCTCTTACGCCCCTCTGTAAGGTGTGGATGCCTTTATGCGTGCACCATTTACTTGTCTGTTCTTTCAGACTCCTCGCTATCACAATATTCCATGAGTTGGGCTTCCCATTACCTTTTAAATCACACACTTCTGGGTCAAACAATTTACACATATGTTTCCTTTTAAACTACTCAGCTGATCTAACATAAACACAACACAACTCATACACAACACACACAGCGCTTATTCACTCATACTCGTGTCAACACACATTCATTCTCTGGCCAGCACGGTAAAAAAAACGGTTTAGTGGTTACCACAGTGACTCCCAAGCAGACCCTTTCTGAGGCGTTACGCAAGCCTACACACTTTCTGGTCCAAATACAGTAACCAATACTATATTTTGGACCGTGCGCCGGCTCCTGTTCTGACCCTCTTATCTAAGGTGGTATCAAGCTACTGTATTTCCCGGTTTAGCACAACCCGTAATGCACAGTTTCATACAGTAGCTTCCAAGCAGACCCTTTTCTTTTTGATTTTTTCCTAAGGCGGTATCAGGCTACTGTATTTTTCATACAGTAGCCTCCAGGCAGACCCTTTTCTTTTTTCTTTTTTCCTAAGGCGGTATCAGGCTACTGTATTTTTCATACAGTAGCCTCCAGGCAGACCCTTTTCTTTTTTCTTTTTTTAAAGGCGGTATCAGAAGACTGTATTTTTCATACAGTAGCCTCCAGGCAGACCCTTTTTTTTTCTTTTTTTAAAGGCAGTATCGAGCCACTGTGCTTTCTTGCTTTTTACAGACTTCCTAGCATTCACTTTCAGTTCGCTATTTCATTCTATTCACATAAAACCTTACAAGACATTCCACATTTACATCAGCCTGACGCTATACCAGACTCTCCCTTATGGTTCTCTTCTTTCTCTATCAGAATTTTATTTAGGTTCTTTTGTGCGGAGGTTTTTGCACAGGCCCCCCGCACAGGCGGACACACTGTCTCTGAGAACCAACGATTTACTACAATACAGATTAAAGGTTCTGTTTACTTTTGTTCTTGGCGCCTGTTGATCTGAGATACAGTGTGAACGTCCATGCATTCAGGCCTGCTATCTGTTAGCAATCCTGGCTGGCTCACCATTTGTAGTATAATAAATAGAATAATCCTTTCACCGCCCCGTCGGGAGGGGTCAGGACCATTCCACTACAAGTTATTCAAACTTTCTTCCAAATAGACACTACATTCCAGAGTCTGATATAACGTAATTTATTGTATATAGATTTGCATGAATATACATACCCAGGCTGATCGGCTAAGCATACATATGTTAAAACACTCTCAATCACACGGTCCAGTCTAAGTCCGTCAATTTCATGCTCACCCACAAGATGTAAAAACAGGTCAGTTAATGACAGAGACAAAACATACTGGCACCCGCCCAACTCAGATAACCCCATTTTATGCTTCTTTCAAACCCACCCCATGTTTGCTAACAGTTTGAGACCGTCCCCCCTGGGAAATATATTCATTTCATGGTCTGCAGCAGACTCTGCTGATCTTATTTGAGCATAACAATTGGCCTTTGTTTGATATAGTAGTTTTAATGAAATACCATGATTCAATTAACTCAGAAACAGTCTGGCCATGGTCTGACCATAGTTATTCAATACATAATAATACAATTCTCTGATGGGTTAAATAATACTAGCTGTAAGCTTTTTAATAGCTATTCACCACAGATATGTGTTTTTATAAACTAAGGACAACATCTTTC
This sequence comes from Ilyophis sp. 1 JC-2022, assembly GCA_022702515.1. Classification (NCBI taxonomy): domain Eukaryota; kingdom Metazoa; phylum Chordata; class Actinopteri; order Anguilliformes; family Synaphobranchidae; genus Ilyophis; species Ilyophis sp. 1 JC-2022. Next base: position 116,209,775 of record CM040402.1, read on the forward strand.
TTTGTGATTTGAAACATTATCTATAGTAACATATTCTTTTATACTAAATGGTTGTGGAGGAAGAAAGATAACTAATTTGTCAAATGTATTTTTAAACTAAATGTTTATTCCAGAATTAAAGGAATTTACTAAACTCTATTAGTTGCTCAAACTGCACACACACACACACATTTCCAAGCCTCGGGCACCAGACGTTTTTAACGACTGGGCCCCAAGGCATTCCTTGGGGAGATACACACTATCTCTTCAGCTGATCTAGGACCATAAATGTGGCCCATCTGAGTGTGTGTGTATGCAGGTGTGAATGGGTCCATTACCTCCTTATCGGGATAAGTATGCAAATGCTTTATCACTCTGATGTTTAAGTATACAAATGTAGCTGAAATAGTCTCTGGAAAATTCGGAATTGTTTTACCATATGGCTTTCTGCTGAGAGCAAGCTCTTCCCATCAATTCTCCAGCGTGTGGGTGCGTGCACATGTCCTTGATTTACAAGTGTCGAGGATGAGATCACACTGTGTGCCTAGCTCGGGACAATCGCCCCCTGACCATGCTGATACAAATCATGAGCTTGTTTTTCTTCCTTGGCGAGAGTGTCTGCCCGTGGATGCAAGGCCATAAATTTGATGTGTGCACACTAGGGCCTTTTAGAGCTGTCTCTTCCAAGACACCCTAACACAGAAAAGCATCTTCTTATTGACACCATTGTTTCATACACAAGGTCCTACAGTGGTTTGTCAGAATGGTCGGTAGCCAATCGATAGACTCTGAAATGTTTATAAATCTGATAACACGCACAGACGCGCATTCATGCAAAGGGGGCTTGAACACCTGCCCTTTTTCTGTTTAAAATAAATAAATAAATAAATAAATAAATTCCTGTTTGCGCACAGCCTGCCCTGCCGAACAAATATATTGATTGAATCAAAATATCAGGTCGGGAGATTAGTACTCCCGGACGATGCCCACTATCCTCCCTCCCTCCTGGTTTCCTGCCGCAGTGGCGAGCACTGTGTGGGCACCAAGCCTTTCTAGGCACTCGACAGTCGTGAGTCAGTCAGTGTGATGAGTTACTTTGAGGCAGTCATCAGGTATGTGGCCAAACAAAGTATAAATTTACTGTTCATTTTCGTTTTATATTGATATTAATGTTCTTTAGGAATTGCTTGACACTATTTGGCAAGTAAGGTCTATCTATGCTTGAACTATTTAGCAGCTAAAAATGTGCCAACTAGCTATCGTTAGCGTTGATACCTTTTTCTAGTAATGTGGGAATCAGTGGAATATGGTCGAGTTCTTGTGTCCCATCCACTGAACTTAAAAGAATGGTCCCATCGCACAGCAGCAGTTGTAATATTGTCTTATTGTCTCGATAGCTAGTTAGCTAATGTAATACGTAACATGTGAGAAGAATTCACTGAAATCACGACCGCCAAAATGACAATAATTGACAAAACGGCAAATAAAATCCTATCTGAATTAATTTAATTTAATTTTTTGGGTGCAATATGGTTATTTGGCTAGCGGATGGCGATATATCAGTACTAGGAGACGAGTAGAAGAAGCATAGAACTATATACTGTATAGAAATGCGGCTCAGCTATTCTGTGGCAGAGTGCAAACTAAATTTTTGGGGCGACTCGGTAGAATGACAGCGTGCGCAGGGAGTTGGATGGAACACGCTCCAATTTTTAATTAGGCTGCCTTTGAAGCCCTAACTTCTGAAAAGGTAAAGGTTTTAACCCGATCCACGTTGCCGCCCCATACTATAGTGGTAGACGTATCTGGCCCAAGTACAGTATTCATGTTTGTCTTAAATTATAAACTAGGTTACAGCTTTAAGAAAACCCGCAGGATTGATATTGCAGTGCAATACAATAAGAGGGTGCTATTAATAGCCCAAAGCGCTTACGACCCTCGCCACAGCCACAGACTGTAAAATGCATAAAATGCACCGTTTACAAGAAGATCATGCAGATATAGAGAGAAACAATAATATATATTTTTAAACGTTGTACAAATAGGCCTAAGCATTCTGCGTTTTCCATTGCTTACTGTAGGATACTGGCTATCTGATGCACTTTTGGCTTAGAAGACACCTCATTTTTGTTCTCCAAAATTTCTCATAGCTATAAATATGTTAATGAAACCAAATATCTTACCTGTAGGCAATGTGCAGCTACCACTGTGTTATGATTAACCCTGAAGAGATTATCTTGTTACGTTTCACCAAAGTCCCATACAGTCGACATTTCCAGTGACCTATCCCATTTAGGGCTGAAATAACAACAGCAACCGTAGACTATGTAAAAACACACACAGTGCTTTCGTACGTTTTTGTTTTTGTTGTTGTTAAACTTGAGGCTACACTACATTTTTTATTTGTGTTTTAGAGTGTTGTTTATTTATTTTTCTATTTGTGCGCTATCGAAATAGCCTAAATGGTGTAATATTCAAAAAGCTTCAAGGACCTTTGATTTCTAAAACTCCTAAACACAACCCTACTAGTACTTTACAACCAAAGTCTACATGGGCTTTTTGTACTCCAAAAACTGTATTTACGGTAAAATGAATGCAACAAAATGTGCTACCTTACGAAATAGCCTACATACCGCCAAAACCAATTTCACTGCCAGGAAAAACTCTGAATACATACATTTTAATATCTCTTAATTCCAGGCATATAATTATTTAATTAGCTGAAAGAGGAAGATGAAAACCTGCCCAATATAACAAAACAATGACAAATTATGACAAGCCACAAAACGTAACTTTTCCCGCACAATAACATGAAAACAAATTGCCTAATTAGGCTGGAATACGCCCAATCTGACCACATTGAACGCATACTTTGGAAGGGTGGGAACCATCGACTCTATACAAATAGGTGAAATTAGTGGGTGGAGCAAAGCAAGATGATTAACAGATTGTGCTTGTTGGGAAATCTGTAAATATATATGGAAATAAATAAGTAAATGGGGAAATAAATTGGGAATATATACAGTGAGCACCATAATTCATTGGACAGTGACACATCTTTTGTTATTTTGGTTCTGTACTCTAGCAGGTTGAGTTTGAAAGGATGCAATGCCAATGAGATTGAAGTGCAGACTGTCAGCTTTAATTTTAGGGTATTTTCATCCATATCGTTTAGAAATTATCGAACCTTTTGTACATAATCCCCCCCATTTTTGGGCATCAAAAGATATTGGACAGTTTAACATAATGTTGAATAAAGTAATCATTTTAAATATTTGGTCACATATCCTTTGCATGCCATGACTTCCTGATGTCTCTGACCCAACAATATAAAAAAACTCTTGATATCTTATTTTCTGGTACTCATACAAGCGATACTAAACCCTCTCTGAATTTGAATGGATCTCTATGGGAATTGGGGGGTGGGACTAGATTTAGCTGTAAATTATGCTGGAACAATATGGAATATATGGTTGGCGAAATGGCTGTAAGTCATCAAGGGTCTGAGGTATCAAACGAGCCTCAAACCATCATTCTGCTGCCAGATATGCAGTAGATATGGTTGGATAACTTCAATGGTTGTTTCTCCTAACAGATTGTTCTATTGAACTCGATGAAAAAACAAGTCAGGAGAAGAAACCCTTCAAGTTATCCATCCATATCTACTGCATATCTGGCAGCAGAGTGATGGTTTAAGGCTTGTTTGATACATCAGACCCTTGATGACTTAGAGCCCTTTCGCCAAATGGGGAGGATTATGTACAAAAGGTTCTATAATATACATGTATATATATAATAATATAACCCTCAAATTAAAGCTGACAGTTCACACTTCAACCATCATTGTATCCTTTCAAACTCAAGTGCTACACAGAAATTTCAACTTAAATGAATTGCACATATTTACATTTCTGTATACATTCCCATATTTATTTGTTTACTTCAAAATTATTTTATTTATTCATTTTTATATTTCCACATTTATTTATTTATTTATTATTTATTTATTTATCTATCATTGTGGCACTCTCAGTGTTCCATAATATCTTGTTTCTCTGTTTCAAAAACAAATATTTAGTAAAATATAAATGTGTCATTGAAATCAAAAAAATATTTAGTTTAAAAAAGAAAATTAGTTTAATCTTAGTTTCCAAAAACAAAACTAAATACTTAATTTTTATATAAATGTTTGACGTTTTGTCAGTATTTGTGCTGTATTCAGCCTGTGAACACTGTAGCCAGTATAATACTAGATTTATTTAATCAGATGTTTGATCCACACGTGCTGCATGCTAATTAGGTATATTATTATGTATCCTAAAATGTAAAGAACATGTCAGGTCATATAGAACATATGACCAACAAGGATTTCTTGCAATACCGATGGAAAAATAAGATGGCTTTATTTCCGGGGAAAATGTATTGGTTCATGCTTCCTTGCAACAGTCATACTGCGGAGTGTTCAGTGTGTAAAACAGGGGTCCAGTCCTGTAGCCCTCCAGTGTGTATGTAGGTTTCTGCTGCTACCAGTTAATAATAATAATGATAATGCCTTACATTTATATAGCGCCTTTCTCACCAACCGGTGACTCAAAGCGCTTACAATGATGAGGGGGAAACTCGCCTCAACCACCACTAATGTGCAGCACCCACCTGGGTGATGCAGCGGCAGCCATTTTGCGCCAGAATGCTCACCACACATCAGCTGAGGTGGAGAGGGAGAGAAGAATTTTTTTTGCCAATTAAACTGGGGGATGATTCAGTGGCAGATTGAAAGAGCCTGGGTTGGGAGTTTAGCCAGGACACCGGGGAAACCCCTACTCTTTGCGATAAGTGTCATGGGATCTTTAATGACCACAGTGAGTCAGGACCTCGGTTTTTAACGTCTCATCCGAAAGACGGCATCTCCTACAGCACAGTGTCCCCATCACGGCACTGGGGCATTGGGGTTTTTATTTTGACCAGAGGGAAGACTGCCCCCTACTGGCCCAGCAACACCACTTCCAGCAGCAACTTAGTTTTCCCAGGAGGTCTCCCATCCAAGTACTAACCAAGCCCACACCTGCTTAGCTTCAGTCATTCAGCAGGAGCAGAGTGCATGGTGGTATGGCTGCTGGTTGGTTCTACCTGCTAATTAGTTATATACACCAAAAACTGAATGAGTCGTAGATTAGACCACAATAAAACACTACAATACAGGCATACAGCCACAAAAAACATTCCTCAGCTGTTGTTCATAGCACAGAATTTAGCAAAAATGTCAGATCCATAATAGATTAGATAAATAATTTAGATCAGAAACAGATATGGCCCTCCTTACACTTTCCTGTTTTTTGCATTAAAGTGATATGACATCACTCTCGATGAGCCAGATTATTGACAGCTACATTCAAAGTATGAAATTGTAGAGAACTGTTTTATAGACTGAAATAGTGCTGTTACTATATGGTTGCTGAAAGGCTAATTATGGCACACAGATTCTTAAATATGTTGCTTATTTATTTTGGTAACAGCTATGATAACAACATAGCATCTCTGGCATTGTGGTCCAACACTGGCAAACATCTGAAAAATAATTGCTAAATTTTGTATTAATTTTTTCATCATCATCATTTGTTGGAAAACTATAAAAAATAAATGGTAAAATTTACAAGCTAGTGGAGTACAAGCTAGTGGAACTACACTGAGGGGTAGTGCTTGATTTCACTATAGGTTTAAAAAAAAAAATATGTTGACCATGAGTTTTTTGGCCTGCTGTGTAAACACAGCCTTAATCTGCCTGCTCCCACTTTTTTCTGATCCCACAGCCTTCTCAGTTGTATTTCTACCAGAATAAATCAACACACAATTCAAAATTCACACAAGAAATGAAAACCTGCATTGTTTTATTTGGTTACCACTCTTCCCATTAGATGCTGTTTGGAATTCTTCTCAGGTTTCAGTAAAATGATAAAACATTTTGGAGCAAATAAGCACAGCAGTAGCCCAAAACTAGATGCTAGAATTGCAAAAATCTCCACAGCTACAGTGAACTTTCCAGGTGAGCTGACATAAGCTGGTATAAAGGCCAGCCACACTGCACAGAAGATCAACATACTGAAGGTGATGTATTTGGCCTCGTTAAAATTGCCTGGCAGCTTCCTGGCCAGAAAAGCCAGAATAAAACACAGAGCAGCCAGGAGCCCAATGTATCCCAGAACACACCAAAAGGCCTGTTCAGAACCCACACTACACTCCAGGATTATTCTGGACCGGTTGTACTGGGTGTTTTTATTTGGGAAAGGAGGAGCAGTGATCAGCCACACTGCACAGATTATCACTTGTATAAAGGTGCAGGCAGAGATGATACATCTCTGCTGTTTGGGTCCCAGCCATTTCATGATGTTGTTTCCAGGCCTAGCGGCTGTAAAGGCAGCCAGCACCACCAGAGTCTTCCCCAGGATACAGGAGATGCAGAGTGAGAAAGTGATGCTGAAGGCAGTATGGCGCAGCATGCAGGACCATGATGTAGGCTCTCCGATGAACACCAGTGCACACAGGAAGCACAGAGTCAGAGAGAGCAGGATGAAGAAGCTCAGCTCTGAGTTGTTGACTTTGACAATCGGAGTGTTTCTGTGGTAGAGGAATACTGCCAGAACAGCGATGGTGAGACAGGCTCCCACTAGAGCTATCACAGTCAGGGTCAGTCCCATTGCATCATGGGAGAGGTACTCAATCACTTTGGGTATGCATTCAGTTCTGGCTGCATTTGACCAGTAATCCTCAGGACAAGATGCGCAATCTATTGAATCTGAGGAACGACAGTATAATAGTTCTTATAAGAAAAGAATGCTGCAGAGATATATTTTGGGGCACCTTTATTTGTTTGTCAAAGTGAAAAAATATTATCCACTCTGTATCTTGTTATAACAAGATCATTTTCTTGTCATAACAACAAACAAATCTGTTGTACCTAATTTTGGGGTGGCAGAGGGATTTCTTTCTACCTAAAACAATGTCTGTACCTCAACATGCATTTTAAGAAATCAAAGCATCCGTATGTTAAAAAGGAAAACTGTCTCATATAAGAGTGAGATAAGAGTGCAAGAACTCCTCATCTATATCAAGATCTTTTTTTAAGAGATAATGACAGAGTGGCTGGGTACGTAGTTTGAATGGCAGCCGTAATGCCCAGCCCTGAGATAATTATCCTGCTTATAGAATGGCTTACCAATACAAATCATAATTGTAATCAAAATATTCGATTTTAATCATTTCTTGTTATACCAAGATACTTAGGAAAATATTTTTTCACTATGGCAGTATGCCATAGAAATAATCACAAATACCGTTACCGTAACAGAAATAGCATCTTTTGAATACTGGATCCTGTTAGTCGTAAGGATTCAAAAAACTATTTCATTCATCTTGGTGTATACAGTAATGATCTTTTAAAAGATTTTCATCAGACTACAAACATTCTTGCTGTAATGACACACTAAAATACAATCAGTTCATTGTTTAAAAGGATATGCCACAGTGCAGCAATATTTCCAGTGAGCAAGCTTGTGTACTTTCAACAAAATGCTTGTGTCTGCTAGTATGAAAAAGTCAACTTGTAATGAGCTTATTAGATACGACTACTGTACCCACTAGCAGTCTGTGTGTTCATTTGATGTGAAGAGCACTCACCTGTCTTATTACTAATCTTCCCGCTGTCACATGGTACACAATCAAAGCAGCACAGAGGCTCCCCACGACGGACAGCCTTCCTGCTTCCTGGAGCACAGCTCTCACTGCACACAGACACCAACGCCTGCATGAGAGAGAACACAGCCAGGTGTAACCACACAAACATTTACCTGTAAACGAGACTCATAGAACTCTGTATCTCTCTATGAGACTCTTAATGCACCACACATCTAGCTGCCCATTTTCATGATCAGGTGTCACTGTAAAAAAAATTGCCTGTCCCTGAGTACTTAATCTGTGTATCTAAAATGAGCACGCAAAGAACTAAAATGCTAAAATATACAATTCAATCTATGGCAGTGCCATAATTATTTAAATGTAGTAATTGAACACAATTCAGTGACAGACTGCAGGTTTGAGTTCCAGCTTTGAAAGATTTGGTTCTTGTTGACTACCTGCTGATCAATGTTGAGTTAATGCTTTCACTTCAGATTTACACTTTTCTCCAATTTACCCTACAGAACTTCAACAGAGGGCATCGCATGTACTGAAATACACAGCTTGCCTCTCTCTGGTGGCCTGTCCACACAATCGCCTCCTCCTGGATGAATAGCTCCTTCCCAGCCTCCTTTGCACCATCAAACCTTCCCACATTGACAAACTCAATATTTCCAGCTGCGCCTCTTTGCCAGTTGATCACATCATATGATGGAACTATATCCCCATTTTCATCAAAATTCACCTCCTCTCCAGAAATAGTAAAGGAGACCTCCTGAATATAGTGCTGGAGCTTTGAAATGAAAATAAGAAAGAGAAAATGCAATTGTTTTACAATGTGTTTGACACAGAAAATTCAAACTGTAATTTGCAATTATATTTGTATGCATACAAATAGATGCGTTTTTTGGACACTGGAGTATTTTGCCTTTCTTTGAAACTCATGATTGCCAATGCATTGTACCAGCCAGTGAATTCTGTCATGACCAATGTGTCATATCTCACCAAATTGTCTTTAATGTAGGAACTGTCAAATCTTTCAAATCCCGTGCTGTTGTAATGCAGCAATCAAATTTATGCATTTGGTTTCACTGGTTGTAATTACCTGTAGATTTATGTACATATAGGGAAAAACATCTAAGGTTGATACTTTTGTTGAACGCAGCTGCCCGGCTTGTGTTCAACCTCCCAAAATTTTCACGTCACCCCCCTGTTGAGGTCACTCCACTGGCTGCCAGTTGCAGCCAGGGTCAGGTTCAAAGTTCTGACCCTGGCCTACACTGCAGCCAATAGGTCAGGCCCCGTCTACCTGCAGGACTTGATCCAGAACTATGTTCTTGCTCGACCACTTTGCTCATTTACAGCAGGGCAACTCGCACTTCCCCCCCCTCCGTATCAATGGCACTCGCTCGTCCCGACTGTGGAGCTTTTCCACCCAAGCTCCCCAGTGGTGGAACGAACTTCCCATTCCACTATGTTGTATGCCAACCCTGCCTGTGTTCCGTCGTGGCCTGAAAACACACCTTTTCAGACTCCACCTGGACTGATACTTATCTAGGACCTCTCATGGTACTTGCTCTTGTTTAACTTGTATTGAAGTTTATAATATTTAGAATAGAATTGTAGTAGAGCTGATTTACCCAGTTTACTGTGAACTGCATTCAATGTACATTACTAGGAATAGCTGCTACTTTATGGGAAGGATGTGCTTTATCTTATCTGTTCTGTAGTTACTTCGATGACGTTTCTGTCTGCACTTACTGTACGTCGCTTTGGATAAAAGCGTCTGCTAAATGACTGTAATGTAATGTTATGATACTGTTGCTGCAATCATTCAGTTATAGCTTTTATGAGTCAGTAATAAAACAATAATTTTAAACAGCGAAACATAGAGATGTTACCCGTAGCTTTCATGAATCATTCTGTAACTTATTATACAAAATGAGAATGTAACCTTTCTAAGGCAATTTGAATTTATGTTACATAACATAAACTGAGATATTGGAGGCACACGACAAAATGGTTCTGTTAATCTTGCATTACTTGATTTTTTATTGTGTATTTATTTAAGCTTTTCATGTGATCACCTGCCATGGTTGAATGTTTGTGGCATCAGCACATGAGGAGTTGTGGAAGGGCCCTTTTCCAGGTTTACAGCTGATGAGGTTGTGCAGGGAGTGAGCGATGGCGTACACGGCTTTGTACACGTTGTAGGAAACACGAGTGCTGGAGGTGTTCAGGTAGGCAGAGTGCTGCTCCTGCAGGGGCTCCAGCCCTGTACAGGGGGGCAGCTGGGAGGAGCCCTGGGTGCTGCTGCTGGAGGGGTAGAGAGAGCAACCGTACAAAGTACCCCACATCTCACGCACCAGGGGGTTACTGGGGTACATCAGTGGGTTTACACTCATCAGATAGTCTCTAAGACCTGGTACCTGCCCCTGCCGGATGGCAAACCCAATGGTACCTCCTAGAAATGGGTAGAACTCACTGCCTGTGAATAGTGAGGCTGTTACCCAGGCTTCACTGGCTATCCACTGGATCCCTGTCATGTTCTGATCCCTGTAGTTTTTCAATAAGGGGAAGAGCTCCCCCTCAACAACAAACACCACAACAACCCTCGCAGATGAGCGTTTCATAATGTTAAGGATTCCCTGTACTCTCTCCTGATTGTACACTTTGGGGATCATTTCATGGTACGCTAAACACACACCAGTGTTTTTTATTTCCCTCATCAATCCCTGTAGAGCAAATTTTCCATAGTCATGGTCCTCAAGGACGACACCAACCCACGTCCAACCAAATTTCTGCAGGAGGCGAGCGATGGCTTTCACCTGATAGTCGCCACTTGGAACAACTCTGAAAAATGTTGGGAATTCATTCTTGTTGCTGAGACAGGAACATGTTGAAACATAACTAATCTGAAAAACAGAAAATCCACTATCTTTTTTAACGTGAAGCACATAAACACAACAATCCAAGTTGGTCTTTATAATTAATTGTTAGGCACTATAAATATGTTACTATGATGCAAGATCATTGTTTGACACCATCTGAACAATAAAGTAATGTCACTCACTGATTGTGTAGTTCCAAATAAATGTTATTCTATATAAGTATGTCTGACAAATTAATCTGTCACTTAAATTGGCTTACTATTTACTTTATTACATTAAAATGTAATACATTTATACATTTGAATTATTTTAATAAAATGATTAAATTCAGGCTTATCATGTGAAAGCATATGCTTCCAAAAATGCTATCAACAATATATTTCCAGTGAATTTAACTTTTTCTCTCAAATGTGATCAAAACCCAACACACCTAATCTTCTGGTCAAATTCTAGTGATTACACTAAAATACAGAAAAGTGGTGGTTGAAGTATGACCCATTTATGGGAATAATTCTCTTCAACAATTTGGAAAAATGTGGCATTATATTATAGCTACAATTTGAATAATAATCAACAGCAGAACTTTTGGGATATAACACTGCTTTTCACAGTATTAATTATTTAAACTGCAGTACAATGTACACAACTGTGTACAGATGACACATAATAGACATAGTTGACACTATATTCTGCTATTATCTAGACTACTTATCAATGTCCACTAGTCTCACACTTGTAAATGTAAAGAAAATAGACATATCCATTAATAATAAAAAATGGAAAAATGTAACTGCATGAACAGTACTTCATCTTTACAGAACCATGGATTTAATTCAGAAGTATATCTATTATGTTTATTCCAAATTACCTCAATTAATACATTTTAGTCTAATAGGAAATACATACCATTGGAATTCTGAAGGGCTGCAGAGTTCTGGAGAGAACAATAGACTGTGTAGACCCAGCTTCTCCAACCACAGCCAAAGGATGAGATATGGCAGAACACACAGTGCTAGAGGATGTCCTTGGTCCGTTCAGAACTGCCAGAACTGCTGCCTGCGCTGTCACAGGAGTTGTGCAGGAGTCATGGATCTTGTATCCCAGAGTGAAGTTTGGCAGCAGGTTCTGACTCTGGTTGATCTCCTCAACAGCCAGCCTCATGGTCTGGGCCCAGCGGAAAGACCTGGTGTCAAATCTGTGCAAAAACCAACAGCAGAATGTGATGTTTGTTGGAAAAATCTTTTTTTGGAAAAAAAAAAATGTTTTCCATGCACATCAGAGTAACCATGACCTCACCCCCAACATTGTGGAGCAGCTGGTTTGTAAGTGAAGTACTGGTCTGGGGGCTCAACCCTGTAATGCATGGGGAAAACCCCTCCGATGATGAAGTCTCCATCAGCCTGGAAATCTGGATCAAAAGTGCTCAGCAGGGAACAGACTGGGGCAGGAATCGGGCTGACAGGAGTGACAGCAGAGAAGTGATAAAATAAAGACCACATCGCCACCAACAGAGGAGTCATCTTCACCCGGGCTGATCCCGCACACTGCGGTGATGTGTCAGAAGCAGTATTTTATTCACCAACCAACCTCTGTGCATCTCATTATTTTTTGCATCTCATTGGACAGGAAAGCATGTGACGTCACAACTCTGCATTCCCCAAAGACAAAGTTGAGGCACAGAGCTCTTGGGAAATTATCCACATTCGTGAATTTTCATTTGGTAACTTTTCCATGATATTTCTTCAACAATGTGCTTCAAATATAGGCAAACAATAACTTTCTACAAAAAGGCAGAGGTAGGTTTTAGTGACATTGAGGCTTGCGTTACCTGCTTGGCAATTGCATTGGGGAAAAGTATAATAGTGTGTGTCTTCTGTCATGGTCAGTTAATCATATTAAGTTAAGTTAATCATAGCTATACTTTCTCAGAAGCAGTGGAAACTGGGGTACTCTGCAATCCACCTCATGTACATGCTCTTTGTCTGACATCACCAAGTCAACCAGTTATGGAGGCAAACAGTGAAAGGAGGGGAAACAAACTTACTGACTGAGATTAGCCCTATGTTTTTGTTTTCTAACTTGGTATCCAATTGTACCCCTATAGCTATTAAATTCTCTGTGTAGCAACTGCTTGAGAATTTGCTGCTACACAACCCTGTCAGCCAGTGGTAGGAAGACAGGTGCCACGTCCTCTTCAGGGCGCAACTCCTTGAGCTCCTGACCTAGAGCCCAACTTGCCCAGGGCCTCTTTGTGCATGATGATCCCCTGCTGAGTCCCTCCCCCCACCCCGGATGTGGCCACCCAATTGTCGCACTGGCCATACTCGGATGTGGTAGGACCAGGGCGCGAACCCCTGATCCTCGTGTGCAACTGCACTGACTCAAAGTCGGCAATTTTACCACTGCGCCATCGCGGCTCCCTCCCTGAACTCTATGTTATGCTGTGTTCTAATTATATACTTGGAATAGCTCAGAGTCATATTTTTTAAACTATTGTTTATCCCAATTTTTTTTTTTAACCCAAATTTTGAAAACCAATATGCATTTGTAAGCTGCTCTCATAACTACAACCGCCTCATAACTACAACCTCCTCCTCCATCCATTTGGTCTTCCTCTGATTCCCAGGCACCGCTTATGTTCACCACCAGTAGCGCTTGTACATTGCATTGGAGGAGTACTCTGCTCTGCCCCCAAGTTATATAGTGACTGTAGGTTCCTTCTTAGTGAAGCCTTAGCTTGACGCTCTAATCATTCCCTCGTTGTCATCCATGTCAACGACCAAAAAATAACTGCACAGGATCCTCTGGATTCAGTTAAATTGTTTACTTCAAATAATAAACAGTGATTGGTACAAACAGTTTCCACAATGAGAAAATATAAAAGATAAAGCGAGAGAAAGAGAAAGAGAGGTCAAAAAACTGTGTGGCTCCACTCCATGCTGTCTGACTGAATCTGCCCAGTTAGCCACTCCTCCCCTTAGCCACTCCTCCCAGACATGTCCGGGCTTGTCCGCAATTAAACATAAACAACCACTATAAAGCCACATGGGGCACTACAAAATGCCACACAGATAAACTCTTAAACAATCTGAATTATCCACACACATTTTAAGTGCAATGAATTAAATATTACTCTATTACTTGCTGTAAATATGAATTGTAAATATTTAAATCTGTAAACACTGTAAATAGTCATTTTTAACAGAGTAAACATAAATCACCATGAACTTAAATTATTGTCCAAATATTAATTAACTAAAATTGCATTTAGGCTCCTACATTACCGGCCCCTAATTGTTATCAATGTCCTTGAAACAATTTCTCAAAAAGTGTCAACTTAAATTTAAGGAGCCTAAATAATATTACTATTACTTAGATGAGAGTCCTTAATTATTTGTCCCATTATCTTCACCTTATTTAAACTGAGAACTTGGCTTCAGAACAGTTCATCAGTTATCCTCTGATTCCTGAAGAAGACATAGCTTTGTTATAGGGCGACAAAGCTCATTGGTCTTGGTCTTTACTTTCACCTGACGAACAAGGCCGTTTTTGTCAGGAAAAGTCTCCACAATTCTTCCAAGTGGCCATGAGTTTCTGGGTGAAGTGTCGTCCACAATCAGCACCACATCACCAACACAGAAGTTTCTTCCAGGCGTAGACCATCGTTGACGTTCCTGTAGCTGTGTGAGGTATTCTTTACACCAGCGTTTCCAGAAGACGTCAGCGAGGTACTGGATTTGTCTCCATCTGCGATTGGCGTATTAGTCGTCCTTATGAAATATTCCTGGTGGTAACTCGGGTTTGACCTTTAGTAGCAACAGATGGTTGGGCGTTAATGCCTCTAAATCGTTGAGATCTGATGATTCCTTTGTGATGGGTCTGCCGTTAATGACCGCTTCAGCTTCACACAGTAAAGTATGGAGACCTTCTTCATTCAAAAGTTGCTCCTTCACTGTGACGTTGAGGATTTTTCTCACTGAACGGATCAGCCGCTCCCAACTTCCTCCATGGTGAGAACCTGCTGGCGGATTGAAATGCCACTGAACACCTCTCTGTTGCAAGTGTTTTTCAATCTTGCTCGTGTTCCATTCTTGGATCGATTTCTTCAACTCACTGTCAGCTGACCGGAAGTTGGTTCCATTATCTGAAAACATCTCTCTGACTTGTCCTCTTCTGGCAAGAAATCTTCTGATTGCATTGAGACATGCATCAGTGTCGAGTGAGGATGCAACTTCAAGATGCACAGCTCGTATGGCAAGACACGTGAAGACAACGCCATATCTCTTTACTTGCCCTCTTCCTCTTTTAACTTGGAACGGGCCGAAGTAATCAACGCCAACTCTTGTGAATGGCGGATCATCAGGTAGGACCCTGCATGTTGGCAGATCTGCCATGAGTTGCTGTCCAGCGGTTCCATGTAGTCTTTTGCAGATGACACACTTGGACAGGAACCGTCTGATGGCTCCACTAGCTCCTGGTATCCAGAATCTTTGACGTAGCTGAGCCAACATGTGATTCCTTCCGGAGTGAGCTGTAATGTCATGAATGTGTCTCAGCACAAGCTTTGTAATGTGTGAGTCTTTAGGCAAGATGGCTTGCTGCTTGGAGTCGTCTGGCATTGCGGCACGGCTCAACCTTCCGCCGACTCTCATGACTCCGTCTTTGAGTACTGGATTTAACTTATAGAGGGAGCTACCTTTCTTTACCCTTTGACGCTCTTTTAGCATAGCCAAATCTTCTTTGAAACTTTGCTTTTGACAGTACTTCACAATTTCAGTTTCTGCTTTGGTCAAGTCGTCACAAGTTAGAGTCTTTCCTTTGAAAGCTTTCTTGTATTCAATCATCCTGCTTTCTCCACTTGATGCTTTTAGTTCCTTTCTCTTTTCTTTCAGCTCTTTAAGCAAATCTTTGAGTTTCAGAAACCAGGCGACACTACGCTTCAATGCTGTCCAGGAAGAGTAGTGGTTCATCCACCGGTCCATGAAATCTTCGGGCTCGTGTGCCTGAATGATGTGTGCTTGAGTCACTCTTTTAACCTCTGCATCGTCGATATCCAGCATTCCAGGATCGGGATTTTTGGGCCACTGGTCTTGTGAGCTGAGCAAGAAACTTGGTCCTGATAGCCAGCTTTCATTTCTCAAAAATGCTTCCATGGTCTGTCCTCTTGAGACATGATCAGCAGGATTCAGAGTGGTATTGATGTATCTCCACTGTGATGTCCGTGAGTGCTCCAGGATTGCTGTGACTCTATTAGCAACAAACGTCTTGAATCTTGTGCTTTCACTGTTCAGATACTTTAGCACAGCCGTGCTATCTGTCCAAAAGACCGATTCATGGAGCTCCAGCTCCAGCTCCTTCTTTAGAAGCTTGTCCATTTTTATTGCAACCGAGGCCGCAGTCAGTTCCATTCTTGGGATAGTTGGAGACTTCAAGGGCGTGACCCTTGTCTTAGCCATGATCAAATTGGATTGATATTCACCAGTTGCAGAGCGTAGCAGTAAGTAGCTTGTTGTTCCATATGCGTCTTCATTCGCGTCAGCGAAGTGATGAAGCTGCGCGTAGACTGGTGCACCAAACTGCTTTGACTTGACACATCTGTCCACTCCAAATTTCTCGAGCTGTGGCAGGCTTGAGATCCACTTTTTCCAGCTCTTCACAACAGTGTCTGGCAGGTCATCATCCCAGCTGTACTTTTGCCGACATAAATCCTGCAGGATTCTTTTGGCGGGCAGTATTACTGGAGCGAGAAAGCCCAGCGGGTCAAAGATAGAACTGACAATGGAAAGCAGGCCTCTCCTAGTGTGTGGTCGATCTTTGAGGTTGATCTTAAATCTGAACTGATCTGATTCAGCACACCACTGGATGCCCAATGTTCTCTCCATCGGCAAGTTGTCCTCATCCAAGTCCAGATCTTGAAACCCTTGTGCTCTTTCCGCTTCTGGGATTGAGTTGAGCACTTTCCTGCTGTTGCTCGACCATTTTGTCAGTCGAAATCCACCTTTAGCCAACATGTTCCTCAACTCAGCACAGAGGCTGATTGCTGTATTTTCATCAGTAGTTGACTTGAGACAGTCGTCTACGTAGAAATTTTTCTTCACTGTTTTGGCTGTCTCTTGACTAAATTCGTCCGCAAAATCTGTTGCACATTTTTGAAGTGCAAAGGTAGCAACGCTTGGTGATGATGTTGCACCGAAGATGTGAACCAACATCTTGTGCTCGACAAGGTCCAGGTCGTAGTTCCCGTCAGGCCACCAGAGAAACCTGAGGAGATCTGTGTCTTCGCTGCTGACTCTGACTCTGTGGAACATGGCCTCCACATCAGCCATGACAGCCACAGTCTCTTGTCGAAACCTCATAAGGACCCCCACTAGCGAACTTGTTAGGTCCGGCCCCTGCAGTAGCTGCTGGTTCAATGACGTTCCTTGAAAGCTTGCGCCGCAGTCGTAGACAACACGAAGCTTCTGCTTGGTTGGATGTCTGACTCCGTGGTGAGGCAGATACCACATTCGCCCCTCAGTAGGTTCTCGTTCAGCACCATCGAGCTTTACCGCATAGCCTTTCTTGAGGAGGTCGTCCACAAATGCAACGTATTCTCCATAAAACTTAACGTCTTTAGAGAATCTTTTCCGTAAATTCAATGCACGTTGCTTGGCATACACAAAGACTTCTTCCTCACAGGAAGGCAAACACTGTAATGACCATCTTCATGTATTGCAGATTGCGACACCATGCTAATAAACTGATGGTCATCCTTTGACATCTCGATGTCTTCGTTTTGTCCAGCATCAGGAAAGTCCTGCTTGAATTGCAGCTGCCAGAGCTCATCTAGCTTAGCCACTGAGATGCGGTTGGCAGTGACTCCTGTCAGTGTGTTTGTTTCCATTATGTCGCTTCCACCTCTGAGTGGTCCGTTCACTGTCCAGCCTAATATTGTTCTCACGGCGTATGGTCCTGAGACGTAGTGCGTGGAGGGTTGGACCCGAGAAGCACAACTCAGAACAACAGATGTAATAAATACCCGCAAGGGTTTTATTAACCTGTTTGTGCCTGCCCCTAGTGGCAGAGACGCACGCGTCTTCTACTTTTATGACACGTCATAAATACGTTGCTCGTGATATTCAAGTTACGAAAATATGGATATTACCATATTTATCACCATAACCCGCATATGATCATAATCAGTACTTAATATCCTATCAGCGTGCGAAATATCACGTTTCTATCTGCCACCATTAGCTTGTAATTCATGAACGTAGCATGCTATGCTGCTACACTGTAGCTACTACTACATCTACAATGGACCCGACCACATGTAAGATAGCAGACATTTAAACACATTTGCAAGTTAATTAAAGTTTTTATTTCATCACCAAAAAATCGTTTACTATCACAGCAGCAAGAAACACCTTCCAAGATTCTGAATACATACAAGTAAAACTGTCAACATGCTTACTCACTCCACAGGAAAAAAAACGAGTGATGTTTGCTCGTCACCACATAACTTTCTTTTGCGATAAAAAGCTCCGGTAAAATATTAAATAAACTCGTAACCTTACCTCTGGTTATAAAGATTAAGATGTCCCCTGCAAGAATCTGAGGTTATTTTTTGCCTTGGTTGGCCCGTTTTTAACATTTAAGCCTTTTCTCAACATGTGTCCATGCTCTAAAATGGCCGTGCGCAAAAGATCGCATTTCAAAGATGCCTGGTAAATCCTTCACACAAGCTTTATTTCGATTGACACTTATTTCGTCCAATAGAGTACATTCTAAGCTTTCTAAAACGGTATCGCATTCCCATACGCGTATTTAACTAGCCGATCGCTATCGACGCGTAACACACAGCCCTTTGTTGAAAACACCCGGAAGCCATTTTAGATCACAATTCGAAGTGCGTTACGCATGGATAGCTATCAGCTAGTTAAATCTACCTTTGGCAATGCCGTACCATTTCAGAAAGCTTAGGATGTATATATATATATATATATGATGGCGAAAAAATATATGTCCCTGTCAGATGTAGTGGAGGAGATTTTTAGTTCGTTTTTGAGTTTTTAGTACGTCGGAGGGATAGAGTGAAAGTGGATCTGAGGCTGAAAGCATAGACTGTTGTCGAAGATGCTTTTGCCAGGGCGAAGATGTATGTGGCTGTTGACATGTAAGTATTAACTGTATTAACTTAAAAATAACTTTATTTGTGCATCGGTTGAATTTTAGTCACAGTAGTCATGTAAAACATAGCATTTATTATCTAATTTCTTGTGTACGGTGGCTGAGAAGTGCAAAACACAACGACATTTCACAAAACAACGACATTTCACAAAACACAACGACATTTCACAAAACACAACGACATTTCACAAAACACAACGACATTTCACAAAACACAACGACATTTCACAAAACACAACGACATTTCACAAAACACAACGACATTTCACAAAACACAACATTTCACAAAACACAACGACATTTCACAAAACAACGACATTTCACAAAACACAACGACATTTCACAAAACGGAAAGGGTAGGACAACACTTCTTGTTTGTGATTGGACAGAACCCAAGCCCCTCAATGTAATTTTCTTTCACAAAACGGAAAGGGTAGGACAACACTTCTTGTTTGTGATTGGACAGAACCCAAGCCCCTCAGCGAAATTACGAATCCTACTATGGCCATGCCAAGACCCGCCCTCCTCTGTCTCTGATTGGCTGGTCGTTCTGTGCGCTCTACCCACCCAACTCTCTGTTTGAGTTTAAGGTGACTCTCTTCGCTGGAGCGCATTGCAGTAACTTATTTTCCGAAATTGCATGCAAATTCAGGTAGCCTAACTAACGTTACAGCATAAAACGTGTACTGACATCCATTAGCCTAAAATAAGTTTACGTTTTTAATACCACCAATGTTGATAATAGTTCTAGGCTATAGGACAAATCAGAATGTTTGTAAACAGAGGTTGCTACGATACTTCCGGGTGGCCACTCAGCACTTCAAAACCGACTGAACCAGTCGGAGCTGTGTAGAAACAGTTAGCTAACGTACACTGCCGAAATCGTGTTGTGTTTGGGGCTGTAATGCCAAATGTAATCAGGCACACCGTGGGTTGGGCTTTTTCCGATTCCCCGCTTTAAAGTCTAAATCGACCCAACGGAACCTGTCGATTCAGAGACTTAAAATAGAGGATACCCCAGATCAATACAGTCCGTTTGGCTAGCTAGTGAAGGTAACCATATAGCTCGCTAGCTAACGTTAGCTACTTGTTAACGCTAACTTAGATGAAAATACGGTGTTAGCGAACTTAGCTAACGTTAACGTTAGCTGCTTCCCTCAGAAAAAAATAATAGGTAATTCCAGCTATGAACGAACTATCTATCAATCAATAAAACAATGTTTGGCTATCTGTCTGTTGTACTTGTAACGTTAGCTAGCCAGCTAAGAATCCAGAGGTTGAGTTGTCAATAACGTTAACGTTACAGTAAAAACACAAGTTAAAATCTGACAACTCAACCTCTGGATTCTTAGCTGGCTAGCTAACGTTACAAGTACAACA
Organism: Ilyophis sp. 1 JC-2022; assembly: GCA_022702515.1. Taxonomy (NCBI): domain Eukaryota; kingdom Metazoa; phylum Chordata; class Actinopteri; order Anguilliformes; family Synaphobranchidae; genus Ilyophis; species Ilyophis sp. 1 JC-2022. The sequence goes on from CM040402.1 coordinate 116,229,862, forward strand.
GACAGATAGCCAAACATTGTTTTATTGATTGATAGATGGTTCGATTTTTTTCTGAGGGAAGCAGCTTCATCAACTTGAATTCCCCTCCGAGTGATCAGCCAGCTGATTTTCTAGCTAGCACTAGAATGTGCAATGAGACACATAGCCTAGAACTATTATCAACATTGGTGGTATTAAAAACGTAAACTTATTTTAGGCTAATGGATGTCAGTACACGTTTTATGCTGTAACGTTAGTTAGGCTACCTGAATTTGCATGCAATTTCGGAAAATAAGTTACTGCAATGCGCTCCAGCGAAGAGAGTCACCTTAAACTCAAACAGAGAGTTGGGTGGGTAGAGCGCACAGAACGACCAGCCAATCAGAGACAGAGGAGGGCGGGTCTTGGCATGGCCATAGTAGGATTCGTAATTTCGCTGAGGGGCTTGGGTTCTGTCCAATCACAAACAAGAAGTGTTGTCCTACCCTTTCCGTTTTGTGAAAGAAAATTACATTGAGGGGCTTGGGTTCTGTCCAATCACAAACAAGAAGTGTTGTCCTACCCTTTCCGTTTTGTGAAATGTCGTTGTGTTTTGTGAAATGTCGTTGTGTTTTGTGAAATGTCGTTGTGTTTTGTGAAATGTTGTGTTTTGTGAAATGTCGTTGTGTTTTGTGAAATGTCGTTGTGTTTTGTGAAATGTCGTTGTGTTTTGTGAAATGTCGTTGTTTTGTGAAATGTCGTTGTGTTTTGCACTTCTCAGCCACCGTACTTGTGGCTAAATGGTAGCATAAGTCATATCCATGAATTATTCCAGTCAGGATTTAGACCCTACCATAGCACTGAAACGGCACTGGTTAAAGTTATTAACGATTTACTGTTATCAGCCGACCAAAACTCTGTGTCTGTTCTTGTACTTCTTGACCTAAGTGCAGCTTTTGATACAATAGATCATGAGATTCTACTGAACAGACTTGTTGTTATTGTAAGAAGGGTAGGTACACATTTTCAGTCAAATGACTTATTATTATTGAATTATATCTTTCTACACACCTCTTTGTAAAGAAAATAAATTTGTGACCGAAATAAAGTAAACTAACTTAATTTAGGGTAAATCTGAATCGCAGTCCATGTCAAATGTAGCATTTATTTTATTTTTTGGGAAAAGCCTAGCATTTTTATTTTTGATTTCACAACATAGTACACTATGTGGCTCTTATTGTGCACTTTTTTTATTTTGCTTTCTTTTAAATAATTCAGGGCAGAAATCTGCTCCTGATCCCCGCAGGACTCTGGTCACGAGGTCAAGGAGGCCCTGCTCACCGCGAGGAGCCCGAGTCTGAGGACGGATGGCACGACATGGCGGATGAGGATGAAGAGCCTCATCAGTTCCCCTTCTGCCCCCAGAGGACCCCAGGAGTGCAGCTAGACCTTCAGCAGGCCTACAGTAGGGATGTTCCTAACGACTAATTTCCCTGACGTTGAAACGGAAGTTTAAATTTAGACTAGTCGACTAATCTAAAAGTAAGAAAACACTCAGAAAACAGTCAAAATTGAGCACAATTTAATCTATAAGGTTAAACATTGTCCGGAAAAATATTGCGTATATTATAAGAGCCATTTGAAACCGTTAATCACATTCTGATCGACGTGACATTAGATTAGTTTTATTGGGCTATTCAACAACGCGGTAGGCCTACTTACTCTTTCCACCTCGCTGGTTTAACTTGCAGGGCAAACAGGCTAATGCGTTCAGTTTGTTTCCTTAGTTAAAAAATAATAATAATTTAATCCGGCGTTGTTAACATTAATATCGGATGTTCGTTTTTTTATAAAACAACATTTGACCAGGAAAACATGAAATTTCAGTGCAAATTTTGTCTATGTAATTTAAATGTGTACATTAATAAAATAATAAGTTTAACCGACTAGTATTTATGGTGCCGACTAGCGAGGGTAGCAACGTTTAATCGACTAGTCGACTAAACACGCAGATCCCTAGCCTACAGCCCCCTGGATCTCTTTCGGCTGTTCTTCAGCACACATGTCCTCAAGCTCCTCTGTGACAACACAAATGGCAACGCAGCCCATAAACATGCTCAGGGACTGCATACACCATGGTCTGATGTGGATGCTGAGGACATGCAAAAATATCTGTCCATCGTCCTGTACCTTGGTCTTGTCAAGACATCTGCTGCCCGTGACCTATGGAGGAAGGACCGGCTTCACAAGCACCCCTTTCCCTGCAGTGTGATGCCGGGCTACAGGTATGAGGCCATTGGTGCATTCCTCCACATGAGCGACACAACAGCAGATGCCATCAATGACCAGCTGAAAGGCCAAGCAGGTTATGATGGCCTGTTTCGCCTGAAGCCTTTGCATGACCAGATTCTGATTGCATGCAGGGCTTACTACCACCCTCATCGGAACCTGGCCATTGATGAACGCATGGTAGCCTCAAAAGCTTGGCATGGGATGAAACAATACTTGAAGGACAAGCCAACAAAGTGGGGCTTCAAGTTATTTGTCCTGACTGACAGCAAGACGGGCTACACATCAGTGACTTCAGTGTGTACCAGGGGAAAGAAATACATTTCTGGAACCATAAACTGAACTGGAGCTAATAAATGTATCACCCTCTGAATGTGAAGTGATTGTAATGATCCTACTACCTCAAAGAACATAATAAAATGCTTCATATGGACAAAAAAAGCATTGTATTCATTTTCGGAGAGGTTTTTGGACCCCTATATCAAAACCCAAATTATTTGGAAAAAAATGAAAATTTCCTCATTTAGTTGATACAAACATGTGTTTTATGAGTCAGAATACTTTATCTGTTGAAAAAAGCTGATTATCTCTTGATTTACTGTGATGCACATTTTATCCATTTGGATAGATTTGGACACCCTAAGGGACACCAGGATACACTGTTTACAAATTAGCTTATGGAACCTGAGCAGATTGACATATCCCCCTAAAATTCTGTACACATGTTGACAAGTGGTGTGTGCACCAGGACAGTAAAATATGACCTGTTTTACATCTTTTCCTTTCAGAAGTGTACTGTAAACTAAGAATGACAACCTCGTTTTTGTTTTTTTTGCAAAGAGTTTGTGCATTTACAGCCCATAATCTATATGAAGATTATGAAATTTTATTATTTTAATCTAAGACACACAAAGGTACAGGGGTCTTCTCCAATTTAAGCCATTAAACAAGTGTGTGTGGTGAGCACAACTGTAGTTATAAAGGCTTAAACAGAACAGTGCAAAACAGGCGAAAATTGGCCCAATTTTGCTTCTGCACAAAGAGGTTAAGGAAAGTCCAGTAATCGTTGTCTTAGCACAAGCAAAGGTCATACACAAAAAGATCCAGCCAATAAACAAAAGTACCGAGGGAGAAGGCAGTCTCGTCATCGGTAAGCTAGGCAGTAGTTCGGAACCAGGAAGGCAATCAGCGTGGCAGAGGTACAAAAGGGAGAAGGCAAAAGAATAGTCGAAAAACAAACAGGGTCAGACCGGAGTCCTCACCGCGTGGCAAAAGTACAAAATCAGCAAACAGGAATCGTGGTCAGGACAGGCAGTGAAAACAAAAGGCTGGCAGTAAACAGTGGTCAATAAACAGGCTTGGATCAAAACAGGAAATCAGAATAAGAATGCTTGACAAAATGCTTAAGAGTGCTAGTGAGGCAACAATTTCGCAAGGACATGACATGAACACTGATCTTATATGCAGGTGTAGACAGGTGCAGACACTTAGCTTGAGAGCAGCAGGAAATTCACAACAGCTTGAGAAAATGACACGTAACGAGGCAATTAGTAAATCGTTAGTAGTTAACCTATCCTGACCTAGCGTTAGTAAATTAGTAATTAACATGTACGAGAAACATAAGGTAAACATGAACACATGATTAGATAGTATTACCCAATCCTGATCTAATGTTAGTATATTAGTAATTAGACAAGGGAGAATGAAACAATTAGGGAAGCGTGAGTGACAGCAAGAGAAGAAACAGCATGAATGCAAGGCTGCGGAAAAACATGGAAATATGTATGCAAACTAATAAACTATGACAGAACGTGAATACAAATAAGGGCGTGACATAACAATAAACATAAAACATGGCGTGGAACGGTTAGAACCGTAACAGTACCCCCCTCTTAACGACCGACTCCTGGCGGTCCATGGTGCTTATCAGGGTGGTCTCGATGAAAGTCCTTAATGAGGCTGCGGTCCAAGATAAGGCTGGGAGCGATCCAGGAACGCTCCTCTGGACCGTAGCCCTCCCAGTCGACCAGATACTGGAACCCCCGGCCTCGTTTTCGAATGTCCAAAAGTTTCTTCACAGTATAAGCAGGGTGGTTATCAATAATACGGGGGGGAGGGGGAGGGGGATCCGGGGGACACAGAGGGTGGGTGGACACAGGCTTAATACAAGAAACATGAAACGTGGGATGAATTTTAAGGGAAGCAGGGAGTGACAATCTAACAGCAGAGGGGTTGATGATGGAGTCAATCTTGAAGGGGCCAATGAATCGGGGTTGGAGCTTGCGTGACGTGCATTGAAGGGGAATGTCCTTAGTGGAAAGCCACACAGAGTCGCCAGGCTTGTAAGCGGGTGCAGGTGTGTGGTGGCGATCAGCGACACGCCGGTTGCGGTCAGCCGTGCGCAAAAGCGCGGCCCTGGTGTCCTTCCATAGCTTGAGGAACCGGCGCATGTGGGTGGCGAGGGAAGGGACAGCAATCTCAGCCTCTTGGTCGGGAAACAGAGGTGGGAGGTAGCCTAGGGAGATCTCGAATGGGGATTTCCCCGTGGAGGCACAGGGCAATGCGTTGTGTGCATATTCCACCCAGGTGAGCATCTTGCTCCAGACAGACGGGTTCTAGGCGGAGACACAGCGTAATGCAGCTCCGAGGTCTTGGTTAGCCCTCTCCGTCTGGCCATTAGACTGAGGGTGGTAGCCTGAGGTGAGGCTTACCGTAGCTCCGAGCGCTGAGCAGAATGCCTTCCAGACCTGGGAGATGAACTGGGGTCCTCGGTCGGAGACGATGTCCGCTGGGATGCCGTGGATCCGGAAAACCTCTTTGACCAGAACGTCAGCGGTTTCTTGGGCGGAGGGCAGTCCTGGCAGGGGAATGAAGTGTGCCGCCTTGCTGAAGCGGTCAACAACGGTGAGAATCGTGGTGTTACCCTCGGACGGTGGAAGTCCAGTAACAAAATCCACACCGATGTGGCTCCAAGGTCGGCTGGGCACAGGCAGCGGCTGAAGAAGTCCCGCCGGGGCTTGATGAGAAGCTTTACTCCTGGCACAGGTGGTACAAGCCTTTACGAACATCCTGGTGTCAGAAGCCATGGAACTCCACCAGAACTTCCGCTTGAGCACTGCCATCGTGCGGGTGAATCCGGGATGACAAGAGAGTGGCGAGGAGTGGGCCCACTGAAGCACCTGAGTCCGAGCAGTAGAGGGAACATACAGGCGATTACCCGGAACGGCTCTGGGGTCGGGCTCGTTGCGTAGCGCCCTCTGTATGACTGCCTCGATCCTCCACGAGACCGAGGCGATGGTGCAGGAGGCGGGCAGAATGTTCTCAGGTCTCTCTTTCTCCAAACATGAGTCAAATTGCCTGGAAAGGGCGTCAGGCTTAATGTTTTTGGAGCCGGGGCGGTAAGTGAGAGAGAAATTAAATCTCCCAAAAAATAGGGACCACCTGGCCTGGCGAGAGTTGAGTCTCTTGGCAGTCTGGAGGTAGGCTAAGTTCTTGTGGTCCGTCCACACCACAAATGGTACTTCGGCCCCCTCCAGCCAGTGTCTCCACTCCTCCAATGCCATTTTGACGGCGAGAAGTTCCCGGTTGCCAACATCATAGTTTTTCTCCACTGGTGAAAGTTTGTGGGAGAAAAACGCACAGGGGTGCAGCCGGTTGTCCATGGCGGAGACCTGGGAGAGCACCGCTCCCACCCCAGTGTCAGAGGCATCTGCCTCGACCACGAACTGGCGAGTGGGATCAGGGTGAATGAGAATGGGGGCGGAAGCGAACAGTCTCTTAATCTTGCAAAAAGCCCCCTCCGCTTCGGGGCTCCAGCGGAACGGTAAGGCAGTGGACGTGAGCTTGGTGAGGGGTGCGACAACTTGGCTATAGCCCCTGATGAATCTTCTATAAAAGTTGGCGAATCCCAAGAAGCGCTGTAAATGTTTCCGCGTGGCAGGCGTGGGCCAGTCAGTGACCGCCTGAATCTTCTTGGGATCCGCCCTGATCTGTCCCCTCTCTAGAATAAACCCCAGGAACTCCACTGTGTCCGAATGGAAAACGCACTTCTCCGCCTTGACAAATAGTTTGTTCTCCAACAGTCTTTGGAGAACTTGTCTGACGTGGACTTCATGTTCCTGAGGGTTCTTGGAGTAAACCAGGATGTCGTCGAGGTAGACAAATACATGTCGACCCAATAGGTCTCGTAGCACGTCATTGACCAGGGCTTGGAACACCGCAGGGGCGTTGGTGAGTCCGAATGGCATGACCAGGTATTCAAAGTGTCCGAGAGAGGTGTTGAACGCCGTCTTCCACTCGTCCCCCTCTCGAATACGGACCAGGTGGTAAGCGTTGCGTAGGTCGAGCTTGGTGAAGATGGTGGCTTCATGGAGAGGATGAAAAGCAGAGTCAATGAGGGGTAAAGGATACTTATTCTTGATCGTGATGTTATTAAGTTCTCTGTAGTCAATGCATGGGCGTAGGGAACCGTCCTTCTTCTGGACGAAGTAGAACCCCGCCCCCACGGGTGAAGAGGACGGACGAATCAGCCCATTGGTGAGACAGTCCCGGATGTATCTCTCCATGGCCTCCCTCTCCGGTCTGGAGACCTTGTAGAGACGACTTGATGGTAGTGGTGTGCCGGGCAACAGCTCAATGGCGCAGTCATAGGGTCTGTGTGGGGGCAGAGTCTGAGCCTGCGTCTTGGAGAAGACTGTCTCCATGTCCAGGTAGACCGCAGGCACCATCTCCAGTGAAGGCTTGGGGGCTTTGGGTGGAGTGGGTAAGTCCTCTGCTGGAGCAGGAGCGGATCGCAGGCATTGTTGGTGGCAATCGCGGGTCCAAGCTTGGATCTGACCTGTCTTCCAGTCGATGATGGGGTTGTGTTTCCTGAGCCATGGTAACCCCAAAATGAGCGGATCGTTGGGAGAGCGGATGACGTGAAACTGGATAATTTCTTGGTGATTGCCGGAGATAATCAGTAGAATGGGTTCGGTGATGTGGGTCATTTGACAGAATGTCTTTCCATCAAGGGACCGAGCATTCAAGGGGTGGGGCAATGGAAGGGTGGGAATGTTCATGTCCTTGACCATCACCTCATCAATCAAATCGAGGTCCGCTCCGGAGTCCATCAGCGTTCTGACCTCGATCTCTCTCCCTGGCAACATGATCAAGGCCATGAGGGTCTGGCGAGAGTCATCTCCGCTGGTCTTCTCCGGGTAGGTCAGGGATCCAATCCGAAGTGGGGCATCGGCGTCTGACTTCTTGGAGCGAAGTCTGCACTGCTGTAGAGTATGCCCAAGTTTGCCGCAGTAGAAGCATGACCCGGTCTCTTTACGGCGTTTCCGCTCCTCCGACGAGACTCTCACCCCAGTGCGTGAGAGATCCATGAGCTCGGCCTCCTCCACTGGTCCCTCTCTGGGTCGAGGACTTGACCATCGTCTGGGGTAGGGCTGGCCGGCCGGAACTTGCCTCTCGTGGTGGCGTTGTCTGGAGCGGTTGTCCAGGCGAATGGCGGCACGAACGAGTTCATCAAGTTGCGTGATGGGTTCTTGATGTGCCAGCTCGTCCTGCAGAGTCTCACTGAGACTGGCCTGGAACAGATCGGCAAGAGCCTCCTTGTTCCAGTGGGTAGCAGCGGCGATGGTGAATCGAATCACTCAATCGAATGATCCGCGGCGCTGTTCTTGCCTTGGCGGAGGGTGATCAGGCGTTGAGAGGGTTCTTGATCGCTAGACGCATGTTGGAACACTTTGCGAATCTCCTGGGAAAATGCCGCGTAGCGAGAGGGAAGTGACCCACTGGACCATACAGCTGTGGCCCAGTCCAGGGCTCTCCCCTTCAGCAATCCCATCACGTATCCAATCCGCCGCTCGTCGTCCTGGTAAGTCTGTGGTTGCTGCCGGAACACAAAGTCACACTGGAGGAGGAACGATCTGCATCTCTCCGGTTCTCCGCCGAACCTCTCCGGGGGGGGTTGCTGTGGCTCCCGGAATTGCCAGGTTCCCGTGGCGTTGAACAGGGGTGATGCAGGCGTGCTGACAGGCTGTTCTGTGGGACGTGGCTGGACAGCAATGATGAGTCTCCTCATCTCCTGGCACAGCTCTCTCATCTCCCGGCGTAGAGAGGAGATCTCCTGGGTGTGCTCCTGCACGATGGCACCTTGTTCCACGAGTGCGTGGTGCATTGCGGATGAGTCGGCAGGGTCCATGTTGGCGAAATTGTTCTGAGACGTAGTGCGTGGAGGGTTGGACCTGAGAAGCACAACTCAGAACAACAGATGTAATAAATACCCGCAAGGGTTTTATGAAGGAAAGTCCAGTAATCGTTGTCTTAGCACAAGCAAAGGTCATACACAAAAAGATCCAGCCAATAAACAAAAGTACCGAGGGAGAAGGCAGTCTCGTCGTCGGTAAGCCAGGCAGTAGTTCGGAACCAGGAAGGCAATCAGCGTGGCAGAGGTACAAAAGGGAGAAGGCAAAAGAATAGTCGAAAAACAAACAGGGTCAGACCGGAGTCCTCGCCGCGTGGCAAAAGTACAAAATCAGCAAACAGGAATCGTGGTCGGGACAGGCAGTGAAAACAAAAGGCTGGCAGTAAACAGTGGTCAATAAACAGGCTTGGATCAAAACAGGAAATCAGAATAAGAATGCTTGACAAAATGCTTAAGAGTGCTAGTGAGGCAACAATTTCGCAAGGACATGACATGAACACTGATCTTATATGCAGGTGTAGACAGGTGCAGACACTTAGCTTGAGAGCAGCAGGAAATTCACAACAGCTTGAGAAAATGACACGTAACGAGGCAATTAGTAAATCGTTAGTAGTTAACCTATCCTGACCTAGCGTTAGTAAATTAGTAATTAACATGTACGAGAAACATAAGGTAAACATGAACACATGATTAGATAGTATTACCCAATCCTGATCTAATGTTAGTATATTAGTAATTAGACAAGGGAGAATGAAACAATTAGGGAAGCGTGAGTGACAGCAAGAGAAGAAACAGCATGAATGCAAGGCTGCGGAAAAACATGGAAATATGTATGCAAACTAATAAACTATGACAGAACGTGAATACAAATAAGGGCGTGACATAACAATAAACATAAAACATGGCGTGGAACGGTTAGAACCGTAACAGGTCCATTGTCCACGCTGTTAACCACTTGTAGTGGCTCCATCGCCCTGGGAACATTTGCTCCTATGAGTAATCCAATCTCTACTTGGACTGTGGGAATTCTCACCTCCTTTAGGTGGGGCCAACTATCAACATCCTCTTGGCGGGGGATATTGTCCTTATTTACGGGAATGTCTTTCTGTGAATACACCTCCGAAAGTTCGATAAACTGGTTGTCGTCCAAGCTGCTAATTTCGAGACCAGTCACAATGCGTGTGTTCACGATAGAGTCATTTCCCATTGTTCGCAATGAGATGTTTACATTGCGTCCATTCAAGTTCAGTTGGTTTATCAGTGACTCTGTAGCAAAAGTAGCTGAGCTACCTGAATCCAAAAACGCGTAGGTTGTCACTGTCTTGGTTCCCTTTTGTGCCTTGACACACACCGGAACGATCGAAAGCACACAATCTTCTTTACCGGCCCCTGTTTCGGTTGTTTGAACAAGGGCGCTTGGTAGGGATTGCTGTTCACAACTTTCCTTCGCTGTTTCTTCTTTTGCGTTTTTATTGGTCATGTGCAACAGTGTGGGATGTAATCTAGAGCATTCTTGACATTGAAGCTTCTGTTTGCAGCTGCTACTCATATGACCGTGTTTCAAACACGCAAAACACAGACCTTTGCTCCTCAAGAAGTCAATCTTGTCTTTATGTTGCTTGCTCTTGAGCTTTTTGCAGACTGTTAGGCTGTGATGCTCTCCATTGCAATAAACACAAGGTTTGCTGCTAGCGTCCACCGAGACAGGTTGTGTTTTTGACGTTGTTTGTTTGTAGTTTTCCGTCTTTGGAGGTACAACGGTTGTTGTGAACACTTTCCTCGGTTTGAGTGTCTCTGTGTATTGTGGTTTTGGTTTTTGTCGTACAGAATCTTTCGTACTTGGGGTGGTTTCCTTTATGTTTCCATAGATCGGGTGCAAAAGATACTTGACTTGCTGGTTGACAAAGTCTACGAAATTTTTGAACTTCACTCTTTTCTTTGTTCTTTCTTGCAGGTCGCAAGCAGACCTTCTCCAAGATTCTTTGAGTTTGTATGGTAGTTTGTTTGCCAGTGCCTTTATATTAGCTGTGTTGTCCAAGTCTTCCATGTAGCTAATATCTGTCATTGTGTTGGAACAGCTCGTGAGGAATAACGCGAAGGACTGAAGAGCAACACCGTCTTCTGGCTTGATTGTCTGCCAATCCAAAGCCTCGTTTATGTAGGCTTCCACTATCTTGAAGTCATCACCGAAGAACTCCTTTAACATTTGTTTTGCTTTAGTATAACCTGCTGAAGGTTCCATGTGAATGCAACTCTTAACCAGCTCATGTGGTTGTCCACTTGTGTACTGTAGCAAAAATTGAAGGCGATCACGGTTGTCATCAGTGCGGCTTTCAATTCCATGTTCAATACTTCTGATAAAGGACTTGTACTCCAGTGGGTCACCCTTGAATGTTGGAATGGCGAGATCAGGAAGTAAAGATGCTTTGTGATTCTTCACAAGGTACTCTGTTACGTTGGCTTGTTGAGAGATGGCTTGACAAAGCCCATCGAGCACTGGTTCTGGCTGGTCTTTAATATCCATCCATGGCGCAGATGTGGCCGTTTGAATAGTAAATGGAGGAATATTATGTCTCATGCTGGGTGTAGGTAAGGTAGGCTGTGATGGTAGTTGGAAAGTAGGTTTTGTATCTGTTTTACCATCCTGCTCATCAGCTTCAATAACGCTATTGTCTTCCTGTGTGTGTTCATATTTTTTCAAAACCTCCATTTTAGCATCAGACTCAGCAAGCGCGGTCTGCATTGCATGCATTTCCTTTCTAGCCTTTATTGCAGCTTCAATCCTCTTTTGCTGGGCCTCAAACTCGGCTTGCAGTTGAGCCTCCCTGCATCCTTTTTCTGCACGCCACTCTGCTTCTTCCTGTTCAATTACCAACTTTTCTTCTAAAGCTGCAGCCTTTGCCTTTAATGATGCCCGCTCCATCTCCGCCTTTAATCTGACTGAAGAGGATGATGAGGTTGTGCTTCCACTCTGTGATGAAGACCCACTTTTACGTCTAGTGGTCAGGTTTGATGATGTAGACCTACTATCTGCACTCTTCAGCCTGCTCAGCGCGTTTTGAGACATTTTTCATCCATTCCTCACATTTCCAGAAGAAGTCATCCATTAGTTTATTTTTTGGATCAAACCAGCTCTTTTGATCATCCACAAATTCCTCCTCAGTCATTAATTTCTGCAGACCAGAATTAAGATTCTTAAAGTCTTGCTGCAAGCCAGTAAAGTCGACACGAAGTTTATTTTTTACAGTGTCAACATTTGCATCATCTTCCATTAACTGCTCAATTTGCTTGTTCAAGCTAATTAACTGGGATAGCTTGTACCTGCGTGCTTGGATTTGTCTAGCCTTGTGTTCTTCTACAGCCTTCTCAGTCATTTTTACTGCTCTTTTTTCACTGTCCTGTTCATCCATGACAAGCGAAATTTCCACCTTTTATCAGTAAAAAAATCAATGCACCTTAGTGTTCCACTTCGTCATTCAGCCGAATGACAATTTAATTTTATTTATTTTTTCACGTCTCGTAATTTTATTTCAAATCCGGTGTGCTTGAGAACATATCCAGAGCAACACAAATTGTGTCAGTGTCTCAATACTTTTGCAGTTAACTGTATATATACGCACACACGCATTTAAAAAAATGCATTTATTTAACTACTGAGGGTCTTCCTCATGCTAAATGTACCGGCGATACTTCGCGCAGGAACATTGATTTCACCTTTGAGGATTGCTATTAATGTTTCAGTTACTCACACACATCAGTACGTGTCGTCCTCCGTAGCTCATGTCCATTAACCCTCCGTAACCACGCAGGGAAAGCTCCAGCTTACTGCTTGTTTTCTTCTTTTCCAAAAGTCGCGTGAAGTTTTCTTTTTTGTTAATCCGTTTCGAGTCAGACTTTCCACGTTCCGTTGAAGAGCAAGTTTTTTGACTAATGTAGGTTCCTTCTTAGTGAAGCCTTAGCTTGACGCTCTAATCATTCCCTCGTTGTCATCCATGTCAACGACCAAAAAATAACTGCACAGGATCCTCTGGATTCAGTTAAATTGTTTACTTCAAATAATAAACAGTGATTGGTACAAACAGTTTCCACAATGAGAAAATATAAAAGATAAAGCGAGAGAAAGAGAAAGAGAGGTCAAAAAACTGTGTGGCTCCACTCCATGCTGTCTGACTGAATCTGCCCAGTTAGCCACTCCTCCCCTTAGCCACTCCTCCCAGACATGTCCGGGCTTGTCCGCAATTAAACATAAACAACCACTATAAAGCCACATGGGGCACTACAAAATGCCACACAGATAAACTCTTAAACAATCTGAATTATCCACACACATTTTAAGTGCAATGAATTACATATTACTCTATTACTTGCTGTAAATATGAATTGTAAATATTTAAATCTGTAAACACTGTAAATAGTCATTTTTAACAGAGTAAACATAAATCACCATGAACTTAAATTATTGTCCAAATATTAATTAACTAAAATTGCATTTAGGCTCCTACAGTGACTGTGCTGCACAGTCCATCTGTCTATCCAACTTTGACAGACATATCTGGAAAAATAATGGGTGGATTACCATGAAATTTGCTGCGTACATTCATGTTCCCAAAAAAAATAAATCTCTTGATTTTGGTGCCCTCATGACTTTTCCTCTAGCACCACTATCAGGCAAAACTTTCAATTTGTGATCGAGATAGCTCAAAAACAAATATATGGGTTTACATTAAATTTGCTATGCACATTTAGGTTCCCAAGACGAAGAAGCCTACTTATTTTGGTGATCCCATGACCTTTGCTCTAGCATCACTATCATACCAAACATATCTCGAAAAGTAATAACCAGATTGCCAAGATATTTGTTGTGCACAATAATGTGAGGGGAGATTGCGTCATTGTTTGCGTCTGTTGGAAGTAAACAAAACAAAAAAAAGACCATCTCCGTTGTGTGGCACAAGGAGATTGCTGAGCAGAGTGCAAGCGAAATAACATCAGCTTATGCAGTGTCGTTGGAGAAGGAGTGGGACACCAAGCACGTTGTTTACTGGGTAGACAATTGCAGTGCCCAGAATAAAAACTGGTGCCTTTTTTCTTTTCTTGTCTCTCTGGTGAACTCTGACACATCATGCTGAAGTTCTTCGAGCCAGGGCACACTTTGATGAGTGCAGACAGTTTCCACCATGATGTTGAGTAAGACATAAAGAGCAGACCAGGAAGGGTGGTCTATTATTTCGAAGACTTCATCTCTGGTGGGAAGCTCCAATTTGAAAAAGGTTGAGGTGGTGAAGCTCAGGAATGGAGGAATCAGGGACTGGAAGGATGGCCACTCTGCAGTCAAAGGAAAAAAGATTTTCAAACTGGCAAAAATCTAAGTTGTCCAGCGGCGACCTGGCTCAAAAAGCATGTTCGCTAAGAGGTCCCATGAGGAGGAAGACTTTTCAGAGATGGATTTCACCAGAACAAGTTCCAACTTAAAATGCCCACCACCTTGAGGCCACAGGACAAGGGCATAGAGGAGGCCAGGAAGAGCAACATCCTGAAGAAGCTGGGTCCCCTCATGCCACCCACCAGGAGGCTTTTCTGGAGCTCCCTGCCTGTGACCAGCACTGCTGAAGAGTGATGAGCTGTCAACCCCGAGTTTCCCAAGTTCTTCCAGTGCAAGCTTTCTTGCCAAAAACTCACGGTCTCCAACATCATAGTTTTGTTGGGCAGGGGTGAGTTGGCGGGAACAGAAGGTGAATGGGTGAATCTTTTGGTCCAGGGCGGAGCGTTGGGAGAAGATGGCCCCAACTCCAGTGTCAGAGGCATCCACCTTGACGACAAACTGGCGGTTGGGGTCCGGGTGACAGAGTATGGGGGCTGTGGAGAACCTGGCTTTGAGGGTGGAGAAAGCATGGTTCGCTTCAGGGGACCAGGTGAAGGGAACAAAGTTGGAGGTGAGGTTAGGTTAGTGAAGGGGGCCGCGATCTGGCTGTACCCACGGATAAACCGCCTGTAAAAGTTAGCAAAGCCCAAAAATTGTAATGAGTGCTTGCGAGAGGCAGTAGAAGCAGAAACCGAAAACCACTCTTCAGTGACGTTCGCCGGCATCAAGTGTGGCGCCGCCTAACTGCATGGGTTCCTTCTCAGAGTGGGGTAGCTTGGAGGTGACGGGACTCATGGATGAGGTAAGTACGGGCATGAACCCTGGCGGCCCGTCTTCTCCCAGGCTCGGGCTCGAAGCCGGTTGTCGAGGGAGATGGCGAGCAAAATTCAGAAAGCTGGACTCATCCCGGGTCGCCAGCTCATCTTTCAGGTCCTAGCTGAGGGCCTTGAGGAAGACTCCTTGGAGGGCAGCACTGTTCCACCCCGAACAAGAAGGAAAACCACGCTAAACCTGCACAACACGGAAGACATACGGAAACGTAAAACATGAAAAGCGACGATAGAAACAGGGGAAAACTGCACGTGCTTATCACTGCCTTTGGAGGACGATAAGAATCGTAGCCCCGACCGAAGCCACAAGGCGTTAGTGGGATTCGCACAAGATACACATCTCTCGCATCGGCGAGAAAAATAGATTTCTGCATTGACGCTCCCCCTTTATAGGGAGGAATTACATCACTACGTGGAGGTCATGTCTATGACATCTGTTGGTATAAAAGTCTCGATGCATCGGGCCCCTGAAGGTCCATCCGTGGTTGACAACCCTAATGGTTGGATGAACTAAATAGAACTGTAATATCACTTTTTATAACATTGTATATAATGACATAAATCTAATTTCTTGGGTATGTTGCAGATAGTTCATATAATGTATTTTTCAAGTCTTAATATATTTAAAAATGTCTTGGTGCAATTGATATTGCAAAAACACAAGAAAAAAGGGTCTCAGATGACACACACCATTGGAATTCTTAATGGTGTAGTATAATAAATAGAATAATCCTTTCACCGCCCAGTCGGGAGGGGTCAGGACCATTCCACTACAAGTTATTCAAACTTTCTTCCAAATAGACACTACATTCCAGAGTCTGATATAACGTAATTTATTGTATATAGATTTGCATGAATATACATACCCAGGCTGATCGGCTAAGCATACATACGTTAAAACACTCTCAATCACACGGTCCAGTCTAAGTCCGTCAAGTTCATGCTCACCCACATGAAGTAAAAACAGGTCCGTTAATGACAGAGACAAAACATACTGGCACCCGCCCAACTCAGATAACCCCGTTTTATGCTTCTTTCAAACCCACCCCATGTTGGCTAACAGTTTGAGACCGTCCCCCCTGGGAAATATATTTGTTTCATGGTCTGCAGTGGTCTCAGCTGGTCTTATTTGAGCATTATAATTAGCCTTTGTTTTATATCGTAGTTTTAATGAAATACCATGATTCAATTATCTCAGAAACAGTCTGGCTATGGTCTGACCATAGTTATTCAATACATAATAATACAATTCTCTGATGGGTTAAATAATACTAGCTGTAAGCTTTTTAATAGCTATTCACCACATATATGTGTTTTTATAAACCAAGGACAACATCTTTCTTTGTGATTTGATACATTATCTATAGTAACATATTATTTTATACTAAATGGTTGTGGAGGAAGAAATTTGTCAAATGTATTTTTATACTAAATGTTTGTTGCAGAATTAAAGGAAATGTTTTCCTTGAATTTACTAAACTCTATTAGTTGCTCAAACTGCACACACACACACACATTTCCAAGCCTCGGGCACCAGACGTTTTTAATGACTGGGCCCCAAGGCATTCCTTGGGGAGATACACACTATCTCTTCAGCCGATCTAGGACCATAAATGTGCCCCATGTGAGTGTGTGTGTATGCAGGTGTGAATGGGTCCATTACCTCCTTATCGGGATAAGTATGCAAATGCTTTATCACTCTGATGTTTAAGTATACAAATGTAACTGAAATAGTCTCTGGAAAAATTCGGAATTGTTTTACCATATGGCTTTTTGCTGAGAGCAAGCTCTTCCCATCAATTCTCCAGCGTGTGGGTGCGTGCACACGTCCTTGATTTACAAGTGTCGAGGATGAGATCATACTGTGTGCGTAGCTCGGGACAATCGCCCCCTGACCATGCTGATACAAATCATGAGCTTGTTTTTCTTCCTTGGCGAGAGTGTCTGCCCGTGGATGCAAGGCCATAAATTTGATGTGTGCACACTTGGGCCTTTTTGAGCTGTCTCTTCCAAGACACCCTAACACAGAAAAGCATCTTCTTATTGACGCCATTGTTTCATACAGAAGGTCCTACAGTGGTTTGTAATGATATATAATATAGGTTTAATCTATATGTTTTTTACACTACAATGGCTGCAGAGTTTGCAAAAACTCAAGAAAAAATTGTCTAAGATTAGACATACCATTGGTATTCTGAATGGCTGCAGAGTTCTGGAGACAATAATAAACTGTGAAGAACCAGATTCTCCAACCACAGCCAAAAGAGGAGATGCGCTAGAACAAAGAGCAGTGTGAACTTCACCTGGTCCCTTCAGAAGTGCACAGGAGTCATGGATTTTGTATCCCAGAATAAAGTAGGGCAACAGGTTCTGACTCAGGTTGACTCCTCAATAGCCAGCCTCATGGTCTGTGCCCAGCGGAAAAATCTCGGGTTCAATCTGGATAGAAAACATGCATACTGTATATATCCAGAGTGAGGGGAAATGCAAGATTAGGGACAAATTCTAAACTTACCCATTACATGGTACTGCAGCAGGTTTGTAAATCAAGTTCCGATCTGGCATCTCCATGTTGTATTGCAGGGGGCATATCCCATGATGAGGTCTCCATTAGCCTGGAAATCTGGCTCATGGAGAGCGACAAATACCCTATTCTGGATTATCACCCCAGAGGAGCACAGAGCAACTAACAAACATATTTTGCCACCATTTGAAGTTGTGCTTTAAGTTACGAACATGAGGCGGGGGTGTATGGATTTATGAATGTGATCATGAACCAGCGAGCAGGCGACTGAGATTGTGGACTGGAGGTGGAGGTAGCGTACTGTCAGAATGGTCGGTAGCCAATCGATAGACTCTGAAATGTTTATGAATCTGATAACACGCACACACGCGCATTCATGCACGTGCATATATAAACCTCAAAGGGGGCTTGAACACCTGCCCTTTTTCTGTTTATTTAAAATAAATAAATAAATAAATTCCTGTTTGCGCACAGCCTGCCCTGCCGAACAAATATATTGATTGAATCAAAATATCAGGTCGGGAGATTAGTACTCCCGGGCGATGCCCACTATTCTCCCTCCCTCCTGGTTTCCTGCCGCAGTGGCGAGCACTGTGGGGGCACGAAGCCTTTCTAGGCACTCGACAGTCGTGAGTCAGTCAGTGTGATGAGTTATTTTGAGGCAGTCATCAGGTATGTGGCCAAACAAAGTATAAATTTACTGTTCATTTTCGTTTTATATTGATATTAATGTGCTTTAGGAATTGCTTGACACTATTTGGGAAGTAAGGTCTATCTATGCTTGAACTATTTAGCAGCTCAAAATGTGCCAACTAACTATCGTTAGCATTGATACCTTTTTCTAGTAATGTGGGAATCAGTGGAATATGGTTGAGTTCTTGTGTCCCATCCACTGAACTTTAAAGAATGGTCCCATCGCACCGCAGCAGTTCTAATGTTGTCTTATTGTCTCGATAGCTAGTTAGCTAATGTAATACGTAACATGTGAGAAGAATTCACTGAAATCGCGACCACCAAAATGACAAAACGGCAAATAAAATCCTATCTGAATTAATTTAATAAATTTTTTTGGGTGCAATATGGTTATTCGGCTAGCGGATGGCGATATATCAGTACTAGGAGACGAGTAGAAGAAGCATTGAACCATATACTGTATAGAAATGCGGCTCAGCTATTCTGTGGCAGAGTGCAACCTAAATCTTTGGGGCGACGACTCGGTAGAATGACAGCGTGCGCAGCGAGTTGGATGGAACACGCTCCAATTTTGAATTAGGCTGCCTTTGAAGCCCTAACTTCTGAAAAGGAATAGGTTTTTACCCGATCCACGTTACCGCCCCATACTATAGTGGTAGACGTATCTGTCCCAAGTACAGTATTCATGTTTGTCTTAAATTATAATCTAGGCTACAGCTTTAAGAAAACCCGCAGGATTGATACTGCAGTGCAATACAATAAGAGGGTGCTATTAATAGCCCAAAGCGCTTACGACCCTCGCCACAGCCACAGACTGTAAAATGCTTAAAATGCACCGTTTACAAGACGATCATGCAGATATAGAGAAACAATAATATATATTTTTAAATGTTGTACAAATAGGCCTAAGCATTCTGTGTTTTCCATTGCTTACTGTAGGATACTGGCTATCTGATGCACTTTTGGCTTAGAAGACACCTCATTTTTGTTCTCCAAAATTTCTCGTAGCTATAAATATGTTAATGAAACCAAATATCTTACCTGTAGGCAATGTGCAGCTACCACTGTGTTATGATTAACCCTGAAGAGATTATCTTGTTACGTTTCACGAAAGTCCCATACAGTCAACATTTCCAGTGACCTATCCCATTTAGGGCTGAAGTAACAACAGCAAACGTAGACTAGTAAACGTAGCAAAGCAAGATGATTAACAGATTGTGCTTGTTGGGAAATCTGTAAATATATATGGAAATAAATAAGTAAATGGGGAAATAAATTGGGAATATATACAGTGAGCACCATAATTCATTGGACAGTGACACATTTTTTGTTAATTTGGTTCTGTACTCTAGCAGTTTGAGTTTGAAAGGATGCAATGCCAATGATAATGAAGTTCAGACCGTCAGCTTTAATTTGAGGGTATTTTCATCCATATCGTTTAGAAATGATCTAACCTTTTGTACATAATCCTTCCCATTTTTGGGCATCAAAAAATATTGGACAGTTTAACATAATGTTGAATAAAGTAATCATTTAAAATATTTGGTCACATATCCTTTGTATGCCATGACTTCCTGATGTCTGTGACCCAACAATATCAAAAAAGCTCTTGATATCTTATTTTCTGGTACTCATACAAGCAATACTATAACCTCTCTGCATTTGAATGGATGTATATGGGAATTGGGGGGTGGGACTAGATTTAGCTGTAAATTATGCTGGAACAATATGGAATATATGGTTGGTGAAATGGCTATAAGTCATTAAGGGTTTCTGATGTATAAAACGAGCCTCATGCCATCATTCTGTTGCCAGATATGCAGGAGATATGGTTGGATAACTTTAATGGTTGTTTCTCCTGACAGATTTTTCTATTGAACTCTATGAAAAAATAAGTCAGGAGAAGAAACCCTTCAAGTTATCCATCCATATCTACTGCATATCTGGCAGCAGAGTGATGGTTTAAGGTTTGTTTGATACGTCAGACCCTTGATGACTTAGAGCCATTTAGCCAAATGGGGAGGACTATGTACAAAAGGTTCTATAATATACATGTATATATATAATAATATAACCCTCAAATTAAAGCTGACAGTTCACACTTCAACCGTCATTGTATCCTTTCAACTCAAGTGCTACACAGAAATTTCTAAATAAATGTAATAACTTAAATGAATTGCACATATTTACATTTCTGTATTCATTCCCAGATTTATTCATTTACTTCCAAATTATTTTATTTATTCATTTTTATATTTCCACACTTATTTATTTATTATTTATCTATCATTGTGGCACTCTCATTGTTCCATAATATCTTGTTTCTCTGTTTCAAAAACAAATATTTAGTAAAATATAAATGTGTCATTGAAGTCAAAAAAATATTTAGTTTAAAAAAGAAAATTAGTTTAATCTTAGTTTCCAAAAACAAAACTAAATACTTAATTTTTATATAAATGTTTGACGTTTTGTCAGTATTTGTGCTGTATTCAGCCTGTGAACTCTGTAGCCAGTATAATACTAGATTTATTTAATCAAATGTTTGATCCACACATGCTGCATGCTAATTAGCCATATTATTATGTATCCTAAAATGTAAAGAACATGTCAGGTCATATAGAACATATGACCAACAAGGATTTCTAGAAATACTGATGGAAAAATAAGATTGGGGAAATTTCCGGGGAAAATGTATTGGTTCATGCTTCCTTGCAACAGTCATACTGCGGCAAAGTGTTCAGTGTGTAAAACAGGGGTCCAGTCCTGGAGCCCTCCAGTGTGTATGTAGGTTTCTGCTGCTACCAGTTACCCTGGCTCTACCTGCTAATTAGTGATATACACCAAAAACCGAATGGCTCGTAGATTAGACCACAATAAAACACTACAATACAGGCATACAGCCACAAAAAACATTCCTCAGCTGTTGTTCAAATCACAGAATTGATCGTAATTAGCAGAAATGTCAGATCATGTCAATAATTGGGCTAATTAAATAATTTAGATCAGAAGTTGTTCAGAAACACAGAAACAGATATGGCCCTCCTTACACTTTCCTGTTTTTTGCATTAAAGTGATATGACTCTCTCTCTATGAGCCAGATTATTGACAGCAAAATTCAAAGTAGGAAATTGTAGAGAACTGTTTTATAGACTGAAATAGTGCTGTTACTATATGGTTGCTGAAAGGCTAATTATGGCACAGATTCTTAAATATGTTGCTTATTTCTTTTGGTAACAGCTATGATAACAACATAGCATCTCTGGCATTGTGATCCAACACTAGCAAACATCTTAAAAATAATTGCTAAATTTTGCATTCATTTTTTCATCATCATCATTTGGTGGAAAACTATAAAAAATAAATGGTAAAATGAAGCGGAGTACAAGCTAGTGGAGCTACACTGAGGGGTTGTGTCTGATTTCACTATAGATTGAAGAAAATATATATGTTGACCATGTGTTTTTTGGCCAGCTGTGTAAACACAGCCTTAATCTGCCTGCTCCAACTTTTTTTTGATCCCACAGCCTTCTCAGTTGTATTTCTACCAGAATAAATCAACACACAATTAAAAATTCATACAAGAAATGAAAACCTGCATTGATTTATTTGGTTACCACTCTTCCCATTAGATGCTGTTTGGAATTCTTCTCAGGTTTTAGTAAAATGATAAAACATTTTGGAGTAAATAAGCACAGCAGTAGCCCAAAACTAGATGCTAGAATTGCAAAGATCTCCACAGCTACAGTGAACTTTCCAGGTGAGCTGACATAAGCTGGTATAAAGGCCAGCCACACTGCACAGAAGATCAACATACTGAAGG
The DNA here is from genome assembly GCA_022702515.1 of Ilyophis sp. 1 JC-2022. Classification (NCBI taxonomy): domain Eukaryota; kingdom Metazoa; phylum Chordata; class Actinopteri; order Anguilliformes; family Synaphobranchidae; genus Ilyophis; species Ilyophis sp. 1 JC-2022. The sequence continues at coordinate 116,251,531 of CM040402.1, forward strand.
TGATGTATTTGGCCTCGTTAAAATTGCCTGGCAGCTTCCTGGCCAGAAAAGCCAGAATAAAACACAGAGCAGCCAGGAGCCCAATGTATCCCAGAACACACCAAAAGGCCTGTTCAGAACCCACACTACACTCCAGGATTATTCTGGATCGGCTGTACTGGGTGTTTTTATTTGGGAATGGAGGAGCAATGATCAGCCACACTGTACAGATTATCACTTGTATAAAGGTACAGAAAGAGATGATACATCTCTGCTGTTTGGGTCCCAGCCATTTCATGATGTTGTTTCCAGGCCTAGCAGCTGTAAAGGCAGCCAGCACCACCAGAGTCTTCCCCAGGATACAGGAGATGCAGAGTGAGAAAGTGATGCTGAAGGCAATATGGCGCAGCATGCAGGACCATGATGTAGGCTCTCCGATGAACACCAGCGCACACAGGAAGCACAGAGTCAGAGAGAGCAGGATGAAGAAGCTCAGCTCTGAGTTGTTGACTTTCACAATCGGAGTGTTTCTGTGGTAGAGGAATACTGCCAGAACAGCGATGGTGAGACAGGCTCCCACTACAGCTATCACAGTCAGGGTCAGTCCCATTGCATCATGGGAGAGGTACTCAATCACTTTGGGTATGCATTCAGTTCTGGCTGCATTGGACCAGTAATCCTCAGGACAAGATATGCAATCTATTGAATCTGAATAAAGACAGTATAATAGTTATTATAAAAAAGAAGACTGCAGAAATTTTAGGGTATATTAAATCACACCTTTTTGTATATTAAATCACAAATATTATCCACTCTGTATTTTCTTGTCGGACGAATCTGTTGTACCTAATTTTGGGGTGACAGAGAGATTTCTTTCTACCTAAAACAATGTCTGTACCTCAACATGCATTTTAAGAAATCAAAGCATCCGTACGTTAAAAAGGAAAACTCATCTATATCAAGATCCTTTTTTAAGGGATAATGACAGAGTGGCTGGGTTCGTAGTTTGAATGGCATTCGTAATTCCCAGCCCTGAGATCATTATCCTGCTTATAGAATGGCTTACCAATACAAATCATAATTGTAATCAAAATATGCATTCAGAAAATATGCTATTCTAAACATTTCTTGTTAAAACAAGATACTTAGAAAAATATTTTTTCACTATGGCAGTATGCCATAGAAATAATCACAAATACCGTTACCGTATTAACAATGGGTGCGTTTACATGCAGTCAATATTCCGATCATATTCGGAATATGGCTGTTATCGGATTATTCAAATTGTCATGTAAACGCAATATTCCGAAAAGCTTTTTCGGAAAAAAGCAGTGATCGGAATATGAGAAATCTGATAACTACACCTGGATTTCTGCCGTGTTTGTCGTTTTATTGGTTGCATGTAAACGCTTTTGTTAGTAACGTAACGCTAACGTCAAAACAGTTGAGAGCTCAGAGAGAGATGTCAACCAACGGGAGAAGTCATTTCTGGAGCGAGGAGGAAACCCTCCTGATGTTATCCGAAATAATAAAGAGGAATATACTTCATCTCATAGATGGGAAAAAAGTTAGAAACGTGGAAATAATGAGCACGTTATATAATGCACTCAATAATGCTCTTATGGGTTTCGTCGTCATATGGTAAATTAATTCACCGATTCAGAATGGAGAGGCAACTTCAGTATGGCTCGGAGATCATTTAAGAAACTTTGTGGTTTGGTACAGAACTTAATGAGCTCTGACGAAGTGACAGTGCGTCCAGCTGTACCTCTTCAAATGCGAGTCGCAATAGTGCTGTACAAAGTCGGTAGCTGCGGGGAGTACAGGCTGATAGCGAACCAGTTTGGTGTCCACAAGTCTACGGTCTGAATCGGTGAATTCATTTAGCACCACTCTCTCCCACCAGTCCTTGCTCTTAACGCGCATCCAGCACTACCGGGTCCTTAACAGTGCTGGAGGAAGGCCTATTCTGGGTCCAATAATCAGCGCTTGTTGTAACGTTAAAGCTCTTCGTCGTCTTCTGCTCATAACACAGAACGCTTGAAAGACAGTGTTAGTTGCCAACCGCAACCATAACTTCTGCCATATGACGACGAAACCCATAAGAGCATTCCTGTCTAACATTACCATGTTTAACGTTACTTTCTTATACGTTATAGGCTGCTGTTCTTTCTTATGTAACTAACGTTAGGCTATAGTTAACGTGTTTACTAACTTACGGTTACGCGTACAACCGCGTGCTGTTTCTAGCAACCCAACAGGAAGTATAGTCACGTTATGTATAAACATTAAAATATGTAATTTATAATATATAACGTTAGGCTAATATATGTTTCTAATATATGTTTGAGTTACACATCGCGTTCAGTGAAAGAAATCGGAATATTGACAGAATCATGTAAACCTGGATTTTTCCCATTATCGCATTACTTAAGTGCATGTAAACGCATTTATCGTATTATTGCCATTTTCGGATTACTCCCAGTTATCGTAATATTGAGTGCATGTAAACGCGCTCAATGTAGTGAGATTTGTATTTGTACAACAGAAATAGCATCTTTGGAATACTGGATCCTGTTAGTTGTTGTTAAGGGATTAAAAAAAGGATTTTCAAGGGATTCATCTTGGTGTATACATTAATGATTTTTGAAAAGATTTTGGTCAGACTACAAACATTCTTGTTGTAATGACACACTAAAATACAATCAGTTCAATGTTTAAAATGTGAAGCAATGTTTCCAGTGAGCCAGCTTGTGTACTTTCAACAAAATGCTTGTGTCTGCTAGTATGAAAAAGCCAACTTGTAATGAGCTTATTAGATATGACTACTGTACCGACTAGCAGTCTGTGTGTTCATTTGATGTGAAGAGCACTCACCTGTCTTATTACTAATCTTCCCGCTGTCACATGGTACACAATCAAAGCAGCACAGAGGCTCCCCACGACGGACAGCCTTCCTGCTTCCTGGAGCACAGCTCTCACTGCACACAGACACCAACACCTACATGAGAGAGAACACAGCCAGGTGTAACTACACAAACATTTACCTGTAAACGGGACTCATAGAACTCTGTATCTCTCTATGAGACTCTTAATGCACCACACTTCTAGCTGCCCATTTCCATGGTCCAAGAGGCCAGGTGTCACAGCAAAGACATTTGCCTGTCCGTCAGAATTTAATGCGTGTATATGAAATGAACACACAAAAAACATGCTAAAGCATATAATACAATCTATGGCAGTGCATTATAACATTTTATTTCAATGTAGTAATTGAACACATTTCAGTGACAGACTGCAGGTTTGAGTTCCAGCTTTGAAAGATTTGGTCCTTGTTGACTACCTGCTGATCAATGTTGATTTGATGCTTTCACTTCAGATTTGCACTTTTTTCCAATTTACCCTAAAGAACTTCAACAGAGGGCATCGCATGTACTGAAATACACACTGTGTGTAGCTTGCCTCTCTCTGGTGGCCCGTCCACACAATCGCCTCCTCCTGGATGAATAGCTCCTTCCCAGCATCCTTTGCACCATCAAACCTTCCCACATTGACAAACTCAATATTTCCAGCTGCGCCTCTTTGCCAGTTGATCACATCATATGATGGAGCTACATCCCCATTTGCATCAAAATTCACCTCCTCTCCAGAAATAGTAAAGGAGACCTCCTGAATATAGTGCTGGAGCTTTGAAATTAAAATAAGAAAGAGAAAATGCAATTGTTTAACAATTCCTTACTTTCATCGATAAATATGAAATATTATGAATACAAGATCATAGTGTAATTATCTAATAATGTAAATGGAGGTATGTTTTTGTATTTTAGTTTGTGTTATTGACTAAATGTAAAGAATAAAAATGGCTATTTGAGAGGATAAAGAGGGAAATGGTAATGATTGTTAACATTTCTCTGTATATGCATACTACATATTAAGGGGAAAAAAGTCCAGAATCCTTAAGAAATTAAAATACTTGTATATTTTAAAATAATTATTAAATGATTCCACAGCATTATGGGCTGACACTGTAATGGTATGTTTACATCATTTTATAAATCACTGTGAAATAGTGTAGTTCTGTGCAGGTGGCTTGCATTAATCAAGTTATTGATCAATTAGTGTGCTTTTCGAATTCTGAATTACAATGTCTAAAAATATTTGCAGAATATTTTGACACAGAAAGTTATGACATTGAACATTCTAACTGTAATTTGCAATTACATTTCTATGCATACAAATAGAGGTTTTTTTTTGACACTGGAGTATTTTGCCTTTCTTTGAAACTCATGATTGCCAATGCATTGTCTTTAATGTCGGAACTGTCAAATCTTTCGAATCCCGTGCTGTTGTAATGAAGCAATCAAATTTACGCATGTAGTTTCACTGGTTGTAATTACCTCTAGATTTATGTATCATTAGGAAAAAACATCGAAGGCAATTATAAGGTTGATTCTGTTGCTGCAATCATTCAGTTATAGACTTTATGAGTCAGTAATAAAAAAAATAATATTAAACTACTGCTTTAGCTAAACATAGAGATGTTACCCATAGCTTTTATGAATAACTCTGGAACTTATTATGCAAAATAAGAATGTAACCTTTCTATAGCAATTTTAATTTATGTCACATATCATAAACTGAGATATAGGAGGTAAACTGCAAAATGCTTCTGTTAATCTTGCATTACTTGATTTTTTATTGCTTATTTATTTACGCTTTTCATGTGATCACCTGCCATGGTTGAATGTTTGAGGCATCAGCACATGAGGAGTTGTGGAAGGGCCCTTTCCCAGGCTTACAGCTGATGAGGTTGTGCAGGGAGTGAGCGATGGCGTACACGGCTTTGTACACGTTGTAGGTAATACGAGGGCTGGAGGTGTTCAGGTAGCCAGAGTGCTGCTCCTGCAGGGGCTCCAGCCCTGTACAGGGGGGCAGCTGGGAGGAGGCCTGGGTGCTGCTGCTGGAGGGGTAGAGAGAGCAACCGTACAAAGTACCCCACAGCTCGTGCACCAGGGGGTTACTGGGGTACCTCAATGGGTTTACACTCATCAGATAGTCTCTAAGACCTGGAATCTGCCCCTGCCTGACAGCAAAACCAATGGTGCCCCCTAAAAAAGGGTAGAACTCACTGCCTGTGAAAAGTGAGGCCGTTACCCAGGCATCACTGGCAATCCACTGAATCCCTGTCATGTTCTGATTCCTGTACTCTTTCAATAAGGGAGAGAGCTCCCCCTCCAGAACAAACACCACAACAACCCTCGCAGAGGAGTGTTTCATAATGTTCAGGATTTCCTGTACTCTCTCCTGATTGTACACTTTGGGGATCCTTTCATGGTACGCTAAACACACACCAGTGTTTTTTATTTCCCTCATTAATCCCTGTAGAGCAAATTTTCCATAGTCATGGTCCTCAAGGACGACACCAACCCACGTCCAACCGAATTTCTGGAGGAGGCGTGCGATGGCCTTCACCTGATAGTCGCCATTTGGAATAACTCTGAAAAATGTTGGGAATTCATTCTTGTTGCTGAGACAGATACATGTTGAAGCAAAACTAATCTGAAAAACAAAAACAACATTTTTTTTACGTGAAGTACATAAACACAACAATCCAAGTTGGTCTTTATAAATAATTGTTTGGCACTATAAGAATGTTACTAGAATAAATTAATGTCACTCACTGATTTTGAAGTTCCAAATAAATGTTGTTCTGTATAAGTATGTCTGACAAATTAATTTGTCACTTAAATTGGTTTACTATTTATTTTACTACATTACAATGTAATACATTTATACATTTGAATTATTTTAATAAAATTAACCAATACAGGCTTATCCTGTAAAAGCATATGCTTCCAAAAATTTTGCTATTAAATTATAGCTACAATGTGAATAATAATCAACTGCAGAACCTTTGGGATATAACACTGCTTTTCACAGTATTAATTATTTAAAATGCAGTACAATGTACACAACTATGTACAGATGACACATAATAGACATAGTTGACACTATATTCTGTTATTATCTAGACTACTTATCATTGTATACTAGTCTCACACTTGTAAATGTAAGGAAAATAGACATATCTATTAATAATAAAAAAATGGAGAAATATAACTTCATGAACAGTGTCTCAGCTGACTTCTAGAACAGTACTTAATCTTTACAGAACCATGGATTTAATCCAGAAGTATATCTATTATGTTTATTCCAAATTACTTCTATTAATTATTTTTAGTCTAATAGGAAATACATACTATTGGAACTCTGAAGGGCTGCAGAGTTCTGGAGACAACAATAGACTGTGTAGACCCAGCGTCTCCAACCACAGCCAAAGGATGAGATATGGCAGAACACACAGTGCTGGAGGATGTCCTTGGTCCGTTCAGAACTGCCAGAACTGCTGCCTGCGCTGTCACAGGGGTTGTGCAGGAGTCAAGGATCTTGTATCCCAGAGTGAAATTAGGCAGCAGGTTCTCACTCTGGTTGATCTCCTCAACAGCCAGCCTCATGGTCTGGGCCCAGCGGAAAGATTTGGGGTCAAATCTGTGCAAAAACCAACAGCAGAATGTGATGTTTGTTGGAAAAAATTTTGTTGGAAAAGAAAACTGTTTTCCATGCACATCAGAGTAACCATGATCTCACCCCCAACATTGTGGAGCAGCTGGTTTGTAAGTGAAGTACTGGTCTGGGGGCTCAACCCTGTAATGCATGGGGAAAATCCCTCCGATGATGAAGTCTCCATCAGCCTGGAAATCTGGATAAAAAGTGCTCAGCAGGGAACAGACTGGGGCAGGGATCGGGCTGACAGGAGTGACAGCAGAGAAGTGATAAAATAAAGACCACATCGCCACCAACAGAGGAGTCATCTTCACCCGGGCTGATCCCGCACACTGTGGTGATGAGTCAGAAACAGTATTTTATTCACCAACCAACTCTGTGCATCTCATTATTCTCTGTATCTCATTGGACAGGAAAGCATGTGACATCACAACTGCATTCCCCAAAGACAAAGTTGAGGCACAGAGCTCTTGGGAAATTATACACACTAGCGAATTTTCATTTGGTAAATTCTCCATTATTTTTCTTCAACAATGTGCTTCAAATTTAGGCAAACAATAGCTTTCTACAAAGAGGCAGAGGTAGGTTTTAGTGACATTGAGGCTTGCTGTAGGTGCTTGGCAATTGCATTGGGGAAATGTATAATAGTGTGTGCTTGTAATCTTCTGTCATGGTCAGTTAATCATATTAAGTTAATCATAGCCATACTTTCTCAGAAGCAGTGGAATCTGGGGGGTACACTGCACTCCACCTCCTGTACATGCTCTTTGTCTGACATCACCGAGTCAACCAGTTATCGAGGCAAACAGTGAAGGAAGGGGGAACAAACTCACTGACTGAGATGAGCCCTATTTTTTTTTTTTCTTTAATTTGTTTCAGATTTTCCCCTGTTTTTTCCCAACTTGGTATCCAATTGTACCCCTATAGCTATTCAATTCCCTTTTTGCTGCTATACAACCCTGTCAGCCAGTGGTAGGAAGGCCGGCACCACGTCCTCTTCAGGGCACGACTGACTCCTGACTGACTCCTGACCTTGAACCGAACTCGCTCGAGGCTGCTTTGTGCATGAAGATCCCCTGACAACTCCCTACCCCCCACCCCGGGAGTGGCCGCCTAATTGTCGCTCCATCAAAGCACCGGCTATACTCGGATCTGGTAGGAGCAAGGCGCAAACCCCTTATCCTCGTGTGCAACTGCACAGACTCAAAGTCGCCAATATTCCCGCTGCGCCACCGCAGCTCCCTCCCTGAGTCCTATGTTTTGCTGTGTTATAATTACTATACTTGGAATAGCTCAGTGTCATATTTTTAGAACTATAGTTTATCCCGATTTTTTCCCTTTGTCTCCCAATTTGGAAACCTCATATGCATTTACAAACTGGTCTACAACTACAACCTCCTCCTCCATCCATTTAGTCTTCCTCTGGTTCCCAGGCACCGCTTATGTTCACTTCAGAACTTCACTAGTAGAGCTTGCACATTGCATTGGAGGAGTACTCTTCATGTGAAGCATATTTCATTGCTTGGCTGCACTGTCTCTGCTCGGCCCCCAAGTTATATAGTGGCTGTGCTGCACAGTCTATCTGTCTGTCCATCAAACTTTGACAGACATATCTGGAAAAGTAATGGCTGGATTACCATGAAATCTGCTGCATACATTTATGTTCCCAAGAGGAAGATATCTATCGATTTTGGTGCCCTTGTAACCTTTCTTCTAGTGCCATCATCAGGCCAAACTTTCAAATTGTGATCATGATATCTCAATAACTAATGGATCGGTTTCCATGAAATGTGCTACGCACATTCATGTTGCCATATTTATTTTGGTGATCCCATGACCTTTGCTCTAGCATCACTATCATACTAAACATATCTTGAAAAGTAATAACCAGATTGCCAAGATATTTGCTGTGCACAATAATGTGAGGGGAGATTGCTGTGCTTTGCATTCTACTGATTGCATTATTTTCTAGTTTCGTCTGTTCTGCAAGTATGACAGAGTTAAAGGGTAACAAAGCACTAAAACCACTTATTTTAGATGAGAACTGATACATTTGTTTTTTTCTAAGTATTACTGATTGGGTTTTTTTGTTTTTGGTGGCTTGGAATGTTTTTTGGCTGAGGCTAATAGAGAGTAATTAACAACCCTAACATCTTCTGCTTTTAGAGTTGCCACATAACACGTTTGCTTGTCTGTAATTCAGATACTCATACTCATGAGAGTCATTCTCATGCACTGAAAGGGAGACAGACTGTAGTTTGTAGTTCATCGGGAAATACAGAAAGTCTCGGTAACTAATCCGGGTGAAAAACAAGCGTGAGAGCGACCTGTAAATTTAGGCAAACTACTCTTCAAAGTATATTAATTACTCCGCCTACGGTTTCACTCAGGAGTAAGGAGAAAAAGAAGATGGCCGTGGCCGCCAGGCCGCCAGGCCCCCAGAAGATGGCCGTGGCCGCCAGTCCCCCAGAACCTTACATAGTTTTAGGGTCATTGCTGGTTTTAAAATCAGCTAGTAAGCGGTGGTAAATTTTCATGCAGTAATAGTAACGTTAGCTATTGACCTAACGTAGTTATATAATTACATTACCCTTCTTTGGTAAATTCGCATTAGCTTGTTATTTGAAAGAACATAACGTTAGGCGATAGCTTGCAAGCTATTCAGCTAACTGGCTACTTGCTAGTAACGTTACAGTAATATCCATTAGCTAGCTCGTTTTACACAATTGTCGACAAGGCAGCTCAGGTAGAGACCTCAGGGCCTCATGAATTTGAATGGTATGTTTTTGAAATCACCGGAGTCGCAGCGTCCGAAAGCGGAGGCAGTCAGGATGTCGGCCAGCGCCGTTTATGTGTTAGACCTGAAGGGCAAGATGGCCGGAGAATCCCTGGGGGAGATTCCCGGGAGACCACTACAGGCTTCCACGGAGGTCGGTGGACTACAGCGGATCCCCAGCGGGTCCGTGCCTACAGCTTCGAGCTCAGCAGCGGGGGAGATCCCCGGGTGTCCCCGGCCCTGTAGCGAGGTAAAACCCAGGAACCCCGTTTTAAAAAAGCACCGAGCCACAAAATTGTTCCGAACACTTAACCAGTCGAAAATAGTATGGGACTCTCGGTGTAAACCTAAGGGGATGTTCTGTGGACATATAAACATTAGAAGTGTCTCTAACAAGCGCGAGCAGATCGAACACCTGCTCTGTGACTCTAACATTGACTGTTTAGGGATGTCGGAATCATGGCTAAAGCAATCATCTCCAGAAGCCTTGGTGACCATGCTGGGGTACAATGTATTCAGGAAAGACAGGGCAAATGGAAAAGGTGGAGGGGTGTTATTATATATAAAAAATACAATAAATTGTAGACAGGTAGAATGGCCAGATGATGTCAAGTTTGAATGTGTTGGTGTAGACATCTGTCTCTCGACTGAAATGTCGTTTTTATTAATTTGTTTATATCGACACCCAAATGCCAAGGTAGATTTCTATGACCAGTTGAAGACTGTTTTAAAATCCTGTGATTCCAACAAAGAAATTATTGTTTTAGGTGATATCAATGTTAACTGGGATGATAAAAAAGGAAGGAAGAACCTTAAACAGACCATGGATCAATACAGTTTAGAGCAATTAATAGAACAGCCAACCAGATTGACTAACCACTCAAAAACGATACTAGATTTATTATTTTCAAATAAAGCTGATAGAATTACTAAGACCTACAATATGTTGACAGGCCTTTCAGACCACAATTTTATTTTTTTCTCCAGAAAACTCACCAAACAACGATTTGCTAAAACATTTAAAGCCCCATCCTGTGTCAGCATAATACCCAAAAACCAGCAACATAATTTTACGATGGCCATAAACAAACTTGATTGGGAGGAAACCCTCTCTCTTGATAACATAGAGAGTGGATGTAATTCCTTTCTTACCAAAATCAATGAAGTCATAAATTATTTTACCAGAAGGGGGTGCCACAAGGCAAAGAAAGGAAACACACTACCCTGGTTAGACCAGGCTTGTAGAGAGTTAATGAGGTCTAGAGACCAACTGCTCAAACAAAGCCTAAGGTCCGGTCTGACTATTGACAGGCAGAAATTTACTCATGCACGAAATAAGGTAATACAAACTTTGAGGAAGGCCAAGGCTAGTTTTTTCATTAATATCATTGAGGGTGCAAAGGGTAATGGGAAAAAGATTTGGCAAATTATGAATAAATTAATCAACAAGCAGAATAAGCAGGAGAATAATGTCCTAGAATAAAAAATTGATAATGTTTTGGTGAAAGACCCCTCAATTCTGGCTAGCACTTTAAATAATTTCTTTTTAAACAGTGTTTCTGAAATAATTAGATTTTTTAATCCATCCAGTATTTTACCTATCCCAATTAATGATGAACAACCTATTCTCAAGTTAGAAGAAATAACAGAGGCAGAAGTAACTAAAACTATCAGAGCACTAAAATGCTCTAAAGCAAAGGATGTATACGGGCTTGATACAAATTTTGTAAAAATACACTTAGACTCCCTTCTACAACCGATCACACATCTGGTAAACCTGTCAATAAGACAAAGGGAAGTTCCATCAGCCTGGAAGGTGGCCACGGTAACTCCAATTTTTAAATCCGGTACTAAAACAGAGATGGCCAATTATAGGCCTATCAGCATCCTTCCAATTATTTCGAAGGTTGCTGAGAAGTGGGTAGCAAAGCAAATAAGCAAACATCTTGATAGAGGCTACACCCCACTGCATCCTATGCAGTTTGGGTTCCGTGCCCACCATTCTACTGAAACAGCTAACTGTGTTTTTATTGAAAAGGTAAAATGTTTGTTAGATAGAAACCCCTGTGTAGGTGCTGTATTTTTAGACCTGAAAAAGGCATTTGACACCGTCAACCATCAAATTCTCTTATCAAAGCTCACTTATTTTAATTTCTCTACAGAAACTATACAGTGGTTACAATCGTACCTGACAGATAGAAAACAATGTGTCAATGTTGACGGTGTCAAATCCCCTTATCTTAATAGTCCGGTCGGAGTCCCACAAGGATCGATCCTTGGGCCAATTTTATTCTCTTTGTATATTAATGACTTACCAGATGTGTGTCCAAATATTAATGTCCAAATGTATGCTGATGATGCTGTTCTTTTTATACATGGCAAGAATACTGAGGAGACCTCATCTGTCCTCACATCTGCTTTGACTAAAGTTCAAGACTGGCTTAGTAACGCATGTCTTATGTTAAACACAAAAAAAACTGTTTGCATGACCTTTTCCAAAAGACCAGTAAAAGTGAAACAGTCTGGTGTGTTCCTAGGGAGGGAGGAACTTGAACTGGTAACACAGTTCAAGTACCTTGGGGTCATATTGGACTCATCACTCATATTCAAAAAACATGTCAAAAAGGTGTCCAATACGATTAAATTTAATCTACAAAATTTTAAACAAATCAGGCCATTTTTGACATTTGATGCTGCCAAAACGTACTTGCATTGCATGATTTTATCTCACATTGAATACTGTTTCACAAACTGGTCATTTGCAGGTATCACAATACTCAAACCTATAGAACAGCTCTTTAAGAGAGAAACAGAACTTAACAAGTACTTGACAGAAAGCCACATTCACATCATCACTGCAACATCTTGGTAAAATATAGTTTTTTAAGTTTTGACAATCTCAAGATTTTTAAACATGTGTGTTTTATTTATAAGTCCTTACATGGACTATGCCCGCCTCCCCTAGGGGAATTCATAAAAAAAAAGGACTGACAGTAAAACAGGTACTCGATCGGCCTCCAGAGGGGACTGTGAGGTACAATATAGACGTACGATTTTTGGTCAAAATGTGCTGTCAATTAAAGGAAGTATGAGTTGGAACAACCTTCCAACCTCAATAAGGGAATGTCCTACCTTTGCAACGTTTAAAAATAGTCTCAAACAATGGCTTAAGGACAATCAAATATGTGATCATTTTTAACCAGACTTATGTTTAGTCATATTTTATTATTTCTTAATTTATTTTAACTTCTTAATGTTTTAGCTTAATTTGCAATTTGGATTTTTGTTTTGTTATTGTATTACATTGTTTTATGTTAAGGGACTACGGATGGAAATTAGCATCCCTGCTATAATCCGGCATGTTTACATATTGTATGTATGTTCATTAATGTGCATTGTCCCTTCCAAATAAACAAATCAATCAATCAATCAATCCTGGTCCAGATCTTGACAAATTACTGCAGATAAGCATCTTATTAAATTACTTAAACTTTAAGAATCTGGCTCAAAAGTTTCTCTAATGGTAAAATGTTAGGTACTGCACGTTCAATCTGTGAATGGCCAGAAATGTCTTCGCTTACGTATTCTTCTATCGGGGACAAAATAGAAACCTGTATAGCTATGCCCTGAAGTTTTGGAGGGAGGGCAGGCTACGCCCCAGCTATAAAAGTGAATCTCAGCGGTATATCTGCGTGCCGTGGATGGGGAGAGGAGACAGGAGAGAGAGAGCGAGAGAAAGAGTGATATATGTAGCTAGCTTACAGTTTAGCTTTTTTGAATACTCTAGTAAGTTATAGTAACCTATTTTTGGTATATTTTTTATAGTTAGCTCGTTTTTCAGTCTAGCTAAGCAAGTAGCTAGCTAGTTTATTTTTTTAAATAAATATATATTTTATTAAAAATAAATGGCATGGGTAACTATTTCTACAGCGTGTGATTTGTTGTTTACTGGCCACATCATTATAAGCCCGAACGAGGCTATGCGTGTCACATTCTCCACCATTACTTCTGCCTTGGCAGCGGCAAGCTTCGTTTAGCCGTGGTTTGTTACCTGGAGCTCAGCCCCTATATTATTACCTTATCACGCCCAGATTTCGGCATTTTTCGAATTTCAAAAGGGAGTGGGGTCTAGCTAAACCAGCGTGTTTTGTTACCCTTTAAGTTCTTGTTAGTTTATAAACAGTTTATATTGTGCTAAATACTTAATGTTGCACTTTTATGGGGTTTTTATTACGAAAAAGCGTCATTACCAAAAAAGAAACAATGCTACAGTTAACACTTTAAAGCCCTTTTCGAACAGGATTTGTTTTATCAGGGGTTGTGCGGTAGGGCTGTAAACATTGGCATGAAATAGAGTTTGAATTAATGAATTGTTATGTATTTGAATATATTTCATTATCATTACCAAATACATGTCATGGTTCGTACATGTCTTTCTTTTTTCGCTCCTGTTGTTCGCCCTCTCTCTCCAGTTAGCAGTCTATCTGATTTTTTTCCACGTTCCGTCTCGGGGTTTTGCTTCTCCCCACTCATTATTCGTTAGATTACATTACAGCGTCATTTAGCAGATGCTCTTATCCAGAGCGACTTACACAACTTCTTATTACATGTATCCATTCATACAGCTGGATATATACTGAAGCAATTCAGGTTAAATACCTTGCTCAATGGTACAACGGCAGTGTCCTACCTGGGAATCGAACCTGCAACCTTTTGGTTCCAAGCCCAGTTCCTTAACAATTATACTACACTGCCAGGCCCATTCATACAGGATAAGTAATATCTGTAATTTGGATCACATGGGATTCCTCTGCAAACATGTGGACCCAACTTCAGACAGGAACTACAAGTATTGTATCACTTCTGAGGTGCTTCTTCTTTTACCCTCCCCCAAGGTTAGGGGAAATTGTTATAAAATGCATTGTTTCCCTCCAGAAACAATAATACAAATTAAGGAGCGAGAAAAGAATAGATAGTTTATCCCAGTAACCACCGTGGCCCAAAGGGTTCATGGGGAATTATTTCAGCAAAAATTTTAGCCATTGCTAAAAAAAATTCCCATTCATTTCAATGGGGCATGATTTTCACATTTTTCCATTGAAAAAAAATCTATAAAATGCAGCTGTGTCTGAATCAGAGCCCTATCTACTGCGTCTTGTGTAGGCTACTGTGTACAAGCATACTGTATACTGCTTACTGTAGGCTATACAGTTTAGTGACATGCAGTATGCAAAACATATCCTCCATACTATTGTCAGCAAAAACAAGGAAATAAGTATATCATCCGGAGATATTAAGAACTCTCAATTTACAGAATTGGCGCGTACTGAACAGCTTTTTTTTTAGTATACTCAACTGGGATACTCAATAGTAGGAAAGTGTGCTGATTCGAACACAGCAACAGACTTATAAAAAGGCACTCGTCCTTATCACTGGTCACACATTCCCCCGTGTTTGAGATGAAATGGTTAGCTAGAAATTTAGTTATCCATGACAGAAAAAAAGTCTGATGAAGATGCTGATTTTTTTTACACCTGTTATTTTTATATATATTTTAGATATACTGAATGGATTTTCAGGATCTTGGTATAATTGTGTTGGCTGTTGAAATCTGTGCTGTGAAATGATTTGCATAAATACATGTGGAAATATTAAAATTAATAAATAAAATATCGGTAAATAAATTACCTATTAGAAACAGGATTTTAAATGAATTGGCTAAATAATCAGTCCTGAAAACATTGAGTGCCCTCACATGCAAAAGTGGATAAACTAATGTATTCACTTCTCTCGTTGCATGCTTCCTCTGCATATAATAAGACTAATTACAAAAATATGAAACTTCAATATTTTATTTGTTTCTTCCCATCAAATGTTGTTTAGTGTTTTTCTCATGTTTCAGTAAAATTATGTAACATTTTGGAGCAAATAAGCACAGCAGTAGCCCAAGACTAGATGCTAGAATTGCAAAGATCTCCACAGCTACAGTGAACTTTCCAGGTGAGCTGACATAAGCTGGTATAAAGGCCAGCCACACTGCACAGAAGATCAACATACTGAAGGTGATGTATTTGGCCTCGTTAAAATTGCCTGGCAGCTTCCTGGCCAGAAAAGCCAGAATAAAACAAAGAGCAGCCAGGAGCCCAATGTATCCCAGAACACACCAGAAGGCCTGTTCAGAACCTACACTACACTCCAGGATTATTCTGGAACGGCTGTACTGGGTGTTTTTATTTGGGAAAGGAGGAGCAGTGATCAGCCACACTGCACAGATTACCACTTGTATAAAGGTGCAAGCAGAGATGATAAATCTCTGCTGTTTGGGTCCCAGCCATTTCATGATGTTGTTTCCAGGCCTAGCGGCTGTAAAGGCAGCCAGCACCACCAGAGTCTTCCCCAGGATACAGGAGATGCAGAGTGAGAAAGTGATGCTGAAGGCAGTATGGCGCAGCATGCAGGACCATGATGTAGGCTCTCCGATGAACACCAGCGCACACAGGAAGCACAGAGTCAGAGAGAGCAGGATGAAGAAGCTCAGCTCTGAGTTGTTGACTTTCACAATCGGAGTGTTTCTGTGGTAGAGGAATACTGCCAGAACAGCGATGGTGAGACAGGCTCCCACTACAGCTACCACAGTCAGGGTCAGTCCCATTGCATCATGGGAGAGGTACTCAATCACTTTGGGTATGCATTCAGTTCTAGCTGCATTGGACCAGTAATCCTCAGGACAAGATGTGCAATCTATTGAATCTGAGGAAAGACAGTATAATCGTTGTTATAAAAAAAGAATGCTGCAGAGATGTATTTTGGGGTATATTCAATCTCACTTTTATTTGTTTGTCAAAGTGAAAAAATATTATCTACTCTGTATGTCGTTATAACAAGATCCTTTTCTTGTCGGATGGATCTGTTGTACCTAATTATAGGGTGGCAGAATGATTTATTTCTACCTAAAACAATGTCTGTACCTCAACATGCATTCAAATCAAAAATCTAAGTATCCGTGTGTTAAAAAGGAAAACCGTCTCATATAAGAGTGAGATAAGAGTGCAAGAACTCCTCATCTATATCAAGATCCTTTTTTAAGGGATAATGACAGAGGGGCTGGGTACAAAGCTTGAATGGGATTCGTAATGCCCAGTCCCGAGATCTTTATCCTGCTTATACTACTGTATGACTTACCAATAAAAATAATTGTAATCAAAATATGCGTTCACAAAATATGCAATTCTAAAAATTTATTGTTATAAGAAGATACTATATTTTTTCACTATGCAGTATGCCATAGAATACTGAATCCTGTTAGTTGTTGTTAAGGGATTCATCTAGGTGTCTACATTAATAATCTTTAAAAGATTTTGGTCAGACTACAAACATTCTTGTTGTAATGACACACTAAAATAGAATCAGTTCAACGTTTAAAAGGATATACCACAGTGTAGCAATATTTCCAGTGAGCAAGCTTGTGTACTTTAAACAAAATGCTTATGTCAGCTAGTATGAAAAAGACAACTTGTAATGAGCTTATTAGATACAATTACTGTACCCACTAGCAGTCTGTGTGTTCATTTGATGTGAAGAGCACTCACCTGTCTTATTACTAATCTTCCCGCTGTCACATGGTAAACAATCAAAGCAGCACAGAGGCTCCCCACGACGGACAGCCTTCCGGCTTCCTGGAGCACAGCTCTCACTGCACACAGACACCAACACCTGCATGAGAGACAACACAGTCAGGTGTAAATACACAAACATTTACCTGTAAACGGGACTCATAGAATTCTGTATTTTTCTATGAGACTCTCAATGTACCACACTTGTAGCTGTCCATAGTCCAAGAGGCCAGGTGTCACTGCAAAGACATTTGCCTGTCCGTGAGTACTTAATCCGTGTATATAAAATGAACACGCATAGAACATAAAATATACAGTACAATCCTTGGCAGTGCATAGTAACTTTTTATTTAACTGTAGTAATTGAACACATTTTAGTGACAGACTGCAGGTTTCAGTTCCAGGTTTGAAAGAGGTCTTTGTCGACTACCTGCTGATCAATGTTGATTTGATGCTTTCACTTCAGATTTGCACTTACCTCCACTTTACCCTACAGAACTTCAACAGAGGGCATCGCATGTACTGAAATACACACTGTGTGTAGCTTGCCTCTCTCTGGTGGCCCGTCCACACAATTGCCTCCTCCTGGATGAATAGCTCTTTCCCAGCCTCCTTTGCACCATCAAACCTTCCCACGTTGACAAACTCAACATTTCCAGCTGCGCCTCTTTGCCAGTTGATCAAATCATATGATGGAGCTACATCCCCATTTGCATCAAAATTCACCTCCTCTCCAGAAATAGTAAAGGAGACCTCCTGAAGATAGTGCTGGAGCTTTGTGATGGAAATAAGAAAGAGAAAATGTACTATAAAATATTCTGAATACAAGATCATAGTGTAATTATCAAATAATGTAAATGTAGGCATGATTTTTGATTTTAGTTTGTGTTACTGACTAAATGTAAAGAATATAAATGGCTATTGGAGAGGATAAAGAGGGAAATGATGATTATTGTTAACATTTCTCTGTATATACATACTACATATGAAGGAAACAAAGTCCAGAATCCCTAAGAAATTAAAATACTTGTGTATATTTTAAAATAATTTTTAAAAGTTTCCACAACATTATGGGCTGACACTGTAATGGTATATTTACATAATTTCACAAATCAATTTGAAGTAGTGTATAGTGAATAGTGTAGTTCTGTGCAGGTGGATTGCATTGCTATTGATAAATTAGTGTGCTTTTCAAATTCTGAATCACAATGCTTAGAAATATTTGCAAAGTATTTTGACACAGAAAGTTGTGACATTGAAAATTCAAACTGTAATTTGCAATTACATTTGTATGCATATAAATAGAGTTGTTTTTTTTTGGACACTGGAGTATTTTGCCTTTCTTTGAAACTTATGATTGCCAATGCATTGTACCAGCCAGTGTGGCCAATGTGTCATATCTCACCAGATTGTCTTTAATGTAGGAACTGTCAAATTTTTCTAATTCCTTGCTGTTGTAATGCAGCAATCAAATTTACGCATTTAGTTTCACTGGTTGTAATTACCTGTAGATTTATGTACCATTAGGAAAAACATTGAAGGCAATTACAAGGTTGATACTGTTGCTGCAATCATTCAGTTATAGCCTTTATGAGTCAGTAATAAAACAATTATTTTTAACTGCTGCTTTAGCTAAACATAGAGATGTTACCCATAGCTTTTCATGAATCACCCTGTAACTTATTATGCAAAAAGAGAATGTAACCTTTCTCAACAATTTAAATTTATGTTACATAACATAAACTGAGATATTGGAGGCAAACCGCAAAATACTTCTGTTAATCTTGATTTACTTGATTTTTTATTGTTTATTTATTTATTTACGCTTTTCATGTGAGCACCTGCCACGGTTGAATGTTTGTGGCATCAGCACATGAGGAGTTGTGGAAGGGCCCTTTCCCAGGCTTACAGCTGATGAGGTTGTGCAGGGAGTGAGCGATAGCGTACACGGCTTTGTACACGTTGTAGGAAATACTAGTGCTGGAGGTGTTCAGGTAGGCAGAGTGCTGCTCCTGCAGGGGCTCCAGCCCTGTACAGGGGGGCAGCTGGGAGGGGGCCTGGGTGCTGCTGCTGGAGGGGAAGAGAGAGCAACCATACAAAGCACCCCACATCTCATGCACCAGGGGGTTACTGGGGTACCCCGATGGGTTTACACTCATCAGATAGTCTCTAAGACCTGGTACCTGCCCCTGCCGGATGGCAAACCCAACGGTGCCTCCTAGAAATGGGTAGAACTCACTGCCTGTGAATAGTGAGGCTGTTACCCAGGCTTCACTGGCAATCCACTGGATCCCTGTGATGTTCTGATCCATGTAGTCTTTCAATAAGGGGGAGAGCTTCCCCTCAACAGCAAACACCACAACAACCCTCGCAGAGGAGTGTTTCATAATGTTCAGGATTTCCTGTACTCTCTCCTGATTGTACACTTTGGGGATCATTTCATGGTACGCTAAACACAGACCAGTGTTTTTTATTTCCCTCATCAATCCCTGTAGAGCAAATTTGCCATAATCATGGTCCTCAAGGACGACACCAACCCACGTCCAACCAAATTTCTGCAGGAGGCGAGCGATGGCTTTCACCTGATAGTCGTCATTTGGAACAACTCTGAAAAATGTTGGGAATTCATTCTTGTTGCTGAGACAGGAACATGTTGAAGCAAAACTAATCTGAAAAACAGAAAATCCACCTTCTTTTTTAACGTGAAGCACATAAGCACAACAATCCAAGTTTGTCTTTATAATTAATTCTTAGGCACTATAAGTATATTACGATGATGCAAGATTTATTTCACACTCCTCACATCCCTGAGGCTGAAATAAAGCCTGGGCATTAGCTCGATGCTCAGGAAACCCTGCACAATGGCTCTCCTTCAAAAAACTTAGAAATAAATGTACTTCATCTGTTAAGAAGGCTGAATGTGACTATTATATTGCTTCACTAACTAGTTCATACAATGACCCAGCGAAGTTCTGGAAAATTGTGAATGCCAATAAAAGGCTCAACTTCTATTTCCACTCACTTGAACTCTGATGATCAATTAATTACTGGGCAACATGAAATTTGTTCTGCTTTTAATAGGCATTTTATTGATGCTGGCCTTTTCGATAAAAAAATTGGAGATCGATAGAGTACAAAGACAAACAAAGAGCCTCCTCCTGTAGATGATTTATCCCATTAATTAATTTGTGATTCAGTTGATTCCTCTCAAAATGCTACAGATGCTTCACATTTCACCCTGAACCACTTTGCTCTATCTGAGGTTTACGATGTAACAACTATCGCCCTATTTCCAAATTGTGTTGTCTGGCTAAAATCCTGGAATCACTTGTATTCAATCAACTTAAGAAATTTCTCTCTAGGAACCTAGTGCTGAGTTCTTATCAATAAGGTTTCAGGGCAATGCCTAGCACTATCACTGGTACTTCGCTGATCGTTAATGACATTGTGTCTGCCCATGATAGGGGGCAACATTATGCTGCTCTATTCATCGACCTTTCTAAGGCCTTCGATACTGTTGACCACTCTCTATTATTAGATAGATTATCGCTTGTTGGTTTTGATTCTGTCACCTGCAGATGGTTCTTTCTGACAGATATCAGTGTGTAAAGGTTGTTGATGTACAGTCTGAATGTTTACATGTAATTAAAGGTGTCCCTCAAGGGTCAACACTGGGTCCAGTTCTGTTTTCAATTTATATAAATTATATTGTTAATTCTTAAAATCATTTTAATGTTCACCTGTATGCAGATGATACTCTTCTTTGTTGTTTTTCTATTCAGGAGGCTGCTGAAATTCTGTAACAAGCTTTTGTCGCTCTACAAGAGGCCCTTATTAGTCCAAAACTTGTACTGAATGCCGGTAAAACTAATTATAAGCTGTTTTCTAGAGCAAAATAAATAGCATAGAAAAACTATGACAATATCCAGATCTGCACATTAAATGGTACGCCTATTAAAAAAGTCCCTCACTATAAATATCTGGGCATTTATATTGATGATAATTTTACCTTTAAAGCCCATATTGATCTTTTTGTAAAAAAGTTGCGGATAAAACTTGGCTTCTTGTACAGAAACAAAGCTTGCTTTCCTATGTCTGTTATAAAGAGGGTTGTGGAATCCATTCTCCTCCCTGTCCTAGACTATGGTGACATAATTTATAGACATGCAGCTGCTACCACTCTCAAACCCCTGGACGCCATTTACCATTCAGCTCTGAGATTTATATCTGGTGATAGTTATGATACACATCATTGTACCTTGTATAGCAAAGTTCAGTGGCCCTCTCTTTATGTGAGACTGCACTTTTATATTTTTATCTACAAAGCCATTATTTTAAAATGTCCAATATACCTCTCAGGACTTCTTGAATGGAAAGTTAGTAGTCATTTTACCCGCTCACAGGACTGGCTGGTTCTCCACATTCCTCAGGCTGCCACAGTTCATGGTCAAAGTGCTTTTAAATGTTGTGCACTGAGGATCTGGAACAACCTGCAACTTGTTTTAAAACTAGACTTTCTTATTAGTATCATTTTAAATCTCTTATTTTATCATATTTTTTAATGCTTTTAGTTGGGACAACCTGATTCTCCTATCTCTTGTTGATGTTGAATGTAATTGCTTTAACTGACATTGTCTATTACTTTAAAAAATATATATTTTCTGTTTAATTTTCACTTTCTATCTTTCTTTTTAAAAATAGTTAATAGTTAATTGTACCTTGGCACCATTGAAAATGAGGGTGCACACCCTCAATGTGTTCTCCGAGACAAATAAAGAATTTGAAATTGAATTGTTTGGCACCATCTGAACAATAAATTAACGTCACTCACTGATTTTGTAGTTCCAAATAAATGTTATTCTGTATAAGTATGTCTGACAAATTAATCTGTCACTTAAATTGGCTTACTATTTATTTTACTACATTAAAATGGAATACATTTATACATTTTAATTATTTTAATAAAATGAATAAATACAGGCTTATCATGTGAAAGCATATGCTATCAAAAATGCGATCAAGGATATATTTCCAGTGATTTTAACTTTTTCTGTCAAATGTGGTCAAAACCCAACACACCTAATCTTCTGGTCAAATTCTAGTGATTACACTAAAATAGAGACAGTGGTGGTTATGATCCATTTATGGAAATAATTCTCTTCAACAATTTGGAAAAATGTGATATTATATTATAGCTATAATGTGAATAATAATAAACTGCAGAACCTTTGGGATGTAACACTGCTTTTCACAACACAGTATTAATTATTTAATCTGCAGTACAATGTACACAACTGTGTACAGATGACACATAATAGACATAGTTGACACTATATTCTGTTATTATCTAGACTACTTATCATTGTATACTAGTCTCACACTTGTAAATGTAAGGAAAATAGACATATCCATTAATAATAATAAAAATTGAGAAATGTAACGTCATGAACAGTGTCTCAGCTGAAGATGAAAGTAGAACCAGATAAAAAAGTACTTCCTCTTAACAAAACCATGGATTTAATCCAGAAGTATATCTATTATGTTTATTCCAAATGACCTCTATTAATTCATTTTAGTCTGATAGGAAATACATACCATTGGAATTCCGAAGGGCTGCAGAGTTCTGGAGAGAACAATAGACTGTGCAGACCCAGCGTCTCCAACCAGAGCCAAAGGATGAGATATGGCAGAACACACAGTGCTGGAGGATGTCCTTGGTCCGTTCAGAACTGCCAGAACTGCTGCCTGCGCTGTCACAGGGGTTGTGCAGGAGTCATGGATCTTGTATCCCAGAGTGAAGTTGGGCAGCAGGTTCTGACTCTGGTTGATCTCCTCAACAGCCAGCCTCATGGTCTGGGCCCAGCGGAAAGACCTGGGGTCAAATCTGTGCAAAAACCAACAGCAGAATGTGATATTTGTTGGAAAAATCTTTGTTGGAAAAGAGAACAGTTTTGCATGCACATCAGAGTAACCATGACCTCACCCCCAACATTGTGAAGCAGCTGGTTTGTAAGTGAAGTTCTGGTCTGGGGGCTCAACCCTGTAATGCATGGGGAAAATCCCTCCGATGATGAAGTCTCCATCAGCCTGGAAATCTGGATCAAAAGTGCCCAACAGTGAACAGACCGGGGCAGGGATCGGGCTGACAGGAATGACAGCAGAGAAGTGATAAAATAAAGACCACATCGCCACCAACAGAGGAGTCATCTTCACCTGGGCTGATCCCGCACACTGCGGTCATGAGTCAGAAGCAGTGTTTTATTCACCAACTAACTCTGTGCATCTCATTATTTTCTGTATCTCATTAGACTCCACCATTAGCAGGAAAGCATGTGACATCACAACTCTGCATTCCCCAAAGACAAAGTCACTGACTGAGATGAGCCCTATGTTTTTTTTCCCATTCATTTGTTTCAGAGTTTTTCCCATTTGGTATCAAATCCCTGTGTAGCAACCGCTTGAGAATTTGCTGCTACACAATCCTGTCAGCCAGTGGTAGGAAGGCAGGGACCAGGTACTCTTCAGGGCGTGACTGACTCCTGAACGACTCCTGACCTTGATCCCAACTCGCCCGAGGCCGCTTTGTGCACGACGAACCCCTGACGAGTGGCCGCCTAATTGTCGCTCCGTTAAGGCACCGGCTATACTCGGATCTGGTAGGAGCAAGGTGCAAACCCCTTATCCTCGTGTGCAACTGCACAGACTCAAAGTCGGCAATATTACCGCTGCGCCCCCGCAGCTCCCTCCCTGAGTCCTATGTTTTTGTGTGTTCTAATTATATACTTGGAATAGCTCAGTGTCATATTTTTAGAAATATAGTTTATCCCGATTTTCTCCCTTTGTCTCCCAATTTGGAAACCCCATATGTATTTATAAACTGATCTACAACTACAACCTCCTCCTCCATCCATTTGGTCTTCCTCTGGTTCCCAGGCACCGCTTATGTTCACTTCAGAACTTCACTAGTAGAGCTTGCACATTGCATTGGATGAGTACTCTTCATGTGAAGCATATTTCAGTGCTTGGCTGCACTGTCTCTGCTGTATTTTATATTGGCTGTGCTGCACAGTCCATCTGTCTGTCCAACTTTGACAGACATATCTGTAAAATTAATGGCTGGATTACCATGAAATGTGCTGCATACATTTATGTTCCCAAGAGGAAGATATCTATTGATTTTGGTGCCCTCGTGACCTTTCTTCTAGCGCCACCATCAGGCCAAACTTTCAAATTGTGATCATGATATCTCAATAACTAATGGATCGGCTTACATGAAATTTGCTACGCACATTCAAGTGGCCAAGAGGAAGAAGCCTGTTTATTTTGGTGATCCCATGACCTTTGCTCTAGCATCACTATCATACCAAACATATCTCGAAAAGTAATAACCAGATTGCCAAGATATTTGCTGTGCACAATAATGTGAGGGGAGATTGCTGTGTTTTGCACTCTACTGATTGCATTATTTTCTAGTTTCGTCTGTTCTGCAAGTATGACAGAGTTAAAGGGTAACAAAGCACTAAAACCACTTATTTTAGATGAGAACTGATACATTTGTTTTTTGATTGATCCTGGTCCAAATCTTGATAAATTACTGCAGGCAGCGCAAAAAAGCATAAACTTTAAGAATCTGGCTCAAAATCTGTCTCTAGTGGTAAAACGTTAGGTACTGTTCAATCTGTGATTGGCCAGAAATGTCTTTGCTTACGTATTCCTCCATCGGTGACAAAATAGAAACCTGTACAGCTACGCACTGATGTTTTGGAGCGAGGGTGGGCTATATTTTTTTTAGTTAGCTCGTTTTTCAGTCTAGCTTAGCAAGTAGCTAGCTAGTTTTTCTTTTTTTAAGTACGGTCACCTGTTCCTCTCCATATTTAGTCTCCTCAGTTTCTTTCTTCCACTGCCAGTTAGTTGCATTTGTCAGCTCCGTCTTGACATTCCCTGGCCATAATTGTCTGTTTGCATATTCGCTCCTAACCGGTTTGTTTTTCTTGATTCCTCACTCCAGCCCGTCCAGCCTGCTTCCCGTCCCTGCTCGCTCCTGCCCCATCTCCTGCCAAGCCTAATTAGTTTCGCCAACCCAGTTTCCAGCCCCTCACTTAGCTTTACCTTTTCCCTTTGCTTTGTTTGCTCTTGTGCTGATATAAATTACTCTTTGTGGAGTCCTTTTGCCTGAGTTTGTCTCCGAGTCCTGCATTTGGGTCCTTACCAGTGTTCCATTCCATAACATTGCAGGACCAAAAACAAAGATTCAGAGATTCGCAGAGTGGGTTTCCACCTGTTTGAACGACAGCCACAACAAAACATCCCACCCCCTTTTCATCTGTACGTCTCCCTTGCTTCCTCACTTTACCTACTTCCTGAAGGTGCACCTTCCTCATTCTGCCTCTCCATTATTTCCCTTGAATTGTCTACAACCTTGCCCTGTGCACATACTGGCGCTTTCACTATAAAACAGTGATTAAGGTGGAACCACACAGTTTTACCTTCAGTTTTCATTGCAGTAGAAGTTGTCAGAACCACCTTGTATGGTCCCTCATGTCTGGGTTCACTCCACCTTCTTTTGAACACTTTATTATACACCCAATCCCCCGGGCGTATTCCACCTAAGCCTCAAGGAATGTCGTCTGTCCTTTTCCCCTGTTGGAAAATAATCTTGCATATTACGGTTAAGTGTTGCACATAGCTCGCCAATTCCCTCTCGAGCTGTTCAAGCGGGGGTCCATTGTACGGACCTCGTACAAACGGCATGGGCATTGGTCTTCCTGTTAGCATTTCATGCGTGGTTAGATGCATGCTTCTGTTAGTTTGCATTCGCATGCTCATTAGTGCTAGTGGTAGTGCATCTGCCCAGTTAATTTTGCCGCCTGCACATATTTTACCTTTTCAAAGTGCCATTTGCCCTTTCCACCCGCTTTGATCCTTCGAGCCTCCCTTGTAACTGCGGGTGATACACGCAACCAGGCCGTTGCCTGGTTCCCAGCATCTTGGTTGTGGCTTTCATTATGTCATTTACAAACTCTCATTGTGTCTAACTGGTCCCTCCAATGGTGGAATGTGCCCTATTGGGGAAAAAACTGCTTTCCTATTATTATACATCACATAAACCTCACAGTCATTCACTTCCCCCCTTGTGCAATGGTCCTGCCCATGTGCATCCTTAATCACACTTTAATATTTCTCTGGTGTTATCTTTTTTTAGTTGCTCGAGGTTGTGTGCTTCTGTCTTCTTGGGCCCAATAGAGAGCCCTGACAATTTCAGTTAGAGTCACACAGTAATTTGTCAGCGCATCTCCAATCCCCTGCAATTCTTCACGGCAGTGACAATTCGCCCCTGGAATTATCATTGGAGTTCCTGTCATAAGTTACAAAGGGGAGAAATTAGCAATAATTAGTGGGGCCTAGTTCAGCTCTCATTGTCAGAAGAGCTGCTTAAGAGCCGCCACCCAGTTCCTGCTGGAAACAGAGAAGAACACTTTGTTAGTCTTTTCCTTTTTTTTTTCTTTTTATCTCCGATTAGCCCTCTTTACCGGGAACCCCCCTCTGCTGGCCTTATGGGCCATCTTATGGGCCATCCCTCAAAATGCGTTATTTGTAACATAATTTTTACTTCAGCATTTTCTTTCATTTGCCCTTGACAATTCCTATACTGTTCAGCATATTGTATTAGTTTCTCTGCATTTTCCAAGTACTCTGCAATACAATTAAGCTTACCATGTTGACAAATTATTATTATTTATCTTATTAATTTGGTTTTTCCTCAACTGCTATAGCCCCCTGGGCTTTTACTTCAGAATCTTCAACACAATTATTTCGTCTGAGGAACACTTTTACCAGGGAATTTGGATTATTTTATGACTCGTTTTCTCAATTATTTTTGCAAACACGTAATAACTGATGCATATTTGCAGCATTTAGATTTCTTAACACTTTTTTCCTTCTCATTCTGCGCTCACTTTCAACAGAGCCTGCACAATTGTTTTAATATTAGCACTAGTATTTCCTACAACGTGTACAAAGCCAGGTACGCCATCGCTCACTCCCTGCACAACCTCATCAGCTGTAAACCTGGGAAAGGGCCCTTCCACAACTCCTCATGTGCTGATGCCACAAACATTCAACCATGGCAGGTGCTCACATGAAAAGCGTAAATAAATAAATAAACAATAAAAAATCAAGTAATTCCGAATTTGACTCCTTATTATTGTTATTAGTCTTTTACTCCACACTTAGGGCACATTTTCACATACGGGGCAGCGTAGGATTTGTTTGTTTGTTTAGTTTATTTATTTATTTTTTGTTTCGGTTGTGCACCTAAGCTGACAAACCCTTAGGAGGGATCACGTTAACGGGTTTACCTTTGATTACTTTTAGACAAAATCAAACAATTAAACATAAAACAAAACCATACAATTTAGGATGTAAATAAAACTAATTATGTATCTACACCAGAACAACAAAAACAAACATTGGAGAAGGTGGTCTTGCCCTCCACTTCACCCAGCTTAAGCTGTAAAGTTTCCACTTCTCTCCTTCGCTAAAATACTATTTCAATACTCCGCTGTTGCACTTTGTTTTCACTTGGTCAATTATAGCACAGCCTACTATGGTTATGATCCACTGCTGTATATACCTCCAAATATCTATTTCTTTCCTAAACCATCCATAACTTATTTTACCCTTGAAGGTAAACTCGGCTACTTAGTAATAATAGATTTAATTAGAAACTAACAGCTTGATACAAATGCAGGCGTGGGTGTTTGAACATTTTAGCCTGCTTTTTTTAACCTTTAGTCATGTATAGCGAATCAGACCCTCTCCTGCATGAAATCAAACCACACATGCAGAAAATGGCACTCAAAATGAATTGTAGCATTTTGCTTAAACACTTTAATATCGGCTTTCAACCAAATTTCTATGATTGACACAACATTCACTTTCTGCACTTACTGCTACTGATGTATCAGTGTAATAATAACACTGAAGTCATCATACTGATAAATAACATTGATTTTACACTTTGAAAAATCAGCTTCAGATAAAACCGAATTATTCATTGCCTATTTCTGCGGTCGCTGCTGTAGGCTACATGCTAGCACCTCCGTATGTGTGTAGCCTATGTGACGTGGTTAGTGAATTTATTTTTATTTTTTTGGTTAAATTAAAAGTTCAAGTTGCTACGGGGGAAATAGAAAAATAAACAAAATGAATTTAACCGCAAATTGTGTTTGTGGTTAATGCCAACGCTGCAACCGTTTATTAAGTTGTTATTTTCCAACTAGGAATCCCAATATCTGACAATGGAAAATGTAATAAGGCCCCTTTCAATTGAAATCGGTGTTCGGCCCGACCTCCCAACTAGGAAGAAATTACCATCACATCATCATGGCAACTCACACCGTGACCCTCATTGTGGAACAACCATCATTATAGTTCAGCTTTAAAACTTCTCAATGTTTGTTTTTCAGCATGAAACTATAGCTGTTGCATGTATTATGTCCATTAAGCAGAGGTTTAAAATCAATAAACACTTTACTCCTTAAAAGTAACTTCACTTGTTCTCTTTAATTCATTCTGTTTATTCAGCACTTACATGTGTGCTCTATAAGCGTGACTTTTTATATACCTCCGATGTGGTCCACATGCGCTCCACATGCGCCTATTGGCAAGCTCCCGGGTCAGTGGAACATATCTGTGATACAATCTGCATATTGCGGGTCTAGTCGCAAACAACACATCTTCAATAAGCATAACGCAAAGAAAGGTTTCATGAGCGGTTGCGTACATTTCAATATGGTGTTGATCATCTATAATTGATGTCCGGGCCGAGCCCACAATTTGTACTTCCTTGACATAAACACCAAAGAGACCATCTGTCACCCGATTCCTATCTCCCTCTATTTTAAAGTCTTTGAGCAGGACGGTCGGTTCACCCTTGTCCCA
Source organism: Ilyophis sp. 1 JC-2022 (assembly GCA_022702515.1). Classification (NCBI taxonomy): domain Eukaryota; kingdom Metazoa; phylum Chordata; class Actinopteri; order Anguilliformes; family Synaphobranchidae; genus Ilyophis; species Ilyophis sp. 1 JC-2022. Next base: position 116,280,406 of record CM040402.1, read on the forward strand.
GCAGGGCAGTACAAAATCATACCAATGTAAGTAGGGTATTAAATAATCATACCAATTTACTTCCCTTTAAATGGCAGTACCACTTTGATCCTTCGAGCCTCCCTCTCTCTGGGGCGCAGCTCCAGGCTGGATCCCTTTCCGCTGAGTTCCTTTCCCCAGACTCCTCTGAGTGAAAGGACATTCAGCCTCTCTGCTTCCCAATACTTTCTTTTCAAAAACACTGATCACAGAAAGCACTACTCGCTTACTTCCTAACTTACAGTTTCAGCTGATAGTGGCTTGACTGTACATTGAGCCGGATGCGGCGGCCATCTCTCATGGTCTTATTGCTCTCTGCGATCCGACCGACCGGTGACCTAGTCGATAGCGATCCCCAGTCCTGCATCTAATCAGGACCCCGTAGTAGCTGTTAACCACCCGGTTAGGAACCGACGGTCTGATCGCTATCCCACCTCACTATGGGTATAGAAACTTTGACCGTTTTCACCAGCCTTGCCTGTTCACAGAGGTCGTCTCTTACGCCCCTCTGCTAGGTGTGGACTGTCATCCACGTACCACGCACTGCCTGCATACTTACATTCGACAGCCACGCCGACTAGACGGTGCCACGGCAGTATGTCCATTCATACTTCATCAGACACGGGGGCCTTCAGTGCTCTCCCCTGCACTATAGAAAGTTTTTAACGTACCCTCGGAACTTTGCAGTTCTGCCGCTGCCTGTTAGCCGCTAGGTTCGGGGTGCCTAATCCCCTGCCTAACGGCTTATTCCCTTCTCCACGCATCCAACTCGTACTTCATGACAATGTTTGCCATGTCCGCCTTCCCACGGAAACATTATATTTCCTTTACATCCTTCTACATTATAAGCACATTTTATTGTTTTCATCTCATCAGCCATTTTATTTTTATTTATTTATCCTTTAATTAAAGCCTGCTAATATACGTAGGTTTATGTATTGGAATACCCGTTCTGTGTACAGAAATCCTCTATATTTACAGAACTCTGGTTAAAATCTTTACCACAAAATGTCTCTTGGTTACCGATCCGTCAATCTTGTCTGTTAATAAATGAGTCTGTCTGGCCAGTACAGTTCCCTTTATACAAAATCACGGCCTTCACTTATTACTATTCATGAACTCAATTGATTACTTTTAAAATCGTTCACTTCAGTTATGGTATAACAGGTAACACTTTGAAAGACAAAAAATATAGTTTGGTTACCACGGTGACATTTTTCTCCGTTTTTTATTTATTTATTTAGTTTTTAACCATAGGCTAATAACTTCTCCACAGCGAATTCGCTGTAGCCAGTAGACTATGCTATTTGAATGCAATAAACTGCAACAGACTGTCTTGGCCCTGTATTGGCTCACAAGACGTCTGCAGCTAAATCTAATCACTAACTGAAAATAGAGAACTGAATAACACAGAACTCCAAGCCAGTCAAAGGACCAAATTACAAATTAGTAATCACGTAGAATTTTCCATGAAAATAAACTGCATATATGCAAATTTAATTAATAGCACTTAATCTCCTTCAATGTTGTCTGGCTCTCTGCCACAATCCTATGCAAGTTTCCCTCACGTATAACTTCCCATCATTATCTATCTGTACTAACCGTACAGTTTGGAAATAATCTTCCTGTTTTAATTACACTTTAATTGTATAGAAATCCCCCTAATTTTTCCAAAACTCTGATTAAGATCTTAATGAACAGAACTTCTCTGAACAGAACACTTGAGCCTGCATGGCAACTACAGTGCCGTTATGCAAAACCACAATTTTATATTAAATAATCACCTTTATCACGTATTGATATTTATGTACAACAGTATTTACACTTTTTCAGGCGTGTCTTCATTACTATGCATCTGATCATAAGCTTTACAAATCTTATAGTACACTGAGATTATAACACAAACCATTACAATTATATCATACATTGTTGAATAGTTCCGGAGACACAGAAAATAATAGTGCACTTTTTAACTCTTTTTCTTAAGTTCTCTCCTACATGAGCTATTACGGCAATTCTGGTAGTCAGGTTACACACACTGCAAAACGAAAGCTATGGGAGAGGAGAGTTTATGAAAAGCTATGGGAGATTTTTTTTCTAGCAACTTTAACAAAATAAACTCAGGCTGCTTGTTCCCACTTAAGATGTAAAGGGGTCAAAGCACTGCAAGTATTTTTAGCTTTCCTTTATGATTTCACCTATAATGTGCTTTCTACCCACTTAATAACTGCTCACTTCATTACAATGTCTACAACCCATCAAGCCCAAAAGTATTTGGACACCTTTATGCGTGCACCGTTTACTTGTCTGTTCTTTCAGACTCCCCGCTATCACAATATTCCATGAGTTGGGCTTCCCATTACCTTTTAAATCACACACTTCTGGGTCAAACACTTTACAAATATGTTTCCTTTTAAACTACTCAGCTTATCTAACATAAACACAACACAACTCATACACAACCCACACAGCGCTTATTCACTCATACTCGTGTCGACACACATTCGTTCTCTGGCCAGCACGGTAAAAAAAATGGTTTAGTGGTTAGCACAGTGACTCCCAAGCAGACCCTTTCTGAGGCGTTACGCAAGCCTACACACTTTCTGGTCCAAATACAGTAACCAATACTGTATTTTGGACCGTGCGTCGGCTCCTGTTCTGACCCTCTTATCTAAGGCGGTATCAAGCTACTGTATTTCCCGGTTTAGCACAACCCGTTCAGACAGTAGCTTCCAACCAGACACTTTTTTTTTTTTTTTTTTTCCTAAGGCGGTATCAGGCTACTGTATTTTTCATCCAGTAGCCTCCAGGCAGACCCTTTTTTTTTTTTTTTTCCTAAGGCAGTATCAGGCTACTGGATATTTCATACAGTAGCCTCCAGGCAGACCCTTTTCTTTCCCCCCCCCCCCTAAGGCGCTATCAGGCTACTGTATTTTTCATACAGTAGCCTCCAGACAGACCCTTTTCTTTTTTCTTTTTTTAAAGGCGGTATCAGAAGACTGTATTTTTCATACAGTAGCCTCCAGGCAGACCCTTTTCTTTTTTCTTTTTTTAAAGGCGGTATCGAGCCACTGTGCTTTCTTGCTTTTTACAGACTTCCTAGCATTCACTTTCAGTTCGCTATTTCATTCTATTCACATAAAACATTACAAGACATTCAACATTTACATCAGCCTGACGCTATACCAGACTCTCTCTTATGGTTCTCTTCTTTCTCTATCAGAATTTTATTTAGGTTCTTTTGTGTGGAGGATTTCGCACAGGCACCCCCACACAGGCGGACACACTGTCTCTGAGAATCAACGATTTACTACAATACAGATTAAACGTTCTGTTTACTTTTGTTCTTGGCGCCTGTTGATCTGAGATACAGTGTGAACGTCCACGCATTCAGGCCTGCTACCTGTTAGCACTCCTGGCTGGCTCACCATTTGTAGCATAATAAATAGAATAATCCTTTCACTGCCCCATCGGGAGGGGTCAGGACCATTCCACTACAAGTTATTCAAACTTTCTTCCAAATAGACACTACATTCCGTCTGATATAACGTAATTTATTGTATGTAGATTTGCATGAATATACATACACAGGCTGATCGGCTAAGCATACATATGTTAAAACATTCTCAATCACACGGTCCAGTCTAAGTCCGTCAATTTCATGCTCACCCGCAAGACATAAAAACAGGTCCATTAATGACAGAGACAAAACATACTGGCACCTGCCCAACTCAGATAACCCCGTTTTATGCTTCTTTCAAACCCACGCCATGTGGTCTAACAGTTTGAGACCGTCCCCCCTGGGAAATATATTCGTTTCATGGTCTGCAGCGTTCTCTGCTGATCTTATTTGAGCATTACAATTGGCCTTTGTTTGATAAAGTAGTTTTAATGAAATACCATGATTCAATTATCTCAGAAACAGTCTGGCTATGGTCTGATCATAGTTATTCAATACATAATAATACAATTCTCTGATGGGTTAAATAATACTAGCTGTAAGCTTTTTAATTGCTATTCACCACAGATATGTTTTTATAAACCAAGGACAACATCTTTCTTTATGATTTGAAACATTATCTATAGTAACATATTCTTTTATACTAAATGGTTGTGGAGGAAGAAAGATAACTTATTTGTCAAATGTATTTTTATACTAAATGTTTGTTGCAGAATTAAAGGAAATGTTTTCCTTGAATTTACTAAACTCTATTAGTTGCTCAAACTGCACACACACACACATTTCCAAGCCTCGGGCACCAGACGTTTTTAACGACTGGGCCCCAAGGCATTCCTTGGGGAGATACACACTATCTCTTCAGCCGATCTAGGACCATAAATGTGTTCCATGTGAGTGTGTGTGTATGCAGGTGTGAATGGGTCCATTACCTCCTTATCGGGATAAGTATGCAAATGCTTTATCACTCTGATGTTTAAGTATACAAATGTAACTGAAATAGTCTCTGGAAAATTCGGAATTGTTTTACCATATGGCTTTCTGCTGAGAGCGAGCTCTTCCCATCAATTCTCCAGTGTGTGTGTGCGTGCACATGTCCTTGATTTACAAGTGTCGAGGATGAGATCATACTGTGTGCCTAGCTCGGCACAATCGCCCCCTGACCATGCTGATACAAATCATGAGCTTGTTTTTCTTCCTTGGCGAGAGTGTCTGCCCGTGGATGCAAGGCCATAAATTTGATGTATGCACACTTGGGCCTTTTAGAGCTGTCTCTTCCAAGAAACCCTAACACAGAAAAGCATCTTATTATTGACACCATTGTTTCATACAGAAGGTCCTACAGTGGTTTGTAATGATATATAATATAAGTTTAATCTATATGTTTTTTTAATCTATATGTTCTCCAACCACGGCCAAAAAAGGAGATGCGCTAGAACAAGGAGCAGTGTGAACGTCACCTGGTCCCTTCAGAAGTGCACAGGAGTCATGGATTTTGTATCCCAGAATAAAGTTGGGCAACAGGTTCTGATTCTGGTTGATCTGGTTCTGATCTCAGGTTCAATCTGGACAGAAACATGCATACTGTATATATCCAGAGTGAGGGTAAATGCAAGATTAGGGACAAATTCTAAATTTATCCATTACATGGTACTGCAGTAGGTTTGTAAATCAAGTTCCGATCTGGCATCTCCATGTTGTATTGCAGGGGAGAAATCCCTGAGGTCTTCATTAGCCTGGAAATCTGGCTCATGGAGAGCGACAAATACCCTATTCTGGATTATCACCCCAGAGGAGCACAGAGCAACTAACGAACATATTTCGCCACCATTTGAAGTTGTGCTTTAAGTTACGAACGGGAGGCGGGGGTGTATGGATTTATGAATGTGATCATGAACCAGGGTGCAGGCGACTGAGATTGTGGACTGGAAGTGGAGGTAGCATACTGTGAAATGTTTATGAATCTGATAACACGTACAGACGCGCATTCATGCACGTGCATATATAGACCTCAAATGGGGCTTGAACACCTGCCCTTTTTCTGTTTTAAATAAATAAATAAATTCCTGTTTGCGCACAGCCTGCCCTGCCGAACAAATATATTGATTGAATCAAAATATCAGGTCGGGAGATTAGTACTCCCGGGCGATGCCCACTATCCTCCCTCCCTCCTGGTTTCCTGCCGCAGTGGCGAGCACTGTGTGGGCACCAAGCCTTTCTAGGCACTCAACAGTCGTGAGTCAGTCAGTGTGATGAGGTACTTTGAGGCAGTCATCAGGTATGTGGCCAAACAAAGTATAAATATACTGTTCATTTTCGTTTTATATTGATATTAATGTGCTTCAGGAATTGCTTGACACTATTTGGCAAGTAAGGTCTATCTATGCTTGAACTATTTAACAGCTCAAAATGTGCCAACTAGCTCTCGTTAGTGTTGATACCTTTTTCTAGTAATGTGGGAATCAGTGGAATATGGTCGAGTTCTTGTGTCCCATCCACTGAACTTAAAAGAATGGTCCCATCGCACCGCAGCAGTTTTAAGTCTTATTGTCTCGATAGCTAGTTAGCTAATGTAATACGTAACATGTGAGAAGAATTCACTGAAATCGCGACCGCCAAAATGACAATAATTGAAAAAACGGCAAATACAATTCTATCTGAATTAATTTAATTACATTTTTTGGGTGCAATATGGTTATTCGGCTAGCGGATGGCGATATATCAGTACTAGGAGACGAGTAGAAGAAGCATAGAACCATATACTGTATAGAAATGCGGCTCAGCTATTCTGTGACAGAGTGCAACCTAAATCTTTGGGGCGACTCGGTAGAATGACAGCGTGCACAGCGAGTTGGATGGAACACGCTCCAATTTTGAATTAGGCTGCCTTTGAAGCCCTAACTTCTGAAAGGGTAAAGGTTTTAACCCGATCCACGTTGCCGCCCCATACTATAGTGGTAGACGTATCTGTCCCAAGTACAGTATTCATGTTTGTCTTAAATTATAAACTAGGCTACAGCTTTAAGAAAACCCGCAGGATTGATACTGAAGTGCAATACAATAAGAGGGTGCTATTAATAGCCCAAAGTGCTTACGACCTTCGCCACAGCCACAGACTGTAAAATGCACCGTTTACAAGAATATCATGCAGATATAGAGAGAAACAATAATATATTTTTTTAAACATTATACAAATAGGCCTAAGCATTCTGCGTTTTCCATTGCTTACTGTAGGATACTGGCTATCTGATGCACTTTTGGCTTAGAAGACACCTCATTTTTGTTCTCCAAAATTTCTCGTAGCTATCAATATGTTAATGAAACCAAATATCTTACCTGTAGGCAATGTGCAGCTACCACTGTCTTATGATTAGCCCTGAAGAGATTATCTTGTTACATTTCAACAAAGTCCCATACAGTCAACATTTCCAGTGACCTATCCCATTTAGGTCTGAAATAAGAAACGTAGACTATGTAAAAACACACACAGTGCTTTTGTTTTTTTTTGTTAAACTTGTAGCTACACTACATTTTTTATTTGTGTTTTAGAGTGTTGTTTATTTATTTTTCTATTTGTGCTCTATCGAAATAGCCTAAATGGTGTAATTTTCAAAAAGCTTCAAAGACCTTTGATTTCTAAAACTCTTAAACACAACCCTACTGGTACTTTACAACCAAAGTCTACATGGGCTTTTTGTAATCCCAAAACTGTATTTACGGTAAAATGAATGCAACAAAATTTGCTACTTTACGAAATAGCCTACATACCGCCAAAACCAATTTCACTGCCAGGAAAAACCCTGAATACATACATTTTAATATCTCTTAATTCCAGGCATATAATTATTTAATTATTTGCAAAAATCGCCAGACAAACTACACCAGAGCCAATGAATGTGAATAATTAGCTGAAAGAGGAAGATAAAAAACCACCCAATATAACAAAAAATAGCCCAAATACCAAGCCAACTTTTCCCACACAATAACATGAAAACAAATAGTCTAATTAGGCTGGAATACGCCCAATCTGACCACATTGATCGCATACTTTGGAAGGGTGGGAACCATCGACTCTATAAAAATAGGTGAAATTACTGGGTGGAGCAAAGCAAGATGATTAACAGATTGTGCTTGTTGGGAAATCTGTAAATATATATGGAAATAAATAAGTAAATGGGGAAATAAATTGGGAATATACAGGTGCAGCTCAAAAAATTAGAATATCGTGAAAAAGTTCAATTACTCATTTCAGAAAGTGAAACTCATATATTATATAGATTCATTACACATAGAGTGAAATATTTCAAGCCTTTATTTCTTGTAACTTTGATGATTATGGCTTACAGCTAATGGAACCCAAAATTCAGTGTCTCAGAAAATTAGAATATTTTGCTTTAACATATATATTTTTTTTTTTTTTAAAGATTTGTTTCTGATTTTTTCCCTTTTTCTCCCAATTTAGTAGCCAATTGAACCCCTATTCTCATTCAATTCCCCCCGTGTAGCAACCGCTAGAGAACCACCGCTGCACAACCCCGTCAATCGGTATTTTAGGGAGGGCGCTGCGTCCTCTACAGGGCGCAGCTCCTGACCGTGACACGCCCTGGGTCCTACTGTGCGCAGCAGTTCTCTCCGAGCAACCCTCCCCCCACCCGGAAGCGACCGCCAATTGTCGCTTCCACAGGGCACCGGCCACGCTCGGCTATGGCAGGACCGGGGCGCGAACCCCGATCCTCGGAGTACAACTGCGCTGACTGAAAGTCAGCGCTCTTTACCGCTGTACCACCGCGGCGGCGCTTTAACATATTTTTAAAGTATCATATTTAATATTTGGTCGCATATCCTATGCATGCTGTTACTTCCTGAAGTCTGTGACCAATCAACATCAAAAGACTCTTGATATCTTATTTTCAGGTACTATTACAAGCGATACTATAACCTCTCTGCATTTGAACTGATCTCTATGGGAATTTGGGGGTTAGACTAGATTCAGCTGTAAATTACACTGGTACAGTATGGAACACATGGCTGGCTAAATGGCTGTAAGTCATCAAGGGTCTGTGCTATCAAACAAGCCCCAAACCATCACTCTGTTGCCAGATATGGAGTAGATGTGGATGGAGCACTGCAAGGGTTATTTCTCCTGACTCATTTTCCTATAGAACTCTATGGGGAAAAAAGTCAGGAGAAACAACCCTTAAAGGGATCCAACCACATCTACTCCATATCTGGCAGTAGAGTGATGGTTTAAGGCTTGTTTGATATGTCAGACCCTTGATGACTTAGAGCCATTTAGCCAAATGGGGAGGTCTATATACAAAAGGTTCTATAATATACATGTGTATATATAATAATATAACCCTCAAATTAAAGCTGACAGTTCGCACTTCAACCCTCATTGTATCCTTTCAAACGCAAGTGCTACACAGAACTTTCAAAATAAATGTAATAACTTAAATTAATTGCACATATTTACATTTCTGTATTCATTCCCATATTTATTCGTTTACTTCCAAATTATTTTATTTAATCATTTTAATATTTCCACATTTATTTATTTCTTTATTATTTATTTATTTATCTATCATTGTGGCACTCTCAGTGTTCCATAATATATTGTTTCTCTGTTTCAAAAACAAATATTTAGTAAAATATAAATGTGTCATTGAAATCAAAAAAATATTTAGTTTAAAAAAGAAAATTAGTTTAATCTTAGTTTCAAGACTAAAAACAAGACTAAATACCTAATTTTTATATGGATACCAAGTTTTGACGTTTTGTCAGTATTTGTGCTGTATTCAGCCTGTGAACTCTGTAGCCACTATAATACTAGATTTATTTAATCAGATGTTTGATCCACACGTGCTGCATGCTAATTAGGTATATTATTATGTATCCTAAAATGTAAAGAACATGTCAGGTCATATAGAACATATGACCTACAAGGATTTCTAGAAATACTGATGGAAAAATAAGATTGTGGAAATTTCTGGGGAAAATGTATTGGTTCATGCTTCCTTGCAACAGTCATACTGTGGCAGAGTGTTCAGTGTGTAAAACAGGGGTCCAGTCCTGGAGCCCTCCAGTGTGTATGTAGGTTTCTGCTTCTACCAGTTACCCTGGTTCTACCTGCTAATTAGGCATATACACCAAAAACCGAATGACTCGTAGATTAGACCACAATAAAACACTACAATACAGGCATACAGCCACAAAAAAACATTCCTCAGCTGTTGTTCATATCACAGAATTGATAGTAAATAGCAAAAATGTCAGATCATGTCAATAATTGGGCTAATTAAATCATTTAGATCAGAAGTTGTTCAGAAACACAGAAACAGATATGGCCCTCCTTACCCTTTCCTGTTTTTTGCATTAAAGTGATATGACATCACTCTCGATGAGCCAGATTATTGACAGCAAAATTCAAAGTAAGAAATTGTAGAGAACTGTTCTATAGACTGAAATAGTGCTGTTACTATGGTTGCTGAAAGGCTAATTATGGCACAGATTCTTAAATATGTTGCTTATTCTTTTTGGTAACAGCTATGATGACAACATAGCATCTCTGGCATTGTGATCCAACACTAGCAAACATCTTAAAAATAATTGCTAAATTTTGCATTAATTTTTTCATCATCATCATTTGGTGGAAATCTATAAAAAATAAATGGTAAAATGAAGCGGAGTACAAGCTAGTGGAGCTACACTGAGGGGTTGTGTCTGATTTCACTATAGATTGAAGAAAATATATATGTTGACCATGAGTTTTTTGGCCTGCTGTGTAAACACAGCCTTAATCTGCCTGCTCCCACTTTTTTTCTGATCCCACAGCCTTCTCAGTTGTATTTCTACCAGAATAAATCAACACACAATTCAAAATTCATACAAGAAATGAAAACCTGCATTGTTTTATTTGGTTACCACTCTTCCCATTAGATGCTGTTTGGAATTCTTCTCAGGTTTTAGTAAAATGATAAAACATTTTGGAGTAAATAAGCACAGCAATAGCCCAAAACTAGATGCTAGAATTGCAAAGATCTCCACAGCTACAGTGAACTTTCCAGGTGAGCTTACATAAGCTGGTATAAAGGCCAGCCACACTGCACAGAAGATCAACATACTGAAGGTGATGTATTTGGCCTCGTTAAAATTGCCTGGCAGCTTCCTGGCCAGAAAAGCCAGAATAAAACACAGAGCAGCCAGGAGCCCAATGTATCCCAGAACACACCAAAAGGCCTGTTCAGAACCCACACTACACTCCAGGATTATTCTGGACCGGCTGTACTGGGTGTTTTTATTTGGGAATGGAGGAGCAGTGATCAGCCACACTGCACAGATTATCACTTGTATAAAGGTACAGAAAGAGATGATAAATCTCTGCTGTTTGGGTCCCAGCCATTTCATGATGTTGTTTCCAGGCCTAGCGGCTGTAAAGGCAGCCAGCACCACCAGAGTCTTCCCCAGGATACAGGAGATGCAGAGTGAGAAAGTGATGCTGAAGGCAGTATGGCGCAGCATGCAGGACCATGATGTAGGCTCTCCGATGAACACCAGCGCACATAGGAAGCATAGAGTCAGAGAGAGCAGGATGAAGAAGCTCAGCTCTGAGTTGTTGACTTTCACAATTGGAGTGTGTCTGTGGTAGAGGAATACTGCCAGAACAGCGATAGTGAGACAGGCTCCCACTACAGCTATCACAGTCAGGGTCAGTCCCATTGCATCATGGGAGAGGTACTCAATCACTTTGGGTATGCATTTAGTTCTGGCTGCATTGGACCAGTAATCCTCAGGACAAGATGTGCAATCGGTTGAATCTGAGGAACGACAGTAGAATAGTTCTTATAAGAAAAGAATGTTGCAGAGATTTTAGGGTATATTAAATCACACCTTTTTGTATATTAAATCACAAATATTTTCCACTCCGTATTTTCTTGTCGGACGGATCTGTTGTACCTAATTTTGGGGTGACGGAGGGATTTCTTTCTACCTAAAACAATGTCTGTACCTCAACATGCATTTTAAGAAATCAAAGCATCCGTACATTAAAAAGGAAAACCGTCTCATATGAGTGAGATAAGAGTGCAAGAACTCCTCCTCTATATCAAGATCCTTTTTTAAGGGATAATGACAGAGTGGCTGGGTACGTAGTTTGAATGGCATTCGTAATGCCCAGCCCTGAGATCATTATCCTGCTTATAGAATGGCTTACCAATACAAATCATAATTGTAATCAAAATATGCATTCAGAAAATATGCGATTCTAAACATTTCTTGTTAAAACAAGATACTTAGAGAAATATTTTTTCACTATGGCAGTATGCCATAGAAATAATCACAAATACCGTTACCGTATTAACAATGTAGTGAGATTTGTATTTGTACAACAGAAATAGCATCTTTGGAATACTGGATCCTGTTAGTTGTTGTTAAGGGATTCAAAAAAGTATTTTCAAGGGATTCGTCTTGGTGTATACATTAATGATCTTTGAAAGGATTTTGGTCAGACTACAAACATTCTTGTTGTAATGACACACTAAAATACAATCAGTTCAATGTTTAAAATGTGAAGCAATGTTTCCAGTGAGCCAGCTTGTGTACTTTCAACAAAATGCTTGTGTCTGCTAGTATGAAAATGTCTACTTGTAATGACCTTATTAGATATGACTACTGTACCCACTAGCAGTCTGTGTGTTCATTTGATGTGAAGAGCACTCACCTGTCTTATTACTAATCTTCCCGCTGTCACATGGTACACAATCAAAGCAGCACAAAGGCTCCCCACGACGGACAGCCTTCCTGCTTCCAGGAGCACAGCTCTCACTGCACACAGACACCAACACCTGCATGAGAGAGAACACAGGCAGGTGTAACTACACAAACATTTACCTGTAAACGAGACTCATAGAACTCTGTATCTCTCTATGAGACTCTTAATGCACCACACTTCTAGCTGCCCATTTCCATGGCCCAAGAGGCCAGATGTCACAGCAAAGACATTTGCCTGTCCATCAGAATTGAATGCGTGTATATGAAATGAACACACAAAAAACATGCTAAAACATACAATACAATCTATGGCAGTGCATTATAACATTTTATTTCAATGTAGTAATTGAACACATTTCAGTGACCGACTGCAGGTTTGAGTTCCAGCTTTGAAAGATTTGGTTCTTGTTGGCTACCTGCTGATCAATGTTGAGTTGATGCTTTCACTTCAGATTTGCACTTTTCTCCAATTTACCCTACAGAACTTCAACAGAGGGCATCGCATGTACTGAAATACACACTGTGTGCAGCTTGCCTCTCTCTGGTGGCCCGTCCACACAATCGCCTCCTCCTGGATGAATAGCTCCTTCCCAGCATCCTTTGCACCATCAAACCTTCCCACATTGACAAACTCTATATTTCCAGCTGCGCCTCTTTGCCAGTTGATCACATCATATGATGGAGCTACATCCCCATTTGCATCAAAATTCACCTCCTCTCCAGAAATAGTAAAGGATACCTCCTGAATATAGTGCTGGAGCTTTGAAATTAAAATAAGAAAGAGAAAATGCAATTGTTTAACAATTCCTTACTTTCATCGATAAATATAAAATATAAAATATTATGAATACAAGATCATAGTGTATTTACCAAATTATGTAAATGTAGGTATGTTTTTGATTTTAGTTTATGTTATTGACTAAATGTAAAGAATAAAAATGGCTATTGGAGAGGATAAAGAGGAAAATGATAATGATTGTTAACATTTCTCTGTATATGCATACTACATATTAAGGGAAAAAAAGTCCAGAATCCTTAAGAAATTAAAATACTTGTATATTTTAAAATAATTATTAAATGATTCCACAGCATTATGGGCTGACACTGTAATGGTATGTTTACATCATTTTATAAATCAGTGTGAAATAGTGTAGTTCTGTGCAGGTGGTTTGCATTAATCAAGTTATTGATCAATTAGTGTGCTTTTCGAATTCTGAATTACAATGTCTAAAAATATTTGAAGAATATTTTGACACAGAAAGTTATGACATTGAACATTCTAACTGTAATTTGCAATTACATTTCTATGCATACAAATAGAGGGGTTTTTTGAACACTGGAGTATTTTGCCTTTCTTTGAAACTCATGATTGCCAATGCATTGTCTTTAATGGCCCTGTCACACTGCGTATCGTACTAGCGTATGCCAGCATATGAGAAATATCACTCATACGCTGATATACGCGAGGGGTACATTAGGCATAGGTTGTATTCGTTTCAAGCACGGTGGCATACGGTGGCATATGGCGAGGCACAAAAAGTTTTTTAAGCATGCTTAAAAATTTTGTGCGTATTCGGACGTATGGTTTATACGCTAAGCATACACTAGCCATACGCTAGCCATACGCTATTTTCAAGGGCTTTTTGTGCGTATGAAAATTATTTTATTAATTTACATACGCAACTCATACGTTTCTCTCATACGCAATAGTGTGACAGGGCCATAATGTAGGAACTGTCAAAACGAATCCCGTGCTGTTGTAATGAAGCAATCAAATTTACGCATTTAGTTTCACTGGTTGTAATTACCTCTAGATTTATGTATCATTAGGAAAAAACATCGAAGGCAATTACAAGGTTGATTCTGTTGCTGCAATCAGTCAGTTATAGCCTTTATGAGTCAGTAATGAAACAATAATTTTTAACTTCTGCTTTAGCTAAACATACAGATGTTACCCATAGCTTTTAGGAATCACTCTGTAACTTATTATGCAAAATAAGAATATAACCTTTCTCAAACAATTTGAATTTATGTTACATTTCATGAACTGAGATATTGGAGGCAAACTGCAAAATGCTTCTGTTAATCTTGCACTACTTGATTTTTTATTGCTTATTTATTTAAGTTTTTTATGTGATCACCTGCCATGGTTGAATGTTTGTGGCATCAGCACATGAGGAGTTGTGGAAGGGCCCTTTCCCAGGTTTACAGCTGATGAGGTTGTGCAGGGAGTGAGCGATGGCATACACGGCTTTGTACACGTTGTAGGTAATACGAGGGCTGGAGGTGTTCAGGTAGGCAGAGTGCTGCTCCTGCAGGGGCTCCAGCCCTGTACAGGGGGGCAGCTGGGAGGAGGCCTGGGTGCTGCTGCTGGAGGGGTAGAGAGAGCATCCGTACAAAGTACCCCACAGCTCACGCACCAGGGGGTTACTGGGGTACCTCAATGGGTTTACACTCATCAGATAGTCTCTAAGACCTGGAATCTGCCCCTGCCTGACAGCAAAACCAATGGTGCCCCCTAAAAAAGGGTAGAACTCACTGCCTGTGAAAAGTGAGGCCGTTACCCAGGCATCACTGGCAATCCACTGAATCCCTGTCATGTTCTGATTCCTGTACTCTTTCAATAAGGGAGAGAGCTCCCCCTCAAGAACAAACACCACAACAACCCTCGCAGAGGAGTGTTTCATAATGTTCAGGATTTCCTGTACTCTCTCCTGATTGTACACTTTGGGGATCATTTCATGGTACGCTAAACACACACCAGTGTTTTTTATTTCTCTCATCAATCCCTGTAGAGCGAATTTGCCATAATCATGGTCCTCAAGGACGACACCAACCCACGTCCAACCAAATTTCTGCAGGAGACGTGCGATGGCTTTGACTATGTAGTCGTCATTTGGAATAACTCTGAAAAATGTTGGGAATTCATTCTTGTTGCTGAGACAGGAACATGTTGAAGCAAAACTAATCTGAAAAACAAAAAATCCACATTTAGTTTTTAATGTGAAGTACATAAACACAACAGTTGGTCTTTATAAATAATTGTTCGGCACTATAAATATGTTACTAGAATAAATTAATGTCACTCACTGATTTTGAAGTTCCAAATAAATGTTGTTCTGTATAAGTATGTCTGACAAATTAATTTGTAATACATTTATACATTTTAATTATTTTAATAAAATGAACCAATACAGGCTTATCCTGTAAAAGCATATGCTTCCAAAAATTGTGGTATTATATTATAGCTACAATGTGAATAATAATCAACTGCAGAACCTTTGGGATATAAAACTGCTTTTCACAGTATTAATTATTTTAAATGCAGTACAATGTACACAACTGTGTACAGATGACACATAATAGACATAGTTGACACTATATTCTGTTATTATCTAGACTACTTATCATTGTATACTAGTCTCACACTTGTAAATGTAAGGAAAATAGACATATCTATTAATAATAAAAAAAAGGAGAAATATAACTTCATGAACAGTGTCTCAGCTGACTTTTAGAACAATACTTAATCTTTACAGAACCATGGATTTAATCCAGAGGTATATCTATTATGTTTATTCCAAATTACTTCTATTAATTCATTTTAGTCTAATAGGAAATACATACTATTGGAACTCTGAAGGGCTGCAGAGTTCTGGAGAGAACAATAGACTGTGTAGACCCAGCGTCTCCAACCACAGCCAAAGGATGAGATATGGCAGAACACACAGTGCTGGAGGATGTCCTTGGTCCGTTCAGAACTGCCAGAACTGCTGCCTGCGCTGTCACAGGGGTTGTGCAGGAGTCATGGATCTTGTATCCCAGAGTGAAGTTAGGCAGCAGGTTCTCACTCTGGTTGATCTCCTCAACAGCCAGCCTCATGGTCTGGACCCAGCGGATAGATCTGGGATCAAATCTGTGCAAAGACCAATAGCAAAATGTGATGTTTGTTGGAAAAGAGAACAGTTTTACATGCACATCAGAGTAACCATGATCTCACCCCCAACATTTTGGAGCTGCTGGTTTGTAAGTGAAGTTCCGGTCTGGGGGCTCAACCCCATGATGCACGGGGAAAATCCCTCCGATGATGAAGTCTCCATCAGCCTGGAAATCTGGATCAAAAGTGCCCAGCAGGTAACAGACTGGGGCAGGGATCGGGCTGACAGAGAAGTGATAAAATAAAGACCACATCGCCACTAACAGAGGAGTCATCTTCACCCGGGCTGATCCCGCACACTGCGGTGATGAGTCAGAAACAGTATTTTATTCACCAACCACCCTTTGTGCATCTCATTATTCTCTGTATCTCATTGGACAGGAAAGCATGTGACACAACTCTGCATTCCCAAAAGACAAAGTTGAGGCACAGAGCTCTTGGGAAATTATACACACTAGCGAATTTTCATTTGGTAAATTCTCCATTATTTTTCTTCAACAAATCTGCGGCATACATTTATGTTCCCAAGAGGAAGATATCTATCGATTTTGGTGCCCTCATGACCTTTCCTCTAGTGCCACCATCAGGCCAAACTTTCAAATTGTGATCATGATATCTCAATAACTAATGGATCGGTTTCCATGAAATTTGCTACGCACATTCAAGTGGCCAAGAGGAAGAAGCCTGTTTATTTTGGTGATCCCATGACCTTTGCTCTAGCATCACTATCATATCTCGAAAAGTAATAACCAGATTGCCAAGATATTTGCTGTGCACAATAATGTGAGGGGAGATTGCTGTGCTTTGCACTCTACTGATTGCATTATTTTCTAGTTTCGTCTGTTCTGCAAGTATGACAGAGTTAAAGGGTAACAAAGCACTAAAACCACTTATTTTAGATGAGAACTGATACATTTGTTTTTTGATTGATCCTGGTCCAAATCTTGATAAATTACTGCAGGCAGCGCAAAAAAGCATAAACTTTAAGAATCTGGCTCAAAATCTGTCTCTAGTGGTAAAACGTTAGGTACTGTTCAATCTGTGATTGGCCAGAAATGTCTTTGCTTACGTATTCCTCCATCGGTGACAAAATAGAAACCTGTACAGCTACGCACTGATGTTTTGGAGCGAGGGTGGGCTATATTTTTTTTAGTTAGCTCGTTTTTCAGTCTAGCTTAGCAAGCAGCTAGCTAGTTTTTCTTTTTTTAAGTACGGTCACCTGTTCCTCTCCATATTTAGTCTCTTTCTTCCACTGCCAGTTAGTTGCATTTGTCAGCTCCGTCTTGACATTCCCTGGCCATTTTTGTCTGTTTGCATATTCGCTCCTAACCGGTTTGTTTGTCTTGATTCTTCACTCCAGCCCGTCCAGCCTGCTTCCCGTCCCTGCTCGCTCCTGCCCCATCTCCTGCCAAGCCTAATTCGTTTCGCCAACCCAGTTTCCAGCCCCTCACTTAGCTTTCCCTGTTCCCTTTGCTTTGTTTGCTCTTGTGCTGACATAAATTACTCTTTGTGGAGTCTTTTTGCCTGAGTTTGTCTCAGAGTCCTGCATTTGGGTCCTTACCTGTGTTCCATTCCATAACATTGCAGGACCAAAAACAAAGATTCAACTTCAAAAATGAATGGAAAAAAGGTTTGAACAATATTCAAACATATATTTTTTAACAGCCCTATTGTGAGGTCCCCGTGTTCATCCCTGGTTTTCCCCTCATTTCACAATCCACCCAGTGTTTTCCCTCTCTCCTTCTACTTGCGTTCTCACTCCCCGCACCTGCATTGTGTTTCCCTCTGGTGTCCTTGTTTGCCTTCCCCCACCTGTTGCTCATTCTGTCCTTGTCATGTTAGTATTTAGTCTGCACCGTTTCTTTGTTCGAGGCCGGACTATCTTGTGATCCCCTAGTGATCTCATCATGTTCTTGTCGTATCTTGCTCTGGTCTTGTGAGTTTGCTCCTTGTTCTTGTCATGCTTGTTATTGTTCTTGTTGTTTTGTCCATCTGCCCTGGTCTTGTCCTGTCTTCGGTTCCTCTGGCGGCTCTCCTCCAAGGCTCCCTCCTTCCTCCATGGTTTCCTCCTGACCCGTCTGAGTTCCTGTCCCATCTGAGTTCCTGATCCCCTGGGCCGAAGTGCCTGATCCCCCAGGCCGAAGCGCCTGTTCCTGTTCGCGGCACCCCGCACTGTCTATGGCTCCCCTGCAGCCTCCGCGATGGTACCTGCCCACAGGCTCCGTGCCTGTTCCCGTCCATTCCTGACCTTGATCGCCCGCACCCGTTCTGAGCTACGGACTAGTGATGTTCCAGTCCAGCCTCGGCCTGGCCCCGTCCAGGCCGTCCCTTTCCCTGTCTTTCTCCGGTCGGTCTGGTTCCTGACCTGTCCGGCTCCTGCCCATCTGGCCCGTCCAGGTCATCCACTTCTTCCCGCGCTCCTGCCTTGTTCGCAGAGTGGGTTTCCACCTGTTTGAACGACAGCCACAACAAAACATCCCACCCCCTTTTCATCTGTATGTCTCCCTTGCTTCCTCACTTTACCTACTTCATGAAGGTGCACCTTCCTCATTCTGCCTCTCCATTATTTCCCTTGAATTGTCTACAACCTTGCCCTGTGCGCGTACTGGCGCTTTCACTATAAAACAGTGATTAAGGTGGAACCACACAGTTTTACCTTCAGTTTTCATTGCAGTAGAAGTTGTCAGAACCACCTTGTATGGTCCCTCATGTCTGGGTTCACTCCACCTTCTTTTGAACACTTTATTATACACCCAATCCCCCTGGCGTATTCCACCTAAGCCCCAAGGAATGTCGTCTGTCCTTTTCCCCTGTTGGAAAATAATCTTGCATATTACGGTTAAGTGTTGCACATAGCTCGCCAATTCCCTCTCGAGCTGTTCAAGCGGGGGTCCATTGTACGGACCTCGTACAAACGGCATGGGCATTGGTCTTCCTGTTAGCATTTCATGCGTGGTTAGATGCATGCTTCTGTTAGTTTGCATTCGCATGCTCATTAGTGCTAGTGGTAGTGCATCTGCCAAGTTAATTTTGCCGCCTGCACATATTTTTGCTTTTCAAAGTGCCATTTGCCCTTTCCCAGCCGTTGCCTGGTTCCCAGCATCTTGGTTGTGGCTTTCATTATATCATTTACAAACTCTCATTGTGTCTAACTGGTCCCTCCAATGGTGGAATGTGCCCTATTGGGGAAAAAACTGCTTTCCTATTATTATACATCACATAAACCTAACAGTCATTCACTTCCCCCCTTGTGCAATGGTCCTGCCCATGCGCATCCTTAATCACATTTTAATATTTCTGTGGTGTTATCTGTTTTTAGTTGCTCGAGGTTGTGTGCTTCTGTCTTCTTGGGCCCAATATCTGCGGAGAGAAATTAATTTAACCGCAAATTTGTGTTAATGCCAACGCTGCAACCATTTATTAATTTGTTATTGTTCCAACTAGGAATCCCAATATCTGACAATGGAAAATGTAATAAGGCCCCTTTCAATTGAAATCGGTGTTCGGCCCGACCTCCCAACTAGGAAGAAATTACCATAACATCATCATGGCAACTCACACTGTGACCCTCATTGTGGAATAACCATCATTATAGTTCAGCTTTAAAAGATCTCAATGTTCGTTTTTCAGCATGAAACTATAGCTGTTTCGTGTATTATGTCCATTAAGCAGAGGTTTAAAATCAATAAACACTTTACTCCTTAAAAGTAACTTAATTTGTTCTCTTTAATTCGTTCTGTTTATTCAGCACTTACATGTGTGCTCTATAAGCGTGACTTTTTATATACCTCCGATGCGCTCCACATGCGCCTATTGGCAAGCTCCCGGGTCAGTGGAACATATCTGTGATACAATCTGCATATTGCGGGTCTAGTTGCAAACAACACATCTTCACCAAGCATAACGCAAAGAAAGGTTTCACGAGCGGTTGCGTAAATTTCAATATGGTGTTGATCATCTATAATTGATATCCGGGCCAAGCCCACAATTTGTACTTCCTTGACATAAACACCAAAGAGACCATCTGTCACCCGATTCCTATCTCCCTCTATTTTAAAGTCTTTGAGCAGGACGGTCGGTTCACCCTTGTCCCAGCAGGGCAGTACAAAATCATACCAATGTAAGTAGGGTATTAAATAATCATACCAATGCACCCACTTCCCTTTAAATGGCAGTACCACTTTGATCCTTCGAGCCTCCCTCTCTCTGAAACTTTTTTGAAACTTTTCACCAGCCTTGCCTGTTCACAGAGGTCGTCTCTTACGCCCCTCTGCTAGGTGTGGACTGTCATCCACGTACCACGCACTGCCTGCATACTTACATTCGACAGCCACGCTGACTAGATGGTGCCACGTCAGTATGTCCATTCATACTTCATCAGACACGGGGGCCTTTAGTGCTCTCCCCTGCACTAGAGAAAGTTTTTAACGTGCCCTCTGAACTTTGCAGTTTGCCGCCGCCTGTTAGCCGCTAGGTTCGGGGTGCCTAATCCCCTGCCTAACGGCTTATTCCCTTCACCACGCATCCAACTCGTACTTCATGACAATGTTTGCCATGTCCGCCTTCCCACGGAAACATTATATTTCCTTTACATCCTTCTACATTATAAGCACATTTTATTGTTTTCATCTCATCAGCCATTTTATTTTTATTTATTTATCCTTTAATTAAAGCCTGCTAATATACGTAGGTTTATGTATTGGAATACCCGTTCTGTGTACAGAAATCCTCTAGATTTACAGAACTCTGGTTAAAATCTTTACCACAAAATGTCTCTTGGTTACCGATCCGTCAATCTTGTCTGTTAATAAATGAGTCTGTCTGGCCAGTACAGTTCCCTTTATACAAAATCACGGCCTTCACTTATTACTATTCATGAACTCAATTGATTACTTTTAAAATCGTTCACTTCAGTTATGGTATAACAGGTAACACTTTGAAAGACAAAAAATATAGTTCGGTTACCACGGTGACATTTTTCTCCGTTTTTTATTTATTTATTTAGTTTTTAACCATAGGCTAATAACTTCTCCACAGCGAATTCGCTGTAGCCAGTAGCCTATGCTATTTGAATGCAATAAACTGCAACAGACTGTCTCGGCCCTGTATTAGCCCACAAGACGTCTGCAGCTAAATCGAATCACTAACTGAAAATAGAGAACTGAATAACACAGAACTCCAAGCCAGTCAAAGGACCAAATTACAAATTAGTAATCACGTAGAATTTTCCATGAAAATAAACTGCATATATGCAAATTTAATTAATAGCACTTAATCTCCTTCAATGTTGTCTGCCTCTCTGCCACAATCCTATGCAAGTTTCCCTCACGTATAACTTCCCATCATTATCTATCTGTACTAACCGTACAGTTTGGAAATAATCTTCCTGTTTTAATGACACTTTAATTGTATAGAAATCCCCTGAATTTTTCCAAAACTCTGATTAAGATCTTCGCCACTTCTCTGAACAGAACATTTGAGCCTGCATGGCAACTACAGTGCCGTTATGCAAAACCACAATTATATGAAATAATCACCTTTATCACGTATTGATATTTATGTACAACAGTATTTACACTTTTCAGGCGGGTCTTCATTACTATGCATCTGATCATAAGCTTTACAAATCTTATAGTACACTGAGATTATAACACAAACCATTACAAATATATCATACATTGTTGTATAGTTCCGGAGACACAGAAAATAATAATGCACTTTTTAACTCTTTTTCTTAGGTTCTCTCCTACATGAGCTATTACGGCAATTCTGGTAGTCAGGTTACACACACTGCAAAACGAAAGCTATTTCTTTTTTCTAGCAACTTTAACAAAATAAACTCAGGCTGCTTGTTCACTTAAGATGTAAAGGGGTCAAAGCACTGCAAGTATTTTTAGCTTTCTTTTATGATTTCACCTATAATGTGCTTTCTACCCACTTAATAACTGTTCACTTCATTACAAAGTCTACAACCCATCAAGCCCAAAAGTATTTGGACACCTTTATGCGTGCACCATTTACTTGTCTGTTCTTTCAGACTCCCCGCTATCACAATATTCCATGAGTTGGGCTTCCCATTACCTTTTAAATCACACACTTCTGGGTCAAACACTTTACAAATATGTTTTATCTTTTAAACTACTCAGCTTATCTAACATAAACACAACACAACTCATACACAACCCACACAGCGCTTATTCACTCATACTCGTGTCGACACACATTAGTTCTCTGGCCAGCACGGTAAAAAAAATGGTTTAGTGGTTTGCACAGTGACTCCCAAGCAGACCCTTCTTTACGCTTTTACGCAAGCCTACACACTTTCTGGTCCAAATACAGTAACCAATACTGTATTTTGGACCGTGCGTCGGCTCCTGTTCTGACCCTCTAATCTAAGTTGGTATCAAGCTACTGTATTTCCCGGTTTAGCACAACCCGTAATGCACAGTTTCATTCAGTAGCTTCCAAGCAGACCCTTTTCTTTTTTCCTAAGGCGGTATCAGGCTACTGTATTTTTCATACAGTAGCCTCCAGGCAGACCCTTTTCTTTCTTTTTTTCCCTAAGGCAGTATTAGGCTACTGTATATTTCATACAGTAGCCTCCAGGCAGACCCTTTTCTTTCTTTTTTTCCCTAAGGCAGTATTAGGCTACTGTATTTTTCATACAGTAGCCTCCAGGCAGACCCTTTTCTTTTTTCTTTTTTTAAAGGCGGTATCGAGCCACTGTGCTTTCTTGCTTTTTACAGACTTCCTAGCATTCACTTTCAGTTCGCTATTTCATTCTATTCACATAAAACATTACAAGACATTCAACATTTACATCAGCCTGACGCTATACCAGACTCTCTCTTATGGTTCTCTTTTTTCTCTATCAGAATTTTATTTAGGTTCTTTTGTGCGGAGGATTTCGCACAGGCCCCCCGCACAGGCGGACACACTGTCTCTGAGAATCAACGATTTACTACAATACAGATTAAAGGTTCTGTTAACTTTTTTTCTTGGTGCCTGTTGATCTGAGATACAGTGTGAACGTCCATGCATACAGGCCTGCTACCTGTTAGCACTCCTGGCTGGCTCGCCATTTGTAGCATAATAATTAGAATAATCCTTTCACTGCCCCGTCGGGAGGGGTCAGGACCATTCCACTACAAGTTATTCAAACTTTCTTCCAAATAGACACTACATTCCGTCTGATATAACGTAATTTATTGTCTATAGATTTGCATGAATATACATACCCAGGCTGACCGGCTAAGCATACATATGTTAAAACACTCTCAATCACACGGTCCAGTCTAAGTCCGTCAATTTCATGCTCACCCACAAGACGTAAAAACAGGTCCGTTAATGACAGAGACAAAACATACTGGCACCCGCCCAACTCAGATAACCCCGTTTTATGCTTCTTTCAAACCCACCCCATGTGTGCTAACAGTTTGAGACCGTCCCCCCTGGGAAATATATTCGTTTCATGGTCTGCAGCTGTCTCTGCTGATCTTATTTGAGCATTACAATTGGCCTTTGTTTGATAAAGTCGTTTTAATGAAATACCATGATTCAATTATCTCAGAAACAGTCTGGCCATGGTCTGATCATAGTTATTCAATACATAATAATACAATTCTCTGATGGGTTAAATAATACTAGCTGTAAGCTTTTTAATTGCTATTCACCACAGATATGTGTTTTTATAAACCAAGGACAACATCTTTCTTTGTGATTTGAAACATTATCTATAGTAACATATTCTTTTATACTAAATGGTTGTGGAGGAAGAAAGATAACTTATTTGTCAAATGTATTTTTATACTAAATGTTTGTTGCAGAATTAAAGGAAATGTTTTCCTTGAATTTACATAACTCTATTAGTTGCTCAAACTGCACACACACACACATTTCCAAGCCTCGGGCACCAGACGTTTTTAACGACTGGGCCCGAAGGCATTCCTTGGGGAGATACACACTATCTCTTCAGCCGATCTAGGACCATAAATGTGTCCCATGTGAGTGTGTGTGTATGCAGGTGTGAATGGGTCCATTACCTCCTTATCGGGATAAGTATGCAAATGCTTTATCACTCTGATGTTTAAGTATACAAATGTAACTGAAATAGTCTCTGGAAAATTCGGAATTGTTTTACCATATGGCTTTCTGCTGAGAGCGAGCTCTTCCCATCAATTCTCCAGTGTGTGGGTGCGTGGACATGTCCTTGATTTACAAGTGTCGAGGAGCACAGAGAAACTAACGAACATATTTCGCCACCATTTGAAGTTACGAACGTGAGGCGGGGGTGTATGGATTTATGAATGTGATCATGAACCAGCGAGCAGGCGACTGAGATTGTGGACTGGAAGTGGAGGTAGCGTACTGTCAGAATGGTACTCCCGGGCGATGCCCACTATCCACCCTCCCTCCTGGTTTCCTGCCACAGTGGCGAGCACTGTGTGGGCACCAAGCCTTTCTCGGCACTCGACAGTCGTGAGTCAGTCAGTGTGTTGAGTTACTTTGAGGCAGTCATCAGGTATGTGGCCAAACAAAGTTTAAATATACTGTTCATTTTCATTTTATATTGATATTAATGTGCTTTAGGAATTGCTTGACACTATTTGGCAAGTAAGGTCTATCTATGCTTGAACTATTTAGCAGCTCAAAATGTGCCAACTAGCTATCGTTAGCGTTGATACCATTTTCTAGTAATGTGGGAATCAGTGGAATATGGTCAAGTTCTTGTGTCCCATCCACTGAACTTAAAAGAATGGTCCCATCGCGCCGCAGCAGTTTTAATGTTGTCTTATTGTCTCGATAGCTAGTTAGCTAATGTAATACGGAACATGTGAGAAGAATTCACTGAAATTGCGACCGCTAAAATTACAATAATTGACAAAACGGCAAATAAAACTATCTGAATTAATTTAATTTAATTTTTTGGGTGCAATATGGTTATTCGGCTAGCGGATGGCGATATATCAGTACTAGGAGACGAGTAGAAGAAGCATAGAACCATATACTGTATAGAAATGCGACTCAGCTATTCTGTGACAGAGTGCAACCTAAATCTTTGGGGCGACTCGGTAGAATGACAGCGTGCGCAGCGAGTTGGATGGAACACGCTCCAATTTTGACTACTTACTAGTCCCTAGAATATCTAAAAACTTGACGGGTGGTAGAGCTTTCTCCTACAGAGCACCACTACTGTGGAACACCCTTCCAAAATCTATAAGGGAATCAGACACAGTCTCAATATTTAAGTCTAGATTAAAAACGCACCTTTATGATCAGGCTTATAATGAGTTGTAGTCCGGAGACAGGACCAGAGAAGCCCTTTTTGTCATAGAGTAATGCGGAGTGACATCCTTTCCTTACTGTCACCTGTCAACAGCTGTGACCCCATCTTCCTGGGCTGGCTCTTGATAGGTGGGTAGGATTGTTTACTCTCTCATGACTGGATGGGTTCTGTCTTCATAGCTATGCAGCCATAAGTTACTCCTGGCGGGGGTACTTGTCCAACCCCGCCCCCCCCCCCCCCTAACTGTTCTCTCTCTCTCTCTTCTTCCACATTCCGCCGGCGGGGCTCATGCCCCGCATCTCGAGAGTTGCTGTCCAGCTTCCTGTCCATCGCCCTCCCTCCCCACCACCGCTGCCAGCCGATCCTGCCGCCATCGGCACCCGTTTTCCCATCATCATTGCCGCCACATCTGGACTGCCATCTGCTGCAATTTCCACTATTCTCTGAGGAGAATGGGTTTCCCCCTTGAGTCTGGTTCCTCCCAAGTTTTCTTCCTAATTACACCAGGGAGTTTTTCCTTGCCACTGTTGCCTCTGGCTTGCTCTTGTGGGGGGTTTAGGCTGGGTTTTTTCTGTGAAGCGCATTGTGACAACTTGTTGTGAAATACGCTATATAAATAAATATTGATTTGATTTGATTTGATTTGAATTAAGCTGCCTTTGAAGCCCTAACTTCTGAAAAGGTAAAGGTTTTAACCCGATCCACGTTGCCGCCCCATACTATAGTGGTAGACGTCTCTGCCCCAAGTACAGTATTCATGTTTGTCTTAAATTATAAACTAGGCTACAGCTTTACGAAAACCCGCAGGATTGATACTGCAGTGCAATACAATAAGAGGGTGCTATTAATAGACCAAAGCACTTATGACCCTCGCCACAGACTGTAAAATGCATAAAATGCACCGTTTACAAGAAGATCATGCAGATATGGAGAGAAACAATAATATATATTTTTAAACGTTGTACAAATAGGCCTAAGCATTCTGCATTTTCCATTGCTTACTGTAGGATACTGGCTATCTGATGCACTTTTAGCTTAGAAGACACCTCATTTTTGTTAATGAAACCAAATATCTTACCTGTAGGCAATGTGTAGCTAGACTATGTAAAAACACACACAGTGCTGTATTTACGATAAAATGAATGCAACACAATTTGCTACTTTACGAAATAGCCTACATACCGCCAAATCCAATTTCACTGCCAGGAAAAACCCTGAATACATACATTTTAATATCTCTTAATTCCAGGCATATAATTATTTAATTATTTGCAAAAATCGCCAGACAAACTACACCAGAGCCAATGAATGTGAATAATTAGCTGAAAGAGGAAGATGAAACACCTCCCAATATAACAAAAAATAGCCCAAATTATGACAAGCCGCAAAACGTAACTTTTCCCGCACAATAACATGAAAACAAATTGCCTAATTAGGCTGGAATACGCCCAATCTGACCACATTGAACGCATACTTTGGAAGGGTGGGAACCATCGACTCTATAAAAATAGGTGAAATTAGTGGGTGGCGCAAAGCAAGATGATTAACAGATTGTGCTTGTTGGGAAATATGTAAATATATATTGAAATAAATAAGTAAATGGGGAAATAAATTGGGAATATATACAGTGAGCACCATAATTCATTGGACAGTTTAACATAATGTTGAATAAAGTAATCATTTTAAATATTTGGTCACATATCCTTTGCATGCCATGACATCCTGATGTCTGTGACCCAACAATATCAAAAAACTCTTGATATCTTATTTTCTGGTACTCATACAAGCGATCCTATAACCTCTCTGCATTTGAATGGATCTCTATGGGAATTGGGGGGTGGGACTAGATTTAGCTGTAAATTATGCTGGAACAATATGGAATATATGGTTGGCGAAATGGCTGTAAGTCATCAAGGGTCTGAGGTATCAAACGAGCCTCAAACCATCATTCTGCTGCCAGATATGCAGTAGATATGGTTGGATAACTTCAATGGTTGTTTCTCCTAACAGATTTTTCTATTTAACTCGATGAAAAAATAAGTCAGGAGAAGAAACCCTTCAAGTTATCCATCCATATCTACTGCATATCTGGCAGCAGAGTGAAGGTTTAAGGTTTGTTTGATACGTCAGACCCTTGATGACTTAGAGCCATTTAGCCAAATTGGGAAGACTTTGTACAAAAGGTTCTATAATATACATGTATATATATAATAATATAACCCTCAAATTAAAGCTGACAGTTCGTACTTCAACCGTCATTGTATCCTTTCAAACTCAAGTGCTACACAGAAATTTCAAAATAAATGTAATAACTTAAATGAATTGCACATATTTACAATTCTGTATTCATTCCCATATTTATTTGTTTACTTTCAAATTATTTTATTTATTCATTTTTATATTTCCACATTTATTAATTAATTAATTATTTATTTATCTATCATTGTGGCACTCTCAGTGTTCCATAATATCTTGTTTCTCTGTTTCAAAGACAAATATTCAGTAAAATATAAATGTTTCATTGAAATAAAAAAAATATTTAGTTTAAAAAAGAAAATTAGTTTAATCTTAGTTTCCAAAAACAAGACTAAATACCACATTCTTATATGGATACCAAGTTTTGAGGTTTTGTCAGTATTTGTGCAGTATTCAGCCTGTGAACTCTGTAGCCAGTATAATACTAGATTTATTTAATCAGATGTTTGATCCACACATGCTGCATGCTAATTAGGTATATTATTATGTATCCTAAAATGTCATATGACCTACAAGAATTTCGTGCAATACCGATGGAAAAATAAGATGGCTTTATTGTGTGTTCAGTGTGTAAAACAGGGGTCCAGTGTAGAGCCCTCCAGTGTGTATGTAGGTTTCTGCTGCTACCAGTTACCCTGGCTCTATCTGCTAATTAGTTATATACACCAAAAACCGAATGAGTCGTAGATTAGACCACAATAAAACACTACAATACAGGCATACAGCCACAAAAAACATTCCTCAGCTGTTGTTCATATCACAGAATTAAGCAAAAATGTCAGATCATGTAAATAATTGTGCAAATTAAATAATTTAGATCAGAAGTTGTTCAGAAACACAGAAACAGATATGGCCCTCCTTACACTTTCCTGTTTTTTGCATTAAAGTGATATGACATCACTCTCGATGAGCCAGATTATTGACAGCA
The DNA here is from genome assembly GCA_022702515.1 of Ilyophis sp. 1 JC-2022. Classification (NCBI taxonomy): domain Eukaryota; kingdom Metazoa; phylum Chordata; class Actinopteri; order Anguilliformes; family Synaphobranchidae; genus Ilyophis; species Ilyophis sp. 1 JC-2022. Next base: position 116,309,057 of record CM040402.1, read on the forward strand.
AAATTCAAAGTAGAAAATTGTAGAGAACTGTTTTATAGACTGAAATAGTGCTGTTACTATATGGTTGCTGAAAAGCTAATTATGGCACAGATTCTTAAATATGTTGCTTATTTCTTTTGGTAACAGCTATGATAACAACATAGCATCTCTGGTATTGTGATCCAACACTAGCAAACATCTTAAAAATAATTGCTAAATTTTGCATAAACTTTTTCATCATCATCATTTGGTGGAAAACTATAAAAAATAAATGGTAAAATGAAACGGAGAACAAGCTAGTGGAGCTACACTGAGGGGTTGTGTCTGATTTCACTATATGTTAAAAAATATATATAGGTTGACCATACGTTTTTTGGCCTGCTGTGTAAACACAGCCTTAATCTGCCTGCTCCAACATTTTCTTGATCCCACAGTTGTATTTCTACCAGAATAAATCAACACACAATTCAAAATTCATACAAGAAATGAAAACCTGCATTGTTTTATTTGGTTACCACTCTTCCCATTAGATGCTGTTTGGTATTCTTCTCAGGTTTCAGTAAAATGATTAAACATTTTGGAGCAAATAGACACAGTAGTAGCCCAAAACTAGATGCTAGAATCGCAAAGATCTCCACAGCTACAGTGAACTTTCCAGGTGAGCTGACATAAGCTGGTATAAAGGCCAGCCACACTGCACAGAAGATCAACATGCTGAAGGTGATGTATTTGGCCTCGTTAAAATTACCTGGCAGCTTCCTGGCCAGAAAAGCCAGAATAAAACACAGAGCAGCCAGGAGCCCAATGTATCCAAGAACACACCAAAAGGCCTGTTCAGAACCCACACTACACTCCAGGATAATTCTGGACCGGCTGTACTGGGTGTTTTTATTTGGGAATGGAGGAGCAGTGATCAGCCACACTGCACAGATTATCACTTGTATAAAGGTGCAGAAAGAGATGATAAATCTCTGCTGTTTGGGTCCCAGCCATTTCATGATGTTGTTTCCAGGCCTAGCAGCTGTAAAGGCAGCCAGCACCACCAGAGTCTTCCCCAGGATACAGGAGATGCACAGTGAGAAAGTGATGCTGAAGGCAATATGGCGCAGCATGCAGGACCATGATGTAGGCTCTCCGATGAACACCAGCGCACACAGGAAGCACAGAGTCAGTGAGAGCAGGATGAAGAAGCTCAGCTCTGAGTTGTTGACTTTTACAATCGGAGTGTTTCTGTGGTAGAGGAATACTGCCAGAACAGCGATGGTGAGACAGGCTCCCACTACAGCTATCACAGTCAGGGTCAGTCCTATTGCATCATGGGAGAGGTACTCAATCACTTTGGGTATGCATTCAGTTCTGGCTGCATTGGACCAGTAATCTTCAGGACAAGATGTGCAATCTATTGAATCTGAGGAACGACAGTATAATAGTTGTTATAGAAAAGAATGCTGCAGATATATTTTGGGGTATATTAAATCACACCTTTTTGTATATTAAATCACAAATATTATCCACTCTGTATTTCGAGATCCTTTTTTTTTTGTCGGACGGATCTGTTGTACCTAATTTTGGGGTGACAGAGGAATTTCTTTCTACCTAAAACAATGTCTGTACCTCAACATGCATTTTAAGAAATCAAAGCATCCGTACGTTAAAAAGGAAAACCGTCTTATATGAGTGAGATAAGAGTGCAAGAACATCTCATCTATATCAAGATCCTTTTTTAAGGGATAATGACAGAGTGGCTGGGTACGTAGCTTGAATGGCATTCGTAATGCCCAGCCCTGAGATAATTATCCTGCTTATAGAATGGCTTACCAATACAAATCATAAAATATGCATTCAGAAAACATGCGATTCTAAACATTTTTTGTTATAACAATATTTTATTTTTTATAAAATATTTTTTCACTATGGCAGTATGCCATAGAAATAATCACAAATACCGTTACCGTATTAACAATGTAGTGAGATTTGTATTTGTACAACAGAAATAGCATCTTTGGAATACTGGATCCTGTTAGTTGTTGTTAAGGGATTCAAAAAAGTATTTTCAAGGCATTCATCTTGATGTATACATTAATGATCTCTGAAAATATTTTGATCAGACTACAAACATTCTTGTTGTAATGACATACTAAAATACAATCAGTTCAATGTTTAAAATGTGAAGCAATGTTTCCAGTGAGCCAGCTTGTGTACTTTCAACAAAATGCTTATGTCTGCTAGTATGAAAAAGCCAACTTGTAATGAGCTTATTAGATATGACTACTGTACCGACTAGCAGTCTGTGTGTTAATTTGATATGAAGAGCACTCACCTGTCTTATTACTAATCTTCCCGCTGTCACATGGTAAACAATCAAAGCAGCACAAAGGCTCCCCACGACGGACAGCCTTCCTGCTTCCAGGAGCACAGCTCTCACTGCACACAGACACCAACACCTGCATGAGAGAGAACACAGGCAGGTGTAACTACACAAACATTTACCTGTAAACGAGACTCATAGAACTCTGTATCTCTGTATGAGACTCTTAATGCACCACACTTCTAGCTGCGCATTTCCATGGCCCAAGAGGCCAGGTGTCACTGCAAAGACATTTACCTGTCTGTGAGAATTTAATGCGTGTATATGAAATGAACACGCAAAAAACATGCTAAAACATATAATACAATCTATGGCAGTGCATTATAACATTTTATTTCAATGTAGTAATTGAACACATTTCAGTGACAGGCCGCCGGTTTGAGTTCCAGCTTTGAAAGATTTGGTCCTTGTTGACTACCTGCTGATCAATGTTGATTTGATGCTTTCACTTCAGATTTGCACTTTTCTAAAGAACTTCAACAGAGGGCATCGTATGGACTGAAATACACACTGTGTGCAGCTTGCCTCTCTCTGGTGGCCCGTCCACACAATCGCCTCCTCCTGGATGAATAGCTCCTTCCCAGCCTCTTTTGCACCATCAAACCTTCCCACATTGACAAACTCAACATTTCCAGCTGCGCCTCTTTGCCAGTTGATCACATCATATGAAGGAGCTACATCCCCATTTTCATCAAAATTCACCTCCTCTCCAGAAATAGTAAAGGAGACCTCCTGAATGTAGTGCTGGAGCTTTGAAATTAAAATAAGAAAGAGAAAATGCAATTGTTTAACAATTCCTTACTTTCATCGATTCAAGATCATAGTGTAATTACCAAATTATGAAAATGTATGTTTTTTGATTTTAGTTTGTGTTATTGACTAAATGTAAAGAATAAAAATGGCTATTTGAGAGGATAAAGAGGGAAATGATAATGATTGTTACTACATATTAAGGAAAAAAAAAAGTCCAGAATCCTTAGGAAATTAAAATACTTGTATATTTTTAAATTATTTTTAAATGATTCCACAGCATTATGGGCTGACACTGTAATGGTATGTTTACATAATTTCATAAATCAATGTGAAATAGTGTAGTTTTGTGCAGGTGCATTGCAGCGTTATTGATCAATTAGTGTGCTTTTCGAATTCTGAATTACAATGCCTAAGAATATTTGCAGAATATTTTGACACAGAAAGTTATGACATTGAAAATTCAAACTGTAATTTGCAATTAAATTTGTATGCATATAAATAGAGTTTTTTTTTTTTTTGGACACTGGAGTATTTTGCCTTTCTTTGAAACTCATGATTGCCAATGAATTGTACCAGCCAGTGAATTCTGTCATGGCCAATGTGTCTTATCTCACCAAATTGTCTTTAATGTAGGAACTGTCAAATCTTTCTAATTCCTTGCTGTTGTAATGCAGCAATACAATTTACGCATTTGGTTTCACTGGTTGTAATTACCTGTAGATTTATGTACCATTAGGAAAAACATTGAAGGCAATTACAAGGTTGATACTGTTGCTGCAATCATTCAGTTATAGCCTTTATGAGTCAGTAATAAAACAATAATTTTTAACTGCTGCTTTAGCTAAACATAGAGATGTTACCTATAGCTTTTCATGAATCACCCTGTAACATATGATGCAAAAAGAGAATGTAACCTTTCTCAACAATTAAAATGTATGTTACATAACATAAACTGATATATTGGAGGCAAACTGCAAAATGCTTCTGTTAATCTTGATTTACTTTATTTTTTATTGTTTATTTATTTATTTACGCTTTTCATGTGATCACCTGCCATGGTTGAATGTTTGCGGCATCAGCACATGAGGAGTTGTGGAAGGGCCCTTTCCCAGGTTTACAGCTGATGAGGTTGTGCAGGGAGTGAGCGATGGCGTACACGGCTTTGTACACGTTGTAGGAAATACTAGTGCTGGAGGTGTTCAGGTAGGCAGAGTGCTGCTCTTGCAGGGGCTCCAGCCCTGTACAGGGGGGCAGCTGGGAGGAGGCCTGGGTGCTGCTGCTGGAGGGGTAGAGAGAGCAACCGTACAAAGCACCCCACATCTCATGCACCAGGGGGTTACTGGGGTACCCCGATGGGTTAACACTCATCAGATAGTCCCTAAAACCTGGTACCTGCCCCTGCCGTATGGAAAACCCAACGGTGCCTCCTAGAAATGGGTAGAACTCACTACTTGTGAATAGTGAGGATGTTACCCAGGATTCACTGGCAATCCACTGGATCCCTGTCATGTTCTGATCCTTGTAGCCTTTCAATAAGGGGGAGAGCTCGCCCTCAGAAACAAACACCACAACAACCCTCGCAGAGGAGTGTTTCATAATGTTCAGGATTTCCTGTACTCTCTCCTGATTGTACACTTTGGGGATTATTTCTTGGTACGCAAAACACACACCAGTGTTTTTTATTTCCCTCTTCAATCCCTGGAGAGCAAATTTGCCATAATCATGGTCCTCAAGGACAACACCAACCCACGTCCAATCAAATTTCTGCAGGAGGCGAATGATGGCTTTCACCTGATAGTCGTCATTTGGAACAACTCTGAAAAATGTTGGGAATTCATTCTTGTTGCTGAGACAGGAACATGTAGAAAAATAACTAATCTGAAAAACAGAAAATCCACCTTCTTTTTTAATGTGAAGTACATAAACACAAAACAATCCAAGTTGGTTTTTATAAATAATTTTTAGGCACAATAAGTATGTTACGATGATGCAAGATTTATTTCACACTCCTCACATCCCTGAGGCTGATTTGGCATTGAGCTTTTTTTTTCTGATACATTAATAAACATGCCCCTGATAAAAAGTTTAGAACAAAAAACAGAACTAATCCTTGGTTCTCTCACGAACTGTCAGTTTTTAAGAATAGAAATAAAGCCTGAGCATTAGCTAGATGCTGAGGAAACCCTGCACAATGGCTCACCTTCAAAAAACTGTACTTAAATGTACTTCATCTGTTAAGAAGGCTGAATGTGACTATTATATTGCTTCACTAACTAGTTCATACTTCACCCAGCGAAGTTCTGGAAAATTGTGAATGCCAATAAAAGGCTCAACTCGTATTTACACTCACTTGAACTCTGATGATCAATTAATTACTGGGCAACATGAAATTTGTTCTGCTTTTAATCGGCATTTTATTGATGCTGGCCTTTTCGATAAAAAAATTGGAGATCGATAGAGTACTATGGCAAACAAAGAGCCTCCTCCCGTAGATGATTTATCCCATTAATTAATTTGTGAGTCAGTTGATTCCTCTCAAAATGCTACGGATGCTTCACATTTCACCCTGAACCACTTTGCTCTATCTGAGTTCTTATCAATAAGGTTTCAGGGCAATGCCTAGCACTATCACTGGTACTTCGCTGATCGTTAATGACATTGTGTCTGCCCATGATAGGGGGCAACATTATGCTGCTCTATTTATCGACCTTTCTAAGGCCTTCGACTGTTGACCACTCTCTATTATTAGATAGATTATCGCTTGTTGGTTTTGATTCTGTCACCTGCAGATGGTTTCAGATTATCTTTCTGACACATATAAGTGTGTAAAGGTTGTTGATGTACAGTCTGAATGTTTACATGTAATTAAAGGTGTCCCTCAAGGGTCAACACTGGGTCCAGTTCTGTTTTCAATTTATATAAATGACATTGTTAATTCTTTAAATAATTTTAATGTTCAGCTGTATGCAGATGATACTCTTCTTTGTTGTTTTTCTATTCAGCAGGCTGCTGAAATTCTGCAACAAGCTTTTGTCGCTCTACAAGAGGCCCTTATTAGTCTAAAACCTGTACTGAATGCCGGTAAAACTAATTATATGCTGTTTTCTAGAGCAAAAAAGAGCATATAAAAACTATGAAAATATCCAGATCTGCACATTAAATGGTACGCCTATTAAAAAAGTCCCTCACTATAAATATCTGGGCATTTATATTGATGATCATTTTACCTTTAAAGCCCATATTGATCTTTTTGTAAGAAAGTTGCGGATAAAAACAAACAAACAAACAAATAGAAACAAAGCTTGCTTTCCTATGTCTGTTATAAAGAGGGTTGTGGAATCCATTCTCCTCCCTGTCCTAGACTATGGTGACGTAATTTATAGACATGCAGCTGCTACCACTCTCAAACCCCTGGACGCCATTTACCATTCAGCTCTGAGATTTATATCTGGTGATAGTTATGATACACATGGTAAATGGTAAATGGACTGCACTTATATAGCGCCAAAGCGCTTTCTCACTCACGCGTTCACACACACATTAACACACCAATGGCGGCAGCCACCATGCAAGGCGCTAGCCTGCTCAGTGGGAGCAATTTGGGGTTCAGTGTCTTGCCCAAGGACACTTCGACATGTGGACAGGAGGAGCCGGGGATCAAACCGCCAACCCTGCGATCAGCGGACGACGCGCTCTACCTCCTGAGCCACAGCCGCCCACATCATTGTACCTTGTATAGCAAAGTTCAGTGGCCCTTTCTTTATGTGAGACTGCACTTTTATATTTTTATCTACAAAGCCATTATTTTAAAACGTCCCAATATACCTCTCAGGACTTCTTGAATGGAAAGTTAGTAGTCATTTTACCCGCTCACAGGACTGGCTGGTTCTCCACATTCCTCAGGCTGCCACAGGTCATGGTCAAACTGCTTTTAAATGTTGTGCACTGAGGATCTGGAACAACCTGCAACTTGTTTTAAAACTAGACTCTCTTATTAGTTTGGATCATTTTAAATCTCTTATTTTATCTCTTGCTGAGTTTGAATGTAAACGCTTTTAGTTGGGACAATCTAATTCTCCTTGTTGATGTTGAATGTAATTGCTTTAACTGACATTGTCTATACCTGTTTAATTTTCACTTTCTATCTTTCTTTTTAAAAATAGTTAATAGTTAATTGTACCTTGGCACCATTGAAAATGAGGGTGCACACCCTCAATGTGTTCTCCGAGACAAATAAAGAATTAGAATTTGAATTGTTTGGCACCATCTGAACAATACATTTACGTCACTCACTGATTTTGTAGTTCCAAATAAATGTTATTCTGAATAAGTATGTCTGACAAATTAATCTGTCACTTAAATTGGCTTACTATTTATTTTACTACATTAAAATGTAATACATTTATACATTTTAATTATTTTAATAAAATGAATAAATACAGGCTTATCATGTGAAAGCATATGCTATCAAAAATGCGATCAAGGATATATTTCCAGTGATTTAAACTTTTTCTGTCAAATGTGGTCAAAACCCAACACACCTAATCTTCTGGTCAAATTCTAGTGATTACACTAAAATAGAGACAGTGGTGGTTATGATCCATTTATGGAAATAATTCTCTTCAACAATTTGGAAAAATGTGATATTATATTATAGCTACAATGTGAAGAATAATAAACTGCAGAACCTTTGGGATGTAACACTGCTTTTCACAACACAGTATTAATTATTTAAACTGCAGTACAATGTACACAACTGTGTACAGATGACACATAATAGACATAGTTGACACTATATTCTGTTATTATCTAGACTACTTATCATTGTATACTAATCTCACACTTGTAAATGTAAGGAAAATAGACATATCCATTAATAATAAAAAAAATGGAGAAATGTAACGTCATGAACAGTGTCTCAGCTGAAGATGAAAGTAGAACCAGATAAAAAAGTACTTCATCTTAAAAAAACCATGGATTTAATCCAGAAGTATATCTATTATGTTTATTCCAAATGACCTCTATTAATTCATTTTAGTCTGATAGGAAATACATACCATTGGAATTCTGAAGGGCTGCAGAGTTCTGGAGAGAACAATAGACTGTGCAGACCCAGCGTCTCCAACCACAGCCAAAGGATGAGATATGGCAGAACACACAGTGCTGGAGGAAGTCCTTGGTCCGTTCAGAACTGCCAGAACCGCTGCCTGCGCTGTCACAGGGGTTGTGCAGGAGTCATGGATCTTGTATCCCAGAGTGAAGTTAGGCAGCAGGTTCTGTCTCTGGTTGATCTCCTCAACAGCCAGCCTCATGGACAGGGCCCAGCGGAAAGACCTGGCGTCAAATCTGTGTAAAAACCAACAGCAGAATGTGATGTTTGTTGGAAAAATCTTTGTTGGAAAAGAGAAAAGTTTTGCATGCACATCAGAGTAACCATGGCCTCACCCCCAACATTGTGAATCGGCTGGTTTGTAAGTGAAGTTCTGGTCTGGGGGCTCAACCCTGTAATGCATGGGAAAAATCCCTCCGATGATGAAGTCTCCATCAGCCTGGAAATCTGGATCAAAAGTGCCCAGCAGGGAACAGACTGGAGCAGGAATCGGGCTGACAGGAGTGACAGCAGAGAAGTGATAAAATAAAGACCACATCGCCACCACCAGAAGAGTCATCTTCACCCGGGCGTATCCCGCACACTGCGGTCATGAGTCAGAAGCAGTGTTTTATTCACCAACTAACTCTGTGCATCTCATTATTTTCTGTATCTCATTAGACTCCACCAATAGCAAGGAAAGCATGTGACATCACAACTCTGCATTCCCCAAAGACAAAGTCACTGACTGAGATGAGCCCTATGTTTTTTTTTCCATTAATTTATTTCAGAATTTTTCCCAACTTGGTATCCAATTGTACCCCTATAGCTATTCAAATCCCTGTGTTGCAACCGCTTGAGAATTTGCTGCTACACAATCCTGTCAGCCAGTGGTAGGAAGGCAGGCACCACGTACTCTTCAGGGCGGGACTGACTCCTGAACGACTCCTGATCTTGATCCCAACTTGCCCAAGGTTGCTTTGTGCACGACGATCCCCTGACGACTCCCTACCCCCACTCAGGGAGTGGCCGCCTAATTGTCGCTCCGTCAAGGCACCGGCTATACTCGGATCTGGTAGGAGCAAGGTGCAAACCCCTTATCCTCGTGTGCAACTGCACAGACTCAAAGTCTGCAATATTACCGCTGCGCCACCGCAGCTCCCTCCCTGAGTCCTATGTTTTGGTGTGTTATAATTACTATACTTGGAATAGCTCAGTGTCATATTTTTAGAACTATAGTTTATCCCGATTTTCTCCCTTTGTCTCCCAATTTGGAAACCCCATATGTATTTATAAACTGGTCTACAACTACAACCTCCTCCTCCATCCATTTAGTCTTCCTCTGGTTCCCAGGCACCGCTTATGTTCACTTCAGAACTTCACGAGTAGAGCTTGCACATTGTATTGGACGAGTACTCTTCATGTGAAGCATATTTCATTGCTTGGCTGCACTGTCTCTGCTCAGCCCCCAAGTTTTATATTGGCTGTGCTGCACAGTCCATCTGTCCGTCCAACTTTGACAGACATATCTGGAAAAGTAATGGCTGGATTACCATGAAATGTGCTGCATACATTTATGTTCCCAAGAGGAAGATATCGATTGATTTTGGTGCTCTCGTGACCTTTCTTCTAGCGCCACCATCAGGCCAAACTTTAAAATTGTGATCATGATATCTCAATAACTAATGGATCGGTTTCCATGAAATTTGCGACGTACATTCATGTTGCCAAGAGGAAGAAGCCTATTTATTTTGGTGATCCCATGACCTTTGCTCTAGCATCACTATCATACCAAACATATCTCGAAATGTAATAACCAGATTGCCAAGATATTTGCTGTGCACAATAATGTGAGGGGAGATTGCTGTGCTTTGCACTCTACTGATTGCATTCTTTTCTAGTTTGTTCTGTTCTGCAAGTATGACAGAGTTAAAGGGTAACAAAGCACCAAAACCACTTATTTTAGATGAGAACTGATACATTTGTTTTTTGATTGATCCTGGTCCAAATCTTGATAAATTACTGCAGTCAGCGCAAAAAAGCATAAACTTTAAGAATCTGGCTCAAAATCTGTCTCTAGTGGTAAAATGTTAGGTACTGTTCAATCTGTGATTGGCCAGAAATGTCTTTGCTTACGTATTCCTCCATGGGGGACAAAATAGAAACATGTACAGCTACGCACTGATGTTTTGGAGCAAGGGCGGGCTACGCCCCAGCTATAAAAGCGAATCTCAGTGGTTGATCTGCGTGCCGTGGACGGGGAGAGGAGACAGGAGAGAGAGAGAGCGAGCGAACGAGTGATATATATAGCTAGCTTACAGTTTAGAATTTTTTAATAGTCTAGTCATTTATAATAACCTATTTTTGGTATATTTTTTATAGTTAGCTCGTTTTTCAGTCTAGCTTAGCAAGTAGCTAGGTAGTTTATTTTTTAAAAAGTACGTTCACCTGTTCCTCTCCATATTTAGTCTCCTCAGTTTCTTTCATCCACTGCCATTTAGTTGCATTTGTCAGCTCCGTCTTGACATTCCCTGGCCATCTTTGTCTGTTTGCATATTCGCTCCTAACTGGTTTGTTTTTCTTGATTCCTCGCTCCAGCCCGTCCAGCCTGCTTCCCGTCCCTGCTCACTCCTGCCCCATCTCCTGCCAAGTATAATTAGTTTCGCCAACCCCGTTTCCAGCCCCTCACTTAGCTTTCCCTGTTCCCTTTGCTTTGTTTGCTCTTGTGCTGATATAAATGACTCTTTGTGGAGTTTGTCTCTGAGTCCTGCATTTCGGTCCTTACCATAACTCCATAACATTGCAGGACCTAAAACAAAGATTCAAATTCAAAAATTAAAGTTTTCAAATGTGGAAAAAAGGTTTGAACAATATTCAAACATATATTTTTTAACAGCTCTATTGTGAGGTCCCGTGTTCCGTCCCTGGTTTTCCCCTCGTCTCACAATTGCTCCTTGTTCTTGTCATGCTTGTTATTGTTCTTGTTGTTTTGTCCATCTGCCCTGGTCTTGTCCAGTCTTCAGTTCCCCTGGCGGCTCTCCTCCAAGGCTCCCTCCTTCCTCTATGGTTTCTTCCTGTCCCATCTGAGTTCCTGATCCCCTGGGCCGAAGTGCCTGATCCCCCAGGCCGAAGCGCCTGTTCCTGTCCGCGGCACCCCGCACTGTCTATGGCTCCCCTGCAGCCTCCGCGATGGTACCTGCCCACGGGCCCCGCGCCTGTTCCCGTCCGTTCCTGATCTTGGTCGCCCGCACCCGTTCTGAGCTACGGACTAGTGATGTTCCAGTCCAGCCTCGGCCTGGCCCCGTCCAGGCCGTCCCTTTCCCTGTCTTTCTCCGGTCGGTCTGGTTAATGCCCAGGCACTCCCCTCCCGTCTGGTTCCTGACCTGTCCGGCTCCTGCCCGTCTGGCCCGTCCAGGTCATCCCTATCGTCCAAGTTCCTGACCCGTCCAGTTCCTGCATCAAGTATGTGTCATGCGTTAATTCAGCAAGACAAGACTTAGACCGACTTCCAAAGTTAACATGACAATGAATAAGACTTAACAAACTGGCAACAAGACAAAAAACAACGGGAGAATATATAGTGTGGTAAATGAGATAATGAGTGATTGCAGCGTGAGAATGTATGCAAGAGTGATTGAGTGGTAACAAGGGCATGAGGAATGCAAACAGGGAAGGAATGGGCGAACAAGAAGGAAAACCACGCCAAACCTGCACAACACGGAAGACATACGGAAACGTAAAACATGAAAAGCGACGTTAGAAACAGGGGAAAACTGCACGTGCTTATCACTGCCCTTGGAGGACGATAAGAATCGTAGCCCCGACCGAAGCCACAAGGTGTTAGTGGGATTCGCACAAGATACAAACAGTCTCACGTCTCTACTCTGCATCGGCGAGAAAAATTTATTTCTGCATTGACGCTCCCCCTTTATAGGGAGGAATTACATCACTACGTGGAGGTCATGTCTATGACATCTGTTGGTATAAAAGTCTCGATGCATCGGGCCCCTGAAGGTCCATCCGTGGTTGACAACCCTAATTGTTGGATGAACGAAATAGAACTGTAATATCACTTTTTATAACATTGTATATAATGACATTAATCTAATTTCTTGGGTATGTTGCAGATAGTTAATATAATTTATTTTTCATGTCTTAATATATTTAAAAATGTCTTGGTGCAATTGATATTGCAAAAACACAAGAAAAAAGGGTCTCAGATGACACACACCATTGGAATTCTTAATGGTGTAGTATAATAAATAGAATAATCCTTTCACCGCCCTGTCGGGAGGGGTCAGGACCATTCCACTACAAGTTATTCAAACTTTCTTCCAAATAGACACTACATTCCAGAGTCTGATATAATGTAATTTATTGTATATAGATTTGCATAAATATACATACCCAGGCTGATCGGCTAAGCATACATATGTTAAAACACTCTCAATCACACGGTCCAGTCTAAGTCCGTCAATTTCATGCTCACCCACAAGAAGTAAAAACAGGTCCGTTAATGACAGAGACAAAACATACTGGCACCCGCCCAACTCAGATAACCCCGTTTTATGCTTCTTTCAAACCCACCCCATGTGTGCTAACAGTTTGAGACTGTCCCCCCTGGGAAATATATTCGTTTCATGGTCTGCTGGTCTTATTTGAGCATTACAATTGGCCTTTGTTTGATATCGTAGTTTTAATGAAATACCATGATTCAATTATCTCAGAAACAGTCTGGCCATGGTCTGACCATAGTTATTCAATACATAATAATACAATTCTCAGATGGGATAAATAATACTAGCTGTAAGCTTTTTAATTGCTATTCACCACAGATATGTGTTTTTAGAAACCAAGGACAACATCTTTCTTTGTGATTTGAAACATTATCTACAGTAACATATTGTTTAATACTAAATGGTTGTGGAGGAAGAAAGATAACTTATTTGTCAAATGTATTTTTATACTAAATGTTTGTTGCAGAATTAAAGGAAATGTTTTCCTTGAATTGACTAAACTCTATTAGTTGCTCAAACTGCACACACACACACACACACACATTTCCAAGCCTCGGGCACCAAACGTTTTTAACGTGCTCCTCACCCCAGAGGAGCACAGAGCAACTAACGAACATATTTCGCCACCATTTGAAGTTGTGCTTTAAGTTACGAATGGGAGGCGGGGGTGTATGGATTTATGAATGTGACCATGAACTGGGGAGCAGGCGACTGAGATTGTGGACTGGAAGTGGAGGTAGCGTACTGTCAGAATGGTCGGTAGCCAATCGATAGACTCTGAAATGTTTATGAATCTGATAACACGCACACACGCGCATTCATGCATGTGCATATATAGACCTCAAAGGGGGCTTGAACACCTGCCCTTTTTCTGTTTTAAAAAAATAAAAATAAAAATAAATTCCTGTTTGCGCACAGCCTGCCCTGCCGAACAAATATATTGATTGAATCAAAATATCAGGTCAGGAGATTCGTACTCCCGGGCGATGCCAACTATCCTCCCTCCCTCCTGGTTTCCTGCCGCAGTGGCGAGCACTGTGTGGGCACCAAGCCTTTCTAGGCACTCGACAGTTGTGAGTCAGTCAGTGTGATGAGTTCCTTTGAGGCAGTCATCAGGTATGTGGCCAAACAATGTTTAAATATACTGTTCATTTTCATTTTATATTGATATTAATGTGCTTTAGGAATTGCTTGACACTATTTGGCAAGTAAGGTCTATCTATGCTTGAACTATTTAGCAGCTCAAAATGTGCCAACTATCTATCGTTAGCGTTGATACCTTTTTCTAGTAATGTGGGAATCAGTGGAATATGGTCAAGTTCTTGTGTCCCATCCACTGAACTTTAAAGAATGGTCCCATCGCACCGCAGCAGTTTTAATGTTGTCTTATTGTCTCTATAGCTAGTTAGCTAATGTAATATGTAACATGTGAGAAGAATTCACTGAAATCGTGACCGCCAAAATGACAATAATTGACAAAACGGCAAATAAAATCCTATGTGAATTAATTTAATTAAATTTTTTGGGTGCAATATGGTTATTCGGCTAGCGGATGGCGATATATGAGTACTAGGAGACGAGTAGAAGAAGCATAGAACCATATACTGTATAGAAATGCGGCTCAGCTATTCTGTGACAGTGCAACCTAAATCTTTGGGGCGACTCGGTAGAATGACAGCGTGCGCAGCGAGTTGGATGGAACACGCTCCAATTTTGAATTAGGCTGCCTTTGAAGCCCTAACTTCTGAAAAGGTAAAGGTTTTAACCCGATCCACGTTTCCGCCCCATACTATAGTGGTAGACGTATCTGTCCCAAGTACAGTATTCATGTTTGTCTTAAATTATAAACTAAGCTACAACTTTAAGAAAACCCGCAGGATTGATACAGCAGTGCAATACAATAAGACGGTGCTATTAATAGCCCAAAGCGCTTACGACCCTCGCCACAGCCACAGACTGTAAAATGCATAAAATGCACCGTTTGCAAGAAGATCATGCAGATATAGAGAGAAACAATAATATATTTTTTTAAACCTTGTACAAATAGGCCTACGCCTAAGCCTATTAGAAAAAACATCATTTTTGTTCTCCAAAATTTCTCGTAGCTATAAATATGTTATTGAAACCAAATATCTTACCTGTAGGCAATGTGCAGCTACCACTGTGTTATGATTAACCCTAAAGAGATTATCTTGTTACGTTTCACCAAAGCCCCATACAGTCGTCATTTCCAGTGACCTATCCCATTTAGGGCTGAAGTAACAACAGCAAACGTAGACTAGTAAACGTAGCAAAGCAAGATGATTAACAGATTGTGGTTGTTGGGAAATCTGTAAATATATATGGAAATAAATAAGTAAATGGGGAAATAAATTGGGAATATATACAGTGAGCACCATAATTCATTGGACAGTGACACATTTTTTGTTATTTTGGTTCTGTACTCTAGCAGTTTGAGTTTGAAAGGATGCAATGGCAATGAGATTGAAGTGCACTGTCAGCTTTAATTTGAGGGTATTTTCATCCATATCGTTTAGAAATTATCTAACCTTTTGTACATAATCCCCCCCATTTTTGGGCATCAAAAAATATTGGACAGTTTAACATAATGTTGAATAAAGTAATCATTTTAAATATTTGGTCACATATCCTTTGCATGCCATGACTTCCTGATGTCTGTGACCCAACAATATCAAAACACTCGGGTGGTTTAGGGAGCCGGCACAGCTGTCGGCAATCAGGCAATTGGGGACGATTGATTATAGGTTTGCTGTTATCAATTAACCAATTGCCTTGATTGTTCAACAGTGAGCCTGAGAGGCTTGATAAGGAGCTTACAGGGAGTGGAGTGAGAGAGAGGACTGGTGTAGGAGGGGAGTGAAAGTGGGATTCCGGAACAATGCCATCTGGGAACTGCATTGACTTCGAAGGACCAGAGGGCCTTGTAATAAAATAATAGGTTACTCTGACTTTCTTTGAGGTCCGGCAACATCCTCCCAAATGGACCCATTTGCTGAAAGGTATACAATTGGAACTGTTTTCCTTGATGGTAAATGGCTCATAAAAGAGCATTTACGGCATCCAGACCGCAGCCAGACAATGATAAAGGAATGTCCGCCCAGGACATCTGTGACCTACAGTAACCCAAAACTTGGGCACATCCTATGGGAAAGCCATTGGACAATACCACAGTGCCCTCATTTGGGCACCCCTGTCATTACACTATTTAATTATTTTCTGTACCAGGACTCTAAAAACTTCTGTTAAGAGTGTTAAATAACCATGTAAATAACCATGTAAAAACCAACAAACATTGTACATGTGATTCTTATATTGTTACATTCTGTATTATGTGATAGTAACAGGAATTGTATGTAAAATGGTACATTAGGAGGGAATTGTCATGACAACTACACCATAATATAATATCATCTTAAACTGTTTGGTATGTATGGATTCAGGTAAAATCAAGGAATTTACTGAAATACATTTCATACCAAATAGAGTTTAATAAAGCATAGTTTCAGCAACTCAGGGAAAAACTGTAACAGTGAAATGTCCTCTCTGGTAATTGCCTCCGCTTCCCCTCTCCCTGCGAAAACATCCCCTAACAATGGGGGTCTAAAATCCAGATTGACCATCCTGTCCAGGTTAATTTATGGCACGGCCACCTGGTTCAAACACATGATTTGGCATAAAAAGAAGAGAGACAAGCCTATCAAGGAAGATTGTAACCGACTTCCCACACCGTGCATATTCTGTGTCTGTGTGTAGTTGAACAGGCTGGGTAAGATATTTACTTTGTTTCTTTTCTTAAATCTATGTTTTGTATAATTGAATGTTTTAATTTAAGTTAATGACCTGCCTGCCTGTTATTAAATTATGTTTATTTTTAACTTGCGTGGTTTCCATGACTCTAATTCATCTTATACCCTTTTTTAGCTTAAATTATAACTGAATATTCAGGGGGACAATTCTGACCCAGGACCGACTGATCAGCGGCCTGGTACAGACGTGGCATACACAAGTTTGGTAGACAGCAAGTGACGGCCCAATTGTAAAGGTCGGGTTGGTGTATCGGTTCTGGTGATTTGATGTGAAGAGAATCCATGGGCGTCCTACGCCGATTCTTGTCAAATTTGCCTTAAGGAGCTCTTTAAATACACCCAGAGTAGTGCATGGTTCTGGTGATTTGATATAGGAACCCATGGGCATTTACGCCGGTTCTTGTCAAATTTGCCTTAAGGAGCCCTTTAAATGTACTCAGACTGGGGCTCGCAACTATCTATGATAAATGAATATCATGTATTGTGTTGACTAGACCCCAAACCTCTGCGTTCGCCACCGAACTGAGTTTTGGCAATAATGCTGATTCCGGCAAGCATATATTGATAATTGAGGACTAGTAATTAAGGACGAGTCGAGTGTAACCGCTCTGAGTTCCACGCAGGTTTAACCCAAATTCTAAATTATTATTTTAAATGGAGTCAGATAAAACGAGTACAGAATCAGCGTTGGTGGCTGATGATTTACTGCAATATATAGAGGTTGTTCTTTGGATAAACTGTGATCAAGGTAGACCAGACTAAAAGCGGAAGGTAACGTGGTACGAGTATCTTTGATTTGTGGTCCCTTGTTAGCTAATCCAGTGAATCTAAAGAGCAGTCTAACCCGGTTGCAAGAATATTCATATTTCTTTATTAACTTTAATCATTTTCCCTTTTCCCGCAGCAACAGGTGGATACATCACGTTTAAACCTTCAACCGCAGTTATCCCCTCATTGGTTTAGCTGTGCGGTTTCTACACTGGACACAGGGAATGTGTCACGTGTGTGTTTATCAAACCAAAAGAGAAATAAACGGAACGTTCTCTTGAAAAGGTCTGCCGTGTCTTATTCCCCGAGCAGTAAGAGCTCACTTCGCCACAGTTATATACACCAAAAACTGAATGAGTCGTAGATTAGACCACAATAAAACACTACAATACAGGCATACAGCCACAAAAAACATTCCTCAGCTGTTGTTCATGTCACAGAATTTAGCAAAAATGTCAGATCATGTAAATAATTGTGCAAATTAAATAATTTAGATCAGAAGTTGTTCAGAAAGTGTGCAGTAAGAGCTCACTTTGCCACAGTGGTGGCCCGTACGGGGGAGTGGAGAAAGGCGAAGGGAATAAAGACAAAGACAAACAAAAAAACAAAAACAAAAATATATAGAAAACATTGAGACGGATCCAAAGGGGCAGGAGGTTTCGATGACAACATTGGGCAGAGTGCTGGAGGGGCTGGCTGCCATGCAGGAGCGACAGGCAGCAGCTCACATGGAGCAAATACAAGCCCTGCGGGAGCAGTCGAGCCTCCAGGCACAGGCACTGCTCCAATTAACGGCCGCCGGGGAGACCACGGGAAGGCAGAGCGACTCCTCACCAAAGTTCAACATACCGAAGATGACGGCAGAGGATGATGCTCAGGCCTTCCTGGAAGCATTCGAGCTGGCGGCGGAAACCTCTCGGTGGCTAATGGAGGAGTGGGCTGTGCGACTCCTGCCCCTCCTGTCAGGGGAGGCGCAACGAGCGGCGCATAGCCTGCCGACAGCCGCGAGGGCGGAGTTCAGGAACATCAAAAAGGCGATCCTCGACCGGACGGGTTGTACCCTGGAGGAGCACCGACGACGGTTCCGGGATTGTGACCTGATGGAAGAGGACCGGCCTTTCGCCTACGCCTAGCGGCTGGCGGACACGGTGAGGCGCTGACTCCGGCCGGAAATAAGATTGGCTGCTGGAGTCGTGGAGCAGGTGGTCCTGGAAAGATTTGTCATGGGGTTGCCGGCGGAGACCGCGTGGTGGGTCCAGTGCCATAGACCCACCAACCTGGATACCGCCGTCACCCTGGCGGAGGACCACCTGGCGCAACACCCCTTCACCCAGCAGCAGAAGCCGGAGCCGGCGCCCAGGAAGAAATTTCCCCCTCGTTCCGCCCCCCTTTCTGTTTCCCGTCCCCAGAACCCCTCCTTCCCTGCTGTAAGCCCCCGTAACCTGTCGCCCTCTTTTCCTCCCTCAGGCTCAGTGGCGGTGCAGTCCGGCCCACGTGGAGTGCCTCAAACTACTGGACCTGAGTGTTGGCGGTGTGGACGGCCGGGCCACCTGCGCCGCGATTGTCCGTTCATGGAGGTGGGGCAGGTGGTCCGGGTAGTCGGACCGCCCACCTCCACTTACGATCCAGACAGGGCGTACTGCATCCCGGTAAGGGTGCAAGGGAGTGAACACCGGGCGCTGTTGGATTCAGGGGCTATGCAGACCATGATCCACCAGAGCCTGGTTCGACTCGAGGCATTGAGATTGGCACGTTGGGTGGTAATTCGGTGTGTGCATGGGAATCGACACAAATACCCGATAGTGCCCGTGGAAATTCAAATAAAAAATAAAAAGCATATTCTGGAGGCTGCGGTTAGCTCCCGCCTCTCGCACCCTCTGATTTTGGGTACAGATTGGGCGGGGTTTAAACAAATAGCAGAAAAACTGATGGGGGTACGATCACGACCGGTAGGGACGTGTGAGGTGTGTGCAGTGGACAGTGGTGACGTGGGGTCGTCCGACACTGACGGGGGGGTGGCGGCTCCGGGAGAGCCTCCGGTGGAGACTTCCCCGGTGCCGGTGTTCCAACCCCTGGAGGATTTCCCACTCGCTCAGTCTCGGGACGATACCCTACGCTTTGCCTTCGACCAGGTGATATATGTTGATAGTCAACTGGTGCGCCCTGACGCTGCGCGCTCTCACCCATATTTTTCAATTGTTAAAGATAGGTTGTACTGAGTGAGTCGTGACACTCAGACAGGTGAGGAAACGACCCAGTTGTTGGTACCGAAAAGCCGCCGGGAAATGATTTTCCAGGCGGCTCATTACAACCCCATGGCTGGTCATTTAGGGTATGAAAAAACACTAGACTGGATAATGGCCCGATTTTATTAGCCGGGCATCTGGGCGGACGTACGGAGGTGGTGTGCGTCCTGTCCAGATTGCCAGCTAGTAAATTCCCCGGCCATCCCAAAAGCGCCATTGCGGCCCCTACCATTAATTGAGGTCCCGTTTGATAGAGTGGGCATGGACCTCATCGGGCCATTTGACAGGAGCACTCAGGGATACCGATTTGTATTAGTTCTGGTGGATTATGCAACCCGGTATCCTGAAGCAGTGCCATTGCGCAATATCTCGACTAAGAGTATTGCGCAGGCATTGTTTCAAATAATCTCCCGAGTTGGAATCCCGAAAGAGATTTTGACTGATCAAGGCACTTCATTCATGTCACGCACACTACGCGAACTGTATGAACTATTGGGTGTTCAGTCCATTAAAACTAGCGTGTACCATCCACAAACGGATGGGCTCATGGAACGCTTTAATAGGACTTTGAAATCCATGATTCGTAAGTTCGTACACGATGACAGCCGAAATTGGGATAAGTGGTTAGTTCCTCTATTGTTTGCAGTGCGAGAGGTTCCCCAGGCCTCCACAGGATTTTCTCCTTTCGAATTGCTGTTCGGTAGAAAGCCCCGGGGTATCTTGGACCTGGTTAAAGAAAGCTGGGAGGAGGGTCCAAGCCCCAGTAAGAACGAAATTCAATACGTTATGGACCTGCGAGCAAAACTCCATACACTGGGGAGATTATCACGAGAGAATTTGCTCGAGGCTCAGGAACGTCAGCATAAACACTACAATAGAGGAACGAAACTACGGCAATTTTCACCGGGAGATTAAGTCCTGGTATTACTCCCGACTTCCAGCACAAAATTACTCGCCAAGTGGCAAGGACCCTTCGTGGTCACACGACGAGTGGGGGAAGTCGATTATGAGGTGGAGCGGTCTGATAGAGAGGGGGCGAAACAGATTTATCACCTCAATCTATTAAAAGCATGGAAAGAGGTGATACCGGTCTCCTTGGTATCGATAGATCAGGAGAGCGATGAGCTGGGACCGGAGGTTCCAAATTCTAACGATCAAACCTCCCCCCTTTCTGATAGCCATCTCTTACCGATTCAGAGAACGGATCTTGCCAGGTTGCAAAAGCAGTTTGCTGATGTGTTTTCCCCTCTACCAGGCCGCACCAATCTGATAAATCACCACATTGAGACAAGCCTGGGGGTGACGGTGCATTCGCGCCCCTACAGACTGGCAGATTCCCTTGTCTCCAGAGTCCAAGGAAAAAACGGCTTTCTCCGCTCCGGACGGGTTGTACCAATTCCGGACACTTCCGTTTGGGTTATTCGGAGCCCCTGCCACATTTCAACGTCTCATGGACAGGGTACTGCGTCCGCATGCGGCTTTCGCTGCAGCCTATATGGATGATATTATAATCCACAATGACAGCTGGGCTCAGCATGTGCGGCATGTGGGGGCAGTGCTGGAGTCCCTGAGACAGGTGGGACTCACGGCTAACCCAAAGAACTGTGCGATTAGCAGAGCGGAGGTACGGTATTTGCGGTACCACTTGGGAAGTGGACAGGTGCGACCTCTTGTGGACAAAACCGCAGCGATCGCGACCTGTCCATGACCCAAGACTAAAAAAAGAGGTGAGGAGGTTTTTGGGACTGGCCGGGTACTACAAAAGGTTTATCCCGGCTTTCTCTGAGCTGACCAGTCCCCTGACCGACTTGACTCAGAAAGGTGCCTCAGATCCGGTTCAGTGGACGGAGCTGTGTCGGCAGGCGTTTGAGAGAGTAAAGGAAGCTTTGTGTGGGAAACCGCTCTTGTTCACCCCTAATTTCTCTCTCCCCTTTAATTTGCAGACTGACGCATCGAACAGAGGGCTGGGGGCCGTTTTGACTCAGCAGGTGGAGGGGGTCGACCGACCAGTGCTGTACATTAGCCGAAAGTTATCACAATGGGAAGCGAAGTACAGCACGGTCGAGAAGGAGTGCCTGGCCATTAGATGGGCGGACGGGTCCCGCCGTTATTATCTACTGGGTCGCTCATTCACCCTCTGCTCGGACCATGTGCCCCTCCAATGGCTTCACCGCATGAAGGATACCAACGCCCGAATCACTCGTTGGTATCTGGCTTTACAGCCTTTTAATTTCAAGGTGGTTCATAGGCCGGGAGCGCAGATGGTGGTGGCTGATTTTCTCTCCCGTCCGGTGGAGGAGGAGGAGGGGGGGGGAGTTGAGCATTGGCCGGATGGCTTCCCGGCCTAAGTCGGGCGGTGGGGGTATGTGGTAGGGGGGCGTGGTTTTAGGCACAGCTAGCAAGAGAGAGAGTGAACGCGGGTGGTTTAGGGAGCCGGCACAGCTGTCGGCAATCAGGCAATTGGGGAAGATTGATTATAGGTTTGCTGTTATCAATTAACCAATTGCCTTGATTGTTCAACAGTGAGCCTGAGAGGCTTGATAAGGAGCTCACAGGGAGTGGAGCGAGAGAGAGGACTGGACACAGGGAATTTGTCACGTGTGTGTTTATCAAACCAAAAGAGAAATAAACGGAACGTTCTCTTGAAAAGGTCTGCCGTGTCTTATTCCCCGAGCAGTAAGAGCTCACTTCGCCACAGTTATATACACCAAAAACTGAATGAGTCGTAGATTAGACCACAATAAAACACTACAATACAGGCATACAGCCACAAAAGACATTCCTCAGCTGTTGTTCATGTCACAGAATTTAGCAAAAATGTCAGATCATGTAAATAATTGTGCTAATTAAATAATTTAGATCAGAAGTTGTTCAGAAACACAGAAACAGATATGGCCCTCCTTACACTTTCCTGTTTTTTGCATTAAAGTGATATGATGTCACTCTCGATGAGCCAGATTATTGACAGCAAAATTCAAAGTAGGAAATTGTAGAGAACTGTTTTATAGACTGAAATAATGCTGTTACTATATGGTTGCTGAAAGGCTAATTATGGCACAGATTCTAAAATATGTTGCTTATTTATTTGGGTAACAGCTATGATAACAACATAGCATATCTGGCATTGTGATCCAACACTAGCAAACATCTTAAAAATAATTGCTAAATTTAGCATTCATTTTTTCATCATCATCATTTGGTGGAAAACTATAAAAAATAAATGGTAAAATGAAGCGGAGTACAAGCTAGTGGAGCTACACTGAGGGGTTGTGTCTGATTTCACTATATGTTTAAAAAATAATATGTAGGTTAACCATGAGTGTTTTGGCCTGCTGTGTAAACACAGCCTTAATCTGCTTGCTCCAACATTTTCTTGATCCCACAGTTGTATTTCTACCAGAATAAATCAACACACAATTCAAAATTTATACAATAAATGAAAACCTGCATTGTTTTATTTGGTTACCACTCTTCCCATTAGATGCTGTTTGGTATTCTTCTCAGGTTTCAGTAAAATGATTAAACATTTTGGAGCAAATAGACACAGTAGTAGCCCAAAACTAGATGCTAGAATCGCAAAGATCTCCACAGCTACAGTGAACTTTCCAGGTGAGCTGACATAAGCTGGTATAAAGGCCAGCCACACTGCACAGAAGATCAACATGCTGAAGGTGATGTATTTGGCCTCGTTAAAATTGCCTGGCAGCTTCCTGGCCAGAAAAGCCAGAATAAAACACAGAGCAGCCAGGAGCCCAATGTATCCCAGAACACACCAAAAGGCCTGTTCAGAACCCACACTACACTCCAGGATAATTCTGGACCGGCTGTATTGGGTGTTTTTATTTGGGAATGGAGGAGCAGTGATCAGCCACACTGCACAGATTATCACTTGTATAAAGGTACAGAAAGAGATGATACATCTCTGCTGTTTGTGTCCCAGCCATTTCATGATGTTGTTTCCAGGCCTAGCGGCTGTAAAGGCAGCCAGCACCACCAGAGTCTTCCCCAGGATACAGGAGATGCAGAGTGAGAAAGTGATGCTGAAGGCAATATGGCGCAGCATGCAGGACCATGATGTAGGCTCTCCGATGAACACCAGCGCACACAGGAAGCACAGAGTCAGAGAAAGCAGGATGAAGAAGCTCAGCTCTGAGTTGTTGACTTTGACAATCGGAGTGTTTCTGTGGTAGAGGAATACTGCCAGAACAGCGATGGTGAGGCAGGCTCCCACTACAGCTATCACAGTCAGGGTCAGTCCTATTGCATCATGGGAGAGGTACTCAATCACTTTGGGTATGCATTCAGTTCTGGCTGCATTGGACCAGTAATCTTCAGGACAAGATGTGCAATCTATTGAATCTGAGGAACGACAGTATAATAGTTGTTATAGAAAAGAATGCTGCAGATATATTTTGGGGTATATTAAATCACACCTTTTTGTATATTAAATCACAAATATTATCCACTCTGTATTTCGAGATCCTTTTTTTTTTTGTCGGACGGATCTGTTGTACCTAATTTTGGGGTGACAGAGGAATTTCTTTCTACCTAAAACAATGTCTGTACCTCAACATGCATTTTAAGAAATCAAAGCATCTGTATGTTAAAAAGGAAAACCGTCTCATATGAGTGAGATAAGAGTGCAAGAACTCCTCCTCTATATCAAGATCCTTTTTTAAGGAATAATGACGGAGTGGCTGGGTACGTAGCTTGAATGGCATTCGTAATGCCCAGCCCTGAGATAATTATCCTGCTTATAGAATGGCTTACCAATACAAATCATAATTGTAATCAAAATATGCGTTCAGAAAACATGCGATTCTAAACATTTTTTGTTATAACAATATTTTATTTTATATTAAATATTTTTTCACTATGGCAGTATGCCATAGAAATAATCACAAATACCGTTACGTATTAACAATGTAGTGAGATTTGAATTTGTACAACAGAAATAGCATCTTTGGAATACTGGATCCTGTTAGTTGTTGTTAAGGGATTCAAAAAAGTATTTTCAAGGCATTCATCTTGGTGTATACATTAATGATCTTTGAAAAGATTTTGGTCAGACTACAAACATTCTTGTTGTAATGACACACTAAAATACAATCAGTTCAATGTTTAAAATGTGAAGCAATGTTTCCAGTGAGCCAGCTTGTGTACTTTCAACAAAATGCTTGTGTCTGCTAGTATGAAAATGTCAACTTGTAATGAGCTTATGAGATCTGACTACTGTACCCACTAGCAGTCTGTGTGTTCATTTGATGTGAAGAGCACTCACCTGTCTTATTACTAATCTTCCCGCTGTCACATGGTACACAATCAAAGCAGCACAGAGGCTCCCCACGACGGACAGCCTTCCTGCTTCCAGGAGCACAGCTCTCACTGCACACAGACACCAACACCTACATGAGAGAGAACACAGCCAGGTGTAACTACACAAACATTTACCTGTAAACGAGACTCATAGAACTCTGTATCTCTCTATGAGACTCTTAATGCACCACACTTCTAGCTGCCCATTTCCATGGCCCAAGAGGCCAGGTGTCACTACAAAGACATTTACCTGTCTGTGAGAATTTAATGCGTGTATATGAAATGAACACGCAAAAAACATGCTAAAACATATAATACAATCTATGGCAGTGCATTATTACATTTTATTTCAATGTAGAAATTTAACACATTTCAGTGACAGACCGCAGGTTTGAGTTCCAGCTTTGAAAGATTTGGTCCTTGTTGACTACCTGCTGATCAATGTTGATTTGATGCTTTCACTTCAGATTTGCACTTTTCTCCAATTTACCCTAAAGAACTTCAACAGAGGGCATCGCATGTACTGAAATACACACTGTGTGCAGCTTGCCTCTCTCTGGTGGCCCGTCCACACAATTGCCTCCTCCTGGATGAATAGCTCCTTCCCAGCCTCCTTTGCACCATCAAACCTTCCCACATTGACAAACTCAACATTTCCAGCTGCGCCTCTTTGCCAGTTGATCACATCATATGATGGAGCTACATCCCCATTTGCATCAAAATTCACCTCCTCTCCAGAAATAGTAAAGGAGACCTCCTGAATATAGTGCTGGAGCTTTGAAATTAAAATAAGAAAGAGAAAATGCAATTGTTTAACAATTCCTTACTTTCATTGATAAATATAAAATATTCTGAATACAAGATCATAGTGTAATTACCAAATTATGAAAATGTAGGTATGTTTTTTGATTCTAGTTTGTGTTATTGACTAAATGTAAAAAATTAAAATGGCTATTTGAGAGGATAAAGAGGGAAATGATAATGATTGTTAACATTTCTCTCTATATGCATACTACATATTAAGGAAAAAAATGTCCAGAATCCTTAAGAAATTCAAATACTTGTATATTTTAAAATTATTTTTAAATGATTCCACAGCATTATGGGCTGACACTGTAATGGTATGTTTACATAATTTCATAATTCAATGAATCAATTAGTGTGCTTTTCGAAGAAGATTTGCAGAATATTTTGACACAAAAAGTTATGACATTGAAAATTCAAACTGTAATTTGCAATAAAATTTGTATGCACATAAATAGAGTTTTTTTTTTTTTTGGACACTGGAGTATTTTGCCTTTCTTTGAAACTCATGATTGCCAATGAATTGTACCAGCCAGTGAATTCGGTCATGGCCAAAGTGTCATATCTCACCAAATTGTCTTTAATGTAGGAACTGTCAAATTTTTCAAATTCATTGCTGTTGTAATGCAGCAATAAAATTTACGCATTTGGTTTCACTGGTTGTAATTACCTGTAGATTTATGTACCATTAGGAAAAACATTGAAGGCAATTACAAGGTTGATAATGTTGCTGCAATCATTCAGTTATAGCCTTTATGAGTCAGTAATAAAACAATAATTTTTAACTGCTGCTTTAGTTAAACATCCAGATGTTACCCGTAGCTTTTCATGAATCACCCTGTAACTTATTATGCAAAAAGAGAATGTAACCTTTCTCAACAATTTAAATTTATGTTACATAACATAAACTGAGATATTGGAGGCAAACCGCAAAATACTTCTGTTAATCTTTATTTACTTGATTTTTTATTGTTTATTTATTTACGCTTTTCATGTGATCACCTGCCATGGTTGAATGTTTGTGGCATCAGCACATGAGGAGTTGTGGAAGGGCCCATTCCCAGGCTTACAGCTGATGAGGTTGTGCAGGGAGTGAGCGATGGCGTACACGGCTTTGTACACGTTGTAGGAAATACTAGTGCTGGAGGTGTTCAGGTAGGCAGAGTGCTGCTCTTGCAGGGGCTCCAGCCCTGTACAGGGGGGCAGCTGGGTGGAGGCCTGGGTGCTGCTGCTGGAGGGGTAGAGAGAGCAGCCGTACAAAGCACCCCACATCTCATGCACCAGGGGGTTACTGGGGTACCCCGATGGGTTTACACTCATCAGATAGTCTCTAAAACCTGGTACCTGCCCCTGCCGTATGGCAAACCCAACGGTGCCTCCTAGAAATGGGTAGAACTCACTGCCTGTGAATATTGGTGCTGTTACCCAGCCTTCACTGGCAATCAACTGGATCCCTGTGATGTTCTGATCCGTGTAGCCTTTCAATAAGGGGAAGAGCTCGCCCTCAGAAACAAACACCACAACAACCCTCGCAGAGGAGTGTTTCATAATGTTCAGGATTTCCTGTACTCTCTCCTGATTGTACACTTTGGGGATCATTTCACGGTACGCTAAACACACACCAGTGTTTTTTATTTCCCTCAGAAATCCCTGAAGTGCGAATCTGCCATAATCATGGTCCTCAAGGACGACACCAACCCATGTCCAACCAAATTTCTGCAGGAGGCGTGCGATGGCTTTCACCTGATAGTCGTCATTTGGAACAACTCTGAAAAATGTTGGGAATTCATTCTTGTTGCTGAGACAGGAACATGTAGAAAAATAACTAATCTGAAAAACAGAAAATCCACCTTCTTTTTTAATGTGAAGTACATAAACACAAAACAATCCAAGTTGGTTTTTATAAATAATATTTAGGCAATAAATATTATGTTACATTTATATTGATGATCATTTTACCTTTAAAGCCCATATTGATCTTTTTGTAAGAAAGTTACGGATAAAAACAAACAAACAAATAGAAACAAAGCTTGCTTTCCTATGTCTGTTATAAAGAGGGTTGTGGAATCCAATCTCCTCCCTGTCCTAGACTATGGTGACGTAATTTATAGACATGCAGCTGCTACCACTCTCAAACCCCTGGACGCCATTTACCATTCAGCTCTGAGATTTATATCTGGTGATAGTTATGATACACATGGTAAATGGTAATTGGACTGCACTTATATAGCGCCTTTATCCAAAGCGCTTTCTCACTCACCCGTTCACACACACATTAACACACCAATGGCGGCAGCCACCATGCAAGGCGCTAGCCTGCTCAGTGGGAGAAATTTGGGGTTCAGTGTCTTGCCCAAGGACACTTCGACATGTGGACAGGAGGAGCCGGGGATCGAACCGCCAACCCTGCGATCAGCGGACGACGCGCTCTACCTCCTGAGCCACAGCCGCCCACATCATTGTACCTTGTATAGCAAAGTTCAGTGGCCCTCTCTTTGTGAGACTGCACTTTTATATTTTTATCTACAAAGCCATTATTTTAAAACATCCAATATACCTCTCAGGACTTCTTGAATGAAAAGTTAGTCGTCATTTTACCCGCTCACAGGACTGGCTGGTTCTCCACATTCCTCAGGCTGCCACAGTTCATGGTCAAACTGCTTTTAAATGTTGTGCACTGAGGATCTGGAACAACCTGCAACTTGTTTTAAAACTAGACTCTGTTATTAGTTTGGATCATTTTAAATCTCTTATTGTATCTCTTGCTGAGTTTGAATGTAAACGCTTTTAGTTGGGACAATCTAATTCTCCTATCTCTTGTTGATGTTGAATGTAATTGCTTTAACTGACATTGTCTATTCCTGTTTAATTTTCACTTTCTTTCTTTTTAAAAATAGTTAATAGTTAATTTTAACTTGGCACCATTGAAAATGAGGGTGCACACCCTCAATGTGTTCTCCGATACAAATAAAGAATTAGAATTAGAATTGTTTGGCACCATCTGAACAATACATTTACGTCACTCACTGATTTTGTAGTTCCAAATAAATGTTATTCTGAATAAGTATGTCTGACAAATTAATCTGTCACTTAAATTGGCTTACTATTTATTTCACTACATTAAAATGTAATACATTTTAATTATTTTAATAAAATGAATAAATACAGGCTTATCATGTGAAAGCATATGCTATCAAAAATGCGATCAAGGATATATTTCCAGTGATTTTAACTTTTTCTGTCAAATGTGGTCAAAACCCAACACACCTAATCTTCTGGTCAAATTCTAGTGATTACACTAAAATAGAGACAGTGGTGGTTATGATCCATTTATGGAAATAATTCTCTTCAACAATTTGGAAAAATGTGATATTATATTATAGCTACAATGTGAATAATAATAAACTGCAGAACCTTTGGGATGTAGCACTGCTTTTCACAACACAGTATTAATTATTTAAACTGCAGTACAATGTCCACAACTGTGTACAGATGACACATAATAGACATAGTTGACACTATATTCTGTTATTATCTAGACTACTTATCATTGTATACTAATCTCACACTTGTAAATGTAAGGAAAATAGACATATCCATTAATAATAAAAAAATGGAGAAATGTAACGTCATGAACAGTGTCTCAGCTGAAGATGAAAGTAGAACCAAATAAAAAAAGTACTTCATCTTAACAAAACCATGGATTTAATCCAGAAGTATATCTATTATGTTTATTCCAAATTACCTCTATTAATTCATTTTAGTCTGATAGGAAATACATACCATTGGAATTCTGAAGGGCTGCAGAGTTCTGGAGAGAACAATAGACTGTGCAGACCCAGCGTCTCCAACCACAGCCAAAGGATGAGATATGGCAGAACACACAGTGCTGGAGGATGTCCTTGGTCCGTTCAGAATTGCCAGAACTGCTGCCTGCGCTGTCACAGGGGTTGTGCAGGAGTCATGGATCTTGTATCCCAGAGTGAAGTTGGGCAGCAGGTTCTGACTCTGGTTGATCTCCTCAACAGCCAGCCTCATCGACAGGGCCCAGCGGAAAGACCTGGCGTCAAATCTGTGCAAAAACCAACAGCAGAATGTGATGTTTGTTGGAAATTTTTTTGTTGGAAAAGAGAACAGTTTTGCATGCACATCAGAGTAACCATGACCTCACCCCAAACATTGTGAAGCAGCTGGTTTGTAAGTGAAGTTCTGGTCTGGGGGCTCAACCCTGTAATGCATGGGGAAAATCCCTCCGATGATGAAGTCTCCATCAGCCTGGAAATCTGGATCAAAAGTGCCCAGCAGGGAACAGACTGGAGCAGGGATCGGGCTGACAGGAGTGACAGCAGAGAAGTGATAAAATAAAGACCACATCACCACCAACAGAGGAGTCATCTTCACCCGGGCTGATCCCGCACACTGCGGTCATGAGTCAGAAGCAGTATTTTATTCACCAACTAACTCTGTGCATCTCATTATTTTCTGTATCTCATTAGACTCCACCAATAGCAAGGAAAGCATGTGACATAACAACTCTGCATTCCCCAAAGACAAAGTCACTGACTGAGATGAGCCCTATGTTTTTTTTTCCATTTTTCATTTGTTTCAGAATTTTCCCCATTTTTTCCCAACTTGGTATCCAATTGTACCCCTATAGCTATTCAAATCCCTGTGTAGCAACTGCTTGAGAATTTGCTGCTACACAATCCTGTCAGCCAGTGGTAGGAAGGCAGGCACCACATACTCTTCAGGGCGTGACTGACTTCTGAACGACTCCTGATCTTGATCCCAACTTGCCCAAGGCCGCTTTGTGCACGACGATCCCCTGACAACTCCCTACCCCCACTCAAAAGATATTTGCTGTGCACAATAATGTGAGGGGAGATTGCTGTGCTTTGCACTCTACTGATTGCATTATTTTCTAGTTCTTTCTGTTCTGCAAGTATGACAGAGTTAAAGGGTAACAAAACACTAAAACCACTTATTTTAGATGAGAACTGATACATTTGTTTTTTGATTGATCCTGGTCCAAATCTTGATAAATTACTGCAGTCAGCGCAAAAAAGCATAAACTTTAAGAATCTGGCTCAAAATCTGTCTCTAGTGGTAAAATGTTAGGTACTGTTCAATCTGTGATTGGCCAGAAATGTCTTTGCTTACGTATTCCTCCATCGGGGACAAAATAGAAACCTGTACAGCTACGCACTGATGTTTTGGAGCAAGGGCGGGCTACGCCCCAGCTATAAAAGCGAATCTCAGTGGTTGATCTGCGTGCCGTGGACGGGGAGAGGAGACAGGAGAGAGAGAAAGCGAGCGAACAAGTTATATAGCTAGTTTACAGTTTAGAATTTTTGAATAGTCTAGTCATTTATAGTAACCTATTTTTGGTATATTTTTTATAGTTAGCTCGTTTTTCAGTCTAGCTTAGCAAGTAGCTAGCTATTTTTTTTTTTTTTTAAAGTACGTTCACCTGTTCCTCTCCATATTTAGTCTCCTCAGTTTCTTTCTTTCACTGCCATTTAGTTGCATTTGTCAGCTCCATTTTGACATTCCCTGGCCATCTTTGTCTGTTTGCATATTCGCTCCTAACTGGTTTGTTTTTCTTGATTCCTCGCTCCAGCCCGTCCAGCATGCTTCCCGTCCCTGCTCGCTCCTGCCCCATCTCCTGCCAAGCCTAATTAGTTTCGCCAACCCCGTTTCCAGCCCCTCACTTAGCTTTCCCTGTTCCCTTTGCTTTGTTTGCTCTTGTGCTGATATAAATTACTCTTTGTGGAGTCTTTTTGCCTGAGTTTGTCTCCTGCATTTGGGTCCTTACCATAACTCCATAACATTGCAGGACCTAAAACAAAGATTCAAATTAAAAAATTAAAGTTTTCAAACGTGGAAAAAAGGTTTGAACAATATTCAAACATATATTTTTTAACAGCCCTATTGTGAGGTCCCCGTGTTCCGTCCCTGGTTTTCTCCTCATCTCACAATTGCTCCTTGTTCTTGTCATGCTTGTTATTGTTCTTGTTGTTTTGTCCATCTGCCCTGGTCTTGTCCAGTCTTCAGTTCCCCTGGCGGCTCTCCTCCAAGGCTTCCTCCTTCCTCCATGTTTTCTTCCTGTCCCATCTGAGTTCCTGATCCCCTGGGCCGAAGTGCCTGATCCCCCAGGCCGAAGCGCCTGTTCCTGTCCGCGGCACCCAGCAGTGTCTATGGCTCCCCTGCGGCCTCCGCGCTGGTACCTGCCCACAGGCCCCGCGCCTGTTCCCGTCCGTTCCTGATCTTGGTCGCCCGCACCCGTTCTGAGCTACGGACTACTGATGTTCCAGTCCAGTCCCTTTCCCTGTCTTTCTCCGGTCGGTCTGGTTAATGCCCAGGCACTCCCCTCCCGTCTGGTTCCTGACCTGGACGGCTCCTGCCCGTCTGGCACGTCCAGGTCATCCCTATCGTCCAAGTTCCTGACCCGTCCAGTTCCTGCCTCATGTCTGTGTCATGCCTGTTTCTATCTTGACCCTGCCTATGTCCCATTAAATGTACTCCCCGGCTGAGTTTTTCCCGGAGCCGTCTCTGAGTCTTGCATTTGGGTCCTGTCCCCTTACGAGAACGTAACATCTATTGTGCGATAATTAAATTTTAAAATAAATAGATTTTAAGTGATCTGTCAGGCCCATTCATATGGGATAAGTAATATCTGTAATTTGGATCACATGGGATTCCTCTGCAAGCATGTGGACCCAACTTCAGACAGGAACTAAAAGTATTGCATCACTTCCTAGGTGCTACTTCTTTTACCCTAGCCTAAAGTTAGGGGAAAATTATTATAAAATGCATTGGTTCCCTCTAGAAACAATAATACAAATTAAAGAGCGAGAAAATAATAGATGGTTTATCCCAGTAACCACCATGGCCCAAAGGGTTAATGGGGAATGATTTTGGCAAAAATGTTAGCCATTGCTAAAAAAAAATCTCCCATTCATTTCAATGGGGCACAATTTTCACATTTTTTCATTGCTAAAAAAAATCTTCAAAATGCAGAGAAACAGGCTGTGTCTGACTCAGAGCCCTATCTACTTCGTCTTGTGTAGGCTACTGTGTACTAGCATACTGTATACGTCTTACTGTAGGCCAGGGGTGTCCAATCTTATCCGAAAAGGGCCGGTGTAGGTGCAGGTTTTTGTTTTAGCCCAGTACAAAAACACCTGATTCTAATTATCAATGTTTTGATTGAAGACCATGATTAGTTAATTAGTTGAATCAGGTGTAGTAGTGCTGGGCTAAAACAAAAAACTGCCCCCACACCGGCCCTTTTTAGATTGGACACCCCTGCTGTAGGCTAGTTTAGTGACATGCAGTATGCAAAAAATATCTTCCATACTATTGTCAGCAAAAACAAGGAAATAAGTATATCATCCGGGTATATTAAGAACTCTATATTTTCAGAATTGGCGTGTACTGAACAGCTTTTTTAAAAATAGTATACTCAACTGGCATACTCAATAGTAGGCAAGTGTGCTGATTCGGACACAGCAACAGACTTATAAAAAGGCACTGGTCCTCATCACTGGTCACACATTCTCCCGTGTTTGAGATGAAATCTTAGCTAGAAATTTAGTTATCCTTGACAGAAAAAAAGTCTGATGAAGATGCTATTTTTTTACACCTGTTATTTTTCAGATATACTGAATGTATTGTCAGAATCTTGGTATAATTGTGTTGGCCGTTGAAAACTGTTCTGTGAAAAAATGTACATAAATTCAGGTGGAAATATTAAAATTTATAAATAGAATATAGGTAAATAAATGACCTATTAGAAACAGGATTTTAAATGAATTGGCTAAATAATCAGTCCAGAAAACATTGAGTGCCCTCACATGCAAAAGTGGATAAACTAATGTATTCACTTCTCTAGTTGCATGCTTCCTCTGCATATATTAAAACTCATTACAAAAATATGAAACTTCAATATTTTATTTGTTAGTTAACCTTCCCATCAAATTTTGTTTAGTGTTTTTCTCAGGTTTCAGTAAAATTATGTAACATTTTGGAGCAAATAAGCACAGCAGTAGCCCAAAACTAGATTCTAGAATCTCCACAGCTACAGTGAACTTTCCAGGTGAGCTGACATAAGCTGGTATAAAGGCCAGCCACACTGCACAGAAGATCAACATGCTGAAGGTGATGTATTTGGCCTCATTAAAATTTCCTGGCAGCTCCCTGGCCAGAAAAGCCAGAATAAAACACAGAGCAGCCAGAAGCCCAATGTATCCCAGAACGCACCAGAAGGCCTGTTCAGAACCTACACTACACTCCAGGATTATTCTGGACCTGTTGTACTTGGTGTTTTTATTTGGGAAAGGAGGAGCAGTGATCATGCCATGCAAATTATATGCAACCAAATATTGAAAAAAAAAATTATTCTATATATAAATGCAGTGGTGCCAATAATTGTGGCACACATGGTTTTGTTAAAAATAATTATTTCTTGATGAGGGATTTTTTATTAATTTACTTCAATTAAAGGTAGGATTTTTCAAATTGTTTCAGTGTTAAGCTAATTCACTTTACCAGGGGTGCCAATAATAGTGGAGGGCACTGTATGTGACAGGTGCTGGTAAAACGGTGCACAAGTACCACAGGGTCATTTTTCAGTTTTTTATAGTTTATGAAAGTACAAATCCTGAGCTTTCAAATGATGCTTTCAAATCATACACTGCAATATGCAAATATTTGAAGAAGATATGCTTCTTCGACTGTTGGTACACCTTAAAACAATTTATTGAGAAAACAGCTCTCAAATATTTGCAGAGTCACACCTCAGGCTGGCAAACTTAATGGGTGTGCCATGAACAGTGGCTGGCCAACCCCACCCCCAACCACTCCCCCACGAGAGTATATGTCAGTATCTGTCACTGGCTGTCAGCTGTAGCTAAGACAGCATCCAACCACAATCATTCCAACCACAACTGCAATCCCAGTCTTGTTTCTTCATTAGGAATGTTTCATGGTTAGAGGGATCATTTAGCCTCTTAAGTCATATTATGTCTGAAATAGCTATGCATGCCATGAATAATAAAAAGTACCATGTTCACATTGTGCTATATTACAAACAATTACATAAAGAGGTAGCAAAGGTTTTTTAACTGCGGCACACGGGGCTCTCTGCCTGGAAAGAGTGGCGGAGCTGCAGGCTGGGGCTCAGGAGGTGGTGGAGGTTGACTGGTGTGGGCCCTCGGGAGGGGCAATTGAACCGTCATCTGGCCAATCATGGTGCCCATCTGACTCACTTAGTCTGAGACATTTCTCAGGGTCTCCTGGATGTTTTCTCCTGGAGGCCATGTTGGGCGATTAGTGCACCCTGACAGGCAAGAGCATGGTGGAACTGCTCCGAGTTGGCTGAGTCCATCATTAGGCCAGTTCGTTCTGTTAAGGTTCCTGATCTGAACTGGACTCAAATGCACAAAATGACTCAGCAACAGAACTGACAATAAGCTCACAAAGAGTGTTTATTTGCTACAGCAAACTCTTGTAGCGAGGGGAAGAAACTGAATCCTGGGTAGGGCAGAGCCAGAGGGCAGAGCGAGATACGAGAAGCAGGGAAGCAAGGACCTGGATGGCGACTGAATCCTGGGTAGGACGTAGCAGGGGCAGAGCGAGATAGGAGAAGCAGGGAAGCATGGCTTGGAACAGGCCAGATACAATAGAAAGGCAAAAGTAAGCGTTAATTCAGCAAGACAAGACTTAGACCGACTTCCAAACTTGACATGACAATGAATAAGACTTAACGAACTGGCAACAAGACAAAAAACAACGGGAGAATATATAGTGTGGTAAATGAGATAATGAGTGATTGCAGCATGAGAATGTATGCAAGAGTGATTGAGTGGTAACAAGGGCATGAGGAATGAAAACAGGGAAGGAATGGGCAAACAAGAAGGAAAACCACGCCAAACCTGCACAACACAGAAGACATACGGAAACGTAAAACATGAAAAGCGACGTTAGAAACAGGGGAAAACAGCACGTGCTTATCACTGCCTTTGGAGGACGATAAGAATCGTAGCCCCGACCGACGCCACAAGGCGTTAGTGGGATTCGCACAAGATACAAACAGTCTCACGTCTCTACTCTGCATCGGCGAGAAAAATTTATTTCTGCATTGACGCTCCCCCTTTATAGGGAGGAATTACATCACTACGTGGAGGTCATGTCTATGACATCTGTTGGTATAAAAGTCTCGATGCATCGGGCCCCTGAAGGTCCATCCGTGGTTGACAACCCTAATGGTTGGATGAACAAAATAGAACTGTAATATCACTTTTTTTTAACATTGTATATAATGACATTAATCTAATTTCTTTGGTATGTTGCAGATAGTTCATATAATCTATTTTTCATGTCTTAATATATTTAAAAATGTCTTGGTGCAATTGATATTGCAAAAACACAAGAAAAAAGGGTCTCAGATGACACACACCATTGGAATTCTTAATGGTGTAGTATCATAAATAGATTAATCCTTTCACCGCCCTGTCGGGAGGGGTCAGGACCATTCCACTACAAGTTATACAAACTTTCTTCCAAATAGACACTACATTCCAGAGTCTGATATAATGTAATTTATTGTATATAGATTTGCATGAATATACATACCCAAGCTGATCGGCTAAGCATACATATGTTAAAACACTCTCAATCACACGGTCCAGTCTAAGTCCGTCAATTTCATGCTCACCCACAAGATGTAAAAACAGGTCCGTTAATGACAGAGACAAAACATACTGGCACCCGCCCAACTCAGATAACCCCGTTTTATGCTTCTTTCAAACCCACCCCATGTTGACTAACAGTTTGAGACCGTCCCCCCTGGGAAATATATTCGTTTCATGGTCTGCGGCGGTCTCTGCTGGTCTTATTTGAGCATTACAATTGGCCTTTGTTTGATATCGTAGTTTTAATGAAATACCATGATTCAATTATCTCAGAAACAGTCTGGCCATGGTCTGAACATAGTTATTCAATACATAATAATACAATTCTCAGATGGGATAAATAATACTAGCTGTAAGCTTTTTAATTGCTATTCACCACAGATATGTGTTTTTATAAACCAAGGACAACATCTTTCTTTTTGATTTGAAACATTATCTATAGTAACATATTGTTTTATACTAAATGGTTGTGGAGGAAGAAAGATAACTTATTTGTCAAATGTATTTTTATACTAAATGTTTGTTGCAGAATTAAAGGAAATGTTTTCCTTGAATTTACTAAACTCTATTAGTTGCTCAAACTGCACACACACACACACACACACACACACATTTCCAAGCCTCGGGCACCAGACGTTTTTAACGACTGGGCCCCAAGGCATTCCTTGGGGAGATACACACTATCTCTTCAGCCGATGTAGGACCATAAATATGTGAGTGTGTGAGTATGCAGGTGTGAATGGGTCCATTACCTCCTTATCGGGATATGTATGCAAATGCTTTATCACTCTGATGTTTAAGTATACAAATGTAACTGAAATAGTCTCTGGAAAATTCGGAATTGTTTTACCATATGGCTTTCTGCTGAGAGCAAGCTCTTCCCATCAATTCTCCAGCGTGTGGGTGCGTGCGCATGTCCTTGATTTACAAGTGTCAAGGATGAGATCATACTGTGTGCCTAGCTCGGGACAATCGCCCCCTGACCATGCTGATACAAATCATGAGCTTGTTTTTCTTCCTTGGCGAGAGTGTCTGCCCATGGATGCAAGGCCATAAATTTGATGTATGCACACTTGGGCCTTTTAGAGCTGTCTCTTCCAAGACACCCTAACACAGAAAAGCATGTTCTTATTGACACCATTGTTTCATACATAAGGTCCTACAGTGGTTTGTAATGATATATAATATAAATTTAATCTATATGTTTTTTTAATCTATATGTTCTCCAACCACGGCCAAAAGAGAAGATGCGCTAGAACAAAGAGCAGTGTGAACTTCACCTGGTCCCTTCAGAAGTGCACAGGAGTCATGGATTTTGTATCCCAGAATAAAGTTGGGCAACAGGTTCTGACTCTGGTTGATCTCCTCAACAGCCAGCCTCATGGTCTGTGCCCAGCGGAAAAATCTCAGGTTCAATCTGGACAGAAACATGCATACATCCAGAGTGAGGGGAAATGCAAGAGGCGGGGGTCTATGGATTTATGAATGTGATCATGAACCGGGGAGCAGGCGACTGAGATTGTGGACTGGAAGTGGAGGTAGCGTACTGTCAGAATGGTCGGTAGCCAATCGATAGACTCTGAAATGTTTATGAATCTGATAACACGCACACACGCGCATTCATGCACGTGTATATATAGACCTCAAATGGGGCTTGAACACCTGCCCTTTTTCTGTTTTTAAAAAATTAAAAAAATAAATCCTGTTTGCGCACAGCCTGCCCTGCCGAACAAATATATTGATTGAATCAAAATATCAGTTTGGGAGATTAGTACTCCCGGGCGATGCCCACTATCCTCACTCCCTCCTCGTTTCCTGCCACAGTGGCGAGCACTGTGTGGGCACCAAGCCTTTCTAGGCACTCAACAGTCGTGAGTCAGTCAGTGTGATGAGGTGCTTTGAGGCAGTCATCAGGTATGTGGCCAAACAAAGTATAAATATACTGTTCATTTTCGTTTTATATTGATATTAATGTGCTTTAGGAATTGCTTGACACTATTTGGCAAGTAAGATCTGTCTATGCTTGAACTATTTAACAGCTCTAAATGTGCCAACTAGCTCTCGTTAGTGTTGATACCTTTTTCTAGTAATGTGGGAATCAGTGGAATATGGTCGAGTTCTTGTGTCCCATCCATTGAACTTAAAAGAATGGTCCCATCGCACCGCAGCAGTTTTAATGTTGTCTTATTGTCTCGATAGCTAGTTAGCTAATGTAATACGTAACATGTGAGAATAATTCACTGAAATTGCGACCGCTAAAATTACAATAATTGACAAAACGGCAAATAAAACTCTATCTGAATTTATTTTATTTTATTTTTTGGGTGCAATATGGTTATTCGGCTAGCGGATAGCGATATATCAGTACTAGGAGACGAGTAGAAGAAGCATAGAACCATATACTGTATAGAAATGCGGCTCAGCTATTCTGTGACAGAGTGCAACCTAAATCTTTGGGGCGACTCGGGAGAATGACAGCGTGCGCAGCGAGTTGGATGGAACACGCTCCAATTTTGAATTAGGCTGCCTTTGAAGCCCTAACTTCTGAAAGGGTAAAGGTTTTAACCCGATCCACGTTTCCGCCCCATACTATAGTGGTAGATGTATCTGTCCCAAGTACAGTATTCATGTTTGTCTTAAATTATAAACTAGGCTACAGCTTTAAGAAAACCCGCAGGATTGATACTGCAGTGCAATACAATAAGAGGGTGCTATTAATAGCCCAAAGTGCTTACGACCCTGGC
The DNA here is from genome assembly GCA_022702515.1 of Ilyophis sp. 1 JC-2022. Classification (NCBI taxonomy): domain Eukaryota; kingdom Metazoa; phylum Chordata; class Actinopteri; order Anguilliformes; family Synaphobranchidae; genus Ilyophis; species Ilyophis sp. 1 JC-2022. Next base: position 116,348,162 of record CM040402.1, read on the forward strand.
CACAGCCACAGACTGTAAAATTCATAAAATGCACCATTTACAAGAAGATCATGCAGATATAGAGAGAAACAATAATATATTTTTTAAACATTGTACAAATAGGCAGAGGCGGTCTTACCCATTAGGCAAAGGTCGGCAATTGCCTAGGGCCCCATTAAATTCCTCATAAACGTCCCCCCCCCCAGTAATTAATTATGTCTTTCTAAAAATTAATGTGCTAAATGGCTTCAGAATGCCTAATTCATGAGTGTCTTAGTCACCCCCCCGCCCCCCCCCCTCAGTCCCCACTACATTGGACTGTTCCATGATGAGCCGTCTGTGGAAATGATTCAGTAGCCAATTCGTGTTTCTGCTCGGCGCGATTATTAAAAAGTGAAAATGAAGCCAAGCTACCCAAGCGGTGCTGAGAAAAGGAGGAAGCAGGAGGAAAGGAAAAAGTTTGTGGCAAAACTACCAAAGCTAACTACATTTTTCACGGCGGCTAGTAGTAGTACAGATGCCACTAATGAAGAGCAGAGTCAGTCTGAGACTGGTAGCACTAGCACTAGTGTTGTTAGCATTGCTAATGCTAGCGAAGAGGAGCTAACGTTACTAGGGATGTGTGCGTTTAGTCGACTTGCCGATTAAACGTTGCTACCCTCGCTAGTCGGCACCAGAAATACTAGTCGGTTAAACTTACTATTTTATTAATGTACACATTTAAATTACATATTGACATAATTTGCACCGAAATTTCATGTTTTCCTGGTCAAATGTTGCTTTATAAAAAAACAAGAATCCGTTACTAACAACGCCGGATTCAAAAAATAATTTAAAAAAACGAAGGAAAAAAACCAAACGCATTAGCCTGTTCGCCCTGCAAGTTAAACCAACGAGGTGGAAAGAGTAAGTAGGCCTATCGCGTTGTTGAATAGCCCAATAAAACGAATCTAATGTCACGTCGATCAGTCGGCCTAATTGTTATTTTTATTTCTAGTTCAATACACCGGCACTGAGTAATCGCAGGCCCAATAAAGGAGAGCCCTCTTAGTCACCAGTTCACGGACCAGTGTATTCGGTTATTTTGATGTGTTTTTTTTTGTGTTTTTTTTGGTGTCAGCAAACTGTTCTAGTGCTGTATTTTTATTTGTGTCCAAGTATGGAGTCTGTTTTACATATATACTGCCACTGTATTATCTATTGTAAGTCTGGAATTTTAATTTGCCTTACCAACGGGGTCTGCTGTACTTTTGATTTTGACATTTGGATTGAATATGCAGTCTAGTATTAGAGATAGGGGGTTGAACTTCATCACCTTCAATATTAAGGGCTTAAACCATCCAGCCAAGAGGAGAAAATGTATGTCTTTTTAAAAATCTAACAAGTGTGATATCGCCATGTTACAAGAGACACACTTGAAGGATTCAGACTATAAAAGACTGTGTGGCGGATGGGTGGGGCCAGTGTATGCGTCCTGTGGGACTAGCAACAGTAGGGGCGTTGTGATCCTTGTGAATAGGCACTTGCAATTTCATTGCATTAGAGAGATGTCAGATACCTCTGGAAGGTTTATAGCTATTGTAGCGGAAGTTCAGGGACACACGATCATTATTGCGAGTGTTTATGCGCCTAATGTCTACAATCCCAATTTTTCCCCTGAAATAGAAAATAGATTACATGAATTGGGTGACTTTCCTATAATTCTGGGTTGTGATGCAAATGACGTAATGGACCCTATTCTGGACCGCAAACCTCCACCTAAACGCCTTTTAAAGACAACTAATGGCCTCAGAGACATGTGCAAAGGGCTGGGTCTTGTTGACATTTGGCGAGTTCACAATCCAACTATAAATGATTTTACATTTTATTCACACCCTCATAATGTATTTTCTAGGATTGATTATTTTTTTCTATCACATGCTCTGGTCCCATCTACTACCTCATGTAACATAGGAAGTATTCTTTTATCAGATCACGCCCATGTCACATTAACAATTATTCCATTTATTAAAAGTAATAGGACACCTAGATGGAGACTCAATTCTAGCCTACTTCAAAATGCTTCTTTTAAAGAATATCTTAGGAACGAGATAAAGTTCTTTATTGAAACTAACTCAGTTAGCTCGCCATCTGCAGGAATATTATGGGAGACATTTAAGGCTTACATTAGAGGCCACATCATCCAACACGCATCATTTAAGAAAAGAAGTACAATGGCCAAACAAGCGGACCTTGAGAAGCAAATTGCGGCAATGGAGGTGGAATTTAAACAGGACATGTCCTCTAATAATCTAAGAAAGTTAGCTAAGCTAAAATATGATTATAACTCCATAATAACTTAGAAAGCAGAATTTGCTCTCTTCAGAGCCCGCCAAAAATATTTTGAGGAGGGGGAAAAGGCAGGACGGATGTTATCTAGATTTATTAAAATCAGAGAATCTGCATGCATCATCCCAGCAATTACAGATGGCAACGGCCAACTTCATCATAATACTAAGGCTATTAACGATGTATTTAGGAGTTTTTATGAAAATTTGTACTCTTCTGAGTGTAAGGTGGGAGAGGACGAAGTTGGTTCCTTTCTCTCCGGCCTTAACTTGCCTACCATTTCAGGGGAGCAATGTGAGTTACTTGAATCCCCCATCACTGCAGAAGAAATTGCACAAGTGATTACAAATTTGCCCAATGGGAAGGCGCCCGGCCTGGATGGTTTTACATCTGAATTTTATAAGGCATATGTAAATGAGCTTACACCCCTACTGCTCGACATGTACGAGGAGTCATTGGGGAAAGGTGTTCTTCCACCAACCCTTAATGAGTCTTTAATAACACTTATTTTGAAGAAGGGCAAAGAGGCCGCAGACTGTAAAAGCTATAGACCGATATCGCTGCTCGGTCAGGACCAAAAAATATTATCTAAGGTTCTAGCTAATCGACTTGAGGGAGTTGTTTGCTCTGTCATCCATCCAGACCAGGTGGGTTTTATTCACAAACGTAGCTTTGTAGATAATACCAGGCGCCTTATTGACATTATGTGGGCCGCTCAAAGTGAAAACTCCCCTATGGCAGCCATCTCGCTAGACGCTGAGAAGGCGTTTGATAGGGTAGAGTGGCTCTATTTATTCAAAACCTTGGAGGCCTTTGGCTTTGGTAAAAAGTTCATAAGCTGGATCCGTCTGCTCTATGCAAACCCACAAGCTGCAGTTTTATCAAATGGAGTAATTTCGGATCGGTTTAGTTTGCATAGAGGGACGGCCCAGGGAAGTCCTCTTTCCCCCCTCCTATTTGCGATAGCGCTTGAGCCCTTGGCTGAAGCCATACGCCAGGACCCGTCATTTCCGGGTATCGAGTTGGGTCAAAGGTCGCATAAATTAATGTTATATGCAGATGACATTTTACTTTTTGTTTCACAACCAGACCGTTCTTTGCCTGCTCTCCTGAAATTGGTAGACCTGTTTTCCAAAATCTCAGGCTATAAAGTAAATTGGGGGAAATCGGAATCTCTACCACTGACATCGTATTGCCCAAAATCTCTGTTCCGTCCAGGAAACTTTCAATGGCCTAATACAGGAATCACATATCTAGGCATTACCTTTCCACCTAATCTCCGCAATCTTGTCCAGGTTAATTTTGAACCATGTCTAAACAGGTTTAAAGCAGATATTGACAGGTGGGCCCCTCTCTATTTGTCTCTATGGGGAAAGGTTAATATTATAAAGATGAATTGTGTTCCTAAATTCCATTATTTACTCCAAGCCCTCCCACTAAACGTGCCAGGAGGATATTTTAAACAATTTGACAGACTCTGCAGGAAATTTCTCTGGGGGGAACAACGCCCTAAGATCAGCTTGCGGACTTTGCAGAGACCGGTTGATGCCGGTGGTTTAGGCCTACCTAATCTGTTGCTTTACTATTATGCTTTTGGACTCAGACATCTCGCCCACTGGACATTGCCCCCTGAAAGAGCCCCGCCCTGGCTCTCCATAGAATCCTCTCTTTTTGAGAAGTTGCCCCTGATTCACATAATTACATCTAGATTATCACAGGTCACTAAAACCCACCCTATTATTGGACATATGTGTTGGATATGGAAGAGAACATCCTCAATCTTAAAATCGGACCCTTATTTAAATGCATCAGCCTGTTTATGGCTTAACCATAAATTGCTGATTGATAAGAAACCTTTTTACTTGAGCTTATGGGTAGATAAAGGCATTATGGGACCTATATGAAGGATACGCACTTAAGTCATTTACAATATTAGTAGAACAGTATGATTTACCACAAAATCAGTTTTATAAGTACCTCCAGATCAGGCATATGCTTAATGGAACTATTTTATTTCCACAGCAAACTTTGGCAGGGTCCAATACTCTCACTAAAATGCTTGGTGCATTTGGTCAGGGCCACGAGGCCTCAAGATACTACTCCTCTCTATTGCATAATGTGGGAGGCCAGACTAACGGTCTTAAACAATTATGGGAGGCTGATCTTGGCTACCATTTCACAGAGGAGGAATGGGCTGCTGTCCTGAAAAATGTTAAGAAAATGTCTCGAGAGCTCAGGACCAGATTGGTCCAGTTTAAAATTGTGAACAGAGTTTATTGGACCCCCACAAGGCTTTATAAAGCCAAGTTGAAGGAGGACCCGTCATGCTGGAGATATGGAGAAACCTATGGGACTCTAATCCATCTTTTATGGTCATGTCCCAAGGCGCAAGACTTTTGGGCGGGGATCCATGAAAATATAAAACTTGTTGTGGGTCAGGATATCCCATTTTTGCCCAGTCTATACGTACTAGGTGACCCCTCCTCTCTCACCGATATCCCTAAAGCCCTAGCAAGTTGGGTTCACACAGCAATTATGTTGGGTAGGAAAATAATTGCCAAGGAATGGAAATCTGATAGTTTGCCTTTAAGTAGTTTTTGGTTTACTCAACTGAGTACAGTGGCAGCTTATGAAGAACTGTCTTACAAGCTACTGAATCGTTCAGACTTATATTATTCTAAATGGGGTATTTATATCGATTTAGTGACTAAATCGTGAGGATGTGGTGCGGAGCGATGTAAGTTCTAGCCTATTCCCCTTAAGTGCATTGCTCCTTTTTTTCTCTCATTTAACACAGTTGACCCTGTATCTACAATCCAGACTCAGATGCATATGACACAGTGGAAGATATGTCTCCATTTTCTAGGTTTTTCATTTTGTTTTCTTTTCTTTTCAGTTCTGTTCTTCTTTTTATTATGTTGCAATGGTAACTGTATATTTGTATTTATAATGTATGTATATCTGTGAGACATGTATGCATGTGTTTTCAAAAAGAATAAAAAGTTTGGTCATAAAAAATAAATTAAAAAAAAAGAATTTTACATACGTACGTGTTACATTCAACGTGTCGGAGCTCCACGGACATATGAAGCGTTCCTCTGTGCTGCCAGGACTGAGGAGGGACAAGAGCTTTTGCATTTTCGACCTTTGACCTCCCAAATGGCTCGCACCCTCCTGTGAGATAATAAGAAGGGTGCAAGCTGTATCTCTAACTCTGACGAGTGCAATGACCTGCAGGGCTGGGAGGAACTGTACCCAGAATGCACCACAAACCTCCGCTTAACGTCTTCTCTTGCGCTGCCTTTTTTGAACACAAGCCCGAAAATAAAATGGTTACTGTTCTTGAAAAAAAAAAAATATATATATATACGATTTGGTTATTGAAGAATGTGATTAACGGTTTCAAATTTCAGGGAAATTAGTCGTTAGGAACATCCCTAAACGATACCCATTGCTGCTGCTGGCAGTGCCAACCTAGATTGCTCCAGCAGCAATGATGATGATGATACATGCATCACAACTGATCTTTCTTAGATAAATAATGATTGAAAAGGGGTGAGAGCAAGGGATGTGTGAGGGCCCCATGCCTGTGTTTGCCTTGGGCCCCAAAATGACTAAGTCCGCCACTGCAAATAGGCCTAAGCATTCTGCATTTTCCATTGCTTACTGTAGGATACTGGCTATCTGATGCACTTTTGGCTTAGAAGACACCTCATTTTTGTTCTCCAAAATTTCTCGTAGCTATAAATATATTAATGAAACCAAATATCTTACCTGTAGGCAATGTGCAGCTACCACTGTGTTATGATTAGCCCTGAAGAGATTATTTTGTTACGTTTCACCAAAGTCCCATACAGTCAACATTTCCAGTGACCTATCCCATTTAGGGCTGAAATAACAACAGCAAACGTAGTCTGTAACACACACAGTGCTTTTGTACGTTTTGTTTTTTTTGTTAAACTTGTGGCTGTAGTGGTTCTCTGTGCCAGAAACACGGAGGAGAATGTTTGGAGGTCCAGATGCGACAGATAAGGAGTCTTAAAGTGTTCTAATGAACACCACAGAAATGGACAATAATCCGTAGTGGAAAGGGAGAATAATGAGAACACCAATAACCTCACGAAAAAGGCGAGGAACTCGATATGCGAGCAAAACAACCGAAATAAGCAGACACGCTTATCGAACTCCGTATGTGGAGCGAACGAACAAAGAAAATAAAAACTATAAGATCCCTTTAACTGGGACCAGAGCAGTTAGAGAGCTCGTAGGTAAGAGTGGTAAAACAAAGGAAATAAGCAGACACGCTTATCTTACTCCCGTTTGTGGAGCGAAATGAAAGGAAACAGAGAACTCAAAAGACCCTAACTTTTTGGGTAAGAGCACTCGTAAGTCAGAGTGTAAAACGAAAGAAACGAGAAAGCCTGTGCTCTGAAATGAGAGCGAAAAGAAACTTGCTTTCTTGCTAAACCCTTTCTTTTTAAACTAGCTTTCTAACTAATTTCCTATACCTTTTTACCGGCTCGAATGTTAAGTGGAATAACATGGAAGCAACGAGAGAGGCAGGAAGCGGGGTATAAATAGTGAGCGGAAATAAATGACTGGTGAACTCACTAATGATGAGGCGAAAGCAAAACCCGTAGCGGGACATAAGAAAATCCGATAGATTACCGGTAAACGACAAAAAAGAATACGAGAACGCGGAGATAAGGGAAGAAAGGCAAGATCCATGACAGTAGCTACACTACATTTTTTATTTGTGTTTTAGAGTGTTGTTTATTTATTTTTCTATTTGTGCACTATCGAAATAGCCTAAATGGTGTAATATTCAAAAAGCTTCAAAGACCTTTGATTTCTAAAACTCCTAAACACAACCCTACTGGTACTTTACAACCAAAGTCTACATGGGCTTTTTGTACTCCAAAAACTGTATTTACGGTAAAATGAATGCAACAAAATGTTCTACTTTACGAAATAGCCTACATACCGCCAAAACCAATTTCACTGCCAGGAAAAACCCTGAATGCATACATTTTAATATCTCTTAATTCCAGGCATATAATTATTTAATTATTTTCAAAAATCGCCAGACAAACTAAGCCAGAGCCAATGAATGTGAATAATTAGCTGAAAGAGGAAGATGAAAAACCGCCCAATATAAGAAAAAATAGCCAAAATAACAAGCCGCAAAACGTAACTTTTCCCGCACAATAACATGAAAACGAATTGCCTAATTAGGCTGGAATACGCCCAATCTGACCACATTGATCGCATACTTTGGAAGGGTGGGAACCATCGACTCTATAAAAATAGGTGAAATTACTGGGTGGAGCAAAGCAAGATGATAAACAGATTGTGCTTGTTGGGAAATCTGTAAATATATATGGAAATAAATAAGTAAATGGGGAAATATATTGGGAATATATACAGTGAGCACCATAATTCATTGGACAGTGACACATTTTTTGTTATTTTGGTTCTGTACTCTAGCAGTTTGAGTTTGAAAGGATGCAATGCCAATGAGATTGAAGTGCACTGTCAGCTTTAATTTGAGGGTATTTTCATCCATATCGTTTAGAAATTATCAATCCTTTTGTACATAATCCCCCCCCATTTTTGGGCATCAAAAAATATTGGACAGTTTAACATAATGTTGAATAAAGTAATCATTTTAAATATTTGGTCACATATCCTTTGCATGCTATGACTTCCTGATGTCTGTGACCCAACAATATCAAAAAACTCTTGATATCTTATTTTCTGGTACTCATACAAGCGATACTATAACCTCTCTGCATTTGAATGGATCTCTATGGGAATTGGGGGGTGTTTTACTAAAAACAAATATTCAGTAAAATATAAATGTGAAATTGAAATCAAAAAAATATTTAGTTTAAAAAAGAAAATTAGTTTAATCTTAGTTTCAAGACTAAAAACAAGACTAAATACTTAATTTTTATATAGATACCAAGTTTTGAGGTTTTGTCAGTATTTGTGCTGTATTCAGCCTGTGAACTCTGTAGCCAGTATAATACTAGATTTATTTAATCAGATGTTTGATCCACACGTGCTGCATGCTAATTAGGTATATTATTATGTATCCTAAAATGTAAAGAACATGTCAGGTCATATAGAACATATGACCTACAAGGATTTCTATAAATACTGATGGAAAAATAAGATTGGGGAAATTTCCGGGGAAAATGTATTGGTTCATGCTTCCTTGCAACAGTCATACTGTGGCAGAGTGTTCAGTGTGTAAAACAGGGGTCCAGTCCTGGAGCCCTCCAGTGTGTATGTAGGTTTCTGCTGCTACCAGTTACCCTGGTTCTACCTGCTAATTAGGCATATACACCAAAAACCGAATGACTCGTAGATTAGACCACAATAAAACACTACAATACAGGCATACAGCCACAAAAAACATTCCTCAGCAGTTGTTCATATCACAGAATTGATAGTAAATAGCAAAAATGTCAGATCATGTCAATAATTGGGCTAATTAAATAATTTAGATCAGAAGTTGTTCAGAAACACAGAAACAGATATGGCCCTCCTTACCCTTTCCTGTTTTTTGCATTAAAGTGATATGACGTCACTCTCGATGAGCCAGATTATTGACAGCTACATTCAAAGTAGGAAATTGTAGAGAACTGTTTTATAGACTGAAATAATGCTGTTAATATGGTTGCTGAAAGGCTAATTATGGCACAAAAAAATAAATGGTAAAATGAAGCGGAGTACAAGCTAGTGGAGCTACACTGAGGGGTTGTGTCTGATTTCACTATAGATTGAAGAAAATATATATGTTGACCATGAGTTTTTTGGCCTGCTGTGTAAACACAGCCTTAATCTGCCTGCTCCCACTTTTTTTTGATCCCACAGCCTTCTCAGTTGTATTTCTACCAGAATAAATCAACACACAATTCAAAATTCATACAAGAAATGAAAACCTGCATTGTTTTATTTGGTTACCACTCTTCCCATTAGATGCTGTTTGGAATTCTTCTCAGGTTTTAGTAAAATTATTAAACATTTTGGAGCAAATAGACACAGTAGTAGCCCAAAACTAGATGCTAGAATTGCAAAGATCTCCACAGCGACAGTGAACTTTCCAGGTGAGCTGACATAAGCTGGTATAAAGGCCAGCCACACTGCACAGAAGATCAACATACTAAAGGTGATGTATTTGGCCTCGTTAAAATTGCCTGGCAGCTTCCTGGCCAGAAAAGCCAGAATAAAACACAGAGCAGCCAGGAGCCCAATGTATCCCAGAACACACCAGAAGGCCTGTTCAGAACCTACACTACACTCCAGGATTATTCTGGAGCGGCTGTACTGGGTGTTTTTATTTGGGAATGGAGGAGCAGTGATCAGCCACACTGCACAGATTATCACTTGTATAAAGGTACAGAAAGAGATGACACATCTCTGCTGTTTGGGTCCCAGCCATTTCATGATGTTGTTTCCAGGCCTAGCAGCTGTAAAGGCAGCCAGCACCACCAGAGTCTTCCCCAGGATACAGGAGATGCAGAGTGAGAAAGTGATGCTGAAGGCAGTATGACGCAGCATGCAGGACCATGGTGTAGGCTCTCCGATGAACACCAGCGCACACAGGAAGCACAGAGTCAGAGAGAGCAGGATGAAGAAGCTCAGCTCTGAGTTGTTGACTTTGACAATCGGAGTGTTTCTGTGGTAGAGGAATACTGCCAGAACAGCGATGGTGAGACAGGCTCCCACTACAGCTATCACAGTCAGGGTCAGTCCCATTGCATCATGGGAGAGGTACTCAATCACTTTGGGTATGCATTCAGTTCTGGCTGCATTGGACCAGTAATCCTCAGGACAAGATGTGCAATCGATTGAATCTGAGGAACGACAGTAGAATAGTTCTTATAAGAAGAGAATGTTGCAGAGATTTTATGGTATATTAAATCACAACTTTTTGTATATTAAATCACAACTATTATCCACTCCGTATTTTCTTGTCGGACGGATCTGTTGTACCTAATTTTGGGGTGACTGAGGGATTTATTTCTACTTAAAACAATGTCTGTACCTCAACATGCGTTTTAAGAAATCAAAGCATCCGTACATTAAAAAGGAAAACCGTCTCATATGAGTGAGATAAGAGTGCAAGAACTCCTCCTCTATATCAAGATCCTTTTTTAAGGGATTATGGCAGAGTGGCTGGGTACGTAGTTTGAATGGCATTCGTAATGCCCAGCCCTGAGATCATTATCCTGCTTTTAGAATGGCTTACCAATACAAATCATAATTGTAATCAAAATATGCATTCAGAAAATATGCTATTCTAAACATTTCTTGTTAAAACAAGATAGTTAGAAAAATATTTTTTCACTATGGCAGTATGCCATAGAAATAATCACAAATACCGTTACCGTATTAACAATGTAGTGAGATTTGTATTTGTACAACAGAAATAGCATCTTTGGAATACTGGATCCTGTTAGTTGTTGTTAAGGGATTAAAAAAAGTATTTTCAAGGGATTCATCTTGGTGTATACATTAATGATTTTTGAAAAGATTTTGGTCAGACTACAAACATTCTTGTTGTAATGACATACTAAAATACAATCAGTTCAATGTTTACAATGTGAAGCAATGTTTCCAGTGGGCCAGCTTGTGTACTTTCAACAAAATGCTTATGTCTGCTAGTATGAAAAAGCCAACTTGAAATGAGCTTATGAGATCTGACTACTGTACCCACTAGCAGTCTGTGTGTCCATTTGATGTGAAGAGCACTCACCTGTCTTATTACTAATCTTCCCGCTGTCACATGGTACACAATCAAAGCAGCACAGAGGCTCCCCACGACGGACAGCCTTCCTGCTTCCTGGAGCACAGCTCTCACTGCACACAGACACCAACACCTGCACGAGAGAGAACACAGGCAGGTGTAACTACACAAACATTTACCTGTAAACGGGACTCATAGAACTCTGTATCTCTCTCTGAGACTCTTAATGCACCACACATCTAGCTGCCCATTTTCATGGCCCAAGAGGCCAGGTGTCACAGAAAGACATTTGCCTGTCCGTCAGAATTTAATGCATGTATATGAAATGAACACACAAAAAACATGCTAAAACATATAATACAATCTATGGCAGTGCATTATAACATTTTATTTCAATGTAGTAATTGAACACATTTCAGTGACAGACTGCAGGTTTGAGTTCCAGCTTTGAAAGATTTGGTTCTTGTTGACTACCTGCTGATCAATGTTGATTTGATGCTTTCACTTCAGATTTGCACTTTTCTCCAATTTACCCTAAAGAACATCAACAGAGGGCATCGCATGTACTGAAATACACATTGTGTGCAGCTTGCCTCTCTCTGGTGGCCTGTCCACACAATCGCCTCCTCTTGGATGAATAGCTCCTTCCCAGCCTCCTTTGCACCAGCAAACCTTCCCACATTGACAAACTCGAAATTACCAGCTGCGCCTTTTTGCCAGTTGATCACATCATATGATGGAGCTACATCCCCATTTTCATCAAAATTCACCTCCTCTCCAGAAATAGTAAAGGAGACCTCCTGAATATAGTGCTGGAGCTTTGAAATTAAAATAAGAAAGAGAAAATGAAATTATTTTACAATTCCTTACTTTCATCGATAAAGGAAAATATTCCAGATCATAGTGTAATTGTCATATAATGTAAACGTAGGCATGATTTTTGTTTGGGCTACTGACTTTGAATGTAAAGAATAAAAATGGCTATTGGAGAGAATAAAGAGGGAAATGATAATGATAGTAAGTTTTGACTTTTAACATTTATCTGTATATGCATACTACATATTAAGGAACAAAATACTTTAGTATATTTAAAAATAATTTCTAAATGATTATTGCATTATAGGCTGACACTGTAATGGTATGTTTATATCATTTCATAAATTAATGTTAAATTGTGTAGTTCTGTGTAGGTGGCTTGCAGTGTTATTGATACATTAGTGTGCTTTTTGAATTCTGAATCACAATGCTTAGGAATATTTACAGAATGTTTTGACACAGAAAGTTATGACATTGAAAATTCAAACTGTAATTTACGCATACAAGTAGAGGGTGTTTTCGGACACTGGAGTATTTTGGTTTTCTTTGAAACTCCTCATGATGATTGTAAAATAATTTTACCAGCCAGTGAATTCTGTCATGGCCAATGTGTCATATCTCACCAAATTGTCTTTAATGTAGGCACTGTCAAATTTTTCTAATCCTGCGCTGTTGTAATGCAGCAATCAAATTTATGCATTTAGTTTCACTGGTTGTATTACCTGTATATGTATGTACCATTAGGAAAAACATCAAAGGAAATTACAAGGTTCATACTGTTGCTGCAAACATTCAGTTATAGCCTTTATGACTCAGAAATAAAACAATAAATTTAACTGCTGCTTTAGGTAAACATACAGATGTTAACTGTAGCTTTTATGAATCACTCTGTAATTTATTACGCAAAATGAGAATGTTACCTTTCTCAAATAATTAGAATTTATGTTACATATCATGAACTGAGATATACAGTCAAGCTGGAAAGTCTGCCCACCCCTTTCACCTTCTCCACGTTTTATTACATTACAGACATATTCTACAATTGATTCAATTTTTGTCACAAAATTCTACACAAAATAGCCCATAATGACAAAGTGAAAACATGTTTTTAGAAATTTTTTCAAATGTATTAAAAATCGAAAACTGAAATTTCTCATTTACATAAGTATTCATACCCTTTGCTTTAACATATTTTTAAAGTATCATATTTAATATTTGGTCGCATATCCTTTGCATGCTGTTACTTCCTGAAGTCTGTGACCAATCAACATTAAGACTCTCAATATCTTATTTTCAGGTACTGTTACAAGTGATACTATAAACTCTCTGCATTTGAACTGATCTCTATGAGAATTGGGGGGTGAGACTAAATTCAGCTGTAAATTACGCTGGTACAGTATGGAACACATGACTGGCGAAATGGCTGTACGTCATCAAGGGTCTAAGGTATCAAACGAGCCCCAAAGCATCACTCTGCAGACAGATATGGAGTAGATGTGGATGGATCCCTTTAACGATTGTTTCTCCTGGCTTTTTTCCCCATCGAGTTCTATAGCAAAATGAGTCAGGAGAAATAACCCTTGCAGTGATCCACATCTACTCCATATCTGGCAACAGAGTGATGGTTTGGGGCTCGTTCGATAGCTCAGAACCTTGATGACTTACAACCATTTAGCCAGCCATGTGTTCCATACTGTACCAGTGTAATTTACAGCTGAATCGAGTCTCACCCCCCAAATCCCATAGCGATCCATTCAAATGCAGAGAGCTTATAGTATCGCATGTAACAGTACCTGGAAATAAGATATTGAGAGTATTTTGATGTTGATGGATCACAGACCTCAGGAAGTAACAGCATGCAAAGAATATGTGACCAAATATTAAATATGATACTTTAAAAATATGTTAAAGCAAAGGGTATGAATACTTATGTAAATGAAAGATTTCAGTTTTCGATTTTTAATACATTTGCAAAAATTTCTAAAAACATGTTTTCACTTGTTTGTCATTATGGGCTATTTTGTGTATAATTCTGAGACAAAAAATGAACTCAATCTATTGTAGAATATGTCTGTAATGTAATAAAACGTGGAGAAGGTGAAAGGGGTGGGCAGACTTTCCGGCTTGACTGTAGGAAAACGCAAAATGCTGCTGTTAATCTTGCATACATTACTTGATTTTTTATTGTTTATTTATTTAAACTTTTCATGTGATCACCTGCCATGGTTGAATGTTTGTGGCATCAGCACATGAGGAGTTGTGGAAGGGCCCATTCCCAGGTTTACAGCTGATGAGGCTGTGCAGGGAGTGAGCGATGGCGTACACGGCTTTGTACACGTTGTAGGAAACACGAGTGCTGGAGGTGTTCAGGTAGGCAGAGTGCTGCTCCTGCAGGGGCTCCAGCCCTGTACAGGGGGGCAGCTGGGAGGAGCCCTGGGTGCTGCTGCTGGGGGGGTAGAGAGAGCAACCGTACAAAGTACCCCACAGCTCGTGCACCAGGGGGTTACTGGGGTATCTCAAAGGGTTTACACTCATCAGATAGTCTCTTAGGCCTGGTACCTGACCCTGCCGGACGGCAAACCCAATGGTACCTCCTAGAAAAGGATAGAACTCACTACTTGTGAACAGTGAGGATGTTACCCAGGCTTCACTGGCAATCCACTGGATCTCTGTGATGTTCTGATCTCTGTAGTCTTTCAAGAAGGGGGAGAGCTCGCCCTCAGAAACAAACACCACAACAACCCTCGCAGAGGAGTGTTTCATAATGTTAAGGATTTCCTGTACTCTCTCCTGATTGTACACTTTGGGGATCATTTCATGGTACGCTAAACACACACCAGTGTTTTTTATTTCTCTCATCAATCCCTGAAGAGCGAATCTGCCATAATCATGGTCCTCAAGGACGACACCAACCCACGTCCAACCAAATTTCTGCAGGATGCGTGTGATGGCTTTCACCTGATAGTCGTCATTTGGAATAACTCTGAAAAATGTTGGGAATTCATTCTTGTTGCTGAGACAGGAACATGTTGAAGCATAACTAATCTGAAAAACAGAAAATCCACCTTCTTTTTTAACGTGAAGCACATCCAAGTTGGTCTTTATTATTAATTGTACTATAAGTATGTTACGATGATGCAAGATTTATTTCACACTCCTCACATCCCTGAGGCTGAAATAAAGCCTGGGCATTAGCTAGATGCTCAGGAAACCCTGCACAATGGCTCATCTTCAAAAAACTTAGAAATAAATGTATTTCATCTGTTAAGAAGGCTGAATGTGACTATTATATTGCTTCACTAACTAGTTCATACAATGACCCAGCGAAGTTCTGGAAAATTGTGAATGCCAATAAAAGGCTCAACTCCTATTTCCACTCACTTGAACTCTGATGATCAATTAATTACTGGGCAACATGAAATTTGTTCTGCTTTTAATAGCCATTTTATTGATGCTGGCCATCTTTTCGATAAAAAAATTGGAGATCGACAGAGTACTATGGCAAACAAAGAGCCTCCTCCCGTAGATGATTTATCCCATTAATTAATTTGTGGTTCAGTTGATTCCTCTCAAAATGCTACGGATGCTTCACATTTCACCCTGAACCACTTTGCTCTATCTGAGGTTTACGATGTAACAACTATCGCCCTATTTCCAAATTGTGTTGTCTGGCTAAAATCCTGGAATCCCTTCAGATGATCTTTCTGAAAGATATCAGTGTGTAAAGGTTGGTGATGTACAGTCTGAATGTTTACATGTAATTAAAGGTGTCCCTCAATGGTCAGCACTGGGTCCAGTTCTGTTTTCATTTTATATAAATGATATTGTCAATTCTTTAAATAATTTTAATGTTCACCTGTATGCAGATGATACTCTTCTCTGTTGTTTTTCTATTCAGCAGGCTGCTGAAATTCTGCAACAAGCTTTTGTCGCTCTACAAGAGGCCCTTATTAGTCTAAAACGGTAAAACTAATTATATGCTGTTTTCTAGAGCAAAAAAGAACATATAAATACTATGACAATATCCAGATCTGCACATTAAATGGTACGCCTATTAAAAAAGTCTATCTGGGAATTTATCTGGGCATTTATATTGATGATAATTTTACCTTTAAAGCCCATATTGATCTTTTTGTAAAAAAGTTGCGGATAAACCTTGGCTTCTTGTACAGAAACAAAGCTTGCTTTCCCATGTCTGTTATAAAGAGGGTTGTGGAATCCATTCTCCTCCCTGTCCTAGACTATGGTGACGTAATTTATAGAAATGAAGCTGCTACCACTCTCAAACCCCTGGACGCCATTTACCATTCAGCTCTGAGATTTATATCTGGTGATAGTTATGATACACATCATTGTACCTTGTATAGCAAAGTTCAGTGGACCTCTCTTTATGTGAGACTGCATTTTAATATTCTTATCTACAAAGCCATTATTTTAAAACGTCCAATATACCTCTCAGGACTTCTTGAAAGTTAGTAGTCATTTTACCCGCTCACAGGACTGGCTGGTTCTCCACATTCCTCAGGCTGCCACAGTTCATGTTCAAACTGCTTTCAAATGTTGTGCACTGAGGATCTGGAACAACCTGCAACTAGACTCTCTTATTAGTTTGGATCATATTAAATCTCTTATTTTATCTATTGCTGAATTTGAATGTAAATGCTTTTAGTTGAGACAATCTAATTCTCCTATCTCTCATTTATGTTGAATGTAATTGCTTTAACTGACATTGTCTATTCCTGTTTAATTTTCACTTTCTATCTTTCTTTATTAAAATAGTTAATCGTTAATTGTACCTTGGCACCATTGAAAATGAGGGTGCACACCCTCAATGTGTTCTCCGAGACAAATAAAGAATTTTAATTTTTATTGTTTGGCACCATCTGAACAATAATAAAACGTCACTGATTTTGTAGTTCCAAACAAATGTTATTTTGAATAAGTCTGTCTGACAAATTAATCTGTCACTTAAATTGGCTTACTATTTATTTTACTACATTAAAATGTAATACATTTATACATTTTAATTATTTTAATAAAATTAATAAATACAGGCTTATCATGTGAAAGCATATGCTATCAAAAATGCGATCAAGGATATATTTCCAGTGATTTTAACTTTTTCTGTCAAATGTGGTCAAAACCGAACACACCTAATCTTCTGGTCAAATTCTAGTGATTACACTAAAATAGAGACAGTGGTGGTTATGATCCATTTATGGAAATAATTCTCTTCAACAATTTGGAAAAATGTGATATTATATTATAGCTACAATGTGAATAATTATAAACTGCAGAACCTTTGGGATGTAACACTGCTTTTCACAACACAGTATTAATTATTTAATCTGCAGTACACTGTACACAACTGTGTACAGATGACACATAATAGACATAGTTGACACTATATTCTGTTAGTATCTAGACTACTTATCATTGTATACTAGTCTCACACTTGTAAATGTAAGGAAAATAGACATATCCATTAATAATAAAAAAATGGAGAAATGTAACGTCATGAACAGTGCCTCAGCTGAAGATGAAAGTAGAAAGTAGGATAAAAAGTACTTCATCTTAACAAAACCATGGATTTAATCCAGAAGTATATCTATTATGTTTATTCCAAATGACCTCTATTAATTCATTTTAGTCTAATAGGAAATACATACCATTGGAATTCCGAAGGGCTGCAGAGTTCTGGAGAGAACAATAGACTGTGCAGACCCAGTGTCTCCAACCACAGCCAAAGGATGAGATATGGCAGAACACACAGTGCTGGAGGATGTCCTTGGTCCGTTCAGAACTGCCAGAACCGCTGCCTGCGCTGTCACAGGGGTTGAGCAGGAGTCATGGATCTTGTATCCCAGAGTGAAGTTAGGCAGCAGGTTCTGTCTCTGGTTGATCTCCTCAACAGCCAGCCTCATGGACAGGGCCCAGCGGAAAGACCTGGCGTCAAATCTGTGTAAAAACCAACAGCAGAATGTGATGTTTGTTGGAAAAATCTTTGTTGGAAAAGATAAAAGTTTTGCATGCACATCAGAGTAACCATGGCCTCACCCCCAACATTGTGAATCAGCTGGTTTGTAAGTGAAGTTCTGGTCTGGGGGCTCAACCCTGTAATGCATGGGAAAAATCCCTCCGATGATGAAGTCTCCATCAGCCTGGAAATCTGGATCAAAAGTGCCCAGCAGAAAACAGACTGGGGCAGGGATCGGGCTGGGGGGAGGATCGGGCTGACAGGAGTGACAGCAGAGAAGTGATAAAATAAAGACCACATCGCCACCAACAGAGGAGTCATCTTCACCCAGGCTGATCCCGCACACTGCGGTCATGAGTCAGAAGCAGTATTTTATTCACCAACTAACTCTGTGCATCTCATTATTTTCTGTATCTCATTAGACTCCACCAATAGCAAGGAAAGCATGTGACATCACAACTCTGCATTCCCCAAAGACAAAGTCACTGACTGAGATGAGCCCTAGCCCTATGTTTTTTTTTTTCATTTTTTCAGAATTTTTTTCCCCATTTTTTCCCAATCGGTATCCAATTATCCACCCTATAGCTAGCTATTCAAATCCCTGTGTAGCAACTGCTTGAGAATTTGCTGCTACACAATCCTGGTAGGAAGTAGGAAGGCAGGCACCACATACTCTTCAGGGCGTGACTGACTTCTGAACGACTCCTGATCTTGATCCCAACTTGCCCAAGGCCGCTTTGTGCACGACGATCCCCTGACGATTCCCTACCCCCACTCAAAAGATATTTGCTGTGCACAATAATGTGAGGGGAGATTGCTGTGCTTTGGCAGAGGTCTGCACTCTACTGATTGCATTATTTTCTAGTTCTTTCTGTTCTGCAAGTATGACAGAGTTAAAGGGTAACAAAACACTAAAACCACTTATTTTAGATGAGAACTGATACATTTGTTTTTTGATTGATCCTGGTCCAAATCTTGATAAATTACTGCAGTCAGCGCAAAAAAGCATAAACTTTAAGAATCTGGCTCAAAATCTGTCTCTAGTGGTAAAATGTTAGGTACTGTTCAATCTGTGATTGGCCAGAAATGTCTTTGCTTACGTATTCCTCCATCGGGGACAAAATAGAAACCTGTACAGCTACGCACTGATGTTTTGGAGCAAGGGCGGGCTACGCCCCAGCTATAAAAGCGAATCTCAGTGGTTGATCTGCGTGCCGTGGACGGGGAGATGAGACAGGAGAGAGAGAAAGCGAGCGAACAAGTTATATATATAGCTAGCTTACAGTTTAGAATTTTTGAATAGTCTAGTCATTTATAGTAACCTATTTTTGGTATATTTTTTATAGTTAGCTCGTTTTTCAGTCTAGCTTAGCAAGTAGCTAGCTAGTTTTTTTTTTTTTAAGTACGTTCACCTGTTCCTCTCCATATTTAGTCTCCTCAGTTTCTTTCTTTCACTGCCATTTAGTTGCATTTGTCAGCTCCATTTTGACATTCCCTGGCCATCTTTGTCTGTTTGCTTATTCGCTCCTAACTGGTTTGTTTTTCTTGATTCCTCGCTCCAGCCCGTCCAGCCTGCTTCCCGTCCCTGCTCGCTCCTGTCCCATCTCCTGCCAAGCCTAATTAGTTTCGCCAACCCCGTTTCCAGCCCCTCACTTAGCTTTCCCTGTTCCCTTTGCTTTGTTTGCTCTTGTGCTGATATAAATTACTCTTTGTGGAGTCTTTTTGCCTGAGTTTGTCTCCTGCATTTGGGTCCTTACCATAACTCCATAACATTGCAGGACCTAAAACAAAGATTCAAATTAAAAAATTAAAGTTTTCAAACGTGGAAAAAAGGTTTGAACAATATTCAAACATATATCTTTTAACAGCCCTATTGTGAGGTCCCCGTGTTCCGTCCCTGGTTTTCTCCTCATCTCACAATTGCTCCTTGTTCTTGTCATGCTTGTTATTGTTCTTGTTGTTTTGTCCATCTGCCCTGGTCTTGTCCAGTCTTCAGTTCCCCTGGCGGCTCTCCTCCAAGGCTTCCTCCTTCCTCCATGTTTTCTTCCTGTCCCATCTGAGTTCCTGATCCCCTGGGCCGAAGTGCCTGATCCCCCAGGCCGAAGCGCCTGTTCCTGTCCGCGGCACCCAGCAGTGTCTATGGCACCCCTGCGGCCTCCGCGCTGGTACCTGCCCACAGGCCCCGCGCCTGTTCCCGTCCGTTCCTGATCTTGGTCGCCCGCACCCATTCTGAGCTACGGACTACTGATGTTCCAGTCCAGTCCCTTTCCCTGTCTTTCTCCGGTCGGTCTGGTTAATGCCCAGGCACTCCCCTCCCGTCTGGTTCCTGACCTGGACGGCTCCTGCCCGTCTGGCCCGTCCAGGTCATCCCTATCGTCCAAGTTCCTGACCCGTCCAGTTCCTGCCTCATGTCTGTGTCATGCCTGTTTCTATCTTGACCCTGCCTATGTCCCATTAAATGTACTCCCCGGCTGAGTTTTTCCCGGAGCCGTCTCTGAGTCTTGCATTTGGGTCCCGGCCCCTTACGAGAACGTAACATCTATTGTGCGATAATTAAATTTTTAAATAAATAGATTTTAAGTGATCTGTCAGGCCCATTCATATGGGATAAGTAATATCTGTAATTTGGATCACATGGGATTCCTCTGCAAGCATGTGGACCCAACTTCAGACAGGAACTAAAAGTATTGCATCACTTCCTAGGTGCTACTTCTTTTACCCTAGCCTAAAGTTAGGGGAAAATTATTATAAAATGCATTGGTTCCCTCTAGAAACAATAATACAAATTAAAGAGCGAGAAAATAATAGATGGTTTATCCCAGTAACCACCATGGCCCAAAGGGTTAATGGGGAATGATTTTGGCAAAAATGTTAGCCATTGCTAAAAAAATCTCCCATTCCTTTCAAGGGGGCACAATTTTCACATTTTTTCATTGCTAAAAAAAATCTTCAAAATGCAGAGAAACAGGCTGTGTCTGACTCAGAGCCCTATCTACTTCGTCTTGTGTAGGCTACTGTGTACTAGCATACTGTATACGTCTTACTGTAGGCCAGGGGTGTCCAATCTTATCCGAAAAGGGCCGGTGTAGGTGCAGGTTTTTGTTTTAGCCCAGTACAAAAACACCTGATTCTAATTATCAATGTTTTGATTGAAGACCATGATTAGTTAATTAGTTGAATCAGGTGTAGTAGTGCTGGGCTAAAACAAAAAACTGCCCCCACACCGGCCCTTTTTAGATTGGACACCCCTGCTGTAGGCTAGTTTAGTGACATGCAGTATGCAAAAAATATCTTCCATACTATTGTCAGCAAAAACAAGGAAATAAGTATATCATCCGGGTATATTAAGAACTCTATATTTTCAGAATTGGCGTGTACTGAACAGCTTTTTTAAAAATAGTATACTCAACTGGCATACTCAATAGTAGGCAAGTGTGCTGATTCGGACACAGCAACAGACTTATAAAAAGGCACTGGTCCTCATCACTGGTCACACATTCTCCCGTGTTTGAGATTAAATCTTTGCTAGAAATTTAGTTATCCTTGACAGAAAAAAAGTCTGATGAAGATGCTATTTTTTTACACCTGTTATTTTTCAGATATACTGAATGTATTGTCAGAATCTTGGTATAATTGTGTTGGCCGTTGAAAACTGTTCTGTGAAAAAATGTACATAAATTCATGTGGAAATATTAAAATTTATAAATAAAATATAGGTAAATAAATGACCTATTAGAAACAGGATTTTAAATGAATTGGCTAAATAATCAGTCCAGAAAACATTGAGTGCCCTCACATGCAAAAGTGGATAAACTAATGTATTCACTTCTCTAGTTGCATGCTTCCTCTGCATATATTAAAACTCATTACAAAAATATGAAACTTCAATATTTTATTTGTTAGTTAACCTTCCCATCAAATTTTGTTTAGTGTTTTTCTCAGGTTTCAGTAAAATTATGTAACATTTTGAAGCAAATAAGCACAGCAGTAGCCCAAAACTAGATTCTAGAATCTCCACAGCTACAGTGAACTTTCCAGGTGAGCTGACATAAGCTGGTATAAAGGCCAGCCACACTGCACAGAAGATCAACATGCTGAAGGTGATGTATTTGGCCTCATTAAAATTTCCTGGCAGCTCCCTGGCCAGAAAAGCCAGAATAAAACACAGAGCAGCCAGAAGCCCAATGTATCCCAGAACGCACCAGAAGGCCTGTTCAGAACCTACACTACTTACTTACTTACTCCTCTTCATCCCCTATGGGACATAAGGCTTCAATGAGCTTTCTCCATTTCGTTCGGTCCTTGGCAGCATGTTGCGCCTCTCCCCATGACAGGTTCATCTTTTCCAGTTCCTGTGTCACAGTTCTGCGCCAGGTGGTTTTGGGCCTCCCAGGAACCTACACTACACTCCAGGATTATTCTGGACCTGTTGTACTTGGTGTTTTTATTTGGGAAAGGAGGAGCAGTGATCATGCCATGCAAATTATATGCAACCAAATATTTTAAAAAAAAATTATTCTATATATAAATGCAGTGGTGCCAATAATTGTGGCACACATGGTTTTGTTAAAAATAATTATTTCTTGATGAGGGATTTTTTATTAATTTACTTCAATTAAAGGTAGGATTTTTCAAATTTTTTCAGTGTTAAGCTAATTCACTTTACCAGGGGTGCCAATAATAGTGGAGGGCACTGTATGTGACAGGTGCTGGTAAAACGGTGCACAAGTACCACAGGGTCATTTTTCAGTTTTTTAGTTTATGAAAGTACAAATCCTGAGCTTTCAAATGATGCTTTCAAATCATACACTGCAATATGCAAATATTTGAAGAAGATATGCTTCTTCGACTGTTGGTACACCTTAAAACAATTTATTGAGAAAACAGCTCTCAAATATTTGCAAAGAGTCACACCTCAGGCTGGCAAACTTAATGGGTGTGCCGTGAACAGTGGCTGGCCAACCCCACCCCCAACCACTCCCCCACGAGAGTATATGTCAGTATCTGTCACTGGCTGTCAGCTGTAGCTAAGACAGCATCCAACCACAATCATTCCAACCACAACTGCAATCCCAGTCTTGTTTCTTCATTAGGAATGTTTCAGGGTTAGAGGGATCATTTAGCCTCTTAAGTCACATTATGTCTGAAATAGCTATGCATGCCATGAATAATAAAAAGTACCATGTTCACATTGTGCTATATTACAAACAATTACATAAAGAGGTAGCAAAGGTTTTTTAACTGCGGCACACGGGGCTCTCTGCCTGGAAAGAGCGGCGGAGCTGCAGGCTGGGGCTCAGGAGGTGGTGGAGGTTGACTGGTGTGGGCCCTCGGGAGGGGCAATTGAACCGTCATCTGGCCAATCATGGTGCCCATCTGACTCACTTAGTCCGAGACATTTCTCAGGGTCTCCTGGATGTTTTCTCCTGGAGGCCATGTTGGTCGATTAGTGCACCCTGACAGGCAAGAGCATGGTGGAACTGCTCCGAGTTGGCTGAGTCCATCATTAGGCCAGTTCGTTCTGTTAAGGTTCCTGATCTGAACTGGACTCAAATGCACAAAATGACTCAGCAACAGAACTGACAATAAGCTCACAAAGAGTGTTTATTTGCTACAGCAAACTCTTGTAGCGAGGGGAAGAAACTGAATCCTGGGTAGGGCAGAGCCGGAGGGCAGAGCGAGATACGAGAAGCAGGGAAGCAAGGACCTGGATGGCGACTGAATCCTGGGTAGGACGTAGCAGGGGCAGAGCGAGATAGGAGAAGCAGGGAAGCATGGCTTGGAACAGGCCAGATACAATAGAAAGGCAAGAGTAAGCGTTAATTCAGCAAGACAAGACTTAGACCGACTTCCAAACTTGACATGACAATGAATAAGACTTAACGAACTGGCAACAAGACAAAAAACAACGGGAGAATATATAGTGTGGTAAATGAGATAATGAGTGATTGCAGCATGAGAATGTATGCAAGAGTGATTGAGTGGTAACAAGGGCATGAGGAATGAAAACAGGGAAGGAATGGGCAAACAAGAAGGAAAACCACGCCAAACCTGCAAAACACGGAAGACATACGGAAACGTAAAACATGAAAAGCGACGTTAGAAACAGGGGAAAACAGCACGTGCTTATCACTGCCTTTGGAGGACGATAAGAATCGTAGCCCCGACCGACGCCACAAGGCGTTAGTGGGATTCGCACAAGATACAAACAGTCTCACGTCTCTACTCTGCATCGGCGAGAAAAATTTATTTCTGCATTGACGCTCCCCCTTTATAGGGAGGAATTACATCACTACGTGGAGGTCATGTCTATGACATCTGTTGGTATAAAAGTTTTGATGCATCGGGCCCCTGAAGGTCCATCCGTGGTTGACAACCCTAATGGTTGGATGAACAAAATAGAACTGTAATATCACTTTTTTTTAACATTGTATATAATGACATTAATCTAATTTCTTTGGTATGTTGCAGATAGTTCATATAATTAATTTTTCATGTCTTAATATATTTAAAAATGTCTTGGTGCAATTGATATTGCAAAAACACAAGAAAAAAGGGTCTCAGATGACACACACCATTGGAATTCTTAATGTTGTAGTATCATAAATAGAATAATCCTTTCACCGCCCTGTCGGGAGGGGTCAGGACCATTCCACTACAAGTTATTCAAACTTTCTTCCAAATAGACACTACATTCCAGAGTCTGATATAATGTAATTTATTGTATATAGATTTGCATGAATATACATACCCAGGCTGATTGGCTAAGCATACATATGTTAAAACACTCTCAATCACACGGTCCAGTCTAAGTCCGTCAATTTCATGCTCACCCACAAGACGTAAAAACAGGTCCGTTAATGACAGAGACAAAACATACTGGCACCCGCCCAACTCAGATAACCCCGTTTTATGCTTCTTTCAAACCCACCCCATGTGTGCTAACAGTTTGAGACCGTCCCCCCTGGGAAATATATTCGTTTCATGGTCTGCGGCGGTCTCTGCTGGTCTTATTTGAGCATTACAATTGGCCTTTGTTTGATATCGTAGTTTTAATGAAATACCATGATTCAATTATCTCAGAAACAGTCTGGCCATGGTCTGACCATAGTTATTCAATACATAATAATACAATTCTCAGATGGGATAAATAATACTAGCTGTAAGCTTTTTAATTGCTATTCACCACAGATATGTGTTTTTATAAACCAAGGACAACATCTTTCTTTTTGATTTGAAACATTATCTATAGTAACATATTGTTTTATACTAAATGGTTGTGGAGGAAGAAAGATAACTTATTTGTCAAATGTATTTTTATACTAAATGTTTGTTGCAGAATTAAAGGAAATGTTTTCCTTGAATTTACTAAACTCTATTAGTTGCTCAAACTGCACACACACACACACACACACACACACATTTCCAAGCCTCGGGCACCAGACGTTTTTAACGACTGGGCCCCAAGGCATTCCTTGGGGAGATTCACACTATCTCTTCAGCCAATCTAGGACCATAAATGTGCCCCATGTGAGTGTGTGAGTATGCAGGTGTGAATGGGTCCATTACCTCCTTATCGGGATATGTATGCAAATGCTTTATCACTCTGATGTTTAAGTATACAAATGTAACTGAAATAGTCTCTGGAAAATTCGGAATTGTTTTACCATATGGCTTTCTGCTGAAAGCGAGCTCTTCCCATCAATTCTCCAGTGTGTGTGTGCGTGCACATATCCTTGATTTACAAGTGTTGAGGATGAGAATGTTTATGAATCTGATAACACGCACACACGCGCATTCATGCATGTGCATATATAGACCTCAAAGGGGGCTTGAACACCTGCCCTTTTTCTGTTTTAAAAAAAATAAATAAAAAAATAAATTCCTGTTTGCGCACAGCCTGCCCTGCCGAACAAATATATTGATTGAATCAAAATATCAGGTCGGGAGATTCGTACTCCCGGGCGATGCCAACTATCCTCCCTCCCTCCTGGTTTCCTGCCGCAGTGGCGAGCACTGTGTGGGCACCAAGCCTTTCTAGGCACTCGAGAGTTGTGAGTCAGTCAGTGTGATGAGTTACTTTGAGGCAGTCATCAGGTATGTGGCCAAACAATGTTTAAATATACTGTTCATTTTCATTTTATATTGATATTAATGTGCTTTAGGAATTGCTTGACACTATTTGGCAAGTAAGGTCTATCTATGCTTGAACTATTTAGCAGCTCAAAATGTGCCAACTTGCTATCGTTAGCGTTGATACCTTTTTCTAGTAATGTGGGAATCAGTGGAATATGGTCAAGTTCTTGTGTCCCATCCACTGAACTTTAAAGAATGGTCCCATCGCACCGCAGCAGTTTTAATGTTGTCTTATTGTCTCGATAGCTAGTTAGCTAATGTAATATGTAACATGTGAGAAGAATTCACTGAAATCGCGACCGCCAAAATGACAATAATTGACAAAACGGCAAATAAAATCCTATGTGAATTAATTTTATTTAATTTTTTGGATGCAATATGGTTATTCGGCTAGCGGATGGCGATATATGAGTACTAGGAGATGAGTAGAAGAAGCATAGAACCATATACTGTATAGAAATGCGGCTCAGCTATTCTGTGACAGAGTGCAACCTAAATCTTTGGGGCGACTCGATAGAATGACAGCGTGCGCAGCGAGTTGGATGGAACACGCTCCAATTTTGAATTAGGCTGCCTTTGAAGCCCTAACTTCTGAAAGGGTAAAGGTTTTAACCCGATCCACGTTTCCGCCCCATACTATAGTGGTAGACGTATCTGTCCCAAGTACAGTATTCATGTTTGTCTTAAATTATAAACTAGGCTACAACTTTAAGAAAACCCGCAGGATTGATACAGCAGTGCAATACAATAAGAGGGTGCTATTAATAGCCCAAAGCGCTTATGACCCTCGCCACAGCCACAGACTGTAAAATTCATAAAATGCACCGTTTACAAGAAGATCATGCAGATATAGAGAGAAACAATAATATATTTTTAAAAACATTGTACAAATAGGCAGAGGCGGTCTTACCCATTAGGCAAAGGTCGGCAATTGCCTAGGGCCCCATTAAATTCCTCATAAACGTCCCCCCCCCAGTAATGAATTATGTCTTTCTAAAAATTAATGCGCTAAATGGCTTCAGAATGCCTAATTCATGTGTGCATTCCCCCCCCCCCCCCCCTCAGTCCGCACTACATTGGACTATTCCATGATGAGCCGTCTGTGGAAATGATTCAGTAGCCAATTCGTGTTTCTGCTCGGCGCGATTATTAAAAAGTGAAAATGAAGCCAAGCTACCCAAGCTTTCCTGTCAAAGGAGGAAGCAGGAGGAAAGTAAAAAGTTTGTGGCAAAACTACCAAAGCTAACTACATTTTTCACGGCGGCTAGTAGTAGTACAGATGCCAGTAATGAAGAGCAGAGTCAGTCTGAGACTGCTAGCACTAGCACTAGTGTTGTTAGCATTGCTAATGCTAGCGAAGAGGAGCTAACGTTACTAGGGATGTGTGCGTTTAGTCGACTTGCCGATTAAACGTTGCTACCCTCGCTAGTCGGCACCAGAAATACTAGTCGGTTAAACTTACTATTTTATTAATGTACACATTTAAATTACATATTGACATAATTTGCACTGAAATTTCATGTTTTCCTGGTCAAATGTTGCTTTATAAAAAAACGAGAATCCGTTACTAACAACGCCGGATTCAAAAAATAATTTAAAAAAACGAAGGAAAAAAACAAAACGCATTAGCCTGTTCGCCCTGCAAGTTAAACCAACGAGGCGGAAAGAGTAAGTAAGCCTATCGCGTTGTTGAATAGCCCAATAAAACGAATCTAATGTCACGTCGATCAGTCGGCCTAATTGTTATTTTTTTGTGTTCCTATTATTGGTAGCTTTTCTGATGACCGATTATAATTTTTTACTGTATTTGCTATGCAATCGCGTTCACCCAATGAAAATGCCCTTGTACTAATCAGGCACGTTTCCTAAAAATGTTTTGTTACGTTGAATATTGTTTTCAATAAATGTTATTTGTTAACTTTGATTTAGTGAGTTGTCATGTTTTGTAGGATAATGTACAATGTTCATAATGCAAGGCGCAAAGTGCCACACATTTCAGCAGCATTTAAAATACGATTTGGTTATTGAAGAATGTGATTAACGGTTTCAAATTTCAGGGAAATTAGTCGTTAGGAACATCCCTAAACGATACCCATTGCTGCTGCTGGCAGTGCCAACCTAGATTGCTCCAGCAGCAATGATGATGATGATACATGCATCACAACTGATCTTTCTTAGATAAATAATGATTGAAAAGGGGTGAGAGCAAGGGATGTGTGAGGGTCCCATGCCTGTGTTTGCCTTGGGCCCCAAAATGACTAAGTCCGCCACTGCAAATAGGCCTAAGCATTCTGCATTTTCCATTGCTTACTGTAGGATACTGGCTATCTGATGCACTTTTGGCTTAGAAGACACCTCATTTTGTTCTCCAAAATGTGTTATGATTAGCCCTGAAGAGATTATTTTGTTACGTTTCACCAAAGTCCCATACAGTCAACATTTCCAGTGACCTATCCCATTTAGGGCTGAAATAACAACAGCAAACGTAGACTGTAACACACACAGTGCTTTTGTACGTTTTTTTTTTTTTTGTTAAACTTGTAGCTGTAGTGGTTCTCTGTGCCAGAAACACGGAGGAGAATGTTTGGAGGTCCAGATGCGACAGATAAGGAGTCTTAAAGTGTTCTAATGAACACCACAGAAACGGACAATAATCCGTAGTGGAAAGGGAGAATAATGAGAACACCAATAACCTCACGAAAAAGGCGAGGAACTCGATATGCGAGCAAAACAACCGAAATAAGCAGACACGCTTATCGAACTCCGTATGTGGAGCGAACGAACAAAGAAAATAAAAACTATAAGATCCCTTTAACTGGGACCAGAGCAGTTAGAGAGCTCGTAGGTAAGAGTGGTAAAACAAAGGAAATAAGCAGACACGCTTATCTTACTCCCGTTTGTGGAGCGAAATGAAAGGAAACAGAGAACTCAAAAGACCCTAACTTTTTGGGTACGAGCACTCGTAAGTCAGAGTGTAAAACGAAAGAAACGAGAAAGCCTGTGCTCTGAAATGAGAGCGAAAAGAAACTTGCTTTCTTGCTAAACCCTTTCTTTTTAAACTAGCTTTCTAACTAATTTCCTATACCTTTTTACCGGCTCGAATGTTAAGTGGAATAACATGGAAGCAACGAGAGAGGCAGGAAGCGGGGTATAAATAGTGAGCGGAAATAAATGACTGGTGAACTCACTAATGATGAGGCGAAAGCAAAACCCGTAGCGGGACATAAGAAAATCCGATAGATTACCGGTAAACGACAAAAAAGAATACGAGAACGCGGAGATAAGGGAAGAAAGGCAAGATCCATGACAGTAGCTACACTACATTTTTTATTTGTGTTTTAGAGTGTTGTTTATTTATTTTTCTATTTGTGCGCTATCGAAATAGCCTAAATGGTGTAATATTCAAAAAGCTTCAAAGACCTTTGATTTCTAAAACTCCTAAACACAACCCTACTGGTACTTTACAACCAAAGTCTACATGGGCGTTTTGTACTCCAAAAACTGTATTTACGGTAAAATGAATGCAACAAAATTTTCTACTTTACGAAATAGCCTACATACCGCCAAAACCAATTTCACTGCCAGGAAAAACCCTGAATACATACATTTTAATATCTCTTAATTCCAGGCATATAATTATTTAATTATTTGCAAAAATCGCCAGACAAACTAAACCAGAGCCAATGAATGTGAATAATTAGCTGAAAGAGGAAGATGAAAAACCGCCCAATATAAGAAAAAATAGCCAAAATAACAAGCCGCAAAACGTAACTTTTCCCGCACAATAACATGAAAACGAATTGCCTAATTAGGCTGGAATACGCCCAATCTGATCACATTGAACGCATACTTTGGAAGGGTGGGAACCATCGACTCTATAAAAATAGGTGAAATAACTGGGTGGAGCAAAGCAAGATGATAAACAGATTGTGCTTGTTGGGAAATCTGTAAATATATATGGAAATAAATAAGTAAATGGGGAAATAAATTGGGAATATATACAGTGAGCACCATAATTCATTGGACAGTGACACTTTTTTTGTTATTTTGGTTCTGTACTCTAGCAGTTTGAGTTTGAAAGGATGCAATGCCAATGAGATTGAAGTGCACTGTCAGCTTTAATTTGAGGGTATTATCATCCATATCGTTTAGAAATTATCAATCCTTTTGTACATAATCCCCCCCCATTTTTGGGCAATAAAAAAATATTGGACAGTTTAACATAATGTTGAATAAAGTAATCATTTAAAATATTTGGTCACATATCCTTTGCATGCTATGACTTCCTGATGTCTGTGACCCAACAATATCAAAAAACTCTTGATATCTTATTTTCTGGTACTCATACAAGCGATACTATAACCTCTCTGCATTTGAATGGATCTCTATGGGAATTGGGGGGTGTTTTACTCAAAACAAATATTTAGTAAAATATAAATGTGAAATTGAAATCAAAAAAATATTTAGTTTAAAAAAGAAAATTAGTTTAATCTTAGTTTCAAGACTAAAAACAAGACTAAATACTTAATTTTTATATAGATACCAAGTTTTGAGGTTTTGTCAGTATTTGTGCTGTATTCAGCCTGTGAACTCTGTAGCCAGTATAATACTAGATTTATTTAATTAGATGTTTGATCCACACGTGCTGCATGCTAATTAGGTATATTATTATGTATCCTAAAATGTAAAGAACATGTCATGTCATATAGAACATATGACCTACAAGGATTTCTAGAAATACTGATGGAAAAATAAGATTGGGGAAATTTCCGGGGAAAATGTATTGGTTCATGCTTCCTTGCAACAGTCATACTGTGGCAGAGTGTTCAGTGTGTAAAACAGGGGTCCAGTCCTGGAGCCCTCCAGTGTGTATGTAGGTTTCTGCTTCTACCAGTTACCCTGGTTCTACCTGCTAATTAGGCATATACACCAAAAACCGAATGACTCGTAGATTAGACCACAATAAAACACTACAATACAGGCATACAGCCACAAAAAACATTCCTCAGCAGTTGTTCATATCACAGAATTGATAGTAAATAGCAAAAATGTCAGATCATGTCAATAATTGGGCTAATTAAATAATTTAGATCAGAAGTTGTTCAGAAACACAGAAACAGATATGGCCCTCCTTACCCTTTCCTGTTTTTTGCATTAAAGTGATATGACGTCACTCTCGATGAGCCAGATTATTGACAGCTACATTCAAAGTAGGAAATTGTAGAGAACTGTTTTATAGACTGAAATAATGCTGTTAATATGGTTTCTGAAAGGCTAATTATGGCACAAAATAAATGGTAAAATGAAGCGGAGTACAAGCTAGTGGAGCTACACTGAGGGGTTGTGTCTGATTTCACTATAGATTGAAGAAAATATATATGTTGACCATGAGTTTTTTGGCCTGCTGTGTAAACACAGCCTTAATCTGCCTGCTCCCACTTTTTTTTGATCCCACAGCCTTCTCAGTTGTATTTCTACCAGAATAAATCAACACACAATTCAAAATTCATACAAGAAATGAAAACCTGCATTGTTTTATTTGGTTACCACTCTTCCCATTAGATGCTGTTTGGAATTCTTCTCAGGTTTTAGTAAAATTATTAAACATTTTGGAGCAAATAGACACAGTAGTAGCCCAAAACTAGATGCTAGAATTGCAAAGATCTCCACAGCGACAGTGAACTTTCCAGGTGAGCTGACATAAGCTGGTATAAAGGCCAGCCACACTGCACAGAAGATCAACATACTAAAGGTGATGTATTTGGCCTCGTTAAAATTGCCTGGCAGCTTCCTGGCCAGAAAAGCCAGAATAAAACACAGAGCAGCCAGGAGCCCAATGTATCCCAGAACACACCAGAAGGCCTGTTCAGAACCCACACTACACTCCAGGATTATTCTGGAGCGGCTGTACTGGGTGTTTTTATTTGGGAATGGAGGAGCAGTGATCAGCCACACTGCACAGATTATCACTTGTATAAAGGTACAGAAAGAGATGACACATCTCTGCTGTTTGGGTCCCAGCCATTTCATGATGTTGTTTCCAGGCCTAGCGGCTGTAAAGGCAGCCAGCACCACCAGAGTCTTCCCCAGGATACAGGAGATGCAGAGTGAGAAAGTGATGCTGAAGGCAGTATGGCGCAGCATGCAGGACCATGATGTAGGCTCTCCGATGAACACCAGCGCACACAGGAAGCACAGAGTCAGAGAGAGCAGGATGAAGAAGCTCAGCTCTGAGTTGTTGACTTTGACAATCGGAGTGTTTCTGTGGTAGAGGAATACTGCCAGAACAGCGATGGTGAGACAGGCTCCCACTACAGCTATCACAGTCAGGGTCAGTCCCATTGCATCATGGGAGAGGTACTCAATCACTTTGGGTATGCATTCAGTTCTGGCTGCATTGGACCAGTAATCCTCAGGACAAGATGTGCAATCGATTGAATCTGAGGAACGACAGTAGAATAGTTCTTATAAGAAGAGAATGTTGCAGAGATTTTAGGGTATATTAAATCACAACTTTTTGTATATTAAATCACAACTATTATCCACTCCGTATTTTCTTGTCGGACGGATCTGTTGTACCTAATATTGGGGTGACTGAGGGATTTATTTCTACTTAAAACAATGTCTGTACCTCAACATGCGTTTTAAGAAATCAAAGCATCCGTACATTAAAAAGGAAAACCGTCTCATATGAGTGAGATAAGAGTGCAAGAACTCCTCCTCTATATCAAGATCCTTTTTTAAGGGATTATGACAGAGTGGCTGGGTACGTAGTTTGAATGGCATTCGTAATGCCCAGCCTTGAGATCATTATCCTGCTTTTAGAATGGCTTACCAATACAAATCATAATTGTAATCAAAATATGCATTCAGAAAATATGCTATTCTAAACATTTCTTGTTAAAACAAGATAGTTAGAAAAATATTTTTTCACTATGGCAGTATGCCATAGAAATAATCACAAATACCGTTACCGTATTAACAATGTAGTGAGATTTGTATTTGTACAACAGAAATAGCATCTTTGGAATACTGGATCCTGTTAGTTGTTGTTAAGGGATTAAAAAAAGTATTTTCAAGGGATTCATCTTGGTGTATACATTAATGATTTTTGAAAAGATTTTGGTCAGACTACAAACATTCTTGTTGTAATGACATACTAAAATACAATCAGTTCAATGTTTACAATGTGAAGCAATGTTTCCAGTGGGCCAGCTTGTGTACTTTCAACAAAATGCTTATGTCTGCTAGTATGAAAAAGCCAACTTGAAATGAGCTTATGAGATCTGACTACTGTACCCACTAGCAGTCTGTGTGTTCATTTGATGTGAAGAGCACTCACCTGTCTTATTACTAATCTTCCCGCTGTCACATGGTACACAATCAAAGCAGCACAGAGGCTCCCCACGACGGACAGCCTTCCTGCTTCCTGGAGCACAGCTCTCACTGCACACAGACACCAACACCTGCACGAGAGAGAACACAGGCAGGTGTAACTACACAGACATTTACCTGTAAACGGGACTCATAGAACTCTGTATCTCTCTCTGAGACTCTTAATGCACCACACATCTAGCTGCCCATTTTCATGGCCCAAGAGGCCAGGTGTCACAGAAAGACATTTGCCTGTCCGTCAGAATTTAATGCATGTATATGAAATGAACACACAAAAAACATGCTAAAACATATAATACAATCTATGGCAGTGCATTATAACATTTTATTTCAAT
This sequence comes from Ilyophis sp. 1 JC-2022, assembly GCA_022702515.1. Taxonomy (NCBI): domain Eukaryota; kingdom Metazoa; phylum Chordata; class Actinopteri; order Anguilliformes; family Synaphobranchidae; genus Ilyophis; species Ilyophis sp. 1 JC-2022. The sequence continues at coordinate 116,381,886 of CM040402.1, forward strand.
GTAGTAATTGAACACATTTCAGTGACAGACTGCAGGTTTGAGTTCCAGCTTTGAAAGATTTGGTTCTTGTTGACTACCTGCTGATCAATGTTGATTTGATGCTTTCACTTCAGATTTGCACTTTTCTCCAATTTACCCTAAAGAACATCAACAGAGGGCATCGCATGTACTGAAATACACATTGTGTGCAGCTTGCCTCTCTCTGGTGGCCCGTCCACACAATCGCCTCCTCCTGGATGAATAGCTCCTTCCCAGCATCCTTTGCACCATCAAACCTTCCCACATTGACAAACTCAATATTTCCAGCTGCGCCTCTTTGCCAGTTGATCACATCATATGATGGAGCTACATCCCCATTTTCATCAAAATTCACCTCCTCTCCAGAAATAGTAAAGGAGACCTCCTGAATATAGTGCTGGAGCTTTGAAATTAAAATAAGAAAGAGAAAATGAAATTGTTTTACAATTCCTTACTTTCATCGATAAATATAAAATGTTAAATATTATGAATACAAGATCATAGTGTAATTACCAAATTATGTAAATGTAGGTATGTTTTTTTATTTTAGTTTATGTTATTGACTAAATGTAAAGAATAAAAATGGCTATTTGAGATGATAAAGAGGGAAAAGGTAATGATTGTTAACATTTCTATGTATATGCATACTACATATTAAGGGGGAAAAAGTCCAGAATCCTTAAGAAATTAAAATACTTGTATATTTAAAAATAATTATTAAATGATTCCAGAGCATTATGGGCTGACACTGCAATGGTATGTTTACATCATTTTATAAATCAGTGTGAAATAGTGTAGTTCTGTGCAGGTGGCTTGCATTAATCAAGTTATTGATCAATTAGTGTGCTTTTCGAATTCTGAATTACAATATCTAAAAATATTTGCAGAATATTTTGACACAGAAAGATATGATATTGAACATTCTAACTTGCAATTACATTTATATGCATACAAATAGGGGGGATTTTTTTTACACTGGAGTATTTAGCCTTTCTTTGAAACTCATGATTGCCAATGCATTGTCTTTAATGTAGGAACATATCAAATCTTTCGAATTCCGTGCTGTTGTAATGAAGCAATCAAATTCACGCATTTAGTTTGACTGGTTGTAATTACCTGTAGATTTATGTACCATTAGGAAAAAACATCGAAGGCAATTATAAGGTTGATTCTGTTGCTGCAATCATTCAGTTATAGACTTTATGAGTCAGTAATAAAAAAATATTATTAAACTACTGCTTTAGCTAAACATAGAGATGTTACCCATAGCTTATATGAATAACTCTGTAACTTATTATGCAAAATGAGAATGTAACCTTTCTCTAGCAATTTTAATTAATGTTACATAACATAAACTGAGATAATGGAGGCAAGCTGCAAAATGTGCCCATTAAATCTTGCATTATTTGATTTTTTATTGCTTATTTCTTTTAGATTTTCATGTGATCACCTGCCATGGTTGAATGTTTGTGGCATCAGCACATGAGGAGTTGTGGAAGGGCCCTTTCCCAGGCTTACAGCTGATGAGGTTGTGCAGGGAGTGAGCGATGACGTACACGGCTTTGTACACGTTGTAGGTAATACGAGGGCTGGAGGTGTTCAGGTAGGCAGAGTGCTGCTCCTGCAGGGGCTCCAGCCCTGTACAGGGGGGCAGCTGGGAGGAGACCTGGGTGCTGCTGCTGGAGGGGTAGAGAGAGCAACCGTACAAAGCACCCCACAGCTCACGCACTAGGGGGTTACTGGGGTACCCCAATGGGTTTACACTCATCAGATAGTCTCTAAGACCTGGTACCTGTCCCTGCCGGATGGCAAACCCAATGGTACCTCCTAGAAAAGGATAGAACTCACTACTTGTGAATAGTGAGGCTGTTACCCAGGCTTCACTGGCAATCCACTGGATCCCTGTGATATTCTGATCCATGTAGTCTTTCAATAAGAAGGAGAGCTCCCCCTCAACAGCAAACACCACAACAACCCTCGCAGAGGAGTGTTTCATAATGTCAAGAATGTCCTGTACTCTCTCCCGATTGTACACCTTGGGCATCAATTCATGGTACGCTAAACACACACCAGTGTTTTTTATTTCTCTCATCAATCCCTGAAGAGCGAATCTGCCATAATCATGGTCCTCAAGGACGACACCAACCCACGTCCAACCAAATTTCTGCAGGATGCGTGTGATGGCTTTCACCTGATAGTCGTCATTTGGAATAACTCTGAAAAATGTTGGGAATTCATTCTTGTTGCTGAGACAGGAACATGTTGAAGCATAACTAATCTGAAAAACAGAAAATCCACCTTCTTTTTTAACGTGAAGCACATAAACACAACAATCCAAGTTGGTATTTATAATTAATTGTACTATAAGTATGTTACAGTGGCGGCAGTGTAGTGTAATGGTTAAGGAACTGGACTTGTAACCAAAAGGTTGTAGGTTCGATTCCCAGGTAGGACACTGCTGTTGTACCCTTGAGCAAGGTACTTAACCTGAATTGCTTCAGTATATATATCCAGCTGTATGAATGGATAAATGTAATAAGATGTAGAAGTTGTGTAAGTCGCTCTGGATAAGAGCGTCTGCTAAATGCCTATAATGTAATGTAATGTAATGTTACGATGATGCAAGATTTATTTCACACTCCTCACATCCCTGAGGCTGAAATAAAGCCTGGGCATTAGCTAGATGCTCAGGAAACCCTGCACAATGGCTCATCTTCAAAAAACTTAGAAATAAATGTATTTCATCTGTTAAGAAGGCTGAATGTGACTATTATATTGCTTCACTAACTAGTTCATACAATGACCCAGCGAAGTTCTGGAAAATTGTGAATGCCAATAAAAGGCTCAACTCCTATTTCCACTCACTTGAACTCTGATGATCAATTAATTACTGGTCAACATGAAATTTGTTCTGCTTTTAATAGGCATTTTATTGATGCTGGCCATCTTTTCGATAAAAAAATTGGAGATCGACAGAGTACTATGGCAAACAAAGAGCCTCCTCCCGTAGATGATTTATCCCATTAATTAATTTGTGTTTCAGTTGATTCCTCTCAAAATGCTACGGATGCTTCACATTTCACCCTGAACCACTTTGCTCTATCTGAGGTTTACGATGTAACAACTATTGCCCTATTTCCAAATTGTGTTGTCTGGCTAAAATCCTGGAATCACTTCAGATGATCTTTCTGAAAGATATCAGTGTGTAAAGGTTGGTGATGTACAGTCTGAATGTTTACATGTAATTAAAGGTGTCCCTCAATGGTCAGCACTGGGTCCAGTTCTGTTTTCATTTTATATAAATGATATTGTTAATTCTTTAAATAATTTTAATGTTCACCTGTATGCAGATGATACTCTTCTTTGTTGTTTTTCTATTCAGCAGGCTGCTGAAATTCTGCAACAAGCTTTTGTCGCTCTACAAGAGGCCCTTATTAGTCTAAAACGGTAAAACTAATTATATGCTGTTTTCTAGAGCAAAAATGAGCATATAAATACTATGACAATATCCAGATCTGCACATTAAATGGTAGGCCTATTAAAAAAGTCTATCTGGGAATTTATCTGGGCATTTATATTGATGATAATTTTACCTTTAAAGCCCATATTGATCTTTTTGTAAAAAAGTTGCGGATAAACCTTGGCTTCTTGTACAGAAACAAAGCTTGCTTTCCCATGTCTGTTATAAAGACGGTTGTGGAATTCATTCTCCTCCCTGTCCTAGACTATGGTGACGTAATTTATAGAAATGAAGCTGCTACCACTCTCAAACCCCTGGACGCCATTTACCATTCAGCTCTGAGATTTATATCTGGTGATAGTTATGATACACATCATTGTACCTTGTATAGCAAAGTTCAGTGGCCCTCTCTTTATGTGAGACTGCACTTTAATATTCTTATCTACAAAGCCATTATTTTAAAACGTCCAATATACCTCTCAGGACTTCTTGAAAGTTAGTAGTCATTTTACCCGCTCACAGGACTGGCTGGTTCTCCACATTCCTCAGGCTGCCACAGTTCATGTTCAAACTGCTTTCAAATGTTGTGCACTGAGGATCTGGAACAACCTGCAACTAGACTCTCTTATTAGTTTGGATCATATTAAATCTCTTATTTTATCTATTGCTGAATTTGAATGTAAATGCTTTTAGTTGAGACAATCTAATTCTCCTACCTCTCATTTATGTTGAATGTAATTGCTTTAACTGACATTGTCTATTCCTGTTTAATTTTCACTTTCTATCTTTCTTTATTAAAATAGTTAATAGTTAATTGTACCTTGGCACCATTGAAAATGAGGGTGCACACCCTCAATGTGTTCTCCGAGACAAATAAAGAATTTTAATTTTTATTGTTTGGCACCATCTGAACAATAAATTAACGTCACTGATTTTGTAGTTCCAAACAAATGTTATTCTTAATAAGTATGTCTGACAAATTAATCTGTCACTTAAATTGGCTTACTATTTATTTTACTACATTAAAATGTAATACATTTATACATTTTAATTATTTTAATAAAATGAATAAATACAGGCTTATCATGTGAAAGCATATGCTATCAAAAATGCAATCAAGGATATATTTCCAGTGATTTTAACTTTTTCTGTCAAATGTGGTCAAAACCCAACACACCTAATCTTCTGGTCAAATTCTAGTGATTACACTAAAATAGAGACAGTGGTGGTTATGATCCATTTATGGAAATAATTCTCTTCAACAATTTGGAAAAATGTGATATTATATTATAGCTACAATGTGAATAATTATAAACTGCAGAACCTTTGGGATGTAACCCTGCTTTTCACAACACAGTATTAATTATTTAATCTGCAGTACACTGTACACAACTGTGTACAGATGACACATAATAGACATAGTTGACACTATATTCTGTTAGTATCTAGACTACTTATCATTGTATACTAGTCTCACACTTGTAAATGTAAGGAAAATAGACATATCCATTAATAATAAAAAAATGGAGAAATGTAACGTCATGAACAGTGCCTCAGCTGAAGATGAAAGTAGAACCAGATAAAAAGTACTTCATCTTAACAAAACCATGGATTTAATCCAGAAGTATATCTATTATGTTTATTCCAAATTACCTCTATTAATTCATTTTAGTCTGATAGGAAATACATACCATTGGGATTCTGAAGGGCTGCAGAGTTCTGGAGAGAACAATAGACTGTGCAGACCCAGTGTCTCCAACCACAGCCAAAGGATGAGATATGGCAGAACACACAGTGCTGGAGGATGTCCTTGGTCCGTTCAGAACTGCCAGAACTGCTGCCTGCGCTGTCACAGGGGTTGTGCAGGAGTCATGGATCTTGTATCCCAGAGTGAAGTTGGGCAGCAGGTTCTGACTCTGGTTGATCTCCTCAACAGCCAGCCTCATGGTCTGGGCCCAGCGGAAAGACCTGGGGTCAAATCTGTGCAAAAACCAACAGCAGAAAGTGATGTTTGTTGGAAAAATCTTTGTTGGAAAAGAAAACATGCACATCAGAGTAACCATGACCTCACCCCCAACATTGTGAATCAGCTGGTTTGTAAGTGAAGTTCTGGTCTGGGGGCTCAACCCTGTAATGCATGGGAAAAATCCCTCCGATGATGAAGTCTCCATCAGCCTGGAAATCTGGATCAAAAGTGCCCAGCAGGGAACAGACTGGGGCAGGGATCAGGCTGACAGGAGTGACAGCAGAGAAGTGACAAAATAAAGACCACATCACCACCAACAGAAGAGTCATCTTCACCCGGGCGTATCCCGCACACTGCGGTGATGAGTCAGAAGCAGTATTTTATTCACCAACCAACCTCTGTGCATCTCATTATTTTCTGTATCTCATTAGACTCCACCAATAGCAAGGAAAGCATGTGACATCACAACTCTGCATTCCCCAAAGACAAAGTCACTGACTGAGATGAGCCCTATGTTTTTTTTTCCATTAGTTTGTTTCAGAATTTTTCCTATTTTTTACCAACTTGGTATCCAAATGTACCCCTATAGCTATTCAAATCCCTGTGTTGCAACCGCTTGAGAATTTGCTGCTACACAATCCTGTCAGCCAGTGGTAGGAAGGCAGGCACCACGTACTCTTCAGGGAGTGACTGACTCATGACCTTGATCCCAACTCGCCCGAGGCCGCTTTGTGCACGACGATCCCCTGACGACTCCCTACCCCCACTCAGAGTGGCCGCCTAATTGTCGCTCCGTCAAGGCACCGGTCATACTCGGATCTGGTAGGAGCAAGGTGCAACCCCGTTATCCTCGTGTGCAACTGCACAGACTCAAAGTTGGCAATATTACCGCTGCGCCACCACAGCTCCCTCCCTGAGTCCTATGTTTTGCTGTGTTATAATTACTATACTTGGAATAGCTCAGTGTCATATTTTTAGAACTATAGTTTATCCCGATTTTCTCCCTTTGTCTCCCAATTTGGAAACCCCATATGTATTTATAAACTGGTCTACAACTACAACCTCCTCCTCCATCCATTTGGTCTTCCTCTGGTTCTCAGGCACCGCATATGTTCACTTCAGAACTTCACTAGTAGAGCTTGCACATTGCATTGGAGGAGTACTCTTCATGTGAAGCACATTTGAGTGCTTGCACTGTCTCTGCTCTGCCCCCAAGTTTTATATTGGCTGTGCTGCACAGTCCATCTGTCTGTCCAACTTTGACAGACATATCTGGAAAAGAAATGACTGGATTGCCATGAAATGTGCTGCATACATTTATGTTCCCAAGAGGAAGATATCTATTGATTTTGGTGCCCTTGTGACCGTTCTTCTAGTGCCACCATCAGGCCAAACGCCCCAGCTATAAAAGCGAATCTCAGTGGTTGATCTGCGTGCCGTGGATGGGGAGAGAAGACAGGAGAGAGAGAGCGCGAGCAAACGAGTGATATATATGGCTAGCTTACAGTTTACCATTTTTGAATAGTCTAGTAATTTATAGTAACCTATTGTTGGTATATTTTTTTAGTTAGCTCGTTTTTCAGTCTAGCTTAACAAGTAGCTAGCGAGTTTATTTTTTTTTAAGTAAGTTCACCTGTTCCTCTCCATATTTAGTCTCCTCAGTTTCTTTCACTGCCAGTTATTTGCATTTGTCAGCTCCATCTTGACATTCCCTGGCCATCTTTGTCTGTTTGCATATTCACTCCTAACCAGTTTGTTTTTATTGATTCCTCGCTCCAGCCCGTCCAGCCTGCTTCCCGTCCCTGCTCGCTCCTGCCCCATCTCCTGCCAAGCCTAATTAGTTTCGCCCTAATAATAGCCCTATTGTGAGGTCCTAGTGTTCCGTCCCTCATCTCACAATCCACCCTGTGTTTTCCCTCTCTCCTTCTACTTGTGTTCTCACTCCCCGCACCTGCATTGTGTTTCCCTCTGGTGTCCTCGTTTGCCTTCCCCCACCTGTTCCGCGTTCTGTCCTTGTCATGTTAGTATTTAGTCTGCCCCGTTTCTCTGTTCGAGGCCGGACCGTCTTGTGATCTCCTAGTGATCGCATCATGTTCTTGTCATGCTTGTTATTGTTCTTGTTGTTTTGTCCATCTGCCCTGGTCTTGTCCTGTCTTCGGTTCCCCTGGTGGCTCTCCTCCAAGGCTCCCTCCTTCCTCCATGGTTTCCTCCTGACCCGTCTGAGTTCCAGTCCCATCTGAGTTCCTGATCCCCCGGGCCGAAGCGCCTGTTCCCGTCCGTTACTGACCTTGGTCGCACGCACCCGTTCTGAGCTACGGAGTAGTCATGTTCCAGTCCAGCCTCGGCTTGTCCCCGTCCAGGCCGTCCGGCTCCTGCCCGTCTGGCCCATCCAGGCCATCCCTATCGTCCAAGCTCCTGACCCGTCCAGTTCCTGCCTCATGTCTGTGTCATGCCTGTTTCTATCTTGACCCTGCCTATGTCCCATTAAATGTACTCCCCGGCTGAGTTTTTCCCGGAGCCGTCTCTGAGTCTTGCATTTGGGTCCTGTCCCCTTACGAGAACGTAACAACTATTGTGTGATAATTAAATTTGAAAATAAATAGATTTTAAGTGATCTGTCAGGCCCATTCATATGGGATAAGTAATATCTGTAATTTGGATCACATGGGACTCCTCTGCAAGCATGTGGACCCAACTTCAGACAGGAAGTACAAGGATTGCATCACTTCCTAGGTGCTACTTCTTTTACCCTAGCCCAGGGGTAGGCAACCCTGGTCCTAGAGAGCCGCAGGGTCTGCTGGTTTTTGTTGTTACTCACCACTTAATTGATCAATTAAAGCAGTTGATTACACAGTTAACTCACCTCACCTGGTTTCTTTGGTCTAATTAGTTGCTGTGTTTAAGGTGAAAACAAAAACCAGCAGACTCTGCGGCTCTCTAGGACCAGGGTTGCCTACCCCTGCCCTAGCCTAACGTTAGGGGGAAATTATTATGAAATGCATTGGTTCCCTCTAGAAACAATAATACAAATTAAGAAAAGAATAGATGGTTTATCCCAGTAACCACCATGGCCCAAAGGGTTAATGGGGAATGATTTTGGCAAAAATGTTAGCTATTGCTAAAACAAATCTCCCATTCAATTCAATGGGGCACGATTTTCACATTTTTCCATTTTAAAAAAATCTTCAAAATGCAGAGAAACAGGCTGTGTCTGACTCTATCTACTGCGTCTTGTGTAGGCTACTGTGTACTAGCATACTGTATACTTCTTACTGTAGGCCATGGGTGTCCAATCTTATCTGAAAAGGGCCGGTGTGGGTGCAGGTTTTTGTTTTAGCCCAGTACAAAAACACCTGATTCTAATTATCAATGTTTTGATTGAATACCATGATTAGTTAATTAGTTGAATCAGGTGTAGTAGTGCTGGGCTAAAACAAAAAACTGCCCCCACACCGGCCCTTTTCAGATAAGATTGGACACCCCTGCTATAGGCTATAGTTTAGTGACATGCAGTATGCAAAAAATATCTTCCATACTATTGTCAGCAAAAACAAGGAAATAAGTATATCATCCGGGTATATTAAGAACTCTATTTAACTTTCACTCAATTTTCAGAATTGGTGTGTACTGAACAGCTTTTTTTTATAGTATACTCAACTGGCATACTCAATAGTAGGCAAGTGTGCTGATTCGGACACGGCAACAGACTTATAAAAAGGCACTGGTCCTCATCACTGGTCACACATTCTCCCATGTTTGAGATTAAATCTTAGCTAGAAATTTAGTTATCCTTGACAGAAAAAAAGTCTGATGAAGATGCTATTTTTTTACACCTGTTATTTTTCAGATATACTGAACGGATTTTCAGGATCTTGGTATAATTGTGTTGGCCGTTGAAAACTGTTCTGTGAAAAAATGTGCATAAATACATGTGGAAATATTTAAATTTATAAATAAAATATAGGTAAATAAATTACCTATTAGAAACGTGATTTTAAATGAATTAGCTACATAATCAGTCCTGAAAACATTGAGTGCCCTCACATGCAAAAGTGGATAAACTAATGTATTCACTTCTCTAGTTTCATGCTTCCTCTGCATATAATAAAACTCATTGCAAAAATATGAAACTTCAATATTTTATTTGTTAGTTAACCTTCCCATCAAATGTTGTTTAGAGTTTTTCTCAGGTTTCAGTAAAATTATGTAACATTTTGGAGCAAATAAGCACAGCAGTAGCCCAAAACTAGATGCTAGAATTGCAAAGATCTCCACAGCTACAGTGAACTTTCCAGGTGAGCTGACATAAGCTGGTATAAAAGCCAGCCACACTGCACAGAAGATCAACATACTGAAGGTGATGTATTTGGCTTCGTTAAAATTTCCTGGCAGCTCCCTGGCCAGAAAAGCCAGAATAAAACACAGAGCAGCCAGAAGCCCAATGTATCCCAGAACGCACCAGAAGGCCTGTTCAGAACCTACACTACACTCCAGGATTATTCTGGACCTGTTGTACTTGGTGTTTTTATTTGGGAAAGGAGGAGCAGTGATCATGCCATGCAAATTATATGCGACCAAATATTTAAAAAAAAAAAAAATTATTCTATATATAAATGCAGTGGTGCCAATAATTGTGGCACACATGGTTTTATTAAAAAATATTATTTCTTGATGAGGGATTTTTTATTTACTTCAATTAAAGGTAGGATTTTTCTAATTTTTTCAGTGTTAAGCTAATTCCCTTTACCAGGGGTGCCAATAATAGTGGAGGGCACTGTATGTGACAGGTGCTGGTAAAACGGTGCACAAGTACCACAGGGTCATTTTTCAGTTTTTTATAGTTTATGAAAGTACAAATCCTGAGCTTTCAAATGATGCTTTCAAATCATACACTGCAATATGCAAATATTTGAAGAAGATATGCTTCTTCGACTGTTGGTACACCTTAAAACAATTTATTGAGAAAACAGCTCTCAAATATTTGCAAAGATTCACACCTCAGGCTGGCAAACTTAATGGGCGTGCCGTGAACAGTGGCTGGCCAACCCCACCCCCAACCACTCCCCCACGAGAGTATATGTCAGTATCTGTCACTGGCTGTCAGCTGTAGCTAAGACAGCATCCAACCACAATCATTCCAACCACAACTGCAATCCCAGACTTGTTTCTTCATTAGGAATGTTTCACGGTTAGAGGGATCACTTAGCCTCTTAAGTCACATTATGTCTGAAATAGCTATGCATGCCATGAATAATAAAAAGTACCATGTTCACATTGTGCTATATTACAAACAATTACATAAAGAGGTAGCAAAGGTTTTTTAACTGCGGCACACGGGGCTCTCTGCCTGGAAAGAGCGGCGGAGCTGCAGGCTGGGGCTCAGGTGGTGGTGGAGGTTGACTGGTGTGGGCCCTCGGGAGGGGCAATTGAACCGTCATCTGGCCAATCATGGTGCCCATCTGACTCACTTAGTCCGAGACATTTCTCAGGGTCTCCTGGATGTTTTCTCCTGGAGGCCATGTTGGTCGATTAGTGCACCCTGACAGGCAAGAGCATGGTGGAACTGCTCCGAGTTGGCTGAGTCCATCATTAGGCCAGTTCGTTCTGTTAAGGTTCCTGATCTGAACTGGACTCAAATGCACAAAATGACTCAGCAACAGAACTGACAATAAGCTCACAAAGAGTGTTTATTTGGGACAGCAAACTCTTGTAGCGAGGGGAAGAAACTGAATCCTGGGTAGGGCAGAACCGGAGGGCAGAGCGAGATACGAGAAGCAGGGAAGCATGGCTTGGAACAGGCCAGATACAATAGAAAGGCAAGAGTAAGCGTTAATTCAGCAAGACAAGACTTAGACCGACTTCCAAACTTGACATGACAATGAATAAGACTTAACGAACTGGCAACAAGACAAAAAAAACGGGAGAATATATAGTGTGGTAAATTAGATAATGAGTGATTGCAGCGTGAGAATGTATGCAAGAGTGATTGAGTGGTAACAAGGGCATGAGGAATGCAAACAGGGAAGGAATGGGCAAACAAGAAGGAAAACCACGCCAAACCTGCACAACACGGAAGACATACGGAAACGTAAAACATGAAAAGCGACGTTAGAAACAGGGGAAAACTGCACGTGCTTATCACTGCCTTTGGAGGACGATAAGAATCGTAGCCCCGACCGAAGCCACAAGGCGTTAGTGGGATTCGCACAAGATACAAACAGTCTCACGTCTCTACTCTGCATCGGCGAGAAAAATAGATTTCTGCATTGACGCTCCCCCTTTATAGGGAGGAATTACATCACTACGTGGAGGTCATGTTTATGACATCTGTTGGTATAAAAGTTTTGATGCATCGGGCCCCTGAAGGTCCATCCGTGGTTGACAACCCTAATGGTTGGATGAACAAAATAGAACTGTAATATCACTTTTTATAACATTGTATATAATGACATTAATCTAATTTCTTTGGTATGTTGCAGATAGTTCATATAATTAATTTTTCATGTCTTAATATATTTAAAAATGTCTTGGTGCAATTGATATTGCAAAAACACAAGAAAAAAGGGTATCAGATGACACACACCATTGGAATTCTTAATGGTGTAGTATAATAAATAGAATAATCCTTTCACCGCCCCGTCGGGAGGGGTCAGGACCATTCCACTACAAGTTATTCAAACTTTCTTCCAAATAGACACTACATTCCAGAGTCTGATATAACGTAATTTATTGTATATAGATTTGCATGAATATACATACCCAGGCTGATCGGCTAAGCATACATATGTTAAAACACTCTCAATCACACGGTCCAGTCTAAGTCCATCAATTTCATGCTCACCCACAAGAAGTAAAAACAGGTCCGTTAATGACAGAGACAAAACATACTGGCACCCGCCCAACTCAGATAACCACGTTTTATGCTTCTTTCAAACCCACCCCATGTTGACTAACAGTTTGAGACCGTCCCCCCTGGGAAATATATTTGTTTCATGGTCTGCGGCGGTCTCTGCTGGTCTTATTTGAGCATTACAATTGACCTTTGTTTGATATCGTAGTTTTAATGAAATACCATGATTCAATTATCTCAGAAACAGTCTGGCCATGGTCTGACCATAGTTATTCAATACATAATAATACAATTCTCAGATGGGATAAATAATACTAGCTGTACGCTTTTTAATTGCTATTCACCACAGATATGTGTTTTTATAAACCAAGGACAACATCTTTCTTTGTGATTTGAAACATTATCTACAGTAACATATTGTTTTATACTAAATGGTTGTGGAGGAAGAAAGATAACTTATTTGTCAAATGTATTTTTATACTAAATGTTTGTTGCAGAATTAAAGGAAATGTTTTCCTTGAATTTACTAAACTCTATTAGTTGCTCAAACTGCACACACACACACACACACATTTCCAAGCCTCAGGCACCAGACGTTTTTAACGACTGGGCCCCGAGGCATTCCTTGGGGAGATACACACTATCTCTTCAGCCGATCTAGGACCATAAATGTGCCCCATGTGAGTGTGTGAGTATGCAGGTGTGAATGGGTCCATTACCTCCTTATCGGGATAAGTATGCAAATGCTTTATCACTCTGATGTTTAAGTATACAAATGTAACTGAAATAGTCTCTGGAAAATTCGGAATTGTTTTACCATATGGCTTTCTGCTGAGAGCGAGCTCTTCCCATCAATTCTCCAGTGTGTGTGTGCGTGCACATGTCCTTGATTTACAAGTGTCGAGGATGAGATCATACTGTGTGCCTAGCTCGGAACAATCGCCCCCTGACCATGCTGATACAAATCATGAGCTTGTTTTTCTTCCTTGGCGAGAGTGTCTGCCCGTGGATGCAAGGCCATAAATTTGATGTATGCACACTTGGGCCTTTTAGAGCTGTCTCTTCCAAGACTCCCTAACACAGAAAAGCATCTTCTTATTGACACCATTGTTTCATACATAAGGTCCTACAGTGGTTTGTTATGATATATAATATAAGTTTAATCTATATGTTTTTTTAATCTATATGTTCTCCAACCACGGCCAAAAGAGGAGATGCGCTAGAACAAAGAGCAGCGTGAACGTCACCTGGTCCCTTCAGAAGTGCACAGGAGTCATGGATTTTGTATCCCAGAATAAAGTTGGGCAAAAGGTTCTGACTCTGGTTGATCTCAACAGCCAGCCTCATGGTCTGTGCCCAGCGGAAAAATCTCAGGTTCAATCTGGACAGAAACATGCATACTGTATATATCCAGAGTGAGGGGAAATGCAAGAGGCGGGGGTCTATGGATTTATGAATGTGATCATGAACCGGGGAGCAGGCGACTGGAAGTGGAGGTAGCGTACTGTCAGAATGGTCGGTAGCCAATCGATAGACTCTGAAATGTTTATGAATCTGATAACACGCACACACGCGCATTCATGCACGTGTATATATAGACCTCAAATGGGGCTTGAACACCTGCCCTTTTTCTGTTATTTTAAAATAAATAAATAAATTCCTGTTTGCGCACAGCCTGCCCTGCCGAACAAATATATTGATTGAATCAAAATATCAGGTTGGGAGATTAGTACTCCCGGGCGATGCCCACTATCCTCGCTCCCTCCTGGTTTCCTGCCGCAGTGGCGAGCACTGTGTTGGCACCAAGCCTTTCTAGGCACTCAACAGTCGTGAGTCAGTCAGTGTGATGAGGTGCTTTGAGGCAGTCATCAGGTATGTGGCCAAACAAAGTATAAATATACTGTTCATTTTCGTTTTATATTGATATTAATGTGCTTTAGGAATTGCTTGACACTATTTGGCAAGTAAGGTCTATCTATGCTTGAACTATTTAACAGCTCTAAATGTGCCAACTAGCTCTCGTTAGTGTTGATACCTTTTTCTAGTAATGTGGGAATCAGTGGAATATGGTCGAGTTCTTGTGTCCCATCCACTGAACTTAAAAGAATGGTCCCATCGCACCGCAGCAGTTTTAATGTTGTCTTATTGTCTCGATAGCTAGTTAGCTAATGTCATTGTTGTGACAAATTATAGATTATTCATTATTTATATATAATTATATATCATACTGTAGGACCAACTATATGCAAATGTAGTGTTAATATGAATATGTTTTTCTGTGGTAGGATGAATTGCACAAAAGGCCCATATGTGCACAACAGCACATATTCAAGGCCTCAGACACTCACGCCGGAAAATGAGCTCATTATTTGTATCGAAGTGTGCTCAATGAACAATGGTCCCACGTTAGGCACCCAATATGAGCTCATCTCGACACCTGTAAATCAAGGACATATACACACACCCACATGCAGGGGAATTGAAGAAAAACTCGCTCTCAGCGGAACCAGCCATATTGCAATACACTCCCAAAAATTTCCCATGACGAGCTTTTAGTTATCTCAAAAAGTAGGCAATGGACCCATTCATTCACACACACACACACACACACACATACACACATACACACACAGGCAATTAAATGTTCCTAGCCCGTCTGAAGAGATAAGCATGAATTACTCCCTACACATTCTTTGGGGCCTGATTGTCGGGAGGAACATTCAGCACTCTAGCCTTGAAAATGTATGTGTGTGTGCAGTTTGAGGAACTGATAGAATTTATTAAATCCAAAGAAAACATTTATCTTCTATCTTTACAAACATTGGTGTAAAAACTATGTATTGAACTACTATTGTCAAACCGTGACTAGGATGTTTCTGATATGATTAAATAATAGCATTTCATCAAAACTACCATATATAATTATTTAAAGTTTGGTCGGTCTGAGTGAACGCTGGCGCGATTAGCTGCCGCTGCTCTCCGGTTGTTTTTCTAATGTTTTATGATTTTTTGCACAGTTTGCAGCAGATCAACTACTCTCGGTGAACGTGGTTCTGTTGAGCTTTACCCTGGTTATAGCATCATTACGATCGGTTTGGTCAGTATCGTGTTTTTATCAGTTTTAAACATACCTGTAGCTGTTGGCTTCTTTTCACCTGGCCACTGCTTCCGCTGTTCGGTGAACATAACATCTGCACGTTCATTATGTGGACCTACCAACTAATAAATCCGGCGTCAACCCTGATCCATTACATGAGAGCGGGGCTTCTCCGTCTTCGATTCCACCGGTCTGCTCCCCCGCCGGTGCTGCACCACTTCCCGGACATCGCTCGCCCTCCCTGTCGGAGATACATCCACTGTGGAGCCGGCCGAAGCTATCACATCGATGATTCCACTGCTATCAACTCCATCTGGGCCTCATCTCATCCACACCCCCCGAGAAACGCCCGCAGGAAGGTCGACCACAGCGCGTTAGCCAGCCTAGCTAGGTCGGCTAACACTGGCTTCTCCAACGAACACAGTGACATCAAACTCGGACTACTTAACATCCGCTCCCTCACTGGAAAGGGACAACTACTCCAGGATCTCCTCCGTGACCGCAAGTATGACTTTCTTTGTCTAACCGAGACGTGGCAGCAACCCAGCGACTTTTCTCAGCTGAATGAGTCGACTCCACCTGGGTTTGTTTACACCAGTAAACCCCGTCTCACCGGCAGAGGAGGAGGTCTCGCGATAATTTACCGCGAGGCCTGGAAGGTCTCATCTGTCACTGTGCCAGCATTCCAGTCATTTGAATCTGTTGCTTTACAACTAAATGGTCCCACTCCAACTGTTTTAGTCAATATTTACCGTCCACCTAAAACCAATAAGGATTTCATAGATGAATTCACTACATTTCTCACCCACATCTGTTCACTGTCATCCAATATCATTATTCTGGGAGATTACAATATTCATATGGACAATATCAATAATGCTCTCACAAAGGACTTCACTTCCTGTTTGGACAGTTTTGGTCTTCAACAATATATTGATTTTCCCACCCACTCTAAAGGTCATATTTTGGACTTGGTTTGTTGTTCCGGTGTCACTCCCCATAACTGTTCTGCTGTCGATCTCCCCATCTCAGATCACATACTTGTTTCGTTTAATTTATCTCTTACACTATCCAAAACTAAACAGTCACGTGTCATGTCCTTCCGCAACATAAAAAACATCAATTCAGCAGATTTCACAACAGGTATTGACAGTTTCCCCATCATCACTTATCCATGCACCCCGGATCAGCTGGTCTCCTTTTACAATAATAACCTCCAAACTCTACTGAACTCACTTGCTCCCCTCAAAACTCGGACTGTCTCATTCCCCCACTCTGCCCCTTGGTTCTCCCCCCACCTGCGTCAGCTGAAAGCTAAAGGCCGCCAACTGGAGCGACTTTCTAAAAACTCCGGTCTCACTATTCATAAACAAATGCATCATGCTCACATCCTCCAATACAAAGACGCCCTTTCCTCAGCCAAATCCAACTACTACGCAGAAAAAATCACTGCTGGTGCTGGAAACTCTAGGGTCCTGTTCTCAGTCCTTAACAACACACTGCGCCCTCCTGATTCCCTTCCCCCACATTTCTACTCCTCTGACCACTGTAATACCCTGATGTCATTTTTTAATTCGAAAATCGCCACTATTCACCAGCAACTGACCCCTCACACGTCTAGTTGTTCATCCCCTCTAGTTCCCCACTCCCCCTTCCTTGAACCATTTTCATCCTTCCAACTCCCCTCTGCCACCGATTTATCAGAAAAAATTCGGAAATCTAAATTATCCACCTGCCAACTGGACCCCCTACCATCTTCCCTGGTTATAGCCTCCCTCCCCTCCCTGCTGCCCCTGATAACTGCCATCATCCATTCCTCTCTGACCTCTGGTTCTGTCCCATCATCTCTGAAATCTGCTGCAGTGTCCCCGATACTGAAAAAACCCGGTTCAGACCCCAACAATTTCCATAACCTCCGTCCCATCTCCAACCTGCCATTTCTATCAAAAATCTTGGAAAAGGCAGTGGCATCACAACTCCAGGCTCACCTCTCCAAAAATAACCTTTACGAACAGTTCCAGTCCGGTTTTCGCCCCCGCCACAGTACAGAAACAGCCCTCCTTAAGATTACAAACGACCTCCTGATTGCAGCTGACTCCGGACTTTTATCCATCCTCATCCTCCTCGACCTGAGCGCAGCTTTTGACACCATATCCCACTCCACCCTCCTTCATAGACTAGCTTCCATTGGCATAACTGACACACCCCTAGCCTGGTTCCGCTCTTACCTCTCTGGCCGTACTGAGTTCATCCAATTGAAAACATTCACTTCCCATCCATCCCCCCTTTCCTCTGGTGTTCCCCAGGGCTCTGTCCTTGGCCCTATCCTCTTCATCACTTACCTTCTCCCACTTGGACTGATCTTCCGTAAATACAATATCAATTTCCACTGCTATGCGGATGACACCCAGCTCTACATCTCCTCCAAACCCACTTCCACTTTCCCTCCCTCCTCCCTCTGTGCCTGTCTACAGGAAATCAAATCCTGGTTTTCCTCCAATTTTCTCAAACTGAACAGTGATAAAACTGAGGCAGTCCTCATTGGTTCCAAGTCCACCCTCTCTAAGCACCCCAGTTTCACCCTCAACATAAACAACTCCTTGGTTTCCCCCTCCCCTCAGGTCAAGAGTCTGGGTGTCGTCCTCGACAGCACCCTATCCTTCCACTCCCACATCAACAACAACATCCGGTCCGCCTACTTCCACCTCCGCAACATCAACCGTCTCCGCCCTTCACTCACTCCCAACAGCACCGCAATCCTGGTTCACTCTTTAGTCATTTCACGCTTGGATTACTGTAATTCCCTTCTTTTTGGTCTCCCGCACAAACTCCTCCATAAACTTCAACTGGTTCAGAATGCTGCTGCCCGTATCATCACCAGAACACCATCCATCAGTCACATCACCCCCGTCCTACATCAACTCCACTGGCTTCCCATTAAACACCGTATTGTCTACAAAGTCCTCCTCCATACATTCAACGCCATCCACAACCTCGCTCCTCCATACCTCTCTGACCTTCTCCATATCTATGTCCCTTCCCGCTCTCTCAGGTCTGCCTCCTCCCTCAGCTTAACTGTCCCCCCAGCCCGTCTGTCCACCATGGGGTCCAGGGCCTTCAGCCGCTCTGCCCCTCACCTCTGGAACTCCCTTCCCCCCGACATCAGGAACATTGACTCCATCTCCCATTTCAAAACCCACCTCAAAACTCACCTTTTTAGACAGGCATATAATTTATAATGTTCCTGTTTGTCTTTGCTCTGCTACAAACTCTGCATTTGTAAATCTTGCTTTTGCATTTTAAGTGTTTTAATATTTTGTATTTCTGTATTTTTTGTATATTGTGTTTTTTATCTTGTATTGTTGTACGGCGACCTTGAGTGCCTTGAAAGGCGCCTTATAAATAAAATGCATTATTATTATTATTATTATATAAATAAGGGTCATATGTAATGCTTAATTAGGACCGGCAGAGACCGCTGCAGACCATGGAAAAGTAATCGCCCAGGTAATGGGAACACCCCCAAAAAAAGGGGGGTCGCAATAACATATAAGATGTCAGCTGAACTTCATGGCGCGCTTGTTATGTTTTGCTTCTGTCATTAACGGACTTGTTTTTACGTCTTGCGGGTGAGCATGAAATTGACGGACTCAGACTGGACTGTGTGATTGAGTGTTTTTAACATATGTATGTTTAGCCGATCAGTCTGGGTATGTATATTTCTGCTAAACCTTTTATAATAAATTACGTTATACCAGACTCTAGAATGTTGTGTCTATTTTGGAAGAAAGTTTGAATTACGTGTAGTGGAATGGTCCTGACCCCTCCCGACAGGACGGTGAAAGGATTGTTCGATTTATTATACTTCATAATACGTAACATGTGCGAAGAATTCACTGAAATTGCGACCGCTAAAATGACAATAATTGAAAAAACGGCAAATAAAACTATCTGAATTAATTAAATTTAATTTTTTGGGTGCAATATGGTTATTCGGCTAGCGGATAGCGATATATCAGTACTAGGAGACGAGTAGAAGAAGCATAGAACCATATACTGTATAGAAATGCGGCTCAGCTATTCTGTGACAGAGTGCAACCTAAATCTTTGGGGCGACTCGGTAGAATGACAGCGTGCGCAGCGAGTTGGATGGAACACGCTCCAATTTTGAATTAGGCTGCCTTTGAAGCCCTAACTTCTGAAAGGGTAAAGGTTTTAACCCGATCCACATTGCCGCCCCATACTATAGTGGTAGACGTATCTGTCTCAAGTACAGTATTCATGTTTGTCTTAAATTATAAACTAGGCTACAGCTTTAAGAAAACCCGCAGGATTGATACTGCAGTGCAATACAATAAGAGGGTGCTATTAATAGCCCAAAGTGCTTACGACCCTCGCTAACAGCCACAGACTGTAAAATTCATAAAATGCACCGTTTACAAGAAGATCATGCAGATATAGAGAGAAACAATAATATATTTTTAAAAACATTGTACAAATAGGCAGAGGCGGTCTTACCCATTAGGCAAAGGTCGGCAATTGCCTGGGGCCCCAAGCTGACCCCATACTACAAAGGGCCCCATTAAATTCCTTATTAAATCCCCCCCCCCCCCCCAGTAATTAATTATGTCTTTCTAAAAATTCATGCGCTAAATGGCATCAGAATGCCTAATTCATGAGTGTCTTAGTCACCCCCACCCCCCCCCACCCCCCTCAGTCCCCACTACATTGGACTATTCCATGATGAGCCGTCTGTGGAAATGATTCAGTAGCCAATTCGTGTTTCTGCTCGGCGTGATTATTAAAAAGTGAAAATGAAGCCAAGCTACCCAAGCGGTGCTGAGAAAAGGAGGAAGCAGGAGGAAAGTAAAAAGTTTGTGGCAAAACTACCAAAGCTAACTACATTTTTCACGGTGGCTAGTAGTAGTACAGATGCCACTAATGAAGAGCAGAGTCAGTCTGAGACTGCTAGCACTAGCACTAGTGTTGTTAGCATTGCTAATGCTAGCGAAGAGGAGCTAACGTTACTAGGGATGTGCGCGTTTAGTCGACTAGCCGATTAAACGTTGCTACCCTCGCTAGTCGGCACCAGAAATACTAGTCGGTTAAACTTACTATTTTATTAATGTACACATTTAAATTACATATTGACATAATTTGCACTGAAATGTCATGTTTTCCTGGTCAAATGTTGCTTTATAAAAAAACGAGAATCCGTTACTAACAACGCCGGATTCAAAAAATAATTAAAAAAAACGAAGGAAAAAAACAAAACGCATTAGCCTGTTCGCCCTGCAAGTTAAACCAACGAGGCGGAAAGAGTAAGTAGGCCTATCGCGTTGTTGGATAGCCCAATAAAACAAATCTAATGTCACATCGATCAGTCGGCCTAATTGTTATTTTTTTGTGTTCCTATTATTGGTAGCTTTTCTGATGACCGATTATTATTTTTTACTGTATTTGCTATGCAATCGCGTTCACCCAATGAAAATGCCCTTGTAATAATCAGGCACGTTTCCTAAAAATGTTTTGTTACGTTGAATATTGTTTTAAATAAATGTTATTTGTTAACTTTTATTTAGTGAGTTGTCATGTTTTGTAGGATAATGTACAATGTTCATAATGCAAGGCGCAAAGTGCCACACATTTCAGCAGCATTTAAAATACGATTTGGTTATTGAAGAATGTGATTAACGGTTTCAAATTTCAGGGAAATTAGTCGTTAGGAACATCCCTAAACGATACCCATTGCTGCTGCTGGCAGTGCCAACCTAGATTGCTCCAGCAGCAATGATGATGATGATGATACATGCATCACAACTGATCTTTCTTAGATAAATAATGATTGAAAAGGGGTGAGAGCAAGGGATGTGTGAGGGCCCCATGCCTGTGTTTGCCTTGGGCCCCAAAATGACTAAGTCCGCCACTGCAAATAGGCCTAAGCATTCTGCATTTTCCATTGCTTACTGTAGGATACTGGCTATCTGATGCACTTTTGGCTTAGAAGACACCTCATTTTTGTTCTCCAAAATTTCTCGTAGCTATAAATATGTTAATGAAACCAAATATCTTACCTGTAGGCAATGTGCAGCTACCACTGTGTTATGATTATCCCTGAAGAGATTATCTTGTTACGTTTCACCAAAGTCCCATACAGTCAACATTTCCAGTGACCTATCCCATTTAGGGCTGAAATAACAACAGCAAACGTAGACTGTAACACACACAGTGCTTTTGTACGTTTTGTTTTTTTTGTTAAACTTGTAGCTGTAGTGGTTCTCTGTGCCAGAAACACGGAGGAGAATGTTTGGAGGTCCAGATGCGACAGATAAGGAGTCTTAAAGTGTTCTAATGAACACCACAGAAACTGACAATAATCCGTAGTGGAAAGGGAGAATAATGAGAACACCAATAACCTCACGAAAAAGGCGAGGAACTCGATATGCGAGCAAAACAACCGAAATAAGCAGACACGCTTATCGAACTCCGTATGTGGAGCGAACGAACAAAGAAAATAAAAACTATAAGATCCCTTTAACTGGGACCAGAGCAGATAGAGCGCTCGTGGAAGAACAAAGGAAAGAAGCGGACATGCTTATCTAACTCCGTTAGTGGAGCGAACGAACAAAGAAAATAAAAACTATAAGACACCTTGAACTGGAGTCAGAGCAGTTAGAGCGCTCGTAGGTAAGAGTGGTAAAACAAAGGAAATAAGCAGACACGCTTATCTTACTCCCGTTTGTGGAGCGAAATGAAAGGAAACAGAGAACTCAAAAGACCCTAACTTTTTGGGTAAGAGCACTCGTAAGTCAGAGTGTAAAACGAAAGAAACGAGAAAGCCTGTGCTCTGAAATGAGAGGGAAAAGAAACTTGCTTTCTTGCTAAACCCTTTCTTTTTAAACTAGCTTTCTAACTAATTTCCTATACCTTTTTACCGGCTCGAATGTTAAGTGGAATAACATGGAAGCAACGAGAGAGGCAGGAAGCGGGGTATAAATAGTGAGCGGAAATAAATGACTGGTGAACTCACTAATGATGAGGCGAAAGCAAAACCCGTAGCGGGACACAAGAAAATCCGATAGATTACCGGTAAACGACAAAAAAGAAGGGAAGAAAGGCAAGATCCATGACAGTAGCTACACTACATTTTTTATTTGTGTTTTAGAGTGTTGTTTATTTATTTTTCTATTTGTGCGCTATCGAAATAGCCTAAATGGTGTAATATTCAAAATGCTTCAAAGACCTTTGATTTCTAAAACTCCTAAACACAACCCTACTGGTACTTTACAACCAAAGTCTACATGGGCTTTTTGTACTCCAAAAACTGTATTTACGATAAAATGAATGCAACAAAATTTTCTACTTTACGAAATAGCCTACATACCGCCAAAACCAATTTCACTGCCAGGAAAAACCCTGAATACATACATTTTAATATCTCTTAATTCCAGGCATATAATTATTTAATTATTTGCAAAAATCGCCAGACAAACTAAACCAGAGCCAATGAATGTGAATAATTAGCTGAAAGAGGAAGATGAAAAACCGCCTAATATAACAAAAAAAAGCCAAAATAACAAGCCGCAAAACGTAACTTTTCCCGCACAATAACATGAAAACGAATTGCCTAATTAGGCTGGAATACGCCCAATCTGACCACATTGAACGCATACTTTGGAAGGGTGGGAACCAACGACTCTATAAAAATAGGTGAAATAACTGGGTGGAGCAAAGCAAGATGATAAACAGATTGTGCTTGTTGGGAAATCTGTTAATATATATGGAAATAAATAAGTAAATGGGGAAATAAATTGGGAATATATACAGTGAGCACCATAATTCATTGGACAGTTGTTATTTTGGTTCTGTACTCTAGCAGTTTGAGTTTGAAAGGATGCAATGCCAATGAGATTGAAGTGCAGACTGTCAGCTTTAATTTGAGGGTATTTTCATCCATATCGTTTAGAAATTATCAAACCTTTTGTACATAATCCCCCCCATTTTTGGGCATCAAAAAATATTGGACAGTTGAACATAATGTTGAATAAAGTAATCATTTTAAATATTTGGTCACATATCCTTTGCATGCCTGATGTCTGTGACCCAGCAATATAAAAAAACTCTTGATATCTTATTTTCTGGTACTCATACAAGCGATACTATAACCTCTCTGCATTTGAATGGATCTCTATGGGAATTGGGGGGTGTTTTACTAAAAACAAATATTTAGTCAAATATAAATGTGTCATTGAAATCCAAAAAATATTTCGTTTAAAAAAGAAAATTAGTTTAATCTTAGTTTTAAGACTAAAAACAAAACTAAATACTTAATTTTTACATAGATACCAAGTTTTGAGGTTTTGTCAGTATTTGTGCTGTATTCAGCCTGTGAACTCTGTAGCCAGTATAATACTAGATTTATTTAATCAGATGTTTGATCCACACGTGCTGCATGCTAATTAGGTATATTATTATGTATCCTAAAATGTAAAGAACATGTCAGGTCATATAGAACATATGACCTACAAGGATTTCTAGAAATACTGATGGAAAAATAAGATTGGGGAAATTTCCGGGGAAAATGTATTGGTTCATGCTTCCTTGCAACAGTCATACTGTGGCAGAGTGTTCAGTGTGTAAAACAGGGGTCCAGTCCTGGAGCCCTCCAGTGTGTATGTAGGTTTCTGCTGCTACCAGTTACCCTGGTTCTACCTGCTAATTAGGCATATACACCAAAAACCGAATGACTCGTAGATTAGACCACAATAAAACACTACAATACAGGCATACAGCCACAAAAAACATTCCTCAGCTGTTGTTCATATCACAGAATTGATAGTAAATAGCAAAAATGTCAGATCATGTCAATAATTGGGATAATTAAATAATTTAGATCAGAAGTTGTTCAGAAACACAGAAACAGATATGGCCCTCCTTACCCTTTCCTGTTTTTTGCATTAAAGTGATACGACATCACTCTCTATGAGCCAGATTATTGACAGCTACATTCAAAGTAGGAAATTGTAGAGAACTGTTTTATAGACTGAAATAGTGCTGTTACTATATGGTTGCTGAAAGGCTAATTATGGCACAGATTCTTAAATATGTTGCTTATTTATTTTGGTAACAGCTATGATAACAACATAGCATCTCTGGCATTGTGATCCAACACTAGCAAACATCTTTAAAATAATTGTTAAATTTTTCATTCATTTTTTCATCATCATCATTTGGTGGAAAACTATAAAAAATAAATGGTAAAATGAAGCGGAGTACAAGCTAGTGGAGCTACACTGAGGGGCTGTGTCTGATTTCACTATAGATTGAAGAAAATATATATGTTGACCATGAGTTTTTTGGCCTGCTGTGTAAACACAGCCTTAATCTGCCTGCTCCCACTTTTTTCTGATCCCACAGCCTTCTCAGTTGTATTTCTACCAGAATAAATCAACACACAATTCAAAATTCATACAAGAAATGAAAACCTGCATTGTTTTATTTGGTTACCACTCTTCCCATTAGATGCTGTTTGGAATTCTTCTCAGGTTTTAGTAAAATTATTAAACATTTTGGAGCAAATAGACACAATAGTAGCCCAAAACTAGATGCTAGAATTGCAAAGATCTCCACAGCGACAGTGAACTTTCCAGGTGAGCTGACATAAGCTGGTATAAAGGCCAGCCACACTGCACAGAAGATCAACATACTAAAGGTGATGTATTTGGCCTCGTTAAAATTACCTGGCAGCTTCCTGGCCAGAAAAGCCAGAATAAAACACAGAGCAGCCAGGAGCCCAATATATCCCAGAACACACCAGAAGGCCAGTTCAGAACCCACACTACACTCCAGGATTATTCTGGACCGGCTGTACTGGGTGTTTTTATTTGGGAATGGAGGAGCAGTGATCAGCCACACTGCACAGATTATCACTTGTATAAAGGTGCAGGCAGAGATGATAAATCTCTGCTGTTTAGGTCCCAGCCATTTCATGATGTTGTTTCCAGGCCTAGCGGCTGTAAAGGCAGCCAGCACCACTAGAGTCTTCCCCAGGATACAGGAGATGCAGAGTGAGAAAGTGATGCTGAAGGCAGTATGGCGCAGCATGCAGGACCATGATGTAGGCTCTCCGATGAACACCAGCGCACACAGGAAGCACAGAGTCAGAGAGAGCAGGATGAAGAAGCTCAGCTCTGAGTTGTTGACTTTGACAATCGGAGTGTTTCTGTGATAGAGGAATACTGCCAGAACAGCGATGGTGAGACAGGCTCCCACTACAGCTATCACAGTCAGGGTCAGTCCTATTGCATCATGGGAGAGGTACTCAATCACTTTGGGTATGCATTCAGTTCTGGCTGCATTGGACCAGTAATCCTCAGGACAAGATGTGCAATCGATTGAATCTGAGGAACGACAGTAGAATAGTTCTTATAAGAAGAGAATGTTGCAGAGATTTTAGGGTGTATTAAATCACAACTTTTTGTATATTAAATCACAAATATTATCCACTCCGTATTTTCTTGTCGGACGGATCTGTTGTACCTAATTTTGGGGTGACAGAGGGATTTCTTTCTACCTAAAACAATGTCTGTACCTCAACATGCATTTTAAGAAATCAAAGCATCCGTATATTAAAAAGGAAAACCGTCTCATATGAGTGAGATAAGAGTGCAAGAACTCCTCCTCTATATCAAGATCCTTTTTTAAGGGATAATGACAGAGTGGCTGGGTACGTAGTTTGAATGGCATTCGTAATGCCCAGCCCTGAGATCATTATCCTGCTTTTAGAATGGCTTACCAATAGAAATCATAATTGTAATCAAAATATGCATTCAGAAAATATGCTATTCTAAACATTTCTTGTTAAAACAAGATACTTAGAAAAATATTTTTTCACTATGGCAGTATGCCATAGAAATAATCACAAATACCGTTACCGTATTAACAATGTTGTGAGATTTGTATTTGTACAACAGAAATAGCATCTTTGGAATACTGGATCCTGTTAGTTGTTGTTAAGGGATTAAAAAAAGTATTTTCAAGGAATTCATCTTGGTGTATACATTAATGATTTCTGAAAAGATTTTGGTCAGACTACAAACATTCTTGTTGTAATGAAACACTAAAATACAATCAGTTCAATGTTTAAAATGTGAAGCAATGTTTCCAGTGGGCCAGCTTGTGTACTTTCAACAAAATGCTTATGTCTGCTAGTATGAAAAAGCCAACTTGAAATGAGCTTATGAGATCTGACTACTGTACCCACTAGCAGTCTGTGTGTTCATTTGATGTGAAGAGCACTCACCTGTCTTATTACTAATCTTCCCGCTGTCACATGGTACACAATTAAAGCAGCACAGAGGCTCCCCACGACGGACAGCCTTCCTGCTTCCTGGAGCACAGCTCTCACTGCACACAGACACCAACACCTGCATGAGAGAGAACACAGCCAGGTGTAACTACACAAACATTTACCTGTAAACGGGACTCATAGAACTCTGTATCTCTCTCTGAGACTCTTAATGCACCACACATCTAGCTGCCCATTTCCATGGCCCAAGAGGCCAGGTGTCACAGAAAGACATTTGCCTGTCCGTCAGAATTTAATGCGTGTATATGAAATGAACACACAAAAAACATGCTAAAACATATAATACAATCTATGACAGTGCATTATAACATTTTATTTCAATGTAGTAATTGAACACATTTCAGTGACAGTCTGCAGGTTTGAGTTCCAGCTTTGAAAGATTTGGTCCTTGTTGACTACCTGCTGATCAATGTTGATTTGATGCTTTCACTTCAGATTTGCACTTTTCTCCAATTTACCATAAAGAACATCAACAGAGGGCATCGCATGTACTGAAATACACACTGTGTGCAGCTTGCCTCTCTCTGGTGGCCCGTCCACACAATCGCCTCCTCCTGGATGAATAGCTCCTTCCCAGCATACTTTGCACCATCAAACCTTCCCACATTGACAAACTCAATATTTCCAGCTGCGCCTCTTTGCCAGTTGATCACATCATATGATGGAGCTACATCCCCATTTGCATCAAAATTCACCTCCTCTCCAGAAATAGTAAAGGAGACCTCCTGAATATAGTGCTGGAGCTTTGAAATTAAAATAAGAAAGAGAAAATGAAATTGTTTTACAATTCCTTACTTTCATCGATAAATATAAAATATTAAATATTATGAATACAAGATCATAGTGTAATTATCTAATTATGTAAATGTAGGTATGTTTTTGATTTTAGTTTGTGTTATTGACTAAATGTAAAGAATAAAAATGGCTATTTGAGAGGATAAAGAGGGAAATTAACATTGTTTGTTAACATTTCTCTGTATATGCATACTACATATTAAGGGGAAAAAAGTCCAGAATCCTTAAGAAATTAAAATACTTGTATATTTTAAAATTATTATTAAATGATTCCACAGCATTATGGGCTGACACTGTAATGGTATGTTTACATCATTTTATAAATCACTGTGAAATAGTGTAGTTCTGTGCAGGTGGCTTGCATTAATCAAGTTATTGATCAATTAGTGTGCTTTTCGAATTCTGAATTACAATGTCTAAAAATATTTGCAGAATATTTTGACACAGAAAGTTATGATATTGAACATTCTAACTTGCAATTACATTTATATGCAAACAAATAGAGGTTTTTTTTTTGACACTGGAGTATTTTGCCTTTCTTTGAAACTCATGATTGCCAATGCATTGTCTTTAATGTAGGAACATATCAAATCTTTCGAATCCCGTGCTGTTGTAATGAAGCAATCAAATTCACGCATTTAGTTTCACTGGTTGTAATTACCTGTAGATTTATGTACCATTAGGAAAAAACATCGAAGGCAATTATAAGGTTGATTCTGTTGGTGCAATCATTCAGTTATAGACTTTATGAGTCAGTAATAAAAAAATAATATTAAACTACTGCTTTAGCTAAACATAGAGATGTTACCCGTAGTTTTCATGAATCCCTCCGTAATTTATTATGCAAAAAGAGAATGTAACCTTTCTCAAGCAATTTTAATTAATGTTACATAACATAAACTAAGATAATGGAGGCAAGCTGCAAAATGTGCCCATTAAATCTTGCATTATTTGATTTTTTATTGCTTATTTCTTTTAGATTTTCATGTGATCACCTGCCATGGTTGAATGTTTGTGGCATCAGCACATGAGGAGTTGTGGAAGGGCCCTTTCCCAGGCTTACAGCTGATGAGGTTGTGCAGGGAGTGAGCGATGGCGTACACGGCTTTGTACACGTTGTAGGAAATACGAGGGCTGGAGGTGTTCAGGTAGGCAGAGTGCTGCTCCAGCCCTGTACAGGGGGGCAGCTGGGAGGAGGCCTGGGTGCTGCTGCTGGAGGGGTAGAGAGAGCAACCGTACAAAGCACCCCACAGCTCATGCACCAGGGGGTTACTGGGGTACCCCAATGGGTTTACACTCATCAGATAGTCTCTTAGACCTGGTACCTGTCCCTGCCGGATGGAAAACCCAACGGTACCTCCTAGAAAAGGATAGAACTCACTACTTGTGAATAGTGAGGCTGTTACCCAGCCTTCACTGGCAATCCACTGGATCCCTGTGATATTCTGATCCATGTAGTCTTTCAATAAGAGGGAGAGTTCCCCCTCAACAGCAAACACCACAACAACCCTCGCAGAGGAGCGTTTCATAATGTCAAGAATGTCCTGTACTCTCTCCCGATTGTACACCTTGGGGATCAATTCATGGTACGCTAAACACACACCAGTGTTTTTTATTTCTCTCATCAATCCCTGAAGAGCGAATCTGCCATAATCATGGTCCTCAAGGACGACACCAACCCACGTCCAACCAAATTTCTGCAGGAGGCGAGCGATGGCTTTCACCTGATAGTCGTCATTTGGAACAACTCTGAAAAATGTTGGGAATTCATTCTTGTTGCTGAGACAGGAACATGTTGAAGCATAACTAATCTGAAAAACAGAAAATCCACCTTCTTTTTTAACGTGAAGCACATAAACACAACAATCCAAGTTGGTCTTTATAATTAATTGTACTATAAGTATGTTAC
This sequence comes from Ilyophis sp. 1 JC-2022, assembly GCA_022702515.1. Classification (NCBI taxonomy): domain Eukaryota; kingdom Metazoa; phylum Chordata; class Actinopteri; order Anguilliformes; family Synaphobranchidae; genus Ilyophis; species Ilyophis sp. 1 JC-2022. The sequence goes on from CM040402.1 coordinate 116,411,349, forward strand.
GATGATGCAAGATTTATTTCACACTCCTCACATCCCTGAGGCTGAAATAAAGCCTGGGCATTAGCTCGATGCTGAGGAAACCCTGCACAATGGCTCACCTTCAAAAAACTTAGAAATAAATGTACTTCATCTGTTAAGAAGGCTGAATGTGACTATTATATTGCTTCACTAACTAGTTCATACAATGACCCAGTGAAGTTCTGGAAAATTGTGAATGCCAATAAAAGGCTCAACTCCTATTTCCACTCACTTGAACTCTGATGATCAATTAATTACTGGGCAACATGAAATTTGTTCTGCTTTTAATAGCCATTTTATTGATGCTGGCCATCTTTTCGATAAAGAAATTGGAGATCGACAGAGTACTATGGCAAACAAAGAGCCTCCTCCCGTAGATGATTTATCCCATTAATTAATTTGTGGTTCAGTTGATTCCTCTCAAAATGCTACGGATGCTTCACATTTCACCCTGAACCACTTTGCTCTATCTGAGGTTTACGATGTAACAACTATCACCCTATTTCCAAATTGTGTTGTCTGGCTAAAATCCTGGAATCACTTCAGATTATCTTTCTGACAGATATCAGTGTGTAAAGGTTGGTGATGCACAGTCTGAATGTTTACATGTAATTAAAGGTCTCCCTCAAGGGTCAGCACTGGGTCCAGTTCTGTTTTCATTTTATATAAATTATATTGTTAATTCTTTAAATAATTTTAATGTTCACCTGTATGCAGATGATACTCTTCTTTGTTGTTTTTCTATTCAGCAGGCTGCTGAAATTCTGCAACAAGCTTTTGTCGCTCTACAAGAGGCCCTTATTAGTCTAAAACGGTAAAACTAATTATATGCTGTTTTCTAGAGCAAAAAAGAGCATATAAATACTGTGACAATATCCAGATCTGCACATTAAATGGTACGCCTATTTAAAAAGTCTATCTGGGAATTTATCTGGGCATTTATATTGATGATAATTTTACCTTTAAAGCCCATATTGATCTTTTTGTAAAAAAGTTGCGGATAAAACTTGGCTTCTTGTACAGAAACAAAGCTTGCTTTCCCATGTCTGTTATAAAGAGGGTTGTGGAATCCATTCTCCTCCCTGTCCTAGACTATGGTGACGTAATTTATAGAAATGAAGCTGCTACCACTCTCAAACCCCTGGACGCCATTTACCATTCAGCTCTGAGATTTATATCTGGTGATAGTTATGATACACATCATTGTACCTTGTATAGCAAAGTTCAGTGGCCCTCTCTTTATGTGAGACTGCACTTTAATATTCTTATCTACATAGCCATTATTTTAAAACGTCCAATATACCTCTCAGGACTTCTTGAATGGAAAGTTAGTTGTCATTTTACCCGCTCACAGGACTGGCTGGTTCTCCACATTCCTCAGGCTGACACAGTTCATGTTCAAACTGCTTTCAAATGTTGTGCACTGAGGATCTGGAACAACCTGCAACTAGACTCTCTTATTAGTTTGGATCATATTAAATCTCTTATTTTATCTTTTGCTGAATTTGAATGTAAATGCTTTTAGTTGAGACAATCTAATTCTCCTATCTCTCATTTATGTTGAATGTAATTGCTTTAACTGACATTGTCTATTCCTGTTTAATTTTCACTTTCTATCTTTCTTTATTAAAATAGTTAATAGTTAATTGTAACTTGGCACCATTGAAAATGAGGGTGCACACCCTCAATGTGTTCTCCGAGACAAATAAAGAATTTCAATTTTTATTGTTTGGCACCATCTGAACAATAAATTAACGTCACTGATTTTGTAGTTCCAAATAAATGTTATTCTGAATAAGTATGTCTGACAAATTAATCTGTCACTTAAATTGGCTTACTATTTATTTTACTACATTAAAATGTAATACATTTATACATTTTTATTATTTTAATAAAATGAATAAATACAGGCTTATCATGTGAAAGCATATGCTATCAAAAATGCAATCAAGGATATATTTCCAGTGATTTTAACTTTTTCTGTCAAATGTGGTCAAAACCCAACACACCTAATCTTCTGGTCAAATTCTAGTGATTACACTAAAATAGAGACAATTTGGAAAAATGTGATATTATATTATAGCTACAATGTGAATAATTATAAACTGCAGAACCTTTGGGATGTAACACTGCTTTTCACAACACAGTATTAATTATTTAATCTGCAGTACACTGTACACAACTGTGTACAGATGACACATAATAGACATAGTTGACACTATATTCTGTTAGTATCTAGACTACTTATCATTGTATACTAGTCTCACACTTGTACATGTAAGGAAAATACATATCCATTAATAATAAAAAAATGGAGAAATGTAACGTCATGAACAGTGCCTCAGCTGAAGATGAAAGTAGAACCAGATAAAAAGTACTTCCTCTTAACAAAACCATGGATTTAATCCAGAAGTATATCTATTATGTTTATTCCAAATGACCTCTATTAATTCATTTTAGTCTGATAGGAAATACATACCATTGGAATTCTGAAGGGCTGCAGAGTTCTGGAGAGAACAATAGACTGTGCAGACCCAGTGGCTCCAACCACAGCCAAAGGATGAGATATGGCAGAACACACAGTGCTGGAGGATGTCCTTGGTCCGTTCAGAACTGCCAGAACTGCTGCCTGTGCTGTCACAGGGGTTGTGCAGGAGTCATGGATCTTGTATCCCAGAGTGAAGTTGGGCAGCAGGTTCTGACTCTGGTTGATCTCCTCAACAGCCAGCCTCATGGTCTGGGCCCAGCGGAAAGACCTGGGGTCAAATCTGTGCAAAAACCAACAGCAGAATGTGATGTTTGTTGTAAAAATCTTTGTTGGAAAAGAAAACACTTTTCCATGCACATCAGAGTAACCATGACCTCACCCCCAACATTGTGAATCAGCTGGTTTGTAAGTGAAGTTCTGGTCTGGGGGCTCAACCCTGTAATGCATGGGAAAAATCCCTCCGATGATGAAGTCTCCATCAGCCTGGAAATCTGGATCAAAAGTGCCCAGCAGGGAACAGACTGGGGCAGGGATCGGGCTGACAGGAGTGACAGCAGAGAAGTGATAAAATAAAGACCACATCGCCACCACCAGAAGAGTCATCTTCACCCGGGCGTATCCCGCACACTGCGGTCATGAGTCAGAAGCAGTGTTTTATTCACCAACTAACTCTGTGCATCTCATTATTTTCTGTATCTCATTAGACTCCACCAATAGCAAGGAAAGCATGTGACATCACAACTCTGCATTCCCCAAAGACAAAGTCACTGACTGAGATGAGCCCTATGTTTTTTTTTCCATTAGTTTGTTTCAGAATTTTTCCCATTTTTTACCAACTTGGTATCCAAATGTACCCCTATAGCTATTCAAATCCCTGTGTAGCAACCGCTTGAGAATTTGCTGCTACACAATCCTGTCAGCCAGTGGTAGGAAGGCAGGCACCACGTACTCTTCAGGGAGTGACTGACTCATGACCTTGATCCCAACTCGCCCGAGGCCGCTTTGTGCACGACGATCCCCTGACGACTCCCTACCCCCACTCAGGGAGTGGCCGCCTAATTGTCGCTCCGTCAAGGCACCGGCCGTACTCGGATCTGGTAGGAGCAAGGTGCAAACCCCTTATCCTCGTGTGCAACTGCACAGACTCAAAGTTGGCAATATTACCGCTACGCCACCGCAGCTCCCTCCCTGAGTCCTATGTTTTGCTGTGTTATAATTACTATACTTGGAATAGCTCAGTGTCATATTTTTAGAACTATAGTTTATCCCGATTTTCTCCCTTTGTCTCCCAATTTGGAAACCCCATATGTATTTATAAACTGGTCTACAACTACAACCTCCTCCTCCATCCATTTGGTCTTCCTCTGGTTCTCAGGCACCGCATATGTTCACTTCAGAACTTCACTAGTAGAGCTTGCACATTGCATTGGAGGAGTACTCTTCATGTGAAGCACATTTGAGTGCTTGCACTGTCTCTGCAAGTTTTATATTGGCTGTGCTGCACAGTCCATCTGTCTGTCCAACTTTGACAGACATATCTGGAAAAGAAATGACTGGATTGCCATGAAATGTGCTGCATACATTTATGTTCCCAAGAGGAAGATATCTATTGATTTCGGTGCCCTTGTGACCTTTCTTCTAGTGCCACCATCAGGCCAAACGCCCCAGCTATAAAAGCGAATCTCAGTGGTTGATCTGCGTGCCGTGGATGGGGAGAGAAGACAGAAGAGAGAGAGCGCGAGCAAACGAGTGATATATATGGCTAGCTTACAGTTTAGCATTTTTGAATAGTCTAGTAATTTATAGTAACCTATTGTTGGTATATTTTTTTAGTTAGCTCGTTTTTCAGTCTAGCTTAACAAGTAGCTAGCGAGTTTATTTTTTTTAAAGTAAGTTCACCTGTTCCTCTCCATATTTAGTCTCCTCAGTTTCTTTCACTGCCAGTTATTTGCATTTGTCAGCTCCATCTTGACATTCCCTGGCCATCTTTGTCTGTTTGCATTTTCGCTCCTAACCAGTTTCTTTTTCTTGATTCCTCGCTCCAGCCCGTCCAGCCTGCTTCCCGTCCCTGCTCGCTCCTGCCCCATCTCCTGCCAAGCCTAATTAGTTTCGCCAACCCAGTTTCCAGCCCCTCACTTAGCTTTCCCTGTTCTCTTTGCTTTGTTTGCTCTTGTGCTGATATAAATTACTCTTTGTGTACTTTTGCCTGAGTCCTGCATTTGGGTCCTTACCAGTATTTTATTCCATAACATTGCAGGACCTAAAACAAAGATTAAAATTAAAAAATGAAAGTTTTCAAAGGTGGAAAAAAGGTTTGAACAATATTCAAACGTATATTTATTAATAGCCCTATTGTGAGGTCCTAGTGTTCCGTCCCTGGTTTTCCCCTCATCTCACAATCCACCCTGTGTTTTCCCTCTCTCCTTCTACTTGTGTTCTCACTCCCCACACCTGCATTGTGTTTCCCTCTGGTGTCCTCGTTTGCCTTCCCCCACCTGTTCCGCGTTCTGTCCTTGTCATGTTAGTATTTAGTCTGCCCAGTTTCTCTGTTCGAGGCCGGACCGTCTTGTGATCTCCTAGTGATCGCATCATGTTCTTGTCGCATCTTGCCCTGGTCTTGTGAGTTTGCTCCTTGTTCTTGTCATGCTTGTTTTTGTTCTTGTTGTTTTGTCCATCTGCCCTGGTCTTGTCCTGTCTTCGGTTCCCCTGGTGGCTCTCCTCCAAGGCTCCCTCCTTCCTCCATGGTTTCCTCCTGACCCGTCTGAGTTCCAGTCCCATCTGAGTTCCTGATCCCCCGGGCTGAAGTGCCTGATCCCCCAGGCCGATGCGCCTGTTCCTGTCCGTGGCACCCGGCACTGTCTATGGCTCCCCTGCGGCCTCCGCGATGGTACCTGCCCACGGGCCTGTTCCCGTCCGTTACTGACCTTGGTCGCCCGCACCCGTTCTGAGCTACGGAGTAGTCATGTTCCAGTCCAGCCTCGGCTTGTCCCCGTCCAGGCCGTCCGGCTCCTGCCCGTCTGGCCCATCCAGGCCATCCCTATCGTCCAAGTTCCTGACCCGTCCAGTTCCTGCCTCATGTCTGTGTCATGCCTGTTTCTATCTTGACCCTGCCTATGTCCCATTAAATGTACTCCCCGGCTGAGTTTTTCCCGGAGCCGTCTCTGAGTCTTGAATTTGGGTCCTGTCCCCTTACGAGAACGTAACAACTATTGTGTGATAATTAAATTTGAAAATAAATAGATTTTAAGTGATCTGTCAGGCCCATTCATATGGGATAAGTAATATCTGTAATTTGGATCACATGGGACTCCTCTGCAAGCATGTGGACCCAACTTCAGACAGGAACTACAAGGATTGCATCACTTCCTAGGTGCTACTTCTTTTACCCGAGCCTAACGTTAGGGGGAAATTATTATGAAATGCATTGGTTCCCTCTAGAAACAATAATACAAATTAAGGAGCGAGAAAAGAATAGATGGTTTATCCCAGTAACCACCATAGCCCAAAGGGTTAATGGGGAATGATTTTGGCAAAAATGTTAGCTATTGCTAAAAAAAATCTCCCATTCAATTCAATGGGGCACGATTTTCACATTCTTCCATTTAAAAAAAATCTTCAAAATGCAGAGAAACAGGCTGTGTCTGACTCTATCTACTGCGTCTTGTGTAGGCTACTGTGTACTAGCATACTGTATACTTCTTACTGTAGGCCATGGGTGTCCAATCTTTTCCGAAAAGGGCCGGTGTGGGTGCAGGTTTTTGTTTTAGCCCAGTACAAAAACACCTGATTCTAATTATCAATGTTTTGATTGAATACCATGATTAGTTAATTAGTTGAATCAGGTGTAGTAGTGCTGGGCTAAAACAAAAAACTGCCCCCACACCGGCCCTTTTCAGATAAGATTGGACACCCCTGCTATAGGCTATAGTTTAGTGACATGCAGTATGCAAAAAATATCTTCCATACTATTGTCAGCAAAAACAAGGAAATAAGTATTTCATCCGGGTATATTAAGAACTCTATTTAACTTTCACTCAATTTTCAGAATTGGCGTGTACTGAACAGCTTTTTTTTATGGTATACTCAACTGGCATACTCAATAGTAGGCAAGTGTGCTGATTCGGACACGGCAACAGACTTATAAAAAGGCACTGGTCCTCATCACTGGTCACACATTCTCCCATGTTTGAGATTAAATCTTAGCTAGAAATTTAGTTATCCTTGACAGAAAAAAAGTCTGATGAAGATGCTATTTTTTTACACCTGTTATTTTTCAGATATACTGAACGGATTTTCAGGATCTTGGTATAATTGTGTTGGCCGTTGAAAACTGTTCTGTGAAAAAATGTATATAAATACATGTGGAAATATTAAAATTTATAAATAAAATATAGGTAAATAAATTACCTATTAGAAACGTGATTTTAAATGAATTAGCTACATAATCAGTCCTGAAAACATTGAGTGCCCTCACATGCAAAAGTGGATAAACTAATGTATTCACTTCTCTAGTTTCATGCTTCCTCTGCATATAATAAAACTCATTGCAAAAATATGAAACTTCAATATTTTATTTGTTAGTTAACCTTCCCATCAAATGTTGTTTAGAGTTTTTCTCAGGTTTCAGTAAAATTATGTAACATTTTGGAGCAAATAAGCACAGCAGTAGCCCAAAACTAGATGCTAGAATTGCAAAGATCTCCACCGCTACAGTGAACTTTCCAGGTGAACTGACATAAGCTGGTATAAAGGCCAGCCACACTGCACAGAAGATCAACATACTGAAGGTGATGTATTTGGCCTCGTTAAAATTTCCTGGCAGCTCCCTGGCCAGAAAAGCCAGAATAAAACACAGAGCAGCCAGAAGCCCAATGTATCCCAGAACGCACCAGAAGGCCTGTTCAGAACCTACACTACACTCCAGGATTATTCTGGACCGGTTGTACTGGGTGTTTTTATTTGGGAATGGAGGAGCAGTGATCAGCCACACTGCACAGATTATCACTTGTATAAAGGTGCAGGCAGAGATGACAAATCTCTGCTGTTTGGGTCCCAGCCATTTCATGATGTTGTTTCCAGGCCTAGCGGCTGTAAAGGCAGCCAACACCACCAGAGTCTTCCCCAGGATACAGGAGATGCAGAGTGAGAAAGTGATGCTGAAGGCCGTATGGCGCAGCATGCAGGACCATGATGTAGGCTCTCCGATGAACACCAGCGCACACAGGAAGCACAGAGTCAGTGAGAGCAGGATGAAGAAGCTCAGCTCTGAGTTGTTGACTTTCACAATCGGAGTGTTTCTGTGGTAGAGGAATACTGCCAGAACAGCGACGGTGAGGCAGGCTCCCACTACAGCTACCACAGTCAGGGTCAGTCCCATTGCATCATGGGAGAGGTACTCAATCACTTTGGGTATGCATTCAGTTCTGGCTGCATTGGACCAGTAATCCTCAGGACAAGATGTGCAATCTATTGAATCTGAATAAAGACAGTATAATAGTTATTATAAAAAAAGAAGACTGCAGAGATATACAGTGCCCTCCACTATTATTGGCACCCCTGGTAAAGATGAGTGAAAAAGGTTATAAAAAATTCACCATTTGGTGAATTAGCTTAATCTCACACTGAAAAAATGAGAAAAATCCAACCTTTAATTGAAGTAAATTTATTATGAGAAAATTGGGTTGTTTTCGATGTTGTTGGGTCACAGACATCAGAAAGTCATGGCATGCAAATGATATGCGACCAAATATTTAAAAAAATATTTTTAATTCTATATAAAAATGCAGTGGTGCCAATAATTGTGGCACACGTGGTTTTGTTAAAAATAATTATTTCTTGAGGGATTCTTTATTAATTTACTTCAATTAAAGGTAGGATTTTTCTAATTTTTTCAGTGTTAAGCTAATTCACTTTACCAGGGGTGCCAATAATAGTGGAGGGAACTGTATGTGACAGGTGCTGGTAAAACGGTGCACAAGTACCACAGGGTCATTTTTCAGTTTTTTATAGTTTATGAAAGTACAAATCCTGAGCTTTCAAATTATGCTTTCAAATGATGCTCGACTAACAGACAGATACGTTAGGCTAACATAAAGATAGATAGATGCCAAGAACTAAAACTTACCCGATTACAAAACAGAAGATTTTATGGCAAACGATAGTAACGTTACTACTATCGTATCGTTGTTCTCAGTTGGTGTTTTTGTTTGCTCAGAATATTTTTTAACAGTTAGTACGTAATTTCGGAACCATTAGACTAATACATGTCAATAGCTTAGTTCCTGAAATAAGCATGTCTCTATTGTCTGCTGATAGCCTAATGACGCCTTGTTCGTTCTTGTTTTATTAAAAAAAATAAAAAAGTTTTTGACTACAACAGTCCCGGTGCTGTGAATTCTCCTTTCACCTCTGTTGGAATTTGCAGTCAATTTAAATCTTTTTTTTGGTCGTGGTCCACTTTCACCATATCAATTTATCTTAAAACCTTTTCAACGTCCTTGCCATTACAGTTCATAGCAGTAGCAGCATTTTCAGCATCTCCATTTGTTTTTTAAGCGAGTAAGTAAACAGAGGCCATGTAAGTTTATGTGCGAAGCATAGCCTACGAAACTCAGAGCCAATCAGTGTAGTCGTGGCAGGTTGATGTTATAGTTATTGAAATGTCTTCTGAGGGCAGCATTGCAAACCGTACCGTACCCCTAACAATAACCTTCTTGCTGATTGGATGGCTGAGACAACCAATCACATGCAATGCTGCCCTCAGAAGTAGAGATGGGATGTTCTCTTGTATATGCAAACTAGACTCTTTTTACTAACTCGAGTTTGTATGAGTCACTCACCAAAGTGAGTCGGGTTTTGGAGTAACTCGAGTCATCAAGTCAGTCTAACGTCCGGTTTAGCCCTCCTGAATGGGATAACATAATTGAATAGTGCGGCTCTTCGAGACTTTCCAAATGTTATCGGAACGAATGGATCAAATTCTGATAGTGAAACGAGTTATTTCGCGGGGGTTGTGACGCTAAAAAGAATTATCCACCGTTTTACAGCCGCTCCTTTTTTCATGATTGTGTGTGAGAAAACTGCTTTTCAGACCTGGAAGTTGTAATTGTCTAAATTGTCTCACCATTATGTACGTTTATGGCTCAGCAGAGACCATTTTTAAGATACCAAACTGTTGTGTATCAGCCATATTATTTTTTTGCATTGCTGTCCAAATGAAAAAATATTTTCCACCCTGTATCTCAGTATAGCAAGATCCTTTTCTTGTTGTAATGGAACGAATCTGCTCCACCTGATTATGGGGAGGCAGAAGGAGTTATTTCTACTTAAAACAATGCCTGTAACTCAACATGCATCTTAAGAAATCAAAGCATCTGCACGTGAAAAATGAAAGCCATGTCATTTAAGAGTGAGATAAGGGTGCAAAAACTCCTCCTCTATAGCAAAATCTTTTTGTAAGGGATAATGACCTCAGGACTTAGCACACAGTTTGAATAAAAATCTATTGTAATCAAAACATGCACTTCAAAATATGCGGATTTATTGCAATAGAAACATTACTTATTCCAGCAAATATTCCAAACCCTATACCACTTAGCCACAAATGCGCCTTTTTAATACCTCTTTTAACCGGGTTAGATAGCAAGCTAGCTTTATGCTAGGTTCACTGTCACTCACGTTACCTAATATTAAAATTCAGTTTGGTTTTATGTCAAAATGGTCTCACAGCATGTTTTTTTTCATCACAAATGGCAACCTAGCCAACAACTGAATTATATTCAAAACAAAAGCTAAATCAGAAATGTAGTCAAGCTATGACATATACTTCCGATGTATCTTGTTCCAACAAGAAATTTAACTTGAAGAATATTCCTTACCTGGGCAACTTCGCTAGGACTAACGTGAAATAAGGAGGGCTGGAGCACACAGAGCTCAGACCAATAAAAACGGGACGTATAGGCCTATAATGAGAAAAGTTCTACGCCAAAATTGCTACTTCAGATTTACTGTGTCAGACAGTAAGTTGGCCTACCTCTTTCCATCACTAGAGGATCGGGAATTCAAACCACCTCTCGCACGCACAGAACACCAACAAAATGACAAAATTAAAAAAATATATAATTTTGTTTCCAAGCTGGGAGACCGACCGCAGCCTAGTGCTTGGCATAGAGGCAATGTGCTCGTCTGATGCAGATAGGCTTGCACTTTAACAGCTTGTGTAATGGGAGATTCTGCATTTCCTGCATGTTATATCCTCTTTTTACTTTACCATGTAGGCTACTTTACTATTTACTTGATAACACTGGAATGGAAAAAACTAAACCATTTCTTTTGCTTTTTTTTTTTTTGCAATGGCAGTGGATTTATGCTAATCACAAAATAATGTGGACGCACTTCGTATGTGCATATGAAAAAATCTGCCTTTTCCACAATGCTTGATGATTCCGGCCTAGTTTTTTCATACCAACTCGTTTCGTATGTACATAAATGTACGCGCATATTTAGAAACGCTTCATGAATGAGGCCCAGGCCCTAGTGTCTCATTATAATGACAATTTTATTATATTTTTTTGTGATGTTTTTTTTTCCCTTTATAACAAGAAAAAAGGAACTTGTTTTAATGAGAAAATTTTCAACAAGATACGTTGGTATGTCATTATACCAAGAAAAATATCTTGTTATAGAGGTGGACTTCTTGCACACTTAATTGTATCTGATAATATGAGATGGTTTTCCTTTTTATAGTACTGATACTTTATGATTTCTTATAATAATAATGCCTGGCATTTATATAGCACCTCTCTTGACACTCTACAATGATGAGGGGGAAACTCGCCTCAACCACCACCAATGTGGAGCACCCACCTGAGTGATGCAACAGCAGCCATTGTGCGCACCACACATCAGCTCGGGTGGAAAGAGAAAGAATAATTTTTTGCCAATTAAACTGGGGGATAATTAGGTGGCAGATTGAAAAAGCCTGTGGTTGGGAGTTTAGCCAGGACACCCTTTTTTTTAAGGGATTCATAAATTGAATGTGTATAAATTGAATGATCTTTTAAAAGATTTTGGTCAGACTACAAACGTTCCTGTTGTAATGACACACTAAAATACAATCAGTTAAATGTTTAAAAAGATATACCACAGTGTAGTAGGTAAAATATTTGCATCAAGTAAGTACATGCACTTTCAACAAAATGTTTATGTCTGCTCGTATGAAAAGGCCAACTTGTAATGAGCTTATTAGATACGACTACTGTACCCACTAATAGTCTGTGTGTTCATTTGATGTCTCACCTGTCTTATTACTAATCTTCCCGCTGTCACATGGTAAACAATCAAAGCAGCACAGAGGCTCCCCACGACGGACAGCCTTCCTGCTTCCTGGAGCACAGCTCTCACTGCACACAGACACCAACACCTGCATGAGAGAGAACACAGACAGGTGTAACTACACAAACATTTACCTGTAAACGAGACTCATAGAACTCTGCATCTCTCTATGAGACTCTTAATGCACCACACATCTAGCTGCCCATTTCCATGGCCCAAAAGGCCTGGTGTCACTGCAAAGACATTTACCTGTTTGTGAGTATTTAATACACAGGCTAAAACACAGACATAGACTGCGTATATAAAATTAACAAGCATAGAAGATGCTAAAATGTACAATACAATCTATGGCATAATAAAACATTTTTTGTCATTGTAGTAATTTAATACATTTCAGTGACAGACTGCAGGTTTGAGTTCCAGCTGTGAAAGATTTGGTCCTTGTTGACTACCTGCTGATCAATCTAGAGTTGATGCTTTCACTTCAGATTTGCACTTACCTCCACTTTACCCTACAGAACTTCAACAGAGGGCATCGCATGTACTGAAATACACACTGTGTGCAGCTTGCCTCTCTCTGGTGGCCCGTCCACACAATCGCCTCCTCCTGGATGAATAGCTCCTTCCCAGACTGCTTTGCACCATCAAACCTTCCCACATTGACAAACTCAATATTTCCAGCTGCACCTCTTTGCCAGTTGATCAGATCATATGATTGAGCTGCATCCCCATATGCATCAAAATTCACCTCCTCTCCAGAAATATTAAAGGAGACCTCCTGAATATAGTGCTGGAGCTTTGAAATGAAAATAAGAAAGAGAAAATGTAATTGTTTTACAATTCCTTACTTTCATGGATACGTGAAAATATTCTAGATCATAGTGTAATTGTCATATAATGTAAATGTAGGTATGATTTTAGATTTTAGTTTGTGTTACTGACTAAACGTAAAGAATAAAAATGGCTATTGGAGAGGATAAAGAGGAAACTAATAATGATAGTTACTTTTTACGTTTAACATTTCTCTGTATATGCATACTAGATATTAAGGAACAAAAGTCCAGAATTCCAAAGTAAAATACTTTAGTATATTTTAAAATTATTTTTAAATGATTCAACAGCATTATGGGCTGACACTGTAATGGTATGTTTCATAAATCAATACAAAATAGTGTAGTTCTGTGCAGGTGTATTGCAGTGTTATTGATACATTAGTGTGCTTTTTGAATTTTGAATCACAACACATACAAATAGAGGTTTTTTGGGGATTTCTTGTATTTTGTATTTTTAGTATTTTGGCTTTTTTTGAAACTCCTCATTAAGATTGTAAAATAATTGTACCAGCCAGTGAATTCTGTCATGACCAATGTGTCATATCTCACCAAATTGTCTTTAATGTAGGAACTGTCAAATCTTTCTGATTTCCGTGCTGTTGTAATGCAGCAATCAAATGTATGCATTGGTTTCACTGGTTGTAATTACCTGTAGATTTATGTATCATTAGGAAAAAACATTGAAGGCAATTACCAGGTTGATTCTGTTGCTGCACTCATTCAGTAATAGCCTTTATGAGTCACTAATAAAACAATAATGTTTAACTGCTGCTTTAGCTAAACATACAGATGTTACCCGTAGCTTTTATGAATCACTCTGTAACTTATTATGCAAAATAAGAATGTAACCTTTCTCAAACAATTAGAATTTATGTTACATATTATGAACTGAGATATAGGAGGAAAATGCTAAATGCTTCTGTTAATCTTGCATACATTACTAACTTTTTATTGTTTATTTATTTAAGCTTTTCATGTGATCACCTGCCATGGTTGAATGTTTGTGGCATCAGCACATGAGGAGTTGTGGAAGGGCCCTTTCCCAGGTTTACAGCTGATGAGGTTGTGCAGGGAGTGAGCGATGGCGTACACGGCTTTGTACGCACTGTAGGAAAAACGAGTGCTGGAGGTGTCCAGGTAGCCAGAGTGCTGCTCCTGCAGGGGCTCCAGCCCTGTACAGGGGGGCAGCTGGGAGGGGGCCTGGGTGCTGCTGCTGGAGGGGTAGAGAGAGCAACCGTACAAAGCACCCCACAGCTCGTGCACCAGGGGGTTACTGGGGTACCTCAGTGGGTTTACACTCATCAGATAGTCTCTAAGACCTGGTACCTTCCCCTGCCGTATGGCAAACCCAATGGTACCTCCTAGAAATGGGTAGAACTCACTGCCTGTGAATGTTGAGGCTGTTGCCCAGGCTTCACTGGCAATCCACTGGATCCCTGTGATGTTCTGATCCATGTAGTCTTTCACTAAGAGGGAGAGATCCCTGTAAACAGCAAACACCACAACAACCCTCGCAGAGGAGTGTTTCATAATGTTCAGGATTTCCTGTACTCTCTCCTGATTGTACACTTTGGGGATCAATTCATGGTACGCTAAACACACACCAGTGTTTTTTATTTCCTTTATCAATCCCTGTAGAGCAAATTTGCCATAATCATGGTCCTCAAGGACGACACCAACCCACGTCCAACCAAATTTCTGCAGGAGGCGAGCGATGGCTTTCACCATGTAGTCGTCATTTGGAAGAACTCCCAAAAATGTTGGGAATTCATTCTTGTTTTTGAGACAGGAACATGTAGAAACACTGACCTGAAAAACAGAAAATAAACACAACAATCCAAATTATCTTTTATAAATAGGCACTATAAGTATGTTAAAATGATGCAAGATCATTGTTTGGCACCATCTGAACAATAAATTAATGTCACTCACTGATTTTGTAGTTACAAATAAATGTTATTTTGTATAAGTATGTCTGACAAATGAATCCGTCACTTAAATTGGTTTACCATTTATTTTACTACATTACAATGTAATACATTTATACATTTGAATTATTTTAATAAAATTAATCAATACAGGCTTATCCTGTAAAAGCATATGCGTCCAAAAATGCTAACAATGATATATTTCCAGTGATTTTTACTTTTTTTGTGAAATGTGGTCAAAACCCAACACAAATAATCTTCTGGTCAAATTCTAGTTATTACACTAAAATACATAAAAGTGGTGGTTATGATCCATTTATGGAAATTATTTTCTTCAACAATTTGGAAAAACGTGGTATTATATAACAGCTACAATGTGAATAATAACCAACAGCAGGACGTTTGGGATAGAAGAATGCTTTTCACAAACACAGTTTTAATTATTTAAACTGCAGTACAATGTACGATACATAATAGACATAGTTGACACTATATTCTGTTATTATATAGACTACTTATCATTGTATACTAGTCTCACACTTGTAAATCTAAGGAAAATGAGTCTGATAGGAAATTCATACCAATGGAATTCTGAAGGGCTGCAGAGTTCTGGAGAGAACAATAGACTGTGCAGACCCAGATAGTCCAACCACGGCCAAAGGATGAGATATGGCAGAACACACAGTGCTGAAGGATGTCCTTGGTCCGTTCAGAATTGCCAGAACTGATGCCTGCGCTGTCACAGGGGTTGTGCAGGAGTCATGGATCTTGTATCCCAGAGTGAAGTTAGGCAGCAGGTTTTGACTCTGGTTGATCTCTTCAACAGCCAGCCTCATGGTCTGGACCCAGCGGAAAGATCTGGGGTCAAATCTGTGCAGAGACCAACAGCAGAATGTGATGTTTGTTGGAAAAGAGAACAGTTTTCCATGCACATCAGAGTAACCATGATCTCACCCCCAACATTTTGGAGCAGCTGGTTTGTAAGTGAAGTTCCGGTCTGGGGGCTCAATCCCATAATGCACAGGGAAAATCCCTCCGATGATGAAGTCTCCATCAGCCTGGAAATCAGGATCAAAAGTGCCCAGCAGAGAACAGACTGGGGCAGGGATCGGGCTGACAGGAGTGACATCAGAGAAGTGATAAAATAAAGACCACATCGCCACCAACAGAGGAGTCATCTTCACCCGGGCTGATCCCGCACACTGCGGTGATGAGTCAGAAACAGTATTTTATTCACCAATCAACCTCTGTGCATCTCATTATTTTCTGTATCTCATTGGACAGGAAAGCATGTGACATCACAACTCTGCATTCCCCAAAGACAAGTTGAGGCACAGAACTCTTGGGAAATTATACACACTAATGAATTTTCATTTGTTAACTTCTCCATGATTTTTCTTCAACAATGTGCTTCAAATTTAGGCAAACAATTGCTTTCTACAAAGAGGCAGAGGTAGGTTTTAGTGACATTGAGGCTTGCTGTGGCTGCTTGGCAATTGCATTGGGGAAATGTATAATAGTGTGTGCTTGTAATCTTCTGTCATGGTCAGTTAATCATAATAAGTTGAGTTAATCATAGCCATACTTTCTCAGAAGCAGTGCAAACTGGGGGGTACACTGCAATCCACCTTGTGTACATGCTCTTTGTCTGACATCACCAAGTCAACCAGTTATGGAGGCAAACAGTGAAGGGAGGGGGAACAAACTCACTGACTGAGGTGAGCCCTATGCCCTACGCAAGTGAGGACCAATAAGGGAGTACTTAGAATAAATACAAAGAAAGAAAAGACAGGAAAATAATTCCTTGTAGCGAAACAGCCAAAAAAAAATCTACCGACAAAAAATGGGTGAACTCGAATATACGAGTGATAACACAAACTAAATCTCCCAAGCTCAATACTGGAGCCAAACCGGAAAACTTAAGGAAGAAGGTAAAACAAAAACAAAACCACAAAAAAAAAACTGCCTCAATGAGAACAGCAAAGGAAAAAATAAATAGCGCAGAAACGCTAACAGGAGGGACAAATCCTATACCTGAGAATAACGCTATAAGCAAGTCCCCCGTGAACATAAACAAAGTTTAATATCATGAGGTCGCTTGTATCTGGCTATACCTGGCTCAATGTAATATAGAATGACAAAAAAGCACCGGGGAAGCGGACGTGAGGAACTTAAATACCCAGCAGGTAGAAGCACAGGTGAAAAGAATAACGATTAAAGGGAAGCAAAACCCCGGAACGGAATGTGGAAAAAATCGATTTGATAGATTCTTAACCTCTTGGTGCAAATGGCATATTTGGTCAATCTTGGGGGTACTCTGTTTAAGGCTTTATAACTCCAGGTGTGAGCATCACATAAACTTGGTAAATGGCTTAAATGAAACAAAACCGGTGTACCATTTTTTGTACAAACTTTGATTTGTTTATTTTCATAATTTAAGTCAAAATAAAGTGCCGGAAATGCAAGCAAAACTTAGCAAAAAATTCAACAAAATATATATTTCTTCAAAATACTGAGAGCTACATAAGTGAAACAGGTAAAACTACACATTTCCTGGATCATAAACTCCTTGTCCACAAGCATTCAATAATCGCAGGGTGATATACAGAACTACTAAAGATCTATGACACAAAATGTAAGCAGTGTAGCCTGATGTACCCAGGGTCTCCAAACCTATCCAAATTGGCTAAAATGTGAATAGCTGTAAATCTTAAACTAATCATACATTTCAGTGCAAATCAACCGTTTTGACTCATTTAACTCACCTTTTTATCATTTTCATGTGGGAATTATTTTGGATCAGTACAGGGGGGTGGATATCTAGGTGTCCAATAACCTACCCAAAACCTCTCAGAGAAATTATTAAAAAGCCTTTTGTCCTTTATAAAGCATACACATTTTACCTTACGATCACTTAATGGATGAAAACATTGATATTGCACAGTTTCAGTTCAGTGTTTGATGCCAAGTGTGCCATTTTTTCACCATTATCCTTCATATACTGCTTCATCCTGTGCGGTGCCTTCGTGGCCAACATGCACTCATCAATGGCACGGTCTTCAGTATGCTGTAAGGATCTGGTCCTGCAGTGGCTTCACTCTGAACAGTAGAGGGCACTGCTGGAGTGGCAGAGGTGGAGGGTCAAGCATGTTATAGGAACAAATTACATAATGCAGAAGCATTATAACACTGTGGTACACACAGCTAAATATGAAATCATTCACTCTTGTACTTCAGTAAACACTTTCTTCTGTATGCTACATTATGTTATATTTTGTTGCGTGCTCTAGGATGGCATTACTCTGTAGTGTGTTTCACAACTGTTGCTTATTTATTTTATTTATTTATTTTACATTCATCTTGCACACATCTGGACACAGTAAATTTGAATACATATTTTCCATTCCCTAAGTGAAAAGCATCACCCATGGATATACTAATACCCAATAGAGTACATTACGCACAAAGAAATTACAATACAATAAAATAATATCGGAAAACACTACCAATGTTCTAGCTTCACGGCAAATCGAGGCATAAAATATAACGTACGACTGAGCAACCAAACAGAACAACGCTAAAATACTCAATTTCATTGTGAATGCTATGAATTCTAACAAAGCAGGCCACCACAAGCCACTACGCGAACGGCACGAACACATAGTATCAATACATTACATTACATTAGTTATTTGGCAGACGCGTTTATCCAAAGCGACGTACAATAAGTGCATATTGAAGGTCATAGACACAATCTACGAAGCAAAGCCAAGAAAGCGCTACTTTCTGACAACGTAGAAGCTATCGCTAGTACTCAACAGAATACAGTCAGCTATACATTCTAAGTCACGAAAGCGCTACTTTCTCACAACGTAGAAGCTATCGCTAGTCATCAACAGAATACAGTCAGCTATACATTCTAAGTCACGAAAGCGCTACTTTCTCACAACGTAGAAGCTATCGCTAGTCATCAACCGAATACAGTCAGCTATACATTCTAAGTCACGAAAGCGCTACTTTCTCACAACGTAGAAGCTATCGCTAGTCATCAACAGAATACAGTCAGCTATACATTCTAAGTAATGAGATAGCTAAACCAAATAGAAAATAAAAAATAAACGGAAAGAACGTACTATATAATTTGCCTTATACATGTCGTTATTCAAGGTGGAGTCTGAAAAAGTGTGTTTTCAAATATGTTCAGCATTATTAGCAGGCTAACAGTGGTCTATTACGACCGATGCAAATACAAAAATAACGAAAATATAGCACGCAGTGGAAAAACGAATGTATATCATCAAAATATTACAAGCAGTAATACTTACATGTCGAGGAGGATGTCTTCCCCATATTGATAGGCACCTCTTCCACAGAATCTATGCTACAGGGATTAGAAGATTCTCTGTTGTTCTCCTCTTCTGACCGACTTCGGGGTAAAACTGCTAAAAAGTCACTTCAAAGTTGCGCGCAGTTTTATCGCGTAATACCAAATGCGTCATACCAAATGCGTCAAACCAAATGCGTCATCTGCGCATGCCTGCGTAAAATTGTCGTGATATAACAAGTATTGCAGTTACGCTCGCCCTTAAATAGTTAATCCAAGCTTTCAATTACACATGTAAATTACTTTTGGGGAAGTTTATCGTGCCTTCTATTGGATAAAACCATTGTCGATCAAACCAGAATAAAATTGAAAGCGTCACAGCAGTACAATCAGGAAGTAAGTTTTACGCAGCTAGTTTAGGTTGTGTAATCGTGTTCAAATGCGCTGTGTATTTTTCAAACGGATTGTCCAAGACAATAAATTACTTAAATGACCACGGAATCTTGAAAGGGACATATCTACGCTTAAATCCATGGTAGGATTGCACATGAATTCCATATTTAATCGCAGATATTGATAGTAGAATGGCATTGTATGATTAGAGAATGATTCCACTTGTTTATGTAGGTATTGATTGAGCAGCGATTTGCACCGCTGTATTTGGGTCAATGACATGACATGCATATTTTTGTGTCCGAAAGCATTCTTTTCTTTTAAAAATAATTTAATCAATTCAAGTCATGTATCATTTTATTCTATGAAACATGATTAGTTTTGGTGTGTTTTCAGTACATTCACATAATATATATTATTTTGTGTTTTGGCATCTCAAACCCCCAAAATGTCAGGCGGCGCAACCGTCCGAGCAAACAAACAGATTAAGAAGATTGTTAAAAATGGTATTTTAATGATGATAAACTCAAAATATAATACTATGGCATCATTTTGTTTTGGAATCCTTTCAGATGAACACATTTTCACAAATACCAACCATTTTAAAACTGTTTAGATAATTGAAAAACTTGTGTCCAGTTATTTGTGTTTTCCAATGTCAGGGTGGCACAACCGTAAACATAGGACTTTTATTTTGAAGTGGAGAGCTACGTAACAGTGAACAGGATAGTGCATCATCAAGAAGACCCCAACTGACCTTCAGAGCTGAGTGAAAAGATTTGCAGATCTCTCTCAAATATTGATGAAAATATCTTCTTTCATGTCATAGGTAGGTTGGTACACTTTCCATGTCAGGTGGTACAACCAATGAAAAACTAGGAAAAGTTATTTTTTTCAGAAAACAACTTATTATGTTTAAAAAGTATTTGTATAACCTTGCTAGCAACAGCCAAAGCTAATGTAGGTGTCCAAGTAGAAGCCTGTTTAATTTGAAATTAGTTGCAAAAGTCAGGCGGCGCAACCATATGCATATGAGCTTAACTGCAAGGAATGTCACTCTGTGTAATAAATTATGTTTTTTTAAAGCTCTAAGATGATGTTACAGCATTTGTAAAATGTATATTCGTTTAAAATTAAATATATTATACACTTTTTAAACCGTTTTCATGATTATAATTTAAGAAATATATATTTTAGATGGCACTATCAACTAAAGAAAAGGCTGCAAGACACAGACAGCGCATTAAAAATGATCCAGCTGCAAGAGAGGCATATCTTGCCAAAAGAAAGGAGAGGTAATTGATTACATCTTGATTACTTATAATGTAGTCTTGATAAGTTTGAGTCTGTTCATATTTGAGTCAGCTCATATAAAGCAGGAGGACAGTAGTGGCAAGGCCACATTTACAGAAGTGTTCATTAATGTGCACTGTCCCTTTTTAATAAATAAATTAATAAATGAATAAATAAATATGCAGGTTCATGAGTTCTAATGTTTTATAGTTACCAGAGGAGGAAGAGAGAGGGAAAGATTGTGAAACCCCCTGTCAGCCAGCTATCCAAAACGGCAAAGGAAAAAGTGAGGCAGAAATGGAAGCAAGACCAGAGAAGGCACAGGGAAAAGAAAAGGGCTATGGAGGAAATCCTGAATAACACACCTGACTCATTAGATACCACTCCCGCAGAACACATCTTTTACGACACAAGTTATGTGCTCAAAGTGATCTCGGAGCCAGAGCCACTTAATTCACGGCACACACAGCTAACTCATACAGACTGGAACTGCTTTAGTTTAGTTTGCTACAGTATGAATTAAGTCTAATTTAGTAAAATCCTGGAATACATTTTATTAATGCATTTGGTTATTAAATCTTCATTGACACAATATGTTTTTATTTAGTAGATGTTAGCATATATTTTTGCATTCCAGTTGCTATGAACTTAATGTTTTGGAATATTTTTATGACGGAATTTGATTGTTAAATCTTCAATATGGTTAAATCATAGCCCATTTTTAGCAGTTATTAAGCTATTTATTGTTTTATTCCAGTTACCATGAATTTAATGTTTTTAACTAATAGAATACCTTTTCTGGATGAATTCATTGAGATTAAATCACAAGCCATTTTAGCAGTTAAGCTATTTATTGTTGTATTCCAGTCACCATAAATTTAATGTTTTAAACTCTTAGAATAGGCCTACCTTTTATGGATGAATTAATTGTGGTTAAATAACAATCCCTTTTTAGCAGTTCTTAAGCTATTTATTATTGTATTCCAGTTACCATTAATTGAATGTTTTAAACTCTTGGAATTTATATGGATGGATTTGGATATTACATTTTGTGTACTGTATTAAACTAAAAAACAGCTTGTTCAATCATAATCAGTGTACATCTATTGCACTGTTGCCTATTACAGATGCTATACTTAATGTGATCTGTTTATCCTGTTTTTGATCAATTTATTACTTGACTAAAACACTTTTTGTATTGCCTATTTGAAATTAAAATGCAATTATTCAGCTATTTCCTGTCATTACTAATATTGTCAGGTGGCACAACTGATAATCGTCAGGTGGTGCAACCAGGTAAAATATGAATTTAAACCAATAAATAATAGGTCAAAGTGGACAAATGGTTTAAAAGTATGGTGTGAATAGTAAATATATGGAATGCCTTCATTTGTATATTTGTATAATTGTTTTTATGTCTTTAAAAGTAAAATTGGATACAGAAAATACTAAATACCCGGCCATTAGAATGCAGTAGTCTTAAATTATTGTAAATACAAAACACTACTTCAAAATATGAATGTGGTAGGCACTTTAGACACTCTAAAGAAAATGTGCCCAAGATTTAACTTTGAATAAATAGTTGGAAAATATATAATTCTCAACAGAAATTTGGTTGCGCCACCTGACATTTTTTGGCAGGTGAAGTTAAAAATACAGTCAAAAAATGAATAAAAACATGTTAAAATGTTGTTTAACAAATGAGACTTGCTTAAGCACACTGTTGCAAATAAAAAAATATGTATTATATCCATTTTGAAAAGAATTTTTAAAAAAATACTTACCTTATTTGTCATTGACTCATTTGCATAAGGTGGGTTTATCTGGTTGCTATGACGGTATTCTAATATTATATGATGAATACATATATTTATGAACTCCAACATAGACGCTATTGCCCACTATGTCACGCATGGGTAGGTATAGGCTGGGTGGGGAGTGCTTGTTAAATGGACTTGCTACAGAAAGATAGTGACACTTAGAAACTACGCATTGGCCAGAAATCGTTGCGAATCGTCTACCAATAAAGTTAAAATACCGCGTTTGGGTTTTCCACTAATAGTTTGGCTGCAGGAGCAACACGTGTCTCAGTTGCGTAAAACGGGCTCGCCGGCGATACTATCTAGACTATCAGAACTAAGGGGTTAATCGGGAAACCAGGACGAGAACCGCAATGGAAAAGGAAACAATAACCCACAAACCATGACAGGACCCCTATAACTATTAAATTCCCTGTGTAGCAACCGCTTGAGAATTTGTTGCTACTCAACCCTGTCAGCCAGTGTTAGGAAGGTGAGCGCCACCAGGGCTTTTCAATCAAAAGATCGCCAGACAAAAACAAGTCTCCTCTCCCAAAAGAATGAATTGAAAAAAGCTATGCCCTCCCAGCCCTGAAAAACAAACAACCCAACAGTAATGATGTATCTTCTTACGCTGACAGCTGAAGTCAACTTGAGCCATACCTCCATCTCCCCCCTGCAGCTCCCAAAGGAGTGAGACTGACTCTGTCTGCCCTCCAGCAACAGCACTCTGCAGGCAGGTTTTGCTCTCCACGGCATCTGTCTGGAACCAGCCGCCATGTACCAGTCTGTGTGCCCAGCCTTTACCATGTGGAATAATCAGAGTCCCCTCATTATTGTACACTGTTCAAAAACAGTTTTTCTTTTCATCGTTCCCAAGAAGCATGTTTTTACATGTATTTAATTGAAAGAAAACTGGATCAAAACCACAACAAATCCTCTACTTTGTAAACAATTGCACGAGCAGTTTGTTTTTAGCCCTGTAGATACAGCGATTCTTTTATCAGGGGTTTTTATTTACATTTTATTAAGGCAAAATAAAACATAAAATGTAACTAAACTAACTCTGTCATGAGTTTTTGCAGCCTCTGCTCTTTCTGCGGTCGTCTTTCTATTGGGCGTCGCCGGGACGCTCTATCAGATTTTTTCTGCCTCTGTTCCAGTGTTTGAATCTCACCCGGCTATTATTCCCTTCACCTGTGTTCGGGTTCCTGTCAGCTATAAATAGCGCAGGACTTCCGCATTCCGGCACTTCGATATTGTCTTTGCTATGTTAACAACAAAGGCGGTAAGGTATAGAAGTTCGGTCACTGCATTTCTGGTTCGTACGAATAAGAAACGCAGCAAACCCAGTTTAGAATTAGGATTAGATTGGTTTTCTCTTTTCTTTCCAATCTTTCTCTTTATCCTTTATTTCTTTTTACCTGTTACCTTTTGTGTTCAAGCTCTTTCGCCACTAGAGCTTTGGATAACAGGTTCTCTTTTCTGTTTCTTTCCTTCACTCGTTTTATAGAGTTTTGTTTTGTTTCACAACCTCCTGTTACGCCTAATTATTTAGTGAGTGAGGTTCTTTTGTTATTTATTCTCGCTGTTTATCAAGATCGCCTCTGTTTTTGAGGTTGCTTTTGATTTGCCTTGTGCTAGAGAGGTTTTGCTCCCGTTCCTTTGTTTATCTTCATCCTGGTGCGGTTTGTGCTCAAACTCCAAGCAGCGTTTCTAGCACTAAGACACTTCTTGCCCGTACTGCGGGGCAAGCATGTGATTGTGAGGTCAGACAACACCTAAACAGTGTACCACATAAATCATCAAGGCGGGGTAAGGACCTGCCAGTCTTTAGAAGTGATCCAGCATCTGTTAAGATGGGCACTTCCCAGACTTACCTCTCACACCTACCAGGTATTCGGAATGGTACAGCAGATGTTCTATCTTGCCAGGAGATTCGTCCTGGTGAATGGTGTCTCCACCCCAAAGTGGTAGAGAAGATATGGTGATGGTTCGGTCATGCTCAGACAGAACTGTTTACCACTCAGGAGTCTGCTCATTGCCCCAGTGGTTCTCGATGAACGAGCATTTGAGCCCTCTGGGGATGGATGCATTAGCGCATGAATAGCCGGACGGCTTGCTGTACGTTTTTCCGCCAGAGTCGCTGATCAAGGTGACCCTGCACAGGATCAGCACGAGCCACCACGAGCTCTTGCTGGTAGCCCCCAGATGGCTGATGAAACCCTGGTTTCCTACAATCCATAGCCTTGTTTACGATCCGCACTGGGAAATCCCATTCTGGGGGATGCTTCTCGAGATGACCAGCCTTAAATGGCTTTCTTTTAAGATGGTATTTCCGCAAGCAATGGCGTCAGTTAGGTGCAATGGTGTGCTCTACGCTGTGTCTGAGGTGGAGGCCGGCTGACTCGGGAGTGACACTGCTGCCCAATTCATAGTTTCTGCCCAAAGTCGTTTCGGCATTCCACATTAACCAGCTGATCGAGCTCGCTGTATTTTGCCCCCCACCAGGGAAGAACCTGGGGGACGCACACCTGGTATGTCCAGTGCGTGCACTGTAATGCTACGTCGAAGCTACTGTTTCCATCAGACGTACAAAGCAACTCTTCGTTTGCTATAGCAAAACCAAGGGGACAGCACTCTCGGCTCAGAGCCTCTCCCGCTGGGTAGTAAAGGCGATAGCTACAGCTTATGAGGCTAGTACTAAGCCCGTGCCTGTTAATATCCAGGGTAGGTCTACAAGAAGTATAGCTACTTTATGAGCAGCCCTGGAAGGTGTACCGCTTAATGAGATTTGTGAGGCAGCGACATGGGCGTCCCCCTGCACATTCTCAAAATTCTATCACATCAATGTGGCGCCGAGTTCAACGGTCGGTGCAACTATCCAGCCGGCAGCCTTGGCATCCACTTAAAGGTATGACGATCCCTCGTGACATTCTGGGTATTAGTCATCCGTAGTTGATGACCCTAATGGTCAGAGGAATGAAATAGAATGAACGGTTCCTACAGTATGTTCTATGAGTTTCGGATATATATATTTTTTTATATAAATAATCTCACAATGCAAAACTGATTTTAAAACAAGAAATTATGACAAAATGAAATGGGTAATGTTTATGCAATGCTAAACTTTTATTTTATGTTTTTTTTTTTTTTTTTGGTGCCCAACATGGGACAGACTATATTCAATTGCCACCCTAATTTGTGATATCCAGTTATCTGCAACTGCCGGCATTTTTGTGCATGAACCGCACTGTCGATTTGGGTAAGTGTCGACAATCACGGTTCTCCTCCGAAACACGCGGTGTCGCCAGCCTGCTTCCTTCCACACCAGAGACTATATCTTAGCTTGCATAAAGTGGAGGTGGAGGATGAGCATTTATATGCTGCATTGACATGCAGTCTACGAGCGCCTGATAGACCAGCGGGGCTCGCTAGAAAGTGATGAATTGTGGACACCTACTGAGGCCTCCCATACCCTGGGCAACGCAATCTTCAATTTCGCATCACGGCCTATGGACCTACCAGCCACAGTTGGCACTGCCGCAGTTTGGATTCGATCTCACCGTGGGGCTCATCGTTGCACCATAGCTTGGTGCCTTAACCGAATGAGCCACTCAGCAGCCCCTACAGCTTTCATTAGTGTACCAATGCACTTTTATTAATTTATTATTATTTTTATTTATTTTATTTTATGAACTTTTATAATGAGTTCTCTGATTCTCATTTCAAAGCTCCAGCACTATCTTCAGGAGGTCTCCTTTACTATTTCTGGAGAGAAGGTGAATTTTGATCCAAATGGGGATGCAGTTCCATCATTTGATGTGATCAAGTGGTGCAGCTGGAAATATTGAGTTTATCAATGTGGGAAGGCTTGTGTGGCAGAGTGGGCGTGGTTAGCCTCTGCTTGCAGAGAGAGAGTGAGCTGAGCGGCTCTCGGACCCTGAGCCACAGCTGTTATAAGTTAATCAGCATCACGGGGAAACGGGGCTGGCTGTTGACGGAGGAAGTAAAAGCTCCGGGAAGCCAGAGCCGAGAAAAAGAAAA
Source organism: Ilyophis sp. 1 JC-2022 (assembly GCA_022702515.1). Classification (NCBI taxonomy): domain Eukaryota; kingdom Metazoa; phylum Chordata; class Actinopteri; order Anguilliformes; family Synaphobranchidae; genus Ilyophis; species Ilyophis sp. 1 JC-2022. The sequence goes on from CM040402.1 coordinate 116,437,805, forward strand.
GAATGAAAAGAACCCAGCAGGTTGTTCAAAAAGAATTCTGTGTGTCTCAAGTCCTTTCCCGAGAAGTGGCACTTGAACTTGCCACAGTGGTGGCCTGTACGGGGGGTTTGAGAGACTGCAAGACACAGGGAAAAAAATGGAGACCAGCCAGGAGCGTACTGAAGCGGGGCAGCCAGTAGTAGCGCTCGCGTGCATGCTGGAGGCAATGACAAAGATGCAGAAGCGGCAAGCAGCGGTGCATCAGGAGCAGATGGAGGCTCTGCGCCTACAGGCCACCCTCCAGACGAAGACGCTGTGGCGGCTAGCCGTTGTCGGGGGTGGTAGGGTCCCCGGATCCGCGCGTCCGAACCCAGATGAAAATTCAGCTTCTCAAGATGACCGCCGATGATGACGCCCAGGCCTTCCTGGACAGCTTCGAGGTGGCCGCGGAGGCGTGTCGGTGGCCCGACGAGGAGTGGGTAGTCCGCCTCCTGCCCCTGTTAATGGGGGAAGCCCAGCAGGCGACACATGGGCTGCCGGCCATATCCCCCGGACTACACCACCCTCAGGAGGGCAATCCTGGATCGTCTGGGCTATAGCCCAGAAGATCAAAGGCGCCGGTTCCGGAAAGCCTCCCTGGTTCCGGGTGACCGCCCCAGCGGCTCACCGACATGGCCCGATGATGGCTGCAGCCAGAAATCCGGTCCGCCGCGGGGGTAGTGGAGTAGGTCGTGCTGGAGAAGTTTGTGGGCGGGCTGCCAGAGGCGACCACCAACTGGGTGCGCTGCCACTGACCCACTAGCCTGGAGCTGGCAGTTATCCTGGCAAAAAACCATCTGGCCGTGGTACCCAGCAGCCCGCCGCAAAAGCAGCTGGAACCAGCTTCTAGGAGGAGGCCCCCTCCTCGCACAGTCCCTTCTTCCCTTTCCCGCGACCCCGCTACAACCTATCCCCAAATTAATCCCCCCTCTTTTTTCTCTCCCTCTCCAGGCCCAGGCTCGGTGGCGGGAGGGTCCGACCCACAGAGGGGTCCTCAGACGGTCGAATTGGGTTGTTGGCGATGCGGGCAGCTCGGCCACCGGCGCCATGACTGTCCACTTATGGAAGTTGGGCAGGTGGTCCGGGTTGTCGGTCCGCCCACTCCCGCTCATGATCCACAGGGAGTGCAAGGGAGTGAACACCGGGCATTGTTGGATTAGGGGGCTATGCAGTCCATGATTCGGCAAAGCCTAGTTTCGTCAGAGGCATTGGTGGAGGCACCCTGGGTATCGATTAGGTGCGTGCATGGTGATGTGCACAAATATCCGGTAGTGCCTGTAAAAATGTATTATCAACGGAAAATGTATGTAGTTAAAGCTGAGGTTAGCTCCCGGCTTTCGCACACCCTGATTTTGGGAATTGGTTGGGCGGGGTTTCGTAAAGTGTCAGGAAAGCTGTGGGAGGTGCGATCCTAACCGGTAGGGCCCGGGGAGGTGTGTGATGTTGACGGCGATGATGCAGCATCAGCCGACACGGTTGAGGGGGGGGCGGAGCCTGGGGAGCCTCGAGGGGAGACTCCCCTGGTTCAGGTTTTGCACCCCATGGAGGATTTCCCACTCAAACAGTCTCGGGATGACACCTTACGCTTTGCTTATGACTAAGTGATGCGTATTGATAGTCAGCAGGTGCGTCCGGAGACAACTCTCTCTCACCCGTATTTCTCGGTTATTAGAGATAGATTATATCAAGTGTGTCGGGACGCTCAAACAGGGGAAGAAAATACCCAGTTGTTGGTACCTAAAAGCCGCCGGGAAATGGTTTTCCAAGCGGCTCATTATAACCCCATGGCGGGGCACTTGGGATATGACAAAACACTAAACCGTATAATGGCTCGATTTTATTGGCCGGGCATTTGGGCAGTACGTCGGTGGTGTGCGTCTTGCCCGGAATGTAAATTAGTGAATTCCCCGGCCAGCCCAAAATCGCCGTTGCAGCCACTTCCCTTACTAGAGGTCCCATTTGATAGAGTGGCTATGGACCTCATCGGGCTATTTGAACGGAGCACTCAGGGATACCGATTCGTACTAGTTCTGGTGGATTATGCGACCCGGTATCCCGAAGCAGTTCCGCTGCGCAATATCTCCGCTCAGAGTGTTGCACAGGCACTGTTTCAAATCATCTCCCGCGTCGGAATCCCGAAAGAGATTCTGACGGACCAGGGCACATAATTTATGTCACAGACACTGAACGAACTGTACGCGTTATTGGGCATTCAGTCAATTAAAACCAGCGTGTACCACTACCAAAATGGATGAGCTCGTTGATCGGTTTAAAAGGACTTGGAAGTCGATGATTTGGAAGTTCGTTCATGAAAATTGGGATAAGTGGTTAGTCCCTTTATCATTTGCAGTGCAGGAGGTTCCCCAGGCCTCCACCGGATTTTCTCCCTTTGAGTAAATATTCGGTAGAAAACCCAGGGGAGTTTTGGACCTAGTTAAAGAAAACTGGGAGGAAGGTCCAAGCTCCAGTAAAAATGAGATACAGTACGTCACGGACCTGCGAGCAAAACTCCATACACTGGGTAGGGTATCACGAGAGAATTTGCTCAAGGCCCAGGAACGGCAGCAAACGCACTATAATAAAGGGACAAAACTCAGACAATTCTCACCGGAAGATAAAGTACTGGTATTACTTCCAACCTCCAGCACAGGGCCTTTGTGGTCACACAGCGAATAGGGGAGGTAGACTACAAGGTAGTGCATTCGGATATGGAAGGAGCAAAACAAATCTACCATCTAAATCTGTTAAAAGCCTGGAAGGAGGGGGTGGCTGTCTTGCTGGTGATGGTAGATAAGGAGAAAGATGAGCTTGGGCCGGAGGTACCAAATTCACCCAATCAGACCCCGCCCCTTTCTAATAGCCATCTCTCACCAAGCCAGCAGGCAGACCTTGCTCTATTGCAAAAGCAGTTTGCGGATGTGTTTTCTCTCCTACCCGGACGCATGAATCTCATACACCACCATATCGAAACCCCCCCCGGGAGTGACGGTACGGTCCAGTCCTTATCGGCTGCCGGAACACAAAAATAAATTGGTGCAGGCAGAAATAAAGGCCATGCTGGAGTTGGGCGTAATAGAGGAGTCTCACAGTGCCTGGAGTAGCCCCATTGTCCTGGTAGGTAAACCAGATGGGTCTATCCGGTTATGTGTGGATCTCGACACTGGATTTGACCAAGGGCTACTGGTAGATTCCCTTGTCACCAGAGTCTAAGGCTTTCTAGTCGTAATCGTCTTTCTCCGCTCCGGACGGTTTGTACCAACTTCGGACTCTTCCATTCGGGCTATTCGGGGGCTCCAGCCACGTTCCAGCGCCTTATGGATCGGGTGCTGCGTCCGCATTTTGCATATGCTGCAGCCTATATTGATGATGTTATCATCCACAGTAATGACTGGGCGCAGCATATGCGGCATGTGGGGGCGGTACACGAGTCCTTGAGGCAGGCGGGGCTCACGGCCAAACCAAGTAAGTGCAATTGGCAGAGCGGAGGTACGGTATTTGGGGTACCACTTGGGAAGTGGACAGGTGCGGCCTCTAGTGGACAAAACCGCGGCAATTGCGACCTGTCCCCAGCCCAAGACGAAAAAAGAGGTGAGGAGGTTCTTGGGGTTTACCAGTTACTATAGGAGGTTTATTCCTGCGTTTTCAGAGCTGACCAGCCCCTTGACTGATTTAACTCGAAAAGGTGCCTCAGAGCCGGTCCAGTGGACGGAGCCGTGCCGGAGGGCATTTGAGCGAGTAAAAGAAGCACTCTATGGGGAGCCGCTTTTGTTCACACCTAACTTTTCTCTCCTATTCACCCTGCAGACAGACGCGTCGGACAGAGGGCTGGGGGCCGTTTTGACCCAGCAGGTGGAGGGAGTTGATCGCCCAGTGCTGTACATAAGCCGCAAACTATCACAGCGGGAGGCAAAGTACAGCACCATCGAAAAAGAATGCCTCGCCATCCGGTGGGCGGTCGGGTTCTTCCGGTATTACCTGCTGGGCCGCTCATTCACCCTCTGGTCGGACCACACCCTCCTCCAGTGGTTCCACCGCATGAAAGATGCCAACACGCTGATCACCAGTTTGTATCTGGCATTACAGCCATTTAATTTTAAGGTGATCCATAGGCCGGGGCCGCAAATGGTGGTGGCGGACTTCCTCTCTCGCCGCGGAGGGGGGGGGGGGGGGGGTTGGTCATCAGCCGGATGGCTCCCCGGCCTAAGTCGGGCGGTGGGAGTATGTGGCAGGGTGGGCGTGGTTAGCCTCTGCTTGAGAGAAAGTGAGCTGAGCGGCTCTCGGACCCTGAGCCACAGCTGTCATAAGTTATGAGGGAGACGGGCTGCGTGAATTGGCGGACAGCATTCGCATGTTAACGCTGACTATTACGTCCCCCCCGGTTACTTTACCTTCAATCCCGGTAGCACAAGCACCAAGTTCGGCGGTGTTTATTCCTCCTGATCCCGCAGTGATTCCCATCCCACGCGAGCTCAGGGAGCCTAAATTACAGCTCCCGCTTCGCTATGGAGGAGCGACCGGTAAGTGTAGGGTTTTTTTGATGCAGTGTTTAATTTTTTTTAAATCACAACCCTCTCGGTTTTCGACCCAGGATTCCCGAGTGTCATTTATTCTCTCCCTTCTAACAGACACAGCCCTCGCTTGGGCGGATCCCATAATCAGAGCATCTTCTCTCGTGATGTCCACTATGGAGGGGTTAGTAGAGGAGATGGCGTCGGTGTTCGACCATGACGTTTCCTTAACATTGTCGGTTTCGTTACAGGATCATACGGAGCGTATAAAAAATTTTTTTAGTGGATTCTCCCACATATCCACTGGTTCTGGGACACTCATGGTTGGTTCAGCACAAGCCCCATATTAACTGGGGAGCAGAGGGTTTGGTTATTCTCTGCTGGGGATTCCAGTGCAGACACCACTGTTCTAAGAATAAAACACTTAGATCTGGCGGATCATTCCGCTTTTTGTCCGATCACAGTTCTGACAGCGAGCAGGAGGAGGAGAGTGTTCTCCGTGGTGCTCAAGAGGCAGTAGCGTCATCTTGCGATACCAGGGGGAGTCTTGCTTGGGACTCGTTCGCTGACGGTCTTAGTGTTTGGGAGGAGGAGGGCGCTCCTTCTGAGATTGATTGGGACAATCCAGGCGATTCGGAGTCAGAGTTGGAGAGTGCCCAGGTGGGCGGAGCTATTCAGTTTTCGTTGCCAGCTAATGTTCCCCAGCAGTACACAGATCTGGCGGAGGTTTTTAGTAAGCAGCGCGCCACTTCTCTTCCTCCTCATAGGCCGTATGATTGCGCCATCGACCTATACCCTGGCTCAATTCCTCCCAGGGGAGCGCTGCATTCTTTATCGGCTCCTGAGAGTGCCGCTATGAGAACTTACATAGAGGAATCGCTAGCTAACGGATTGATCAGACCCTCCACATTGCCGGCGGGGTCCGGTTTTTTCTTTGTTAAGAAAAAAGACTGGAGTCTTAGGCCATGTATTGATTACAGGGGACTTAATGCGATAACTGTTCAGAATTGTTATCCTCTCCCTCTTATGAATTCGGCATTTGAACGCCTCCAGGGGGCGTCTATTTTCACAAAGCTTGATTTACGCAGCGCTTACAACCTCGTTCGCATTCGGGAGGGAGACCAATGGAAAACTGCATTTAACACCCACTCGGGACACTATGAGTACCAGGTGATGCCGTTCGGGCTCACTAGCGCCCCCTCAGTTTTCCAAGCGTTAGTGAACGATGTGTTAAGAGAGATGCCATGTCAGGCAGCTTCTTAATGCTCTGCTCAAGGCTCAGCTGTTTGTAAAGGCAGAGAAGTGTGTTTTTCACACGAAATCAGTGTCGTTCCTGGGATTCATTGTGGCTGATGGCAAGGTTCAAATGGACCCCGAGAAAGTCTCGGCTGTTAAGAATTGGCCCACGCCATCCTCTCTCAAACAGGTTCAACGTTTTTTAGGCTTTGCTAATTTTTATCAAAGGTTTATTCGGAATTTCAGCGCGGTAGTTGCTCCTATTACAGCGCTCACAAAAAAAACCTCTTCTCAGTTTCTATGGAACTCGAGGGCCGAAGCGGCATTTTCTGACCTCAAAAAACGTTTCACGTCCGAACCTATTCTTGTTACGCCTAACCCTTCCCTTCCGTTTGTAGTAGAGGTAGACGCTTCTGAGTTAGGAGTAGGAGCCATTCTCTCCCAGCTATCCCCCATTGACCACAAAATGCACCCCTGTGCTTACTTTTCTCGCGCATTAACGCCTGCTGAGAGAAATTATGATGTGGGGGACCGGGAGCTTTTGGCGGTCAAAATGGCGCTTGAGGAGTGGCGTCACTGGCTTGAAGGGGCGGAGCATCATAAAAATTTGGAGTACGTGCAGCTAGCCAAGAGGCTTAATTCTCGCCAAGCCCGGTGGGCGTTATTCTTCTTGCGCTTCAACTTCCTGCTCACGTATCGCCCCGGCTCCAAGAACGTTAAGCCAGATGCTCTTTCTCGTGTCTTTGATCAATCGGACAGGGCTTCTGTTCCTGAATGTATCATTCCCGCCGACCACATTGTTGCTCCGGTTATTGGGGCCGTTGAAGCTGCAGTGCAAAGGGCAGTGGAGGGGGGCCACCTCACTGTTTGTTCGTTCCTCTGAGACTTAGGTCCCGTGTTCTACGATGGGGTCACACTTCACAATTAGTTGCTCATCCGGGCGTTCACCGCACAAAGGAGTTTCTGGCTCGGCGGTTTTGGTGGCCTAGCCTGGAGAGGGATGTTCGTAGTTTTGTGGCAGCTTGTCTGGTGTGTGCCCGCAGTAAGGGTTCACATCTCCCACCCTTGGGGCTTTTGCGCCCTCTTCCCATTCCCAGCCGTCCTTGGAGTCACATCGCCCTCGACTTCGTCACCGGGTTGCCTATGTCACTGGGTAAGGCGGTGATCTTAGTCGTGGTGGATCGCTTCTCCAAGGCGGCTCATTTTATAGCTTTGTCTAAGCTGCCTTCTGCGTCTGAAACTGTGCAACTAATGATAGATCACGTCTTCCGGCTACACGGGTTGCCGGTGGATGTGGTTTCGGATCGCGGCCCTCAGTTCGCGGCCAAGTTCTGGCGCACATTCTGTTCTCTGCTTGGTGCCTTGGTTTTCATCCTGAGACTAATGGACAGACCGAGCGCACCAACCAGACGCTGGAGAACACTCTTTGTTGCCTAGCGGCCTCTAATCCTAATTCCTGGAGTGCACACCTGGCCTGGGCAGAGTATGCCCATAATACTTTGCGCAATGCATCCACGGGGCTCTCGCCTTTCGAGGCTCAACTGGGGTATCAGCCTCCACTATTTCCTGAGCTTGAGAAAAATGTTGAGGTCCCCTCCGTGGCATTTTTTATTCGGAGGTGTCGTTCTGTTTGGAGGCGGGTGCGCACTGCAGCGAGACACAAGGTGGCAGCTGACAGACGACGTCGTCCTGCTCCCTTATTCAGGGTAGGGCAACGCGTGTGGCTCGCTACGCGTGATCTGCCGTTAAGGGTGGAGTCTCGCAAACTCGCGCCCCGGTTTATTGGGCCATTTCAAATTATTCGGCGCATAAATCCTGTTACGGTGAGATTACAGCTTCCCCGTATGATGCGTATCCATCCAACTTTTCATGTCTCCCGGCTTAAACCAGTCCTTATTAGCCCGCTGGCCTCCGCGGAGAAGCCACCGCCACCTCCTCGGATGATAGAGGGAGGCCCTGTGTACACGGTCTGGCGTATTCTAGCCGAGAGACGGGTTGGGAGAGGTTTTAAATTTTTAGTAGATTGGGAGGGTTATGGCCCAGAGGAGCGTTGTTGGGTTCCCTCCAGAAACATCCTGGACCCCCAACTTATCAGGGATTTCCGGGGTCGCAGGCTTGAGGGATCGTCTGGGGTCGTCCCTTAGTGGGGGGGTCCTGTCATGGTTTCTCAGCCTGCTGTTCTCTGTTTGACCACTTCCCTGGAGAGCGCTCGTGTTGCGTCTCTTCCCTTTGTGTTTTTGTCCGTTTCATGTTTTTGGGTTTGCTACTCAGTGCATTCACCTGTTCTGTAGTTCCCGTCATTATTTAAACCTCGCGTCACCTGTGGTAGACGCTTCCATATTGCCATTCTTGTGGTCTAGGAAGGCCATTTCGAACACTAAGTATCGACCGTACATCCTCAACGTGTTGTGGTTCCACGGGACAAGGGTGCATGTGTTTTAGAGTTTGATAGAAACTTAGATTAGGTTAGCCGTTTCTATCCTGTCTCTTTTCTTCACCTCTGTCTTTTGTTTTTGACAGATTGTCTTCTCCGTCGCTATATCTCTTGTTTATGTGTTTCGGCTCCCTCGTTGTGAGCTATAGGGTTTTTCTTTGTTGTTTGTTCTAATATCTCGTGAAGAGTTTTGTCGCCCTCTTTGGGTCGCTTTCAGTTGTAGCGGTTTTCCTCCTGGTGTGGAGGTTTATTATTATGGTGTATTATCAGTATTGCCTGTTTGCGGGGTTTTCCTCCCGCTTTGTGGTGTTCAGTCGAGTACTTTTTGAAACCTCTGTCGCGTCTGGTCCTCGTTCCCACGCTACCCCTTACAAAAAGGGGCTGGCTGTTGACAGAGGAAGTAAGAGCTCCGGGAAGCCAGAGCCGAGAAAAGGAAAAGAACGAAAATGAAAAGAACGGGTTGTTCAAAAATAATTCTGTGTGTCTCAAGTCCTTTCGCGAGAGGTGGCACTCGAACTTGGTTGTAGGTTGTACAGGTTGTAGGTAATACGAGGGCTGGAGGTGTTCAGGTAGGCAGAGTGCTGATCCTGCAGGGGCTCCAGCCCTGTACAGCGGGGCAACTGGGATGAGGCCTGGGTGCTGCTGCTGGAGGGATAGAGAGAGCAACCATACAAAGCACCCCACAGCTCATGCACCAGGGGGTTACTGGGGTACCTCAATGGGTTTATACTCATAAGATCTCTAAGACCTGGAATCTGCCCCTGCCTGACAGCAAAACCAATGGTGCCCCCTAAAAAAGGGTAGAACACACTGCCTGTGAATAGTGAGGCCGTTACCCAGGCATCACTGGCAATCCACTGAATCCCTGTCATGTTCTGATTCCTGTACTCTTTCAATAAGGGAGAGAGCTCCCCCTCAAGAACAAACACCACAACAACCCTCGCAGAGGAGTGTTTCATAATGTTAAGGATTTCCTGTACTCTCTCCTGATTGTACACTTTGGAGATCATTTCATAGTATGCTAAACACACACCAGTGTTTTTTATTTCCCTCATCAATCCCTGTAGAGCAAATTTTCCATAGTCATGGTCCTCAAGGATGACACCAACCCACATCCAACCAAATTTCTGCAGGAGGCGTGCGATGGCTTTCACCATGTAGTCGTCATTTGGAATAACTCTGAAAAATGTTGGGAATTCATTCTTGTTGCTGAGACAGATACGTGTTGAAGCAAAACTAATCTAAAAAACAAAAAAATATTTTTTTTAACGTGAAGTTCATAAACACAACAATCCAAGTTGGTCTTTATAAAAAATTGTTCGGCACTATAATTATGTTACTAGAATAAATTAATGTCACTCATTGATTTTGTAGTTCCAAATAAATGTTGTTCTGTATAAGTATGTCTGACAAATTAATCCGTCACTTAAATTGGTTTACCATTTATTTTACTACATTACAATGTAATACATTTATACATTTGAATTATTTTAATAAAATGAATCAATACAGGCGTATCCTGTAAAAGCATATGCTTCCAAAAATTCTATCAACAATATATTTCCAATGAACTTTTTCTGTCAAATGTGATCAAAACCCAACACACCTAATCTTCTGGTCAAATTCTTGTTATGTTCTGAGTGTGTTTTTGTTATTCTGTCATGTATAGTATTGTCAGTTTCGGTAGCATACACTTTTCCATGTTTTCCGCAGCCTTGCGTTCTGTGCTGAATCTCTCGCTCCCTCTCACGGAGTTTTACTTTCGTTTCTGTACACTTCGTTTGTATTCCCTGCACTACTAACATTTATATAGGACTTATTAATTACTAACTGGCTAAACACGGGGTGGTTAACTAATCTACTAATGTCAGGGTTTAATAGAATTATTACTAACACAAACTAACAATTTAGTTCTCATCACGTTTCCACAGCTGTTTAGTGTTTCCTTACGTATCCAGTCATTGTCTTGTTAACTAATTTACTAACGACAGGGCTAGGATAGGATAATTACTAACGAATTACTAATTGCCTTGTTAAATGTCTTAGCTCTCTCGTTGTTTTCCATTTCCTGCCATTCTCGAGCTTATTGTTTGCACCTGTCTACACATGCATTTATACCTGCTGTCTTTGTTTCTCGTCGCGAGTTCGTCATTTAAAACTTACTAATTGTAGCTTGTCTGTTTCCAGTATTTTTCCCGTAGTAGAATTATCTGTTCCGAGTTTTTGTTTTCCGTGTTTCTAGTGTTATCTGTTTTTCCGAGTCTGTTCCGTGTTTCGAGTTTAGGTTAGTTTTGAGTTTGTTTGTCAGTTTTTGTAGTCTGTTCTTTTGTTATTTGTTTTGACGGATTTTCTGGCTTCGACCCCTGAACGTGTTCTCGCGACCATTCTTTTGGATTGCTATTCTGTACCACTGCCGTGTCTTCCCGTGTATGACCCCTGCCTGTCTTGACTTCCCCCTGGACTGTGATTTTGTTCCTTCTGGAATTAAACATCGTTTTTGTTCACTCCTGCCTGCTATTGGGTTCCTGTTATCACCGATCATAACAGTACGAACTCGCCAGTTGGGACCCAGCAGGCCTTCCACTCTATGGAGATCGACCCATTCGGCTCGGATTCCTATGAGGAATACCTCATGGGAATCTGGGGGCAAAATCCGGAGTTTGCCCGCCGTCATGCCGACCACTACCCATCACTCCGGACTCCTCCTCCCAGCTCCCACTCCGTTAGGCTCGGAGTGGTCTCTCTCCATCCGGATAGCTCCGAGCCTAGCCACAACCCCACACCTTCTAATTTTGAAGGTACCCGTCTTGCCCTTTGCCCGAGGGGCTATGGTCCCGGGAGGAAGCGATGGGGTCCTGGCTCCCGGCTCCGTCGACGGGCTCGGCCACCCGTTGACGGAGGATCCATCACCCTTCCGTCCCTGCCCAAGCCTCCTGTCCCGTCCCGTCCAAGCCCTCCTGTCCCGTCCCGTCCAAGCCCTCCTGTCCCGTCCCGTCCAAGCCCTCCTGTCCCGTCCCGTCCAAGCCCTCCTGTCCCGTCCCGTCCAAGCCCTCCTGTCCCGTCCCGTCCAAGCCCTCCTGTCCCGTCCCGTCCAAGCCCTCCTGTCCCGTTCCATCCAAGCCCTCCTGTCCCGTTCCGTCCCAGCTCTCCTGTCCCGTTCCGCCCCAGCTCTCCTGTCCCTGTCCGCCCCAGCTCTCCTGTCCCTTTCCGCCCCAGCTCTCCTGTTCCTTTCCGCCCCAGCTCTCCTGTCCCTTTCCGCCCCAGCTCTCCTGTCCCTTTCCGCCCCAGCTCTCCTGTCCCTTTCCGTCCCAGCTCTCCTGTCCCTTTCCGTCCCAGCTCTCCTGTCCCTTTCCGTCCCAGCTCTCCTGTCCCTTTCCGTCCCAGCTCTCCTGTCCCTTTCCGTCCCAGCTCTCCTGTCCCTTTCCGTCCCAGCTCTCCTGTCCCTTTCCGTCCCAGCTCTCCTGTCCCTTTCCGTCCCAGCTCTCCTGTCCCTTTCCGTCCCAGCTCTCCTGTCCCTTTCCGTCCCAGCTCTCCTGTCCCTTTCCGTCCCAGCTCTCCTGTCCCTTTCCGTCCCAGCTCTCCTGTCCCTTTCCATCCCAGCTCTCCTGTCCCTTTCCGTCCCAGCTCTCCTGTCCCTTTCCGTCCCAGCTCCCCTGTCCCGTTCCGTCCCAGCTCTCCTGTCCCGTTCCGTCCCAGCTCTCCTGTCCCGTTCCGTCCCAGCTCTCCTGTCCCGTTCCGTCCCAGCTCTCCTGTCCCGTCCCGTCCCAGCTCTCCTGTCCCGTCCCGTCCCAGCTCTCCGGTTCCGTTCCGTCCCAGCTCTCCTGTCCCGTCCCGTCCCAGCTCTCCTGTCCCGCCCCGGTCCATGCCTCCTGTCCCGCCCCGGTCCATGCCTCCTGTCTCGCCCCGGTCCATGCCTCCTGTCCCGCCCCGGTCCATGCCTCCTGTCCCGCCCCGGTCCATGCCTCCTGTCCCGCCCCGGTCCATGCCTCCTGTCCCGCCCCGGTCCATGCCTCCTGTCCCGCCCCGGTCCATGCCTCCTGTCCCGCCCCGGTCCATGCCTCCTGTCCCGCACCGGTCCATGCCTCCTGTCCAGTCCCTTTCCACGCCACCAGTCCCGTCCCGTTCCCTGCCTCCTCTCAAATTGCGGGACCAGTTAACCTCCTGTCCTGAGCGGCCGAGCCCGCTAGCCTCCTGTCCTGAGCGGCCGAGCCCGCTAGCCTCCTGTCCTGAGCGGCAGAGCCCGCTAGCCTCCTGTCCTGAGCGGCCGAGCCCGCTACCCTCCTGTCCTGAGCGGCCGAGCCCGCTAGCCTCCTGTCCTGAGCGGCCGAGCCCGCTAGCCTCCTGTCCTGAGCGGCCGAACCCGCTAGCCTGCTGTCCTGAGCGGCCGAGCCCGCTAGCCTCCTGTCCTGAGCGGCCGAGCCCGCTAGCCTCCTGTCCTGAGCGGCCGAGCCCGCTAGCCTCCTGTCCTGAGCGGCCGAGCCCGCTAGCCTCCTGTCCTGAGCGGCCGAGCCCGCTAGCCTCCTGTCCTGAGCGACCGAGCCCGCTAGCCTCCTGTCCTGAGCGGCCGAGCCCGCTAGCCTCCTGTCCTGAGCGGCCGAGCCCGCTAGCCTCCTGTCCTGAGCGGCCGAGCCCGCTAGCCTCCTGTCCTGAGCGGCCGAGCCCGCTACCCTCCTGTCCTGAGCGGCCGAGCCCGCTACCCTCCTGTCCTGAGCGGCCGAGCCCGCTACCCTCCTGTCCTGAGCGGCCGAGCCCGCTAGCCTCCTGTCCTGAGCGGCCGAGCCCGCTAGCCTCCTGTCCTGAGCGATGCAGCCGTCGCCGCCGGCCCCCTGAGCGATGCAGCCGTCGCCGCCGGCCCCCTGAGCGATGCAGCCATCGCCGCCGGCCCCCTGAGCGATGCAGCCGTCGCCGCCGGCCCCCTGAGCGATGCAGCCGTCGCCGCCGGCCCCCTGAGCGATGCAGCCGTCGCCGCCGGCCCCCTGAGCGATGCAGCCGTCGCCGCCGGCCCCCTGAGCGATGCAGCCGTCGCCGCCGTCCCCCTGAGCGATGCAGCCGTCGCCGCCGGCCCCCTGAGCGATGCAGCGGTCGCCGCCGGCCCCCTGAGCGAAGCAGCCGTCGCCGCCGGCCCCCTGAGCGGCACTGTCTGCGCCGCCGTCCGCTTGAGCGGCACTGTCTGCGCCGCCGTCCGCGTGAGCGGCACTGTCTGCGCCGCCGTCCGCCTGAGCGGCCCTGTCTGCGCCGCCGTCCGCCTGACCGGCACTGTCTGCGCCTCCGTCCGCCTGACCGGCACTGTCTGCGCCTCCGTCCGCCTGACCGGCACTGTCTGCGCCTCCGTCCGCCTGAGCGGCACTGTCTGCGCCGCCGTCCGCCTGAGCGGCACTGTCTGCACCGCCGTCCGCCTGAGCGGCACTGTCTCCGCCGCCGTCCGCCTGAGCGGCACTGTCTGCGCCTCCGTCCGCCTGAGCGGCACTGTCTGCGCCTCCGTCCGCCTGAGCGGCACTGTCTGCGCCGCCGTCCGCCTGAGCGGCACTGTCTGCGCCGCCGTCCGCCTGAGGGGCACTGTCTGCGCCTCCGTCCGCCTGAGCGGCACTGTCTGCGCCTCCGTCCGCCTGAGCGGCACTGTCTACACCTCCGGCCGCCTGAGCGGTCACTCCTGCGCCTCCGGCCGCCTGAGCGGTCACTCCTGCGCCGCTGTCCTGTCATTTTTTCCCTCCTCCGGACCCCCTCCACCCACCCTGCTCAGCATCCCGGACATTTCACCCCGAGTCCTGTTTACCCTCCCAAACTATTACCTGTCTTTCGAGTTTCCCTCCTCCGGACCCCCTCCACCCACCCTGCTCAGCATTCTGGACATTACCCCTCCTCCTGTCCCCCACCTCCCACCCTGCTTTGTGTGATGAACTGTTGGGGACGTCTGGAAGCCGTCCCTTGGGGGGGGGGTACTGTTATGTTCTGAGTGTGTTTTTGTTATTCTGTCATGTATAGTATTGTCAGTTTCGGTAGCATACACTTTTCCATGTTTTCCGCAGCCTTGCGTTCTGTGCTGAATCTCTCGCTCCCTCTCACGGAGTTTTACTTTCGTTTCTGTACACTTCGTTTGTATTCCCTGCACTACTAACATTTATATAGGACTTATTAATTACTAACTGGCTAAACACGGGGTGGTTAACTAATCTACTAATGTCAGGGTTTAATAGAATTATTACTAACACAAACTAACAATTTAGTTCTCATCACGTTTCCACAGCTGTTTAGTGTTTCCTTACGTATCCAGTCATTGTCTTGTTAACTAATTTACTAACGACAGGGCTAGGATAGGATAATTACTAACGAATTACTAATTGCCTTGTTAAATGTCTTAGCTCTCTCGCTGTTTTCCATTTCCTGCCATTCTCGAGCTTATTGTTTGCACCTGTCTACACATGCATTTATACCTGCTGTCTTTGTTTCTCGTCGCGAGTTCGTCATTTAAAACTTACTAATTGTAGCTTGTCTGTTTCCAGTATTTTTCCCGTAGTAGAATTATCTGTTCCGAGTTTTTGTTTTCCGTGTTTCTAGTGTTATCTGTTTTTCCGAGTCTGTTCCGTGTTTCGAGTTTAGGTTAGTTTTGAGTTTGTTTGTCAGTTTTTGTAGTCTGTTCTTTTGTTATTTGTTTTGACGGATTTTCTGGCTTCGACCCCTGAACGTGTTCTCGCGACCATTCTTTTGGATTGCTATTCTGTACCACTGCCGTGTCTTCCCGTGTATGACCCCTGCCTGTCTTGACTTCCCCCTGGACTGTGATTTTGTTCCTTCTGGAATTAAACATCGTTTTTGTTCACTCCTGCCTGCTATTGGGTTCCTGTTATCACCGATCATAACAATTCTAGTGATTACACTAAAATACAGAAAAGTGGTGCTTGAAGTATGACCCATTTATGGGAATAATTCTCTTCAACAATTTGGAAAAATTTGGTATTATATTATAGCTACAATGTGAATAATAATCAACAGCAGGACTTTTGGGATATAACACTGCTTTTCACAGTATTCATTATTTAAAATGCAGTACAATGTACACAACTGTGTACAGATGACACATAATAGACATAGTTGACACTATATTTTGTTATTATCTAGACTACTTATCATTGTATACTAGTCTCACACTTGTAAATGTAAGGAAAATAGACATATCTATTAATAATAATAAAAATTGAAAAATATAACTTCATGAACAGTGTCTCAGCTGACTTCTTGAACAGTACTTAATCTTTAAAGAACCATGGATTTAATCCAGAAGTATAGCTATATATCTAGTATATTATGTTTATTCCAAATTACTTCTATTAATTCATTGTAGTCTGATAGGAAATACATACCATTGGGATTCTGAATGGCTGCAGAGTTCTGGAGAGAACAATAGACTGTGCAGACCCATCTTCTCCAACCACAGCCAAAGGATGAGATATGGCAGAACACACAGTGCTGGAGGATGTCCTTGGTCCGTTCAGAACTGCCAGAACTGCTGCCTGCGCTGTCACAGGGGTTGTGCAGGAGTCATGGATCTTGTATCCCAGAGTGAAGTTGGGCAGCAGGTTCTCACTCTGGTTGATCTCCTCAACAGCCAGCCTCATGGTCTGGGCCCAGCGGAAAGCTCTGGGGTCAAATCTGTGCAAAGACCAACAGCAGAATGCAATGTTTGTTGGAAAAGTCTTTGTTGGAAAAGAAAACTGTTTTCCATGCACATCAGAGTAACCATGACCTCACCCCCAACATTGTGGAGCAGCTGGTTTGTAAGTAACATACTGGTCTGGGGACTCAACCCTGTAATGCATGGGGGAAATCCCTCTGATGATGAAGTCTCCATCAGCCTGGAAATCAGGATCAAAATTGCCCAGCAAAAGTGACAAAAGAAAGACCACATCGCCACCAACAGAGGAGTCATCTTCACCCGGGCTGATCCCGCACACTGCGGTGATGAGTCAGAAGCAGTATTTTATTCACCAACCAACCTCTGTGCATCTCATTATTTTCTGTATCTCATTGGACAGGAAAGCATGTGACATCACAACTCTGCATTCCCCAAAGACAAAGTTGAGGCACAGAGCTCTTGGGAAATGATACACACTAGCGAATTTTCATTTGCTAAATTCTCCATTATTTTTCTTCAACAATGTGCTTCAAATTTAGGCAAACAATAGTGTCCTGACAAAAGATAGATGATTCATTATTTATATATAATTATATATCATGATGTAGGACTTTCTGTATGAAACAATGGTGTCAATAGGGAGATGCTTTTCTGTGTTGGAAGGGTGTCTTGGAAGAGACAGCTCTAAGAGTCCCAACCAGCACACATCAAATTTATGGAATTGCATTCACGAGCGCACACTCACGCGAAGGAAGGAAAAACAAACTCGGTGATTTGTATCTGTGTGATCGGGTGGGGCGAGTGTCCCGAGCTAGGCACACAGTATGAGCTCATCTTCAACACTTGTAAATCAAGGACATATGCTCACACCCACACTCTGGAGAAGTGGTGGAAAGAGCTTGCTCTCAGCAAAAAGCCATATGGTAAAACCATTCCTAATTTTCCAGAGACTATTTCAGTTACATTTGTATATTTAAACATCAGAATAATAAAGCATTTGTATAATTATCTCGATAAGGAGGTAAAAGGACCCATTCACACCTGCATACACACACTCACATGGGACACATTTATGGTCCTAGATCGGCCGAAGAGATAGTGTGTGGATCTTCCCAAGGAATGCCTTGGGGCCCGGTCGTTAAAAAGACATCTGGCGCCCTTGGCTTGGAAATGTGTGTGTGTGTGCAGTTTCAGCAGCTAATAGAGTTTAGTAAATTCAAGAAAAACATTTCCTTTGTTCTTCAACAAACATTTAGTATAAAATACATTTGACAAATAAGTTATCTTTCTTTGTCCACAACCATTTAGTATAAAAGAATATGATAGTACAGATAATGTTTCAAATCACAAAGGAAAATGTTATGCTTGGTTTAAAAATATACATACCTGTGATGAATAACAATTAAAAGGTTTATAGCTAGTATTATATAACCCATCATAGCAGTGTATTATTATGTAATGAATAACTATGGTCAGACCATGGCCAGACTGTTTCTGAGATAGTTAAATCATAATAATTAACTAAAACCACGATATAAAACAACGGCCAGTTGTAATGCCAAATAAGACCAGCAGAGACCGCTGCAGACCATGGAATATATTCCCCAGGGGGAGACACTTTCAAACTTTATCCACATGGGGTGGGGTTTGAAAGACGAATAAAACGGGGTTATCTGAGTTGGCCCGGTACTAGTTTTGTTTTGTCTCTGTCATCAACGGAACTGTGTTTACGTCTTGTGGGTGAGCATGATATTGACGGACTTAGACTGGACTGTGTGATTGAGAGTGTTTTAATATTGTTTTAATAATAATATAAATAATAACTTTATTTGTATAGCACCTTTCTAATGCAAGGATACAAGGTGCTTTGACAGGCAAAGGAAAAATTACAAAATATATAACAAACATTTATTTAATATATGTATGCTTAGCCGATCAGCCTGGGTATGTATATTCATGCGAATTTATATAAAATAAATTACGTTATACCAGATGATCCTGACCCCTCCCAACGGGGCGGTGAAAGGATTATTCTATTTATGATACTACAAAAGCTTTCTACAAAGAGGCAGAGGTAGGTTTTAGTGACATTGAGGCTGGCTGTAGGTGCTTGGCAATTGCATTGGGGAAATGTATAATAGTGTGTGCTTGTAATCTTCTGTCATGGTTAGTTAATCATATTAAGTTATGTTAATCATAGCCATACTTTCTCAGAAGCAGTGGAAACTGGGGGGTACACTGCAATCCACCTCCTGTACATGCTCTTTGTCTGACATCACAGAGTCAACCAGTTATGGAGGCAAACAGTGAAGGAAGGGGGAACAAACTCACTGACTGAGATGAGCCCTATGTTTTTTTTTTTCTTTAATTTGTTTCAGATTTTCCCTGTTTTTTCCCAACTTAGTATCCAATTGTACCCCTATAGCTATTCAATTCCCTGTGTAGCAACCGCTTGAGAATTTGCTGCTACACAATCCTGTCAGCCAGTGGTAGGAAGGCCGGCAACACGTCCTCTTCAGGGCACGACTGACTCCTGACTGACTCCTGATCTTGATCCCAACTCGCCAGAGGCCGCTTTGGGCATGAAGATCCCCTGCCGACTCCCTACCCCCACCCCGGGAGTGGCCGCTTAATTGTCGCTCTGTCAAGGCACCGGCCATACTCGGATCTGGTCGGATCAAGGCGCAAACCCCTGATCCTCGACTGCAAATGCACCGACTCAGCAGATCCCTCCCTGAGCCCTATGTTTTGCTGTGTTCAAATTATATACTTGGAATAGCTCAGTGTCATATTTTTAGGACTATAGTTTATCCCGATTTTTTCCCTTTGTCTCCCAATTTGGAAACCCCATATGCATTTATAAACTGGTCTCATAACTACAATCGACTCATAACTATAACCTCCTCCTCCATCCATTTGGTCTTCCTCTGGTTCCCAGGCACCGCTTATGTTCACTTCAGAACTTCACTAGTAGAGCTTGCACATTGCATTGGAGGAGTACTCTTCATGTGAAGTGTAAATCTGGAAACAGCAACTGAAATCACGTCGGGGTCACCAATTTGTAAATCTGGAAACAGCAACTGAAATCATGTCGCGTTCTCCAAATCGTAAAACTTGGAAACAGCAACTGAAATCATGTCGGGTTCTCCAAATTGTAAAACTTGGAAACAGCAACTGAAATCACGTCGGGGTCACCAAATTGTAAAACTAGACCAATGAGGGAATAGTTCGGAGCGAAGGTTTAAGCGTGATGTATTCCGCTATTGCTATGCTCTTTAGATTCACGGGATCAGCTAATAAGAGACCACGAATCAAAGGTAATCGTACCACGTTACCTTCTGCTTTAAGTCTGGTCTACCCTGACCCCAGTTTATCCAGAAGACAGCCTGTGTGCATTACACTGCAGGTGACTAGGGTAAAAAATTAAACTAATAGATATCACAATGAAACTTCCCCAGTTGATTACTTATATTAAGACAAGAATGTTTTGTATTACAAGTTTTCAGAAATGTTATGTTTAAATATGCAAATGAGGCATTATCTACTTAAATATGCACTAATTTGCATACAATTCCAGAACAGAAATCTGAACATTGGATAAAGCCATTTTCAAAATTATAGTTTATTTTTGTTCACATATTAGAGCCAAAGGTTTTTACAGAGGGGATTTTTGATATCTCTTTTTATCACTTCATAAATCAGAAAATACTGTCAACAGTCATAAAAAATCTATTTTTGCCATGTTTTTAGGAATAAAATGTGATATAAATCAGGCTATGAATTATATATCAACAAACCCTTCTATAAAAACCTTCAGAATATAGATATGAATAAAACTGGAAAGTTTGGTGTATGTGAGTGCTACTGAAGTGGAGATTTCTGGCTCAGAGTATGAGGAAAAACTCATTTTGAGAAAACGGCCTAGAAAAATTTATGTAAAATTCCATACATTTTTATTGGAAACCACTATTTACAGACACAATATCTAATCAAATACTTAGCAACAACAATATATCATCATCTAAAACTCATCAAAAATTCATAACTGAATGCATGTATGGCCCATCATATCATCATGTCAATATCTAAAACGCGCACATTCACATCAAACGCCACATCGTTCCTGGTTGAGTCTTGGATACGCGTGGATGTATACACACTTTTGCGGTACTGATCTCTTTTGCACAGACTGCACTCAAGAAGCAAACTGCTACAGAACCCCTGATTCTGCGGATCGATGATAATTTGAAGCCCTGTCCCTGCACAATTAGGACAAATCAACCCACCGATCACTTCATTCAAACGCGCTACATGAACTATCACTGCTGTGTGACATGCTGGTCACTCCCGCTGTCGAAACACTTCTGCTTTCCAAGTGACAGCTTACGCATCGATGCACTTTGTGAAGGCATTTCATCTTCTTCTTCATTATATAACTGTTGTCGTCTTTTCTGTGAGGTTTTTACACGCACTTTTGGCATTTTGGCAGGTCCCGCGGAGAAAAGCAATGTCCGGAATGTCAGAGCACGTGATGCATCTGAACCAATCACGTTGTCAGAAATCTGCACCAGCCAATGAGAGCTCGTTGTTGGGGGCAAAACCCCCTTCGTACTTTCACTATTGGTTGCTGATACAAAGGAAATGACCATATATGGATCTGATAACATTATACACGAAACTGAGAGCTTTCCAACGGTACCTCATATGATATTGGGAAGAGAGCGACCGCAGATCTGCAAGCTGCGTTAAAATGCGAAGTTTTGGTGAATTTAGGCGAAATCTACAGGCGCAGCATGACGAAGTGTAGTAAAATAAACATCTAAATGTGTATTTTGAACGTTTCCTTTCCACTAGTCTGAAAGAAGACATGTTATGGAAGCAAAATAGCACAAAATCTCAAAATTGACCAGTGCGACGTTTTCACCTGCTGTGTCTCGCCTTAAATCATCAGCTACCAACGCTGATTCTGTACTCGTTTATCTGACTCCATTTAATATTATAATTTAGAATTTAGTATGTACAATTTCCACTTGATTTGTTAAAGGACTCTTATACTTTAAAGACAGTTCTCTGAACTGGATGTGCTTGTTCCACCGAGCATACATCCGGCCGGGTATGTACACTACTCACAGCTGGCTAGATATCTGCGGTTATCTCAGAGGTTACGGAAGAAGCCACTTCGTGAGGTATACTCTATGGTTAAGACTCAGGGACCGACGAAAGGAATATTGGCGACCACCGTTCTCAACATGTATAACCGCCAGGCGGAGGTGATCTACTTTAAGACATAGTTCTACGGGTGCAATACTCCGTGATACATTAAGCTTAAATAGTCAAAAAAAAAACTAGACCAGCTGAGGGGGAAAATCAAGACTGAGGAAATTAATCAACCGATTACCGGTGAACAGAGGTAGTACGTCAATTTTCAGAGAAACCACACAAATCAAGTTTCACTAATTTATTACCAGGTAGGTTATTTACTTAAATCATCAATTCACAGTTTACAGATTAAACAATCCAAATTCAAATATAGTACAGAAGAAAAATACTTTGTCATACATGGCAATCGCTACGCACAATGACCTGAGGTTAGATGTGTGGGAAAGCTTCCCTGAGGACTTTGTTTCTTCTCCTTAAATGCCCAAATTCTGCGCTTGATCTGGCTGCAGACGGTCGTAAAACCATAAACTGGTCACCACTTTTAGTCCCCCCTTCTAAGGGGGTTTCACAGACTGGTTTCCTGTAAGGACAATTTCACAATGGCAGCTTACGCCTGTGTTATGAAATATACATTCCATCCATGTTGCACATTTATGAGATGTAGACCATTGCACCACCCACACCGAGACCATCACAACGATATCAAACATGAGTAGGTCTAAGTTTGTGTTGCTATGAGAATCCCCATCTCTACATAGTTTTTCAGATGTGATTGATATTAATGCCACAAAAGTCCCAGAATTCCTGTTGAGAATATTACATTACACCCTAGTTGTCCCTGTTAATTCAGGTATGTTAACTGGATGTATTTGCTAATGTAACATTCAAAAACTCAACAATACATGATTATCTCCATGGAAAAAGAGTATATAATGTATGTTCCAGTGTCAAGAATAGTTCCAGTGTATACTGTACAATGTAGCAAAAGTATCAATCACATCTGTATGTTTTTAGGCTTTTTGAGGACAAAAGCAATCTATAGCCATGTTGTGTTGTGTGTGAAAATATGTTAAGGACAGAGATTTGGCCTGCCCTGATAATGTCAGATGATGGCACTGTTATACTGTTCGTATGCTTGTCTTTACGACAGTCAAAGCATTTCTTCCAGCATCATGAGATCCTAGGACATTCTTTGACGTCATAAACTTCACGGCAGATGGTCTCAGCAGACTTTACGGCACCGAAGTTGTGGTTTATAACATCCTAGAGTCGTTACAGGCTTCCACCCCCGGTGCTGTGTGTCCAGGTGCCCTGGGATCTCAATTCCAGTCTTACAGAAGCATATTTCAGTGCTTAGCTGCACTGTCTCTGCTCTGCCCCCAAGTTTTATTTTGGCTGTGCTGCACAGTCCATCAGTCTGTCCAACTTTGACAGACATATCTGGAAAAGTAATGGCTGGATTACCATGAAATGTGCTGCATACATTTATGTTTCCAAGAGGAAGATATCTCTTGATTTTGGTGCCCTCATGATCTTTCCTCTAGCGCCACCATCAGGCCAAACTTTCAAATTGTGATCATGATATCTCAATAACTAATGGATCGGTTTCCATGAAATTTGCTTTGCACATTCATGTTCCCAAGAGGAAGAAGCCTATCTATTTTGGTGATCCCATGACCTTTGCTCTAGCATCACTATCATACCAAACATATCTCGAAAAGTAATAACCAGATTGCCAAGATATTTGCTGTGCACAATAATGTGAGGGGAGATTGCTGTGCTTTGCACTCTACTGATTGCATTCTTTTCTAGTTTTTTCTGTTCTGCAAGTATGACAGAGTTAAAGGGTAACAAAGCACTAAAACCACTTATTTTAGATGAGAACTGATACATTTGTTTTTTGATTGGTCCTGGTCCAAATCTTGATAAATTACTGCAGTCAGTGCAAAAAAGCATAAACTTTAAGAATCTGGCTCAAAAGTGTCTCTAGTGGTAAAACGTTAGGTACTCTTCAATCTGTGATTGGCCAGAAATGTCTTCGCTTACGTATTCCTCCATCGGTGATGAAATAGAAACCTGTACAGCTTCGCACTGATGTTTTGGAGGGAGGGCGGGCTACGCCCCAGCTATAAAAGCGAAGCTCAGTGGTTGATCTGCGTGCCGTGGACGGGGAGAGGAGACAGGAGAGAGAGAGAGAGAGAGCGAGTGAACGGGCGATATATATAGCTAGCTTACAGTTTAGCATTTTTAAATATTCTAGTAAGTTATAGTAACCTATTTTTGGTATATTTTTTATAGTTAGCTTGTTTTTCAGTCTAGCTTAGCAAGTAGCTAGCTAGTTTATATTTTTTAAATAAATGGCATGGGCAACTATTTCTACAGCGTGTCATTTGTTGTTTACTGGCCGCATCATTATAAGCCCAAACGAGGCTATGCGTGCCGCTCAGGGGGCAGTAACGGCAGTAGTAGGCGTAGGAGAAGCTCAGGGGGCAGTAAAGACAGTAGTAGGGGTAGGAGAAGCTCAGGGCACAGTAAAGACAGTAGTAGGGGGCAGGAGAAGCTCAGGGCGCAGTAAAGGCAGCAGTAGGGGTAGGAGAAGCTCAGGGGGCAGTAAAGACAGCAGTAGGGGGCAGTAGAAGCTCAGGGGGCAGTAAGTGCAGTAGTAGGGGGCAGTATAACCTCAGGGGGCAGTAACGGCAGCAGTAGGGGTAGGAGAAGCTCAGGGGGCAGTAAAGACAGTAGTAGGGGCAGGAGAAGCTCAGGGGGCAGTAACGGCAGTAGTAGAGGTAGGAGAAGCTCAGGGGGCAGTAAAGACAGTAGTAGGGGTAGGAGAAGCTCAGGGCGCAGTATGGGCAGTGGTAGAAGGTCATGGAGTGCATGACAATAATAATCATAAAAGGCGATGATCCGGTAGTTTTTATTTGGGTAAGTAATTGAAAATATAGGTTAAATTTCTTTTGGCTTTTGATATTTTTTCCCAAAAAGTGAAACTTTCTATAAATCAGATGAGTAGATTTGTAAAATGCATAAATAAAAGTTATTTGACAGTCCTGAGAATCATTTGTTGCTGTGCAATGTTGCGAAGGTTCTCAAAGGTATTTACGCCCCTCACTTCTGCTTCCTGGCGCTTATTTTTCCTATCGTGCCTTCACAAAGTCAGGGTTTGCTAGGAATACTTTCCTCTCTAAAATATTGTAAAAGAAAGTCATAAAGAGACTACCTTCCTTTATTTTCACCTCCTTATCGGGTGTTATATAGTCTACATTCCGAAGGTGATTCTTTTCTTTTTCTTACGACCCTTATGCTCAGGTATTTATTTTGTTAGGAGATTCATTGGGTTGAATATTATTTGGCTACTGCCGGGAGTTTTATTCCCTTTTTTCTTTTCTGCCTTTATACGGCTATGAAGGCTCCTTTAGTGGTCCTCGCCCTTGTGGGCGACTAGTTCTATACTCCCCCCTTTATTTGTCGCAGTTGGTTCATTGTGTAAAAACATAACCCTTTCAAAATATGAATGTTGCCGTCCGCAAAAAGGCCTCCAAAAGCCCCGGGAACCTTTTTAGGATACAGGATTCCATCAAATACCAGAAGGTTTTAGACCAAAATCTGGAGGCCTCTGCCTAAAAGTGGGTCGTAGTTAGATCTTCCCGCAGGACAATAATCCAAAGCATACCACATAATTTACACAAAAATGGTTCACTGACAACAATCAAGGTTTTGCAATGGCTATCCCAGTCCCCTGACCTGAAGCCCATTAAAAATCTGCGGAGTGAGCTGAAGAGGAGAGTCCACAAGCAAGGACCAATGACAAGGAGGATATTTTTCCTCTGATCAATGGTATCACAATGAATATATATAAATATATACTAGATTTATATATATATATATATATATATATATATAACAGTGAATACATATATTGATTACAAATTGCATGTAAGATCTGCTGTCTTCCTCCAGCCCACTTTCCTTTCGTTTCTCTTGTTTTCCCATTCCTCATGTTTCATGTCGTGTTTTTTAGTTCACCCTGTCTGTCTTAGTTCCGTGTCTGTGCAGGCTGGGTGTGGTTCTTCATTTTGTTCCTAGTTTTTTCCACTCAGCTATTATCCTATCACTCTCACCCTCTGCTTACATTCCGCATGCATTTTTGTTATTTCATTAGTACGTTCACCTGTTTCTCTCCATATTTAGTCTCCTCAGTTTCTTTCTTTCACTGCCAGTTAGTTGCATTTGTCAGCTCCGTCTTGACATTCCCCGGCCATCTTTGTCTGTTTGCATATTCGCTCCTAACCTGTTTGTTTTTCTTGATTCCTCGCTCCAGCCCGTCCAGCCTGCTTCCCGTCCCTGCTCGCTCCTGCCCCATCTCCTGCCCAGCCCAATTAGATTCGCCAACCCAGTTTCCAGCCCCTTACTTAGCTTTCCCTGTTCCCTTTGCTTTGTTTGCTCTTGTGCTGATATAAATTATTCTTTGTGGAGTCCATTTTGCCTGAGTCCTGCATTTTGGTCCTTACCAGTGTTCTACTCCATAACATTGCAGGACCTAAAACAAAGATTCAAATTCAAAAATTAAAGTTTTCAAATGTGGAAAAAAGGTTTGAACAATATTCAAATGTTTATTTTTTAACAGCCCTATTGTGAGGTCCTCGCGTTCCGTCCCAGGTTTTCCCCTCATCTCACAATCCACCCTGTGTTTTCCCTCTCTCGTTCTACTTGTGTTCTCACTCCCTGCACCCAGAGCCGGTTTTTGGCATAGGCAGTATAGGCAAATGCTAAGGGCGCCACCACCCAGAGGGGGCGGAACAAATGGGAGGGGAAAAAGTTTAGCTTTTTATTTTATTTTTATAATTTTAATAATTTTTGACTAATACTACAAGTTAACGCTGTTATTTCGAAATATTAAATAACCCCACAACAACCAGCGTAGCTCTATAGCATAGCCTATTAAATAAAAATACCTAATGCCTAATTCATGAGTGTCTTAGTCCCCCCCCCCCCCCCCTCAGTCCCCACTACATTGGACTATTCCATGATGAGCCGTCTGCGGAAATGATTCAGTAGCCAATTCGTGTTTCAGATCGGCGCGATTATTAAAAAGTGAAAATGAAGCGAAGCTACCCAAGCGGTGCTGAGAAAAGGAGGAAAGTAAAAAGTTTGTGGCAAAACTACCAAAGCTAACTACATTTTTCACGGCGGCTAGTAGTAGTACAGATGCCACAAATGAAGAGCAGAGTCAGTCTGAGACTGCTAGCACTAGCGCTAGTGTTGTTAGCATTTCTAATGCTAGCGAAGAGGAGCTAACGTTACTAGGGATGTGCGCGTTTAGTCGACTAGCCGATTAAACGTTGCTACCCTCGCTAGTCGGCATCAGAAATACTATTCGGTTAAACTTACTATTTTATTCATGTACACATTTAAATTACATATTGACATAATTTGCACTGAAATTTCATGTTTTCCTGGTCAAATGTTGCTTTATAAAAAAACGAGAATCCGTTACTAATGTTAACAACGCCGGATTAAAAAAATAATTTTAAAAAAAACGAAGGAAAAAAACACAACGCATTAGCCTGTTCGCTCTGCAAGTTAAACCAGCGAGGTGGAAAGAGTAAGTAGGCCTGTCGCGTTGTTGAATAGCCCAATAAAACGAATCTAATGTCACGTCGATCAGTCGGCCTAATTGTTATTTTTTTGTGTTCCTATTATTGGTAGCTTTTCTGATGACCGATTATTATTTTTTACTGTATTTGCTATGCGATCGCGTTCACCAAATGAAAATGCCGTTGTAATAATCAGGCACGTTTCCTAAAAATGTTTTGTTACGTTGAATATTGTTTTCAATAAATGTTATTTGTTAACTTTTATTTAGTGAGTTGTCATGTTTTGTAGGATAATGTTCATAATGCAAGACGCAAAGTGCCACACATTTCAGCCGCATTTAAAATACGATTTGGTTATTGAAGCATGTGATTAACGGTTTCAAATGTCAGGGAAATTAGTCGTTAGGAACATCCCTAAACGTTACCCATTGCTGCTGCTGGCAGTGCCAACCTAGATTGCTCCAGCAGCAATGATGATGATGATACATGCATCACAACTGATCTTTCTTAGATAAATAAGGATTGAAAAGGGGGGAGAGCAAGGGATGTGTGAGGGCCCCATGCCTGTGTTTGCCTTGGGCCCCAAAATGACTAAGTCCGCCACTGGCATTATATGCTATCAACATGTCGAAAAGACCAAAGCTGTCCGGTGCTCAGGGAAGGAAAAGAAGGAAAGAAGAGGAGGAATAACGTGAAAAGGGCAGAGGTACAGTAGCGTTAATGTGATGAAATGAATTGTCTAGTGCTCTCTGACTTTAGGCGCATCCTGCCCTGGTACCGGGGGCGCTTGGGTTGAAGAGGATAGTGCCAGATAACTTAAGTTAGCTAGCTAATATTACTGTAGCCGAGCCGAGTGTTACATTAGCTAGTCACTAGTCACTCACACACACACATCAGCTCTCTCAGTCACTCTGCACCTTCTTGCTAGCTAGCTGGACAGCGGCAAGAGAATGGTCGCCTCATCTTGAAAAATACATAGACTATGCGTGCATAACAGTAGCCTACATAAAATAAAAGTAGGCTACATAACAACTAATAAAAATAAGAGAACTGTAGTACCAGTCATCATCAGGGAAATTAGGTCTATTCAGCAGGTGTTAGTCCTGTGTCATACTGTAGGCTACATTTTTATTGACATCTGGTTACCCTGTAATCAAAATGCTATTCCTTTTCATCTCCTTTATAATTAATTGTTGTAGTAAGCCTTTGATTTGTTGTGTTACAGTTCATAATCTCTAAAGTTAGTTTATATAGTTAGTTACATCAGTGTTTTAAAGTACATATCATTAATGTTAATGCCAAATAAGCTTTCCCATTATGCTATATTAGTATTACACTGCAGTTTACTGCTTTTTTTGGACTGTAAATGTAAATCTACATTTCATTGTAATGACAATAATGTTTAATTAAATTTCCATTAGTATGCATGCCCATCTTATGTACAGTATAGCAGACATGCATCTTTTAAAGTTTTTCATCTTTATTCTTGTAAAAACAAAATTACTAATAGACTAACACCCAATGGCCATGCACTCTTCTTCTATATTTTACCTTACTTTATTTATGGCAGTAGGCTACTGGTTTCTTTAATATATATATTAAAGATAATATATTGTAAATATCTATAATAATAATGTCACTTGTTCACTGTTTTGATGTTAACTGTTTGATTTTGTGGGCTATTTTCAGTAAAAGAAAAATGTGAAAACAAAAGTGTGAGTGCATGTTATTGGTAGTGAATAAATTGTGATGCAAGGGGGCGCCAGATAAAATCCTGCCTAGGGCAGCCAATTGGTCAGAGCCGGCCCTGCCTGCACCTGCATTGTGTTTCCCTCTGGTGTCTTAATTTTCCTTCCCCCACCTGTTGCTCGTTCTGTCCTCATCATGTTAGTATTTAGTCTGCCCCATTTCTCTGTTCGAGGCCGGACCGTCTTGTGATCTCCTAGTGATCTCATCATGTTCTTTTCGCATCTTGCCCTGGTCTTGTGAGTTTGTTCTTTGTTCTCATCATGCTTGTTATTGTTCTTGTTGTTGTTGTTTTCTTTTGTCCGTCTGCCCTGGTCTTGTCCTGTCTTCGGTTCCCCTGGCGGCACCCCTCCGAGGCTCCCTCCTTCCTCCATGGTTCCCTCCTGACCGGTCTGAGTTCCTGATCCCCCGGGCGGAAGCGCCTGTTCCTGTCCGCGGCATCCCGCACTGTATCTGGCTCCCCTATGGCATCCACGATGGCACCTGCACACGGGCCCCGCGCCTGTTCCCGTGCGTTTCTGACCTTAGTCACCCGCACCCATTCTGAGCTACGGACTAGTCATGTTCCAGTCCAGCCTCGGCTTGTCCGGTCCGGCTCCTGTCCGTCAGGCCCGTCCAGGCCGTCCCTATCCTCCAAGTTCCTGACACGTCTAGTTCCTCGTACAGTTCCTGACCCGTCCTCATGTCTGTGTCATGCCTGTTTCTGTCTTGCCCCTGCCTATGTCCCATTAAATGTGCTCCCCGACTCAGTTTTTCCCCTTACGAGAACGTAACACCTATTATTCAAGAATTTGACTTTAAAATAAATTAATTAAGTGATCTGTCAGGCCCATTCATACGGGGTAAGTAATACCTGTAATTTGGATCACATGGGATTCCTCTGCAAGCATGTGGACCCAACTTTAGACAGGAACTACAAGTATTGCATCACTTCCGAGGTGCTACTTATTTTACCCTCCCCTAAGGTTAGGGGAAATTATTATAAAATGCATTGGTTCCCTCGAGAAACAATAATACAAATTAAGGAGCGAGAAAAGAATAGATGGTTTATCCCAGTAACCACCGTGGCCAAAAGGGTTAATGGGGAATGATTTCGGCAAAAATGTTAGCCATTGCTAAAAAAAAAAATCTCCCATTAATTTCAATGGGGCATGATTTTCACATTTTTCCATTTAAAAAAAATCTACAAAATGCATAGAAGCAGGCTGTGTCTGAATCAGAGCCCTATCTACTGCGTCTTGTGTAGGCTACTGTGTACTAGCATACTGTATACTGCTTACTGTAGGCTATACAGTTTAGTGACATGCAGTATGCAAAAAATATCCTCTGGGGATATTAAGAACTCAAAATTTTCAGAATTGGCATGTACTGAACAGCTTTTTTTTAATAGTATACTCAACTGGCATACTCAATAGTAGGCAAGTGTGCTGATTCGGACACGGCAACAGACTTATAAAAAGGCACTGGTCCTTATCACTGGTCACACATTCTCCCATGTTTGAGATGAAATCTTAGCTAGAAATTTAGTTATCCTTGACAGAAAAAAAGTCTGATGAAGATGCTATTTTTTTTACACCTGTTATTTTTCAGATATACTGAATGGATTTTCAGGATCTTGGTATAATTGTGTTGGCCGTTGAAAACTGTTTTGTAAAAAAATATACATAAATACATGTGGAAATATTAAAATGTATAAATATATAATAATATAGGTACATAAATTACCTATTAGAAACAGGATTTTAAATGAATTGGCTACATAATCAGTCCTGAAAACATTGAGTGCCCTCACATGCAATAGTGGATAAACTAATGTATTCACTTCTCTAGTTGCATGCTTCCTCTGCATATAATAAGACTCATTACAAAAATATGAAACTTCAATATTTTATTTGTTTCTTCCCATTAAATGTTGTTTAGTGTTTTTCTCAGGTTTCAGTAAAATTATGTAACATTTTGAAGCAAATAAGCACAGCAGTAGCCCAAAACTAGATGCTAGAATTGCAAAGATCTCCACAGCTACAGTGAACTTTCCAGGTGAGCTGACATAAGCTGGTATAAAAGACAGCCACACTGCACAGAAGATCAACATGCTGAAGGTGATGTATTTGGCTTCGTTAAAATTTCCTGGCAGCTCCCTGGCCAGAAAAGCCAGAATAAAACACATAGCAGCCAGGAGCCCAATGTATCCCAGAACACACCAGAATGCCTGTTCAGAACCCACACTACACTCCAGGATTATTTTGGAACGGCTGTACTGGGTGTTTTTATTTGGGAAAGGAGGAGCAGCGATCAGCCACACTGCACAGATTATCATTTGTATAAAGGTGCAGGCAGAGATGATACATCTCTGCTGTTTGGGTCCCAACCATTTCATGATGTTGTTTCCCGGCCTAGCAGCTGTAAAGGCAGCCAGCACCACCAGAGTCTTCCCCAGGATACAGGAGATGCAGAGTGAGAAAGTGATGCTGAAGGCAGTATGGCGCAGCATGCAGGACCATGATGTAGGCTCTCCGATGAACATCAGCGCACACAGGAAGCACAGAGTCAGAGAGACCAGGATGAAGAAGCTCAGCTCTGAGTTGTTGACTTTCACAATCGGAGTGTTCCTGTAGTAGAAGAATACTGCCAGAACAGCGCTGGTGAGGCAGGCTCCCACTACAGCTACCACAGTCAGGGTCAGTCCCATTGCATCATGGGAGAGATACTCAATCACTTTGGGTATGCATTCAGTTCTGGCTGCATTGGACCAGTAATCCTCAGGACAAGATATGCAATCTATTGAATCTGAATAAAGACAGTATAATAGTTATTATAAAAAAAGAAGACTGCAGAGATATACTAGTGCCCTCCACTATTATTGGCACCCCTGGTAAAGATTAGTAAAAAAGGTTTGGTGAATTAGCTTAATCTCACACTGAAAAAATGAGAAAAATCCAACCTTTAATTGAGGTAAATGTATTATTGGCACACAATTATTGGCACCCCTGCATTTATATATAGAATAAAAATATCATTTTTAATATTTGGTCGCATATCATTTGCATGCCATGACTTCCTGATGTCTGTGACCCAACAACATCAAAAGACCCTTGATATCTTCTTTTCTGGTACTCTTACAAGCAATAATATAAGGTCTCTGCATTTGAATGGATCTCTATTGGAATTGGGGGGTGGGACTAGATTTAGCTGTAAATTACACTGGAACAGTATGGAACACATGGTTGGCTAAATGGCTTTAAGTCATCAACGGTCTGACGTATCAAGCAAGCCTTAAACCATCACTCTGCTGCCAGAAATACAGTAGATATGGATGGATAATTTGAAAGGTTTCTTCTCCTGACTTATTTTTCCATAGAGTTCAATAGGAAGATTTGTCAAGAGAAACAACCCTTAAAGTGATCCATCCATATATACTGCATATCTGGCAGCAGAGTGATGGTTTGAGGCTCGTTTGATACCTAAGACCCTTGATGACTTACAGCCATTTTACTAACCATGTATTCCATACTGTTCCAGCATAATTTACAGCTAAATCTAGTCTATGGCACCCCAACATGGTCGTAATAGTACACAGGACGCAATAGATCGGGCTCTGTTTCGGACTGTAGAAACCGCACAGCTAAACCAATGAGGGGATAACTGCGGT
Organism: Ilyophis sp. 1 JC-2022; assembly: GCA_022702515.1. Taxonomy (NCBI): domain Eukaryota; kingdom Metazoa; phylum Chordata; class Actinopteri; order Anguilliformes; family Synaphobranchidae; genus Ilyophis; species Ilyophis sp. 1 JC-2022. Next base: position 116,469,783 of record CM040402.1, read on the forward strand.
TGAAGGTTTAAACGTGATTTCTCCACCTGTTGCTGCGGGAAAAGGGAAAATGATTAAAGTTACTAAAGAAATATGAATATTCTTGCAACCGGGTTAGACTGCTCTTTAGATTCACTGGATTAGCTAACAAGGGACCACAAATCAAAGATACTCGTACCACGTTACCTTCCGCTTTTAGTCTGGTCTACCTTGATCACAGTTTATCCAAAGAACGACCTCTATATATTGCAGTAAATCATCAGCCACCAACGCTGATTCTGTACTCGTTTTATCTGACTCCATTTAAAATAATAATTTTGAATTTGGGTTAAACCTGCGTGGAACTCAGAGTGGTTACACTCGACTCGTCCTTAATTACTAGTCCTCAATTATCAATATATGCTTGCCGGAATCAGCATTATTGCCGAAACTCAGTTCGGTGGCGAACGCAGAGGTTTGGGGTCTAGTCAACACAATACATGATATTCATTTATCATAGATAGTTGCGAGCCCCAGTCTGAGTACATTTAAAGGGCTCCTTAAGGCAAATTTGACAAGAACCGGCGTATAAACACCCATGGGTTCACATATCAAATCACCAGAACCTGGCTCCTTAAGGCAAATTTGATAAGAACCGGCGTAAATGCCCATGGGTTCCCATATCAAATTACCAGAACCATGCACTACTCTGGGTGTATTTAAAGAGTTCCTTAAGGCAAATTTGACAAGAATCGGCGTAGGACGCCCATGGATTCTCTTCACATCAAATCACCAGAACCGATACACCAACCCGACCTTTACAATTGGGCCGTCACTTGCTGTCTACCAAACTTGTGTTTTCCACGTCTGTACCAGGCCGCTGATCAGTCGGTCCTGGGTCAGAATTGTCCCCCTGAATATTCAGTTATAATTTAAGCTAAAAAAGGGTATAAGATGAATTAGAGTCATGGAAACCACGCAAGTTAAAAATAAACATAATTTAATAACAGGCAGGCAGGTCATTAACTTAAATTAAAACATTCAATTATACAAAACATAGATTTAAGAAAAGAAACAAAGTAAATATCTTACCCAGCCTGTTCAACTACACACAGACACAGAATATGCACGGTGTGGGAAGTCGGTTACAATCTTCCCAGATAGGCTTGTCTCTCTCCTTTTTATGCCAAATCATGTGTTTGAACCAGGTGGCAGTGCCATAAATTAACCTGGACAGGATGGTCAATCAGGAATTTAGCCCCCCATTGTTAGGGGTGTTTGCGCAGCGAGAGGGGAAGAGGAGGCAATTACCAGAGAGGACATTTCACTGTTACAGTTTTTCCCTGAGTTCCTGAAACTATGCTTTATTAAACTCTATTTGGTATGAAATGTATTTCAGTAAATTCCTTGATTTTACCTGAATCCATACATACCAAACAGTTTAAGATGATATTATATTATGGTGTAGTTGTCATGACAATTCCCTCCTAATGTACCATTTTACATACAATTCCTGTTACTATCACATAATACAGAATGTAACAATATAAGAATCACATGTGCAATGTTCGTTGGTTATTACATGGTTATTTACATGGTTATTTAACACTCTTAACAGAAGTTTTAGAGTCCTGGTACAGAAAAGAATTAAATAGTGTAATGACAGGGGTGCCCAAATGAGGGCACTGTGGTATTGTCCAATGGTTTTCCCATAGGATTTGTCCAGGTTTTGGGTTACTGTAGGTCACAGATGTCCTGGGCGGACATTCCTTTATCATTGTCTGGCTGCGGTCTGGATGCCGTAAATGCTCTTTTATGAGCCATTTACCATCAAGGAAAACAGTTCCAATTGTATACCTTTCAGCAAATGGGTCCATTTGGGAGGATGTTGCCGGACCTCAAAGAAAGTCAGAGTAACCTATTATTTTATTACAAGGCCCTCTGGTCCTTCGAAGTCAATGCAGTTCCCAGATGGCATTGTTCCGGAATCCCACTTTCACTCCCCTCCTACAGCTCCCCCCTCTGGCCCAGTGGGGGACACTTCAGAACGTCCTCCCGAGGGGTCATGGACCATTCCCCAGATGGATACCCAGGGTCGTAGTGCTGACTGTGGGGATAACTGTAGAAGGTGGAGATCAAGTGTTGTATGGGTTGAGGTGTGTGCTGTAGCAAGCAGTTCAGACATGGATGGTGTGGAAAAAAGGGAACTTCACACCACAGACCACCTGTTGTACCAAACCCATGAGATCAGTCAGGGTCCGCGTTCTTCATCCGCGGGGCTGTCCTGTGGCTGAATCCTAAAAGCTTGGTGTGATCGTGGGAAAAAGTTTCAAGACATTATATGTATAAAAGTTGAATTTGGGAATTTCATGACAACCACGTTATGTAGTAAAGATGGTTTTTGTACCTCTCATGATAATATACCTTGCAATTTCGTATAAACTTGATTTGGATAATTTAAAAGAAAAGAGACAAAAACCCAATACACCTTGTGCAGATGTTTAAAGTATTATTATATATATTTTTTCCTCTGGCATCAGTAAATAACTTCAAGGCATATGTTTTTCAGGCTAAGCCACACTCGATGGTACGGGTCTGATTGCATAATGGATGTCTGAAGGAGGGAAACGCCTGCGTTTCCGACCAAATTTCTGTAATAATTATTTATCTTGTAATTTGTGAAGTGTTAGAAACCAGTGGCCAACTGATTTGCTACCAATGTTGAATCAGATATTAAATCATCGAGCCGTGACTGTAGCCATGCAGAAATTTCTTTCCATAATGCATCACATATGCTGACAGGTGTTTTGGAAAGTTATTACATCCCTGTGCCATTATAAGAGTTACATATATATAAAAATTATCAAAAATGATAACGTAACAGTAAAAATAATAAAGATAATACAAAACACTTAAATCATATTTTATGGCATATGAGGTTGAAAATATTCAGTGTATGTCGCATCCTGGAGTCTGTGACATATACACTTTAAAATGAATGTGATACTTGTTATTACTATTATTAGAAATAATACACATAATAATAGAATTTCACATATATCTAAAACATTTTCCAAAAGGGGCCCATAAACCCCCCTAACCATGAGGTGTTGTCTTTATGTATTCCTGAAATTTGTTGACGTAGGTGATCCATATCCTCAATCAGTTGTTTTAAATTGTGTGTTGGATCCACTACGTCAGAACAGCATTCAGGACCTATAATCGTACAAGTGCCTCCTTGGGAGGAGAGGATGTAATCCAAGGCTAGTTGCAGCAGGCATACTGGACAACAGACACACTTAGGGAAAAAACACAGGCAGAGAGATACAGTTAGGTATTCCCCCCATCCCCCCTGAACAATTTACATTGGCCCACGTGATACGACCTTAGCTTCCCTCGGATGGCTACGGCTATGCAGCTGTGGCAGACAGCCTTTACTTCATAGGGCCCGTGCCACCGAGGGGCAAAAACGTCCTGTTTCACAAAGACACGCACCATAATCATGTCACCTTCTGCAAATGTAATCTCGGAGGTGGGGTTGAACCACATAACTGCCTTCTCGCAAAACTATGCCCTCTGTGATTATCACCAGTGGGTCCTGCTTTAAGTGCGGCATCAGCTCACCCCCCTCTTCCCACAGTTCTTTTTGACACTGTTTGAAGTCAATGGGAGTAACCTGAAATGCACAGACAGCAGGCTCCGATGGGATATTCTCCTGCCAATCCTCACCGCATGTAGCAGCTAACTTGGCTAAGTGATCAGCCATGGTGTTCTGCCGTTCGTGCACATTTGGGTCTTTAATGTGCGCTCGTACTTTAACTACAGAAAGCGGGGCTTTGTGGGCCTGTACGGCCTCCCATATTGCAGTGATGGTGTTAAAATGTTTTACCGGAGCCCTGGCGGCTGTCACAAACTTTCGCAGTTGCCACTGAGCCATGAAATCATGCACCACCCCGAACGCATAGCGGCTATCAGTATACACACATAGCGATTCAGGGTGGGCCGTACTGGCTTCTAACAACGCGACAAGTTCGGCTTCCTGTGCAGACATCCCAGGCAGCAATTTAAACAATAACCGACGGCCAGACTGCACATACTGTATAAAACTTGCCCTCCTTCCAGAACCTCGAGCCATCAATGTACGCTCGGGTCTGGCCTGGTATTTAACAATCCCTAACTGGGCCTTGTGTTTCGGGCCTCGGTTCACAGATATTCGGCTGACCTTCCACATCCCCAAGGAGATGGGGTAGGATCCTATTGTTTCTAGTTGTAATCTCCCGAGCCTGGATGTCAGTAAGCCACCGTGCCAGCCTATGAGACGATACCCCTTGATTTGACCCTGTAACAACATTCTAACCGGCGTATATATTGTGTGCACAACAACAGGGTGAAAACCTACTAGCGGCTCTGTTGTTGCTAACATCCAATGCACCGCCAGAACGTGTTGTGTACATGGGTCAAAACCTTGCTCAACCGGGGATTTCGTCCGGCTGTAATATGCAATGGGACGCAATACCAACCCGTGTTCTTGAGCTAACACACCACTGAGCGTAGTTTCATGCACATCGACCTGAATGTGAAACGGTTTCTTTGGATTAGGTAAACCTAAAGCCGGCGCCGAACACAAGCAAAGCTTTACATTTGTGAGCGCCGCTTCGTGTTCCCCCTCTCCAATCAAGAACATCACTTGGTTTAGATTTGAGTTTTAATAGATTGTATAGGGGAGCAGTAGTGCCAGCAAAGTCGGGGATGAAATCCCGAAGGTAGTTTGCTGTACCTAGCACTTTCTGCAAAGAGTTTAAAGTCTGTGGTCGGGGCAGCTCAGCAATGCATTTCCGCCTATCTTCCGTCAATGCTCGGTAACTCTGTAAGCGTATAGCCTAGGTAGTGGACCTCCCTTAAACCGATCTGCGCTTTCTCCTTATTTAATTTAAATCCTGCTCTGCCCAGGGTCTGCACCACTGTGTCGACTAACTACAGGTGATCATCACGTGATCCCCCTGTCGCTACCAAAATATCGTCAACGTAATGGGTGACGTTACCCGTCTTACACATTAATCCCAGCACATCAGATACAGCTCTGTGGAAACTAGCAGGACTATTGTGTAAACCCTGAGGCATATGCTCCCAGGTATACTGAATTTGACTAACAGTAAATGCCAATTTCCACTGGTCCTCCCGTTTTACCTTAAGTGACCAAAATCCATTCTTAATATCTAACACCGTGAACCAGCATGCATCGGTGGGTATCTGGGACATAATAGTAGAGGGGTTTTCCACAATTTACATGGCCCTGGGCAAAACCTGATTCAAACGCCTATAATCGATACAAAGGCGCCACTTGCCATTTAGCTTAGGTACCGGCAGACACGGAGAAGTAGCGGTTGAACTGCATTGACGAACAATACCTCTAATTTCTAGCTGTTTCACTATTTCATGCACTATTTTCCTCCTCATCGCTAACTTCCTGCACGTCGCCCCTGGCAACGGCGGATCCAGCTTGCCTTATGGCCGAGACAGGAAGGCCTACTTTGCCACAACAGATCTCTAATGCCTCGGTGTAATCATGGCTTCTTGCAAGCTCCTGTTCGAGCTCAGCAATTCGCTTTTGCGAGGCAGCACTCTGAATTGCCCAGTTGTGCTTCTCAAAAGCAAATGCCGCCACCTTGGCCCGCAATCTACGCAACTCCTCAGAACGAGTTCTTTCTAGCTGCCGTGTGCTATCCATAACTCGCTCATTTCCCGCAAGCAAACTCTGGTCGTTCCGGCGCAACAAGTATACCATTACTGCCGGCAACTTACGAAATTTATGTTTTACTTGGAGTTTACACCCCTCCGTTTCATACCAACGGAGAAGTTGCTCATTACTCCAAGCTAACGTCACGCCACAATTATGCACCCTTACCAACAGGTCCTTATAATATACACCAAAACAATCCAAAACCTTTTGGTCCGCACTCCTCTGGCCCTCGCTGTCCATGTTTTCCTCTAAACTCAGTCACCACCGGATTTATACGGTCTCCGGTCCAACACTTGGGTATCTCGACCCGTTCTAAAAATGTGTCTATATGGGGTAGATTTTCACTTTCCCTGAACACTAGAGTAGAAAAACACCGCTGTACTTACCACGGCCGCCATAGGTAGATATAGAATTCAAACCGTGTGGAACTTCGCGGGCGCAGAAAATTACGTCAGAAAGCAGGAGGAACGTCGCACAGTGACGACACCAAAAATCACTTCGACCGGACCTTCCACTGGAACTTCGCAAACAGCAACTGGAATCACGTCGAGGTCACCAACTGTAGAAACCGCACAGCTAAACCAATGAGGGGATAACTGCGGTTGAAGGTTTAAACGTGATTTCTCAACCTGTTGCTGCGGGAAAAGGGAAAATGATTAAAGTTACTAAAGAAATATGAATATTCTTGCAACCGGGTTAGACTGCTCTTTAGATTCACTGGATTAGCTAACAAGGGACCACAAATCAAAGATACTCGTACCACGTTACCTTCCGCTTTTAGTCTGGTCTACCTTGATCACAGTTTATCCAAAGAACGACCTCTATATATTGCAGTAAATCATCAGCCACCAACGCTGATTCTGTACTCGTTTTATCTGACTCCATTTAAAATAATAATTTTGAATTTGGGTTAAACCTGCGTGGAACTCAGAGTGGTTACACTCGACTCGTCCTTAATTACTAGTCCTCAATTATCAATATATGCTTGCCGGAATCAGCATTATTGCCGAAACTCAGTTCGGTGGCGAACGCAGAGGTTTGGGGTCTAGTCAACACAATACATGATATTCATTTATCATAGATAGTTGCGAGCCCCAGTCTGAGTACATTTAAAGGGCTCCTTAAGGCAAATTTGACAAGAACCGGCGTATAAACACCCATGGGTTCACATATCAAATCACCAGAACCTGGCTCCTTAAGGCAAATTTGATAAGAACCGGCGTAAATGCCCATGGGTTCCCATATCAAATTACCAGAACCATGCACTACTCTGGGTGTATTTAAAGAGTTCCTTAAGGCAAATTTGACAAGAATCGGCGTAGGACGCCCATGGATTCTCTTCACATCAAATCACCAGAACCGATACACCAACCCGACCTTTACAATTGGGCCGTCACTTGCTGTCTACCAAACTTGTGTTTTCCACGTCTGTACCAGGCCGCTGATCAGTCGGTCCTGGGTCAGAATTGTCCCCCTGAATATTCAGTTATAATTTAAGCTAAAAAAGGGTATAAGATGAATTAGAGTCATGGAAACCACGCAAGTTAAAAATAAACATAATTTAATAACAGGCAGGCAGGTCATTAACTTAAATTAAAACATTCAATTATACAAAACATAGATTTAAGAAAAGAAACAAAGTAAATATCTTACCCAGCCTGTTCAACTACACACAGACACAGAATATGCACGGTGTGGGAAGTCGGTTACAATCTTCCCAGATAGGCTTGTCTCTCTCCTTTTTATGCCAAATCATGTGTTTGAACCAGGTGGCAGTGCCATAAATTAACCTGGACAGGATGGTCAATCAGGAATTTAGCCCCCCATTGTTAGGGGTGTTTGCGCAGCGAGAGGGGAAGAGGAGGCAATTACCAGAGAGGACATTTCACTGTTACAGTTTTTCCCTGAGTTCCTGAAACTATGCTTTATTAAACTCTATTTGGTATGAAATGTATTTCAGTAAATTCCTTGATTTTACCTGAATCCATACATACCAAACAGTTTAAGATGATATTATATTATGGTGTAGTTGTCATGACAATTCCCTCCTAATGTACCATTTTACATACAATTCCTGTTACTATCACATAATACAGAATGTAACAATATAAGAATCACATGTGCAATGTTCGTTGGTTATTACATGGTTATTTACATGGTTATTTAACACTCTTAACAGAAGTTTTAGAGTCCTGGTACAGAAAAGAATTAAATAGTGTAATGACAGGGGTGCCCAAATGAGGGCACTGTGGTATTGTCCAATGGTTTTCCCATAGGATTTGTCCAGGTTTTGGGTTACTGTAGGTCACAGATGTCCTGGGCGGACATTCCTTTATCATTGTCTGGCTGCGGTCTGGATGCCGTAAATGCTCTTTTATGAGCCATTTACCATCAAGGAAAACAGTTCCAATTGTATACCTTTCAGCAAATGGGTCCATTTGGGAGGATGTTGCCGGACCTCAAAGAAAGTCAGAGTAACCTATTATTTTATTACAAGGCCCTCTGGTCCTTCGAAGTCAATGCAGTTCCCAGATGGCATTGTTCCGGAATCCCACTTTCACTCCCCTCCTACAGGACACAGCCCTCGACTAACAGACAGATACGTTAGGTTAACATAAAGATAGATAGATGGCAAGAACTAAAACTTACCCGATTACAAAACAGAAAATTTTATGGCAAACGACAGTAACGTTACTACTATCGTGTAGTCGTTGTTCTCAGTTGGTGTTTTTGTTTGCTCGGAATCTTTTTTAACGGTTAGTACGTAATTTCAGAAACATTAGACTAATACATGTCAATAGCCTAGTTCCTGAAATAAGCATGTCTCCATTGTCTGCTGATAGCCTAATGACGCCGTGTTCGTTCTTGTTTTATTTTTTAAAAAATTGGTTTTGACTACAACAGTCCCGGTGCTGTGAATTCTCCTTTCACCTCTGTTGGAATTTGCAGTCAATTTTTATCTTTTTCTTGGTCGTGGTCCACTGACACCATATCAATTTATCTTAAAACCTTTTCAACATTTTTGCGGTTACAGTTCATAGCAGTCGCAGCATTTTCAGCGTCTCCATTTGTTTTTTAAGCGAGTAAGTAAACAGAGGCCATGTAAGTTTATGTGCGAAGCATAGCCTACGAAACTCAGAGCCAATCAGTGTAGTTGTGGCAGGTTGGTGTTATAGTTATTGAAATGTCTTCTGTGGGCAGCATTGCAAACCTTACCGTAACCCTAACCCTAACCATCACCTTCTCGCTGATTGGATGGCTGAGACAACCAATCACATGCAATGCTGCCCTCAGAAGTAGAGATGGGAGGTTCGACTCTTTTTACTAACTTGAGTTTGTATGAGTCACTCACCAAAGAGAGTCGGGTTTTGGAGTCACTCGAGTCATCAAGTCAGTCTAACGTTCGGTTTAGCCCTCCTGAATGGGATAACATAATTGAATTGTGCGGTTCTTCGAGACTTTCCAAATGTTATCGGAAAGAATGTATTAAATTCTGATAGTGAAACGAGTTATTTTGCAGGGGTTGTGATGCTAAAAAAAAAAATCCACCGTTTTACAGCCGCTCTTTTTCCCATGATTGTGTGCGAGAAAACTGCTTATCGGACCTGGAAGTTGTAATTGTCTAAATTGTCTCACCATTATGTACGTTTATGGCTCAGCAGAGACCGTTTTTAAGATAACAAACTGTTGTGCATCAGCCATATGATTTTTTTGCATTGCTGTCCAAATTAAAAAATATTTTCCACTCTGTATCTTGGTATAGCAAGATCCTTTTCTTGTTGTAACAACAAACTGATCTGTTGCGCCTGATTATGGGATAGCAGAGGGATTTCTTTCTACCTAAAACAATCTGTAACTCAACATACATCTTAAGAAATCAAAGCATCTGTACGTCAAAAAAGAAAGCCATGTAATTTAAGAGTGAGATAAGAGTGCAACAACTCCTCCTCTATAGCAAGATCTTTTTGTAAGGGATAATGACCTCGGGACTTAGTACAGCCTGAGGCCATTATACTGCCATTATCCTGCTTATACAATGGCTTACCAATAAAAATCATAATTGTAATCAAAACATGCACTTCAAAATATGCAGATTTATTGCAATGGAAATTGCAAATATCCCAAACCCTATAGCCACAAATATGTCTTTTTAATACGTCTACCTCACTCAACCGGGTTAGATAGCAAGCGAGCTTTATGCTAGGTTCACTGTCACTCACGTTACCTAATATTAAAATTCTGTTTGGTTTTATGTCAAAATGGTCTCACAGCATGTTTTTATTTTATCACAAATAGCTACCTCGCCAACTACTGAATTATATTCAAAACAGACGCTAAATGATAAATGTAGTGAAGCTACGACATACCGATGTATCTTGTTATAATAAAAAAATTATCATTCCAACAAGAAATTTTACTTGTTACAAAGACAAGTATCTCGTTATAAGGAGAAAAGTTTGTCATAAGTTTAAACGAGAAAAGTTCCAAGACGTTGCTGTTTGAAGACATTGAGGAAATATTTAATTCTTTCATGCAGAAAAATGAACCATATAATACTGTATGAAACGAATAACTCAAATGCATAATTGCAATATATGGCAGTGCATTGCTGCCACAGTGAGAAAATGAAACGCGCAAAACAAATTTGTACATAAATCGTTTGTATTATCAAATTAGGCCATATTTTGGCATTCATCAGCATTTTCGTGTCTGAGATTTGATCAGACGTAGCTACTAACTAATTGTACACCTGCTCAAGACCACATTTGTAAATTCAGAATGCCGCTAAATGTAGCTTCTGAGTGATAATTAGAATATAAATTAATTTTTATTTTCTGTTAAATTCACATGACAAAATGTAGCCTCTGAAATACACAATGCAAACATAGCTAATAAATTACGATTGCAAAAAGCAAACACATGAGATGATGTCTATTAATCAATTGTAGGCTATGAACTTGTTTAATAAGTCTCATACGCATAATGAATGCTCCCAGACCAGTACTATTTTTCATTGGTAAACATTTAAATGCTAACTTATATAAAGTTAAATATGCTATTTAAAACACAAATTTGACCAATGAATGAAATGTGCTTTAAATTGCCTACAGGTCTGTAGCCAGCATTGCAATGGCTGACCTTGTGCTGTTGGAGGAGTTGGCTGCTTATGAGAGAAACGAACGCATCTTTAAGATCGCGCAAAAGCTATTTGTTGGCTGAGAGTGATATATGGCTGGTTAATAGTTTTCGGGTTTTTATGAAATTGCCAACCAGCCCAAATGTTATTGGTGCCGTTACTGTACTGCACAAACATAGCCTCAAGGCTCCATATGAAGATAAGTTTGAAAAATATGAAAAGAAAAGGCTGTCACTTTTGTGCAGCTAATGTCACGCAAAGATGGGTGGGACCCACAACAGCTTCAGTTGGCTGGCTTTAGTGGCTTATTGGTGTAGCTACGCCAAATTGCTACGTCAAATTTAGGCTACTGTGTCAGACAGTAAGTAGGCCTACCTTTTTCTATCACTAGGGGATCGGGAATTCAAACCACCTCTCGCACGCACAGAACACCAACAAAATGACAAAATTTATAAATTCATTATTTTATTTCCAAACTGCGAGAAAGACCGCAACCTAGCGCTTGGCATAGAGGCAATGCGCTCGTCCGATGCAGATAGGCTTGCACTTTAACAGCTAGTGTAATGGGAGATTCTGCATTTCCTGCATGTTATATCCTCTTTTTACTTTACCACTTTACTATTTACTTTATGACACCGGAATGGACAATACTAATATATATTTTTCTTGATTGAACATCTGCTATTAAATTTCAGTTTCGGAATAATTCTTTCTTTTGCTTTATCTTGGCCATGTTCACCTTGAGAAAGGAGCTTTAAATGGAAGGGACAACTTCCATATATGGCAATTCATGGGAGTGGATTTACGCTAATCACAAAATAACGTGGACGCGCTTCGTACATGCATACGAAAAAATGGATGAATCCGGCATAATTTTTTCATGCCAACTTGTTTCGTACATAAATGTACACGCATATTTAGGGACGCTTGAGGCCCAGTATCACTGCACGGGGGAATTGGGGTTTATTTGACCAGAGGGAAGACTGACTTCTACTGACCCACCAACAACTTTTTTTCCTCAGGAGGTCTCCCATCCAAGCATTAACCAAGACCACACCTGCTTAGCTTCAACCATTGAGCAGGAGCAGATGGCATGATGGCTGCAGGTTGCATATTGAGGGACAGGCATTGTATAGGTAGAAAAATATCCCCCTGCTGCCTCATAATTATGCGCAACAGATCCATTTGTCATTATAACAAGAAACATGTAAATATGTTTTCACTATGGCAGTAATGTGCCAAATAAATAATCACAAATACCGTTACTGCATTAATGCTTGGTGTATAACTTGTGATCTTTTCAAAGATTTTGGTCAGACAACAAACATTCTTGTTGTAATGACACACTAAAATACAATCACTTCAATGTTTAAAAAGATATAGCACAGTGTAGTAGGTAAAATATTTGCAACAAGTAAGTACATGCACTTTCAAAATTCTTATGTCTATTCGTATGAAAAAGCCAACTTGTAACGAGATTATTAGATACGACTACTGTACCCACTAGCAGTCTGTGTGTTCATTTGATGTGAAGAGCATTCACCTGTCGTATTACTAATCTTCCCGCTGTCACATGGAACACAATCAAAGCAGCACAGAGGCTCAGCACGACGGACAGCCTTCCTGCTTCCTGGAGTACAGCTCTCACTGCACACAGACACCAACACCTACATGAGAGAGAACACAGCCAGGTGTAACTACACAAACATTTACCTGTAAACGGGACTCAGAACTCTGCATCTCTTTTATTTGTCATTGTAGTAAATTAACACATTTCAGTGACAGACTGCAGGTTTGAGTTCCAGCTTTGAACGATTTGTTCCTTTTTGACTACCTGCTGATCAATGTTGATTTGATGCTTTCACTTCAGATTTGCACTTACCTCCACTTTACCCTACAGAACTTCAACAGAGGGCATCGCATGTACTGAAATACACACTGTGTGTAGCTTGCCTCTCTCTGGTGGCCCGTCCACACAATCGCCTCCTCCTGGATGAATAGCTCCTTCCCAGCCTCCCTTGTACCATCAAAGCTTCCCACATTGACAAACTCAATATTTCCAGATGTGCTTCTTTGCCAGTTGATCACATCATATGAGGGAGAAACATCCCCATTTTCATCAAAATTCACCTCCTCTCCAGAAATAGTAAAGGAGACCTCCTGAATATAGTGCTGGAGCTTTGGAATGAAAATAAGAAAGAGAAAATGAAATTGTTTAACAATTCCTTACTTTCATCGATATATATAAAATATTCTGAATACAAGATCATAGTGTAATTATCAAATTATGTAAATGTAGATATGTTTTTTTATTTTAGTTTGTGTTATTGACTAAATGTAAAGAATAAAAGGGAGAGGATAAAGAGGGAAATCATAATGATAGTTAACATTTCTCTGTATATGCATACTACATATTAAGAAGAAAAAAAGTCCAGAATCCTTAAGAAATTTAAATTCAGAGAAATAACATACAAAGAAATAAAAAATGTTAACATCATTTTATAAATCAATGTGAAATTGTGTAGTTCTGTGCAGGTGGATTGCATTAATCAAGTTATTGATCAATTAGTGTGCTTTTCTAATTCTGAATTACAATGCCTAAGAATATTTGCAGAATATTTTGACGCAGAAAGTTGTAATGAAGCAATCAAATTTACGCATTTAGTTTCACTGGTTGTAATTACCTGTAGATTTATGTACCATTAGGAAACACATCTAAGGCAATTACAAGGTTGATTCTGTTGCTGCAATCATTCAGTTATAGCCTTTATGAGTCAGTAATAAAACATAACATGCTGCTTTAGCTAAACATAGAGATATTACCCGTAGCTTTCATGAATCACTCTGTAACTTATTATGCAAACAAAATGAAAATGTAACCTTTCTCAACAATTTATGTTACATAACATAAACTGAGATATTGGAGGCAAACCGCAAAATGCTTCCATTAATCTTGCATTACTTGATTTTTTACTGCTTATTTATTTAAGTTTTTTATGTGATCACCTGCCATGGTTGAATGTTTGTGGCATCAGCACATGAGGAGTTGTGGAAGGGCCCTTTCCCAGGCTGACAGCTGATGAGGTTGTGCAGGGAGTGAGCGATGGCATACACGGCTTTGTACACGTTGTAGGAATTGCGAGGGCTGGAGGTTTTCAGGTAGGCAGAGTGTAGCTCCTGCAGGGGCTCCAGCCCTGTACAGGGGGGCAGCTGGGAGGGGGCCTGGGTGCTGCTGTTGGAGGAGTAGAGAGAGCAACCGTACAAAGCACCCCACAGCTCGTGCACCAGGGGGTTACTGGGGTACCTCAATGGGTTTACACTCATCAGATAGTCTCTAAAACCTGGAATATGCCCCTGCCTGACAGTTAAACCAATGGTGCCCCCTAAAAAAGGGTAGAACTCACTGCCTGTGAATAGTGAGGCCGTTACCAAGGTTTCACTGGCAATCCACTGAATCCCTGTGATATTCTGATTCATATACTCTTTCAATAAGGGGGAGATCTCCCCCTCAAGAACAAACACCACCACAACCCTCGCAGAGGAGTGTTTCATAATGTTCAGGATTTCCTTTCCTCTCTCCTGATTGTACACTTTGGGGATAATTTCATGGTACGCTAAACACACATCAGTGTTTTCTATTTCTCTCATCAATCCCCGTAGAGCGAATTTGCCAAAGTCATTGTCCTCAAGGATGACACCAACCCACGTCCAACCAAATTTCTGCAGGAGGAGTGCGATGGCTTTCACCTGATAGTCGTCATTTGGAATAACTCTGAAAAATGTTGGGAATTCATTCTTGTTGCTGAGACAGATACATGTTGAACCAAAACTAATCTGAAAAACAAAAAAATCCACATTTTTTTTTTTACGTGAAGCACATAAACACAACAATCCAAGTTGGCCTTTATAAATAATTGTTCGGCACTATAAATATGTTACTAGAATAAATTATTGTCACTCACTGATTTTGTAGTTCCAAATAAATGTTGTTCTGTATAAGTATGTCTGACAAATTAATCTGTCACTTAAATTGGTTTACTATTTATTTTACTACATTACAATGTAATACATTTATACATTTTAATTATTTTAATAAAATGTATCAATACATGATTATTATGCACATTGTAGCTATAATATAAAACCACGTTTTTCCAAATTGTTGAAGAGAATTATTTATTTTCTGTATTTTAGTGTAATCACTAGAATTTGACCAGAAGATTAGATGTGTTGGGTTTTGACCACATTTGACAGAAAAAGTTAAATTCACTGGAAATATATTGTTAATAGAATTTTTGGAAGCATATGCTTTTACAGGATAAGCAACAGCAGGACTTTTTGGGATATAACACTGCTTTTCACAGTATTAATTATTTAAAATGCAGTACAATGTACACAACTGTGTACAGATGACACATAATAGAAATAGTTGACACTATATTCTGTTATTATCTAGACTACTTATCAATGTATACTAGTCTCACACTTGTAAATGTAAGAAAAATAGACCTATCCATTAATAATAAAAAAATGGAGAAATGTAACTTTATGGACAGTGTCTCAGCTGAAGATAAAGGCAGAACCAGATAAAAAGTACTTAATCTTTACAGAACCATGGATTTAATCCAGAAGTATATCTATGATGTTTATTCCAAATTACTTCTATTAATGAATTTTAGTCTAATAGGAAATACATGCCATTGGAATTCTGAAGGGCTGCAGAGTTCTGGAGAGAACAATAGACTGTGCAGACCCAATGTCTCCAACCACGGCCAAAGGATGAGATATGGCAGAACACACAGTGCTGGAGGATGTCCTTGGTCCATTCAGAACTGCCAGAACTGCTGCCTGCGCTGTCACAGGGGTTGTGCAGGAGTCATGGATCTTGTATCCCAGAGTGAAGTTAGGCAGCAGGTTCTCACTCTGGTTGATCTCCTCAACAGCCAGCCTCATGGTCTGGACCCAACGGAAAGCTCTGGGGTCAAATCTGTGCAAAAACCAACAGCAGAATGTGATGTTTGTTGGAAAAATCTTTGTTGGAAAAAAAACAGTTTTCCATGCACATCAGAGTAACCATGACCTCACCCCCAACATTGTGGAGCAGCTGGTTTGTAAGTGAAGTACTGGTCTGGAGGCTCAACCCTGTGATGCATGGGGAAAATCCCTCCGATGATGAAGTCTCCATCAGCCTGGAAATCTGGATCAAAATTGCCCAGCAGAGAACAGACTGGGGCAGAAATCGGGCTGACAGGAGTGACAGCAGAGAAGTGATAAAATAAAGACCACATCGCCACCAACAGAAGAGTCATCTTCACACGGGATGATCCCGCACACTGCTATGATGAGTCAGAAGCAGTATTTTATTCACCAACCAACTCTGTGCATCTCATTATTCTCTGTATCTCATTGGACAGGAAAGCATGTGACATCACAACTCTGAATTCCCCAAAGACAAAGTTGAGGCACAGAGCTCTTGGGAAATTATACACACTCGCAAATTTTAATTTGGTAAATAGCTATTAAATTCCCTGTGTAGCAACCGCTTGAGAATTTGCTGCTATACAACCCTGTCAGCCAGTGGTAGGAAGGCAGGCACCACACCCTCTTCAGGGCACGACTGAGTGCTTATTTCAGTGCTTGGCTGCACTGTCTCTGCTCTGCCCCCAAGTTTTATATTGGCTGTGCTGCACAGTCCATCTGTCCGTCCAACTTTGACACACATATCTGGAAAAGTAATTACATTACAATGACTGGATTACCATGAAATGTGCTGGATACATTTATGTTCCCAAGAGGAAGATATCTTTTGATTTTGGTGCCCTCGTGACTTTTCCTCTAGCGCCACCATCCGGCCAAACTTTCAAATTGTGATCATGATATCTCAATAACTAATGGATCGGCTTACATGAAATTTGCTATGCACATTCATGTTCCCAAGAGGAAGAAGCCTATTTATTTTGGTGATCCCATGACCTTTGCTCTAGCAGTACTATCATAGCAAACATATCTCGAAAAGTTATAACCAGATTGCCAAGATATTTGCTGTGCACAATAATGTGAGGGGAGATTGCTGTGCTTTGCACTCTACTGATTGCATTATTTTCTAGTTTTGTCTGTTCTGCAAGTATGACAGAGCTAAAGGGTAACAAAGCACTAAAACCATTTATTTTAGATGAGAACTGATACATTTGTTTTTTTTCTAAGTATTACTGATTGATCCTGGTCCAAATCTTGACAAATTACTGCAGTTAAGAATCTTATTAAATTACTTAAACTTTAAGAATCTGGCTCAAAAGTGTCTCTAGTGGTAAAATCTTAGGTACTGCACGTTCAATCTGTGATTGGGCAGAAATGTTTTCGCTTACGTATTCTTCTATCGGGGACAAAATAGAAACCTGTATAGCTACGCCCTGAAGTTTTGGAGGGAGGGCGGGCTACGCCCCAGCTATAAAAGCGAATCTCAGCGGTATATCTGCGTGCCGTGGTTGGGGAGAGGAAACAGGAGAGAGAGAGAGCGAGCGAGCGAAAGAGTGATATATAAATAGCGAGCTTACAGTTTAGCTTTTTTGAATATTCTAGTAAGTTATAGTAACATATTTTTGGTATATGTTTTATAGTTAGCTCGTTTTTCAGTCTACCTTAGCAAGTAGCTAGCTAGTTAATTTTTTAAAATGAATATATATTTTATAAAAAATAAATGGCATGGGTAACTATTTCTACAACGTGTGATTTGTTGTTTACTGGTCACATCATTATAAGCCCAAACGAGGCTATGCGTGATAATTACCTTATCACGCCCAGATTTCGGCATTTTTCTCATTTAAAAAGGGGGCGGGGTCAAGCTAAACCAGCGTGTTTTGTTACCCTTTAAGTTCTTGTTAGTTTATAAACAGTTTACATTGTGCTAAATACTTAAAGTTGCACTTTTATGTTTTTTTTTTGGAATAAATTGGAAGATTCTACCTCAAAAAATATATATATTTTACTTTATTCAAGTTGAAATGCCTTAAGAAGAAAAGACGTCATTACCAAAAAAGAAACAATGCTACGGTTAACACTTTGAAGCCCTTTTCTAACTGGATTTGTTTTATCAGGGGTTGTGCGACAGGGCTGTAAACATTGGCATGAAATAGAGTTCAAATTTATAAAATAGAGATTGAATTTAGCCTTCTAAAATTGGTTTGAATTTGAATATATTTGAATATCATTACCAAAAAAATGTCATGGTTCGTGGCTATCTTTCTTTTTTCGCTAAGGTTGTTCGCCCTCTCTCCGGTTAGCAGTCTATCAGATTTTTTTCCACGTTCCGTATCGGGGTTTTGCTTCTCCCCGCTCATTATTCGTTTCACCTGTCCTATTACCTGTTAGGTATTTAAGCCCCTCACTTCCGCTTCCTGGCGCTTCTTTGTCTTATCGTGCCTTCAGAAAGTCAGGGTTTGCTAGGAATACTTTCCTCTCTAAAATATTGTAAAAGAAAGTCATAAAGAGACTACCTTCCTTATTTTTCTTTATTTATTTTCACCTCCTTATCAGGCTTTATATAGTCTACATTCCGAAAGTGATTCTTTTATTTTTCTTACGAGCTTATGCTCAGGTATTTCTTTTGTTAGGAGATTCTATCGCTCCACTATTCGTGTCTATGAGCCTCGCCCATTTCATTGGGTTGAATATTATTTGGCTGCTGCCAGGGGGAGTTTTATTCCCTTTTTTCTTTTCTGCCTTTATACAGCTATCAAGGCTCCTTTAGTGGTCCTCACCCTTGTGGGCGACTTGTTCTGTACTCCGCCTTTCATTTGTCGCAGTTGGTTCACCGTGTAAAAACATTACCCTGATGAAATATGAATGTTGCCGTACGCAAAAAGGCCTCCAAAAGCCCTGGGAACCTTGTTAGGATACAGGATTCCATCAAATACCAGGATATTTTAGACCAGAACCTGGCGGCCTCTGCCAGACGGCTAAAAGTGGGTCGTAGTTTGATCTTCCCGCAGGATAATGATCCAAAGCATACCACATAATGTACACAAAAATGGTTTATTGAACACAGAATCAAGATTTTGCAATGGCTATCCCAGTCCCCTGACCTGAACCCCATAAAAAACCTGTGGAGTGAGCTGAAGAGGAGAGTCCACAAGCAAGGACCAATGACAAGGAGGATATTTTTTCTCTGATCAATGGTATCACAATGAATATATACTATATATATATATATATATGTTGATTACAAATTGCATGTAAGATCCGCCGTCTTCCTCCAGTCCACCTTCCTTTCGTTTCTCTTGTTTTCCCATTCCTCATGTTTCATGTCGTGTTTTTCACCCTGTCTCCGAGTTTGTGCAGGCTGGGCGTGGTTCTCCATTTTGTTCCTCATTTTCTCCCCGCAGCTATTATCCTATCACTCTCACCCTCTGCTTGCATTCCGCATGCACTTTTGTTATTTCATTAGTACTTTCACCTGTTCCTCTCCCTATTTAGTCTCCTCAGTTTCTTTCTTTCACTGCCAGTTAGTTGCATTTGTCAGCTCCATCTTGCCATTCCCCGGCCATCTTTGTCTGTTTGCATATTCGCTCCTAACCTGTTTGTTTTTCCTCGCTCCAGCCCGTCCAGCCTGCTTCCCGTCCCTACTTGCTCCTGCCCCATCTCCTGCCCAGCCCAATTAGATTCGCCAACCCCGTTTCCAGCCCCTCACTTAGCTTTCCCTGTTCCCTTTTGTGTGAATTTGACATTTAATTCTATAAAAGTATATGTTGTAATATAATGTATAAACTTGTCTGTGGTAGTTAAGTTTCGAATGAGTGACCTTAAGCCTGTATTCTGATAAACAAGGCCACAGAAAATGCCCCGAGAAGCATTCTTCAGATAAAGGATTTGCCACAAAAGCAGAGCCAGTTTATGCAAAACAGGAAACGCCAAAACTCATAGATAAATTTCTATCATAAACAGCTTAGTGGAAAAGTACTAGATGTAATTCTAAATGCTTGATATGATTGGTTTAAATCATACGCCCAGTGATGTATGAAAATGGAAAGTAGAAGACACACTCCTTTTTAGCAAACAGTATATAAGCACCACAGTAGCAGAGATGGAGCGAGCGTGCGCTTCCAGAGGACCACAGATGTACTAACCCATTGTGTTCTTCTGTAAAGACGTCGAGCTGACAACTAAATACAAAGTGATTTAATCTTTCGAATTGAATTGAAGAGTATCCTTGATCCACCTCCTAGACCACGAAAAGCAATACATTCGATTGCTAACAAATTGGTGACCCCGACGTGGAGGAGGGAGATGATCTTGGATCAATCCAAAAGAAAAGAAAGTGCTGGTTTAATCTCTTGGACATTCCGAGGCCTCAAAAAGATAAGGTAAGCAGAACCTTTTTCATAAAATCTGCCTAGGATATTTTAGGGAATGTCTGAGAAATATAACTGACTATTTCCAAAATTTTAGATATAAAACTGATTTGTGAAAACTAAATTTGTCAGAACGAATATAAATGTATTAAGGTGTATTCCATGACCCAACTTGACGAAGAATATAAAAAGTGCAGTGAAGACACAGAATAAAATATTCTTTGGTTGTGTGCAATTAAAGATTTGCGGGTCCATTATTTGTGGGACCTATGTAATGAGATACTAAGGGAGTAGTCTTTTGGAAACGAATTCAGCCTTAGGATTCTGGGCCAGTATCAATAGTTACATAGTGATGCGACGCATATGCACCTCTGAAACGAAATACGCAAATTACTGTGGTATACATTGATCTACTGATATCAATGTAAGGTCCGTCGAACCAGATAGTCGACATTTAATATATTGAGGTAACTCGAACCGGACAGTCGAGCTAGAATTGCGCTAAAGCCACGAGTGAAAACATACAAAAGGACTTGATTCATGGAATACAGTTTTGATTCATAAACAGGTTTTTGAGTTTTTATCTGTTGTATATCTGCTGTATTAAAAGGATAAAAGGGGATACAAAATTTTGTGAAGTTGACTAAGTCACCGGAAGTCGCTGCACAAGACAACTGGTACTTGTAGTCCTTGAGAGGAAACTCTAACGTCACAAAACTGTGGGTGTGTTTTTCTACACGACGCCGTCAGTCATTGTGAGCCTTCGTGATACTGATTCAGTGAAAATATTTTCTGTTAATGCAGACGTAATGAGGCATT
Organism: Ilyophis sp. 1 JC-2022; assembly: GCA_022702515.1. Classification (NCBI taxonomy): domain Eukaryota; kingdom Metazoa; phylum Chordata; class Actinopteri; order Anguilliformes; family Synaphobranchidae; genus Ilyophis; species Ilyophis sp. 1 JC-2022. The sequence continues at coordinate 116,490,784 of CM040402.1, forward strand.
GAGAAAATTAAATGAGTAACTGAATGCAGCTGATCACAGCCAATGACTGCAATATAACTGATATTTGGTGAATAATTAAGGGAAATAAGGTTGTGTTAATTTAATTAGAACTGTTAAATTGTGAATCCGAAGCAAACATATCTAGTAAGAAGTATAAATTAAAACGAGTCAATATCTAAGTAATAAATAACGTTTTACGGAATAAAATAAAATGGCTACTACAGTAGAAGTATTGCATAAACTGTGGGAAAATTTGAGCACTAAACTGGGTGCCCAGGAACTGAAAAAAAGTCGTGATAAATGGACTAAATATTTAGCCGAGTGGAACAAATTGGGATGGTTCCCCGAGCCAGACAAACCATTTTTGTCTGAGAAAAAGCGCTGTGTGGGTTGTGTATGAGTGATGGCCAGAGAATGAATGTGTGTCGACACAAGTATGAGATTACAGCGCTGTGTGGGTTGTGTATGAGCTGTGTTGTGTTTATGTTAAATCAGCTGAGTAGGTTAAAAAGAAAAAACCTGTAAATTTTTGTCCTTCAAAGTGTTTGAAAGAAATAAACTGAGTACAAGCTCAAGCATCATTTTGTAACAGACAAGATTGACGATTCGATAACCAAGAGACATTTCGTGGTAAAGATTTTAACCAGAGTTCTGTAAATCTAGAAGATTCTGTATACAGAACGGGTATGGCAATACAGAAACCTACATATATATTAGCAGGCTTTAATTTAAGTGAAATAAATCAAATAAAATGGTTGTTGAGATGATGTTGTATAAAGGGAACTGTAGTTCGGCATGAGCATCCTGAATCTCGTGAAGAAAAAGGTCTGATTTACCAAATAAATAAATAAGTAAGTAATGCAGGCCAATGTACTGATTTTAAACCTCTGGTTAATGCAGATAATACACGCAGTTATAGTTATAGTTATACAGTTATAGTTTAAAGCCGTGAAGTATAATAAATCGAACAATCCTTTCACCGTCCTGTCGGGAGGGGTCAGGACCATTCCACTACACGTAATTCAAACTTTCTTCCAAAATAGACACAACATTCTAGAGTCTGGTATAACGTAATTTATTATAAAAAGATTTGCACGAATATACATACCCAGGCTGATCGGCTAAACATACATATGTTAAAAACACTCAATCACACAGTCCAGTCTGAGTCCGTTAATTTCATGCTCACCCGCAAGACGTAAAAACAAGTCCGTTAATGACAGAAGCAAAACATAACAGCACACCATGAAGTTCAGCTGACATCTTATATGTTATTGCGACCCCCCCCTTTTTTGGGGTGTTCCCATTACCGATTACTTTTTCCATGGTCTGCAGCGGTCTCTGCCGGTCCTAATTAAGCATTACATATGACCCTTATTTATATGGTAGTTTTGATGAAATGCTATGATTTAATCATATCAGAAACATCCTAGTCACGGTTTGACAATAGTAGTCCAATACATAGTTTTTACACCAATGTTTGTAAAGATAGAAGATAAATGTTTTATTTGGATGTAATAAACTCTATCAGTTCCTCAAACTGCACACACACATACATTTCCATGGCTAGGGTGCTGAATGTTCCTCCCGACAATCAGGCCCCAAAGAATGTGTAGGGAGTAATTCATGCTTATCACTTCAGACGAGCTAGGAACATTTAATTGCCTGTGTGTGTGTGTGTGTGTGTGTATGTGTGTGTATGTGTGCGTGTGTGTGTGAATGAATGGGTCCATTGCCTACTTTTTGAGATAACTAAACCTCGCCATGGGAAATTTTGAGGAGTGTATTTGCAATATGGCTGTTTCCGCTGAGAGCGAGTTTTTCTTCAATTTCCCTGCATGTGGGTGTGTGTCCTTGATTTACAGGTGTCGAGATGAGCTCATATTGGGTGCCTAGCTTGGGACCATTGTTCATTGAGCACACTCCGATACAAATAATGAGCTCATTTGGGAGCAGAGGATGGTTGATTTCGTGCGTGATTGTCTGCCCTTGAATCTGAGGCCTTGAATATGTGCTGCTGTTCACATATGGGCTTTTTGTGCAATTCATCCTACCACAGAAAAACATAGTCATATTAACACTACATTTTAATATAGTTGGTCCTACAGTATGTTATATAATTGTATATAAATAATGAATAATCTATAATTTGTCACAACAGCTGAACTCTAATACGGGGTTGTTTCACAATGAGGGTCACGGTGTGAGTTGCCATGATAACGTGATGGTAATTTCTTTCTAGTCGGGAGGTCGGGCCGAGCACCGATTTCAATTACAAGGGGCTTTATTACATTTTCCATCGTGAGATATCGGGATTCTTAGGTAGGAAAAAATAACAAATTGATAAACGTTGGCATTAACCACAAACATTTGCGGTTAAGTTCATTTTGAATATTTTTATGTTTTTAATGTATATTTATCACTAAAGGTGATAAAAGGAGGGATTGTTAGAGAAAAATAAATCTATGCATTACTCAATGATTAAAGCTATTAAATAGAGGTGTTTATTATCCAAAATGTATGATCACATGTTTACTGGAAGGTTTTGACACAATCAGACAAAACCTGTTAGTCATAAAGGGGGGGTCTGGTGAAAGGAGATTGAAGGCTTATGCATGTGAAACTAGAACAGAAAGTCCTGTGCAGTAAACAGAATGTTGCAAAAAGCACATTCTGTAGATAAAGGAATGGAGGAGTATTGAGACATTATTCGCTTATGATTGGATGGTTTTTGCTGCATTAAGAAGAATATAACTACAGGAGGACTGTATTCTAATGGGTTTAAAAAAAGAAAGCGCATCTGAATTTGATTTATCAAAGTAAAAATCAATGTTATTCATCAGTATGACTTCAGTGTTATTATTACACTGATACATCGGTGACCGGTAAGTGCTCAATCATAAAAAAATAATTGCTGACCGATACTGTTGCCAATAACATGCTAGTTCGATGTTTCCTTGCTACCTGGAATGTAATTAGTACCTCAGAAGTGAAAGTAGATATTAGTGTTTAAGCAAAATGTCACAATTCGCTTTGAGTGCCATTTTCTGCATGTGCGATTTGATTTCATGCAGAGAGAGGGTCTGCGTTGCCCGCTTTGAATTTAACTTTTCAGTCTTTCAGGGAAAGGGGACTTGTTTTAAAGCATAGCAGAGAAGAGAATGGAATAGAACAGGATAGAATAACTTATTTTCCCATGAGGGAACTTTAGTTGTAGTTTCCAGCAGCCAAGACATAGAAAGTGAGACAGTGTTTTAGTGTGATTTAACCGAGTATATGTATATATTGTATAACAACAACACTGTCAGAAACGACCAGGAACTCATTCTTTAACCAGTGTAGTGGGCATGCGCGAGCGTGTCTTAGTGATGTGCAGTACGTGAACGAACGAATCTTTTTGAACGAATCTTTAAAGTGAATTGAGTGTACCGGATCATCACTCAATGATTCGTTCATATGCTTGAGTGCGCATCAGCGGTCAGGAACTGTAGCGAACTGTACTGACCACAGACTACCCCTACTACCACAGTTCAGTGAGTCCTACTGAACTGACTAGCCTATATGAACTGCTGACTACCGCACCGCAGTAGCCTACATAATTGTCAACCGAATCAGTTACTGTCTGCATACGGGCTACTGCTACGGGCTACTCAGTAGCCTAATAAATTAGCAACAAATTAGTTTCACATTTAAAAAAAAAAAAATATATATAGCCTGCAATCTTACAAAATGATCGAAACCTGTAGCCTACCTGTAGGTCTACTGGCATCTGACGTCCACCCAGCGGAACGTTACCGAAAGCAAAACGGTTCAAGCATTTCTAATCAAAATCACATAGGCTACTTTAGGCTATGTTGTACATTTTCCATGTAGGCCCATTCTGTGACTATCAAACTAAGAGTTAATGAAAGTCTGCCCGTTATTAAACCATTTCAAATCTGTAATAATGATATTGATTAAATAAAGCACATTTTTGTTTTCTTTTGTATCGAAATAGCACAATAAATGTAGGCTATTTTAAGGAGGCCATGCTATAACCATGTTTTATATAGGCTACACAAATATAACCAATATGTGGCTATACTAGAGTTGCCAACTGTCACTGGTGTTAATTGCATGTGCATTCATTACCTCATTCTTGCTTTGAGTTGCGTAATGACTAGTCCAATAGCACACTCAGCTCTGGCTGTTTAATCGATTAAAATGTAAGTACGTTTTATATATCTTGAATATGTTTAATACTATTCTTGGAGATATTTTTAATTCATTTAGTTTACGAATAAATTAATTTTCAGTACTATTTAGTTTTGTTTATTCCAGCCTTTTTTGATAGAACATCGTTACATTTATTTCAGTTTATTTGTTAAACACTAGTTTTACAAGCGTTTTGTTTAGGAAATCCCCTCAGAACAACTATGCAATAAGGCAGGCTGAATGCCTTATCTCTATTATGTATAGAAGCAGATGTGCTATGTAAGATTGGTTATGGGGATCTGGTCAGAGACTTTGCGGGGAAGGGGAAGTGGGAGAGAGTTGTTCAGCTATGGATAAGGTGGAAGCATTCAAAATGGATATTGTTTTCCTTCTTGCTGTGAGTTTTGTTTGATTTCGAATTTTCTGGGTTTTATTATTAATGGTCAAAAGAGCCGAAGAGCTCTGTTCTGTGCATAACCATAGTTGGCTGCGCTATAAGGGACCAAGTGAAAATAATTGAGCAACAGCGGAGTATTGAAACAATGTTTAAGCGAAGATAAGAAGTGGAAACTTTACAGTTTAAGCTGGGGGAAGTGGAGGGCAAGTAGTGTTGCCAACCGTCCCTTGAAATAAGGGACCGTCCCTTATTTGGAAAATAAAAGACCCGTCCCTTAACGAACTGATAAGGGACGCAGTTTGTCCCTTATTTTGGGGACTCAATGAATGACAGAGCGATTTATATGAGAAATTACGGTAATCCTGTCTATGTGCGAGAATGCACTCAGCTCATTGGTCATGACTCGAATTGCTGTCAGTGTTGTTAGGATAGATAGGCCCTTGTGCCTCATTTAACTTTAAATTGAAGTTCGACATAGTGTTGAAGAACTGTTATTTTGCACTGACAAAATAAATTATTGAATGATAATGTTTCCCACGTATTCCTCAAAAATACAAAACTGATCAAATTCAGGTTTGTGTGTCTTAGTACATGGGCTTATTACAGATGCATGTCTGGTATATGGATAGGACTTGTTACAACCAAGTAGGCCTATATTATATGTTAAAGTGTAGTAATAATGCAGTAATGCAGGTGTAAAAAAAGGTAAAAAAATTGGCCTGTGCCGCGAGGGCCGCTAAGGTGTCCCTTATTTCAATTTCTGATAGTTGGCAACCCTAAGGGCAAGGCCACCTTCCCAATGTTTGTGTTTTTTGTTCGGGTGCAGATAAATAATTAGTTTAATTTACATCCTAAGTTGTGTGGTTTTGTTTGGTGTTTAATTGTTTGATTTTGTCTAAAAACCATCAAAGTGAAACCCGGCAATGCGATCTCTCCTAAGGGGTTGTCAGTTTAGGTGCACAACGAAAACAAAGATAAATAAATAAACTGAACAGACAAATAAATCCTACGCTGCCCCGTATGTGAAAATGTACCCTAAGTGAAGGGAAAAGACTAATAAGGAGTTCTTCTCTGTTTCCAGCAGGAACTGGGTGGCGGCTCTCAAGCAGCTCTACTGACAATGAGAGCTGAACTAGGCCCCACTAATTATTGTTAATTTCTCCCCTTTTTTGAATTTATGACTGGAACTCCAATGATAATTCCAGGGACGAATTATCACTGCTGTGAAGAATTACAGGGGATTGGAGATGAGATGACAAAGTACTGTGTGACTAACTGAAATTGTCAGGTTTCTCTGCAGATATTGGGCCCAAGAAGACAGACGCACACAACCTCGAGCAACTAAAAACAGATAACACCACAGAAAGATCAAAGTGAAGGATGCGCATGGGCAGGACCATTGCGCAAGGGGGGAAGTGTATGATTGTGAGGTTTGTGTGATAATAATAATTTGGAAAGTATCAGTTTTTCCCCAATAGGGCACAATCGACCATAGGAGGGCCCATGCCGTTTGTATGAGGTCCGTACAATGGACCCCCGCTTGAACAGCTCAAGAGGGAACTGGCGAGCTATGTGTAACACTTAACCAGAATGTGCAAGATTATTTTCCAACAGGGGAAAAGGACAGACGACATTTCCTTGGGGCTTAGGTGGAATACGCCCGGGGATTGGGTGTATATTAAAGTAACACGAACACTGAATATACACACACACGAAGAAAGAATTACACAACCAGGAGCTATGTGCTCCCTCATCAATGGCAGATAGAGAGAATACACGCACATAGAGGCATTACATAATCTGCCAAAGAAAGACCGTGGCTGAGTGATGTGCTAGTAACCTCTCCTCTGTCCATTGGTCCGACGTTGAGGCTACTTGGACCAAAGAAGAAGAAGCCAACATAATTTTGCGGTAAAAGTATCGTATGTTAGTCGATTAAATGTTTTGTACTACCATTACTGATTGAACCATGTGATGAGCACCCTATGCCTATGCCAACCATGTGGGAGATACCAGAACCTCCCTACACCCCTAACTGCCCGATTGGAAATCCCCACTGTAAACATGCCCAGGGAGGAGGGTCAGGATGGCGTTGCTGGGAGTGGGCTGCCATCTATCACCAAGAAAATCCAAATCTCTTATTTGCCCTGAGAGATGATGAGAAATTCAGTAATGCCTATTGGTTTGGAGAGTCAGTGATTGTGCTGTACGAGGAGCTTGAGGCTCGTGGGTATACTCCAGCAGACATTAACTCTGATGGCACCTTGGGGACCTGAACACCAAATGATTGTGATGCCACAAATTGTAGAAATCATCACCAATGCGGGACATGCACCAACCCCTGAAGAAGAAACCCCCATGTAACTATATTGTGATAAAATGTTTAGAAAAAGCTGCAAATGCACTGTTGCCAAAATGCTAGGATGTTCTTTCCTCTTGATAGAAGGGTAAAAAGTCAAATGTATTAAAATGAAGGAGTATCGCTTAAGATGGATATCGGACAGAGACATGTCCTCATCAGCAGCAGACTCAGTCTAGAGTTCTGTGGTTTTGCCTATTGGAGGATTTCCTGGTGATTAAGTAAGAGCTCTGACATCATTGCTTACCGGTGTGCCAGTATTATAACCCTGATAGTTAGAGTAAATAAAATTAAGAAAACTGGGTTTGCAATGTGTACCTGCTTCAGGTATTGAGTGAAGATATCACCCATACAAGTTTGAAATGCCGCTGTATAGTGTTGATCCCAAGAAGGGATCAAAGGAGGGAATTGTGGGAATTTGACATTTAATTCTATAAAAGTATATGTTGTAATAGAATGTATAAACTTGTCTGTGGTAGTTAAGTTTCGAATGAGTGACCTTAAGCCTGTATTCTGATAAACAAGGCCACAGAAAATGCCCCGAGAAGCATTCTTCAGATAAAGGATTTGCCACAAAAGCAGAGCCAGTTTATGCAAAACAGGAAACGCCAAAACTCATAGATAAATTTCTATCATAAACAGCTTAGTGGAAAAGTACTAGATGTAATTCTAAATGCTTGATATGATTGGTTTAAATCATACGCCCAGTGATGTATGAAAATGGAAAGTAGAAGACACACTCCTTTTTAGCAAACAGTATATAAGCACCACAGTAGCAGAGATGGAGCGCTTCCAGAGGACCACAGATGTACTAACCCATTGTGTTCTTCTGTAAAGACTTCGAGCTGACAAATAAATACAAAGTGATTTAATCTTTCGAATTGAATTGAAGAGTATCCTTGATCCACCTCCTAGACCACGAAAAGCAATACATTCGATTGCTAACAAATTGCTTTGTTTGCTCTTGTGCTGATATAAATTACTCTTTGTGGAGTCCATTATGCCTGAGTTTGCCTCAGAGTCCTGCATTTGGGTCCTTACCAGTGTTCTACTCCATAACATTGCAGGACCTAAAACAAAGATTCAAACTCAAAAATTACGTTTTCAAATGTGGAAAAAAGGTTTGAACAATATTCAAACGTATATTTTTTAACAGCCCTATTGTGAGGTCCCCGTGTTCCGTCCCTGGTTTTCCCCTCATCTCACAATCCACCCTGTGTTTTCCCTCTCTCCTTCTACTTGTGTTCTCATTCCCCGCACCTGCATTTTGTTTCCCTCTGGTGTCTTCATTTGCCTTCCCCCACCTGTTGCTCGTTCTGTCCTCATCATGTTAGTATTTAGTCTGCCCCGATTCTATGTTCGAGGCCGGACCGTCTTGTGATCTCCTAGTGATCTCATCATGTTCTTGTCACATCTTGCCCTGGTCTTGTGAGTTTGTTCTTTGTTCTCATCATGCTTGTTATTGTTCTTGTTGTTTTCTTTTGTCCGTCTGCCCTGGTCTTGTCCTGTCTTCGGTTCCCCTGGCGGCTCCCCTCCAAGGCTCCCTCCTTCCTCCATTGTTCCCTCCTGACCCGTCTGAGTTCCTGTCCCGTCTGAGTTCCTGATCCCCCGGGCCGAAGCACCTGTTCCTGTCCGCGGCACCCCGCACTGTCTATGGCTCCCGTGCGGCCTCCACGATGGCACCTGCCCACGGGCCCCACGCCTGTTCCCATCCGTTTCTGACCTTAGTCACCCGCACCCATTCTGAGCTACGGACTAGTCATGTTCCAGTCCAGCCTCGGCTTGTCCCCGTCTGTCTCCGGTCAGTCTGGTTAATGCCCAGGCACTCCCCTTCTGTCTGGTTCCTGACCTGTCCGGCTCCTGCCCGTCAGGCCCGTCCAGGCCGTCCCTATCCTCCAAGTTCCTGACACGTCCAGTTCCTCGTACAGTTCCTGACCCGTCCTCATGTCTGCGTCATGCCTGTTTCTGTCTTGCCTCTGCCTATGTCCCATTAAATGTGCTCCCCGACTCAGTTTTTCCCGGAGCCATCTCTGAGTCTTGCATTTGGGTCCCGTCCCCTTACGAGAACGTAACACATATTATGCAAGAATTCGATTTTAAAATAAATTAATTAAGTGATCTGTCATACGGGGTAAGTAATATCTGTAATTTGGATCACATGGGATTCCTCTGCAAGCATGTGGACCCAACTTGAGACAGGAACTACAAGTATTGCATCACTTCCGAGCTGCTACTTATTTTACCCTCCCCTAAGGTTAGGGGAAATTATTATAAAATGCATTGGTTCCCTCGAGAAACAATAATACAAATTAAGGAGCGAGAAAAGAATAGATGGTTTATCCCAGTAACCATCGTGGCCCAAAGGGTTAATGGGGAATGATTTCGGCAAAAATGTTAGCCATTGCTAAAAAGAAAATCTCCCATTAATTTCAATGGGGCATGATTTTCACATTTTTCCATTTAAAAGAAATTTACAAAATGCATAGAAGCAGGCTGTGTCTGAATCAGAGCCCTATCTACTGCGTCTTGTGTAGGCTACTGTGTACTAGCATACTGTATACTGCTTACTGTAGGCTATACAGTTTAGTGACATGCAGTATGCAAAAAATATCCTCTGGGGAAATTAAGAACTCAAAATTTTCAGACTTGGCATGTACTGAACAGCTTTTTTTTTTGTAGTATACTCAACTGGCATACTCAATAGTAGGCAAGTGTGCTGATTCGGACACGGCAACAAACTTATAAAAAGTCACTGGTCCTTATCACTGGTCACACATTCTCCCATGTTTGAGATGAAATCTTAGCTAGAAATTTAGTTATCCTTGACAGAAAAAAAGTCTGATGAAGATGCTATTTTTTTTACACCTATTATTTTTCAGATATACTGAATGGATTTTCAGGATCTTGGTATAATTGTGTTGGCCGTTGAAAACTGTTTTGTAAAAAAATATACATAAATACATGTGGAAATATTAAAATTTATAAATATATAATAATATAGGTACATAAATGACCTATTAGAAACAGGATTTTAAATGAATTGGCTACATAATCAGTCCTGAAAACATTGAGTGCCCTCACATGCAAAAGTGGATAAACTAATGTATTCACTTCTCTAGTTGCATGCTTCCTCTGCATATAATAAGACTCATTACAAAAATATGAAACTTCAATATTTTATTTATTTCTTCCCATTAAATGTTGTTTAGTGTTTTTCTCAGGTTTCAGTAAAATTATGTAACATTTTGAAGCAAATAAGCACAGCAGTAGCCCAAAACTAGATGCTAGAATTGCAAAGATTTCCACAGCTACAGTGAACTTTCCAGGTGAGCTGACATAAGCTGGTATAAAAGACAGCCACACTGCACAGAAGATCAACATGCTGAAGGTGATGTATTTGGCTTCGTTAAAATTTCCTGGCAGCTCCCTGGCCAGAAAAGCCAGAATAAAACACACAGCAGCCAGGAGCCCAATGTATCCCAGAACACACCAGAATGCCTGTTCAGAACCCACACTACACTCCAGGATTATTTTGGAACGGCTGTACTGGGTGTTTTTATTTGGGAAAGGAGGAGCAGCGATCAGCCACACTGCACAGATTATCATTTGTATAAAAGTGCAGGCAGAGATGATACATCTCTGCTGTTTGGGTCCCAGCCATTTCATGATGTTGTTTCCCGGCCTAGCAGCTGTAAAGGCAGCCAGCACCACCAGAGTCTTCCCCAGGATACAGGAGATGCAGAGTGAGAAAGTGATGCTGAAGGCAGTATGGCGCAGCATGCAGGACCATGATGTAGGCTCTCCGATGAACATCAGCGCACACAGGAAGCACAGAGTCAGAGAGACCAGGATGAAGAAGCTCAGCTCTGAGTTGTTGACTTTCACAATCGGAGTGTTCCTGTAGTAGAAGAATACTGCCAGAACAGCGCTGGTGAGGCAGGCTCCCACTACAGCTACCACAGTCAGGGTCAGTCCCATTGCATCATGGGAGAGATACTCAATCACTTTGGGTATGCATTCAGTTCTGGCTGCATTGGACCAGTAATCCTCAGGACAAGATATGCAATCTATTGAATCTGAATAAAGACAGTATAATAGTTATTATAAAAAAAGAAGACTGCAGAGATATACAGTGCCCTCCACTATTATTGGCACCCCTGGTAAAGATTAATAAAAAAGGTTTGGTGAATTAGCTTAATCTCACACTGAAAAAATGAGAAAAATCCAACCTTTAATTGAGGTAAATGTATTATTGGCACACAATTATTGGCACTCCTGCATTTATATATAGAATAAAAATATCATTTTTAATATTTGGTCGCATTTCATTTGCATGCCATGACTTCCTTATGTCTGTGACCCAACAACATCAAAAGACCCTTGATATCTTCTTTTCTGGTACTCTTACAAGCCATAATATAAGGTCTCTGCATTTGAATGGATCTCTATTGGAATTGGGGGGTGGGACTAGATTTAGCTGTAAATTACACTGGAACAGTATGGAACACATGGTTGGCTAAATGGCTCTAAGTCATCAAGGGTCTGACGTATCAAGCAAGCCTTAAACCATCACTCTGCTGCCAGAAATACAGTAGATATGGATGGATAATTTGAAAGGTTTCTTCTCCTGATTTATTTTTCCATAGAGTTCAATAGGAAGATTTGTCAAGAGAAACAACCCTTAAAGTGATCCATCCATATATACTGCATATCTGGCAGCAGAGTGATGGTTTGAGGCTCGTTTGATACCTAAGACCCTTGATGACTTACAGCCATTTTACTAACCATGTATTCCATACTGTTCCAGCATAATTTACAGCTAAATCTAGTCTATGGCTCCCCAACACGGTCGTAATAGTACACAGGATGCAATAGATCGGGCTCTGTTTCGGACACAGCCCTCGACTAACAGACAGATACGTTAGGTTAACATAAAGATAGATAGATGGGAAGAACTAAAACTTACCCGATTACAAAACAGAAAATTTTATGGCAAACGACAGTAACGTTACTACTATCGTGTAGTCGTTGTTCTCAGTTGGTGTTTTTGTTTGCTCGGAATCTTTTTTAACGGTTAGTACGTAATTTCAGAACCATTAGACTAATACATGTCAATAGCCTAGTTCCTGAAATAAGCATGTCTCCATTGTCTGCTGATAGCCTAATGACGCCGTGTTCGTTCTTGTTTTATAAAAAAAAAATTGTTTTTGACTACAACAGTCCCGGTGCTGTGAATTCTCCTTTCACCTCTTTTGGAATTTGCAGTCAATTTTTATCTTTTTCTTGGTCGTGGTCCACTGACACCATATCAATTCATCTTAAAACCTTTTCAACATTTTTGCGGTTACAGTTCATAGCAGTAGCAGCATTTTCAGCGTCTCCATTTGTTTTTTAAACGAGTAAGTAAACAGAGGCCATGTAAGTTTATGTGCGAAGCATTGCCTACGAAACTCAGAGCCAATCAGTGTAGTTGTGGCAGGTTGGTGTTATAGTTATTGAAATGTCTTCTGTGGGCAGCATTGCAAACCTTACCGTAACCCTAACCCTAACCATCACCTTCTCGCTGATTGGATGGCTGAGACAACCAATCGCATGCAATGCTGCCCTCAGAAGTAGAGATGGGAGGTTCGACTCGTTTTACTAACTTGAGTTTGTATGAGTCACTCACCAAAGAGAGTCGGGCTTTGGAGTAGCCCTCCTGAATGGGATAACATAATTGAATAGTGCGGCTCTTCGAGACTTTCCAAATGTTATCGGAACGAATGGATCAAATTCTGATAGTGAAACGAGTTATTTCGCAGGGGTTGTGACGCTAAAAAAAATTATCCACCGTTTTACAGCCGCTCTTTTTCCCATGATTGTGTGCGAGAAAACTGCTTTTCGGACCTGGAAGTTGTAATTGTCTAAATTGTCTCACCATTATGTACGTTTATGGCTCAGCTGAGACCGTTTTTAAGATACCAAACTGTTGTGCATCAGCCATATGATTTTTTTGCATTGCTGTCCAAATGAAAAAATATTTTCCACTCTGTATCTCGGTATAGCAAGATGCTTTTCTTGTAATGGAACGGATCTGTTCCACCTGATTATGGGGAGGCAGAAGGAGTTATTTCTACCTAAAACAATGCCTGTAACTCAACATGCATCTTAAGAAATCAAAGCATCTGTACGTGAAAAATGAAAGCCATGTCATTTAAAAGTGAGATAAGAGTGCAACAACTCCTCAATAGCAAAATCTTTTTGTAAGGGATAATGACCTCAGGACTTAGCACACAGTTTGAATAAAAATCTATTGTAATCAAAGCATGCACTTCAAATTATGCGGATTTATTGCAATAGAAACATTACTTTAAGTATGCCAGCAAATATTCCAAACCCTATACCACAAATGCGTCTTTTTAATACCTCTTTCAACCGGGTTAGATAGCAAGCTAGCTTTATGCTAGGTTCACTGTCACTCACGTTACCTAATATTAAAATTCAGTTTGGTTTTATGTCAAAATGGTCTCACAGCATGTTTTTTTTTAATCACAAATGGCAACCTAGCCAACTACTGAATTATATTCAAAAGAAAAGCTAAATCAGAAATGTAGTCAAGCTATGACATATACTTCCGATGTATCTTGTTCCAACAAGAAATTTAACTTGAAGAATATTCCTTACCTGGGCAACTTCGCTAGGACTAACCTGAAATAAGGAGGGCTGGAGCACACAGAGCTCAGAGCAAAAATGCCTTTATATGACAAGGAGAAATTCAACTTGCTGCAATGACAAGTATCTCGTTATAAGAAGAAAAGTTTCTTATTATGAGGAGAAAACAAATTTGTTTATCACAAGATCCTTTTATACGAGACGTATAGGCCTATAATGAGAAAAGTTCTACGCCAAAATTGCTACTTCAGATTTACTGTGTCAGACAGTAAGTAGGCCTACCTCTTTCCATCACTAGAGGATCGGGAATTCAAACCACCTCTCGCACGAACAGAACACCAACAAAATGACAAAATAAAAAAAATATATAATTTTGTTTCCAAGCTGGGAGACCGACCGCAGCCTAGTGCTTGGCATAGAGGCAATGTGCTCGTCTGATGCAGATAGGCTTGCACTTTAACAGCTTGTGTAATGAGAGATTCTGCATTTCCTGCATGTTATATCCTCTTTTTAATTTACCATGTAGGCTACTTTACTATTTACTTGATAACACTGGAATGGAAAATACTAAACTATTTATTTTCCTTCATTGAACATCTACAAATCATTTCTTTTGCTTTTTCTGGGCCATTTTCACTTTGTGAAAGGAGCTTTAAATGGAACGGACAACCTCCATATACGGCAATTAATGGCAGTGGATTTATGCTAATCACAAAATAATGTGGACGCGCTTCGTTCGTGCATACGAAAAAATCTGCCTTTTCCACAATGCTTGATGAATCCGGCCTAGATTTTTCATACCAACTCGTATCGTACATAAATGTACGCGCATATTTATAAACGCTTCATGAATGAGGCCCAGGCCCCAGTGTCTCATTATAATGACAATTTTATTATATATTTTTTGTGATATTTGTTTTTCCCTTTATAACAAGAAAAAAGGAACTTGTTTTAATGAGAAAATTTTCAACAAGATACATTGGTATGTCATTATACCAAGAAAAATATCTTCTTATAGAGGTGGACTTCTTGCACACTTATTTGTATCTGATAATATGAGATGGTTTTCCTTTTTATAGTACTGATACTTTATGATTTCTTATAATAATAATAATAATAATGCCTGGCATTTATATAGCACCTTTCTCGACACTCTAAGCACTTTACAATGATGAGGGGGAAACTCACCTCAACCACCACCAATGTGTAGCACCCACCTGAGTGATGCAACAGCAGCAATTGTGCGCACCACACATCAGCTGGGGTGGAGAGGGAGATAATTATTTTTTGCCAATTAAACTGGGGGATAATTAGGTGGCAGATTGAAAAAGCCTTTGGTTGGGAGTTTAGCCAGGACAGCAGGGAAACCCCTACTCTTTGCGAAAAGTGTCATGGGATCTTTAATGACCACAGTGTGCCAGGACCTCGGTTTAACGTCTCATCCGAAAGACGGCATCTCCTACAGCACAGTGTCCCCATAACTGCACTGGGGCATTGGTGTTTATTTGACCAGAGGGAAGACTGCCCCCTACTGGCCCACAAACACCACTTCCAGCAGCAATTTTGTTTTCCCAGGAGCCCACACCGGCTTAGCTTCAGCCATTGAGCAGGAGCAGATGGCATGATGGCTGCAGGCTGCATATTGAGGTACAGGCATTGTATAGGTAGAAGAATATTCCCCTGCTGCCCCATAATTATGTGCAACAGATCCATTTGTCATTATAACAAGAAAATATATTTTTTGGCAGTAATGTGCCAAAGAAATAATCACAAATACCGTTAACTGCATTAACAATGTAGTGAGATATTGTATACCTTGTAACTGCAATTATGGCTGTACAATAGAAATAGCATTTTTAGAATATTGAATCCTGTTAGTTGTTGTTAATAAGCTTGAGTGATAACAATTTTTTTTTTAAGAGATTCATAAATTGAATGTATATAAATTGAGTGATCTTTGAAAAGATTTTGGTCAGACTACAAACATTCCTGTTGTAATGACACACTATAATACAATCAGTTAAATGTTTAAAAAGATATAGCACAGTGTAGTAGGTAAAATATTTGCAGCAAGTAAGTACATGCACTTTCAAAATTCTTATGTCTATTCGTATGAAAAAAGCCAACTTGTAACGAGATTATTAGATACGACTACTGTACCCACTAGCAGTCTGTGTGTTCATTTGATGTGAAGAGCACTCACCTGTCTTATTACTAATCTTCCCGCTGTCACATGGAACACAATCAAAGCAGCACAGAGGCTCAGCAAGACGGACAGCCTTCCTGCTTCCTGGAGTACAGCTCTCACTGCACACAGACAACACCTACATGAGAGAGAACACAGCCAGGTGTAACTACATAAACATTTACCTGTAAACGGGACTCAGAACTCTGCATCTCTTTTCTTTGTCATTGTAGTAATTGAACACATTTCAGTGACAGACTGCAGGTTTGAGTTCCAGCTTTGAAAGAGGTGTTTGTTGACTACCTGCTGATCAATGTTGATTTGATGCTTTCACTTCAAATTTGCACTTACCTCCACTTTACCCTACAGAACTTCAACAGAGGGCATCGCATGTACTGAAATACACACTGTGTGTAGCTTGCCTCTCTCAGGTTGGCCGTCCACACAATCGCCTCCTCCTGGATGGATAGCTCCTTCCCAGCCTCCTTTGCCCAATCAAACCTTCCCACATTGACAAACTCAATATTTCCAGATGCGCTTCTTTGCCAGTTGATAACATCATATGATGGAGCTATATCCCCATTTGCATCAAAATTCAGCTCCTCTCCAGAAATATTAAAGGAGACCTCCTGAATATAGTGCTGGAGCTTTGAAATGAAAATAAGAAAGAGAAAATGAAATTGTTTAACAATTTCTTACTTTCATCAATATATATAAAATATAAAACATTCTGAATATAAGATCATCGTGTAATTATCAAATTATGTAAATGTAGATATGTTTTTTTATTTTAGTTTGTGTTATTGAATAAATGTAAAGAATAAAAGGGAGAGGATAAAGAGGGAAATCATAATGATAGTTAACATTTCTCTGTATATGCATACTACATATTAAGAAAAAACAAATTCCAGAATCCTTAAGAAATTTAAATTCAGAGAAATAACATACAAAGAAATAAAAAATGTTTACATAATTTTATAAATCAATGTGAAATTGTGTAGTTCTGTGCAGTTAGTTATTGATCAATTAGTGTGCTTTTCTAATTCTGAATTACAATGCCTAAGAATATTTGCAGAATATTTTGACACAGAAAGTGACAAAAATTATGACATTGAAAAATCTAACTGTAATTTGCAATGACATTTCTATGCATACAAATAGAGGTTTCTTTTTGGAGTATTTTGCCTTTCTTTGAAACTCATGATTGCCAATGCATTGTACCAGCCAGTGAATTCTCTCATGACCAATATGTCATATTTCACCAAATTGTCTTTAAAGTAGGAACTATACATTTTTCTAATCCCGTGCTGTTGTAATGAAGCAATCAAATTTACGCATTTAGTTTCACTGGTTGTAATTACCTGTAGATTTATGTACCATTAGGAAAAACATCTAAGGCAATTACAAGGTTGATTCTGTTGCTGCACTCATTCAGTTATAGCCTTTATGAGTAATAAAACAATAATATTAAACTGCTGCTTTAGCTAAACATAGAGATATTACCCGTAACTTTCATGAATCACTCTATAACTTATTATGCAAAACAAAATGAAAATGTAACCTTTCTCAACAATTTGAATTTATGTTACATAACATAAACTGAGATATTGGAGGCAAACCGCAAAATGCTTCCATTAATCTTGCATTACTTGATTTTTTATTGTTTATTTATTTAAGCTTTTCATGTGATCACCTGCCACGGTTGAATGTTTGTGGCATCAGCACATGAGGAGTTGTGGAAGGGCCCTTTCCCAGGTTTACAGCTGATGAGGTTGTGCAGGGAGTGAGCGATGGCGTACACGGCTTTGTACACGTTGTAGGAAAGGCGAGGGCTGGAGGTGTTCAGGTAGGCAGAGTGCAGCTCAAGCAGGGGCTCCAGCCCTGTACAGGGGGGCAGCTGGGAGGAGGCCTGGGTGCTGCTGCTGGAGGAGTAGAGCGAGCAACCGTACAAAGCACCCCACAGCTCATGCACCAGGGGGTTACTGGGGTACCTCAAAGGTTTTACACTCAGCAGATAGTCTCTAAAACCTGGAATCTGCCCCTGCCTGACAGTTAAACCAATGGTGCCCCCTAAAAAAGGGTAGAACTCACTGCCTGTGAATAGTGAGGCCGTTACCCAGGTATCACTGGCAATCCACTGAATCCCTGTGATATTCTGAATCATGTACTCTTTCAATAAGGGGGAGAGCTCCCCCTCAAGAACAAACACCACAACAACCCTCGCAGAGGAGTGTTTCATAATGTTAAGGATTTCCTTTCCTCTCTCCTGATTGTACACTTTGGGGATAATTTCACTGTACGCTAAACACACATCAGTGTTTTCTATTTCTCTCATCAATCCCCGTAGAGCGAATTTGCCAAAGTCATGGTCCTCAAGGACGACACCAAACCACGTCCAACCGAATCTCTGCAGGAGGCGAGCGATGGCTTTCACCTGATAGTCCCCATTTGGAATAACTCTGAAAAATGTTGGGAAATCATTCTTGTTGCTGAGACAGATACATGTTGAAGCAAAACTAATCTGAAAAACAAAGAATCCACATTTATTTTTTAATGTGAAGTACATAAACACAACAATCCAAGTTGGTCTTTATAAATAATTGTTTGGCACTATAAGTATGTTACTAGAATAAATTAATGTCACTCACTGATTTTGTAGTTCCAAATAAATGTTGTTCTGTATAAGTATGTCTGACAAATTAATCTGTCACTTAAATTGGTTTACTATTTATTTTACTACATTACAATGTAATACATTTATACATTTTAATTATTTTAATAAAATGTATCAATACATGCTTATCCTGTAAAAGCATATGCTTCCAAAAATTCTATCAACAATATATTTCCGGAGACTTCCGGTTGAGCGATGTAGAGAGTAGACGCATTCGGTATTTGCTCCGCGTGATTCATTGTAATTTTATGATTGCACCGCATTTTATTTGCATTATATAGACCAAGTTTATATAATAGAGCAGGACATAGTTGTTTTGCGTTACGATGTCGAGCAAAGGTGGACGGACAGCTAAAAACCAAACGCGACTGACCGAGGCTTTCTCTGCCCCCGGGCACGAGGCTGAGAAGATGGCGTCGGCTGGGCCCACACAGTTGACGTTGGAAATGTTGGTCGAGGAGCTCGAAAAATCGAGGAAAAGTTTGACTGAAGAATTCAACGCCTCGTTGACTACAGCCCTGTCCTCGATTAATTCCTCACTGGGGTCTATAACCAACACTGTGGCAGTTCACACCACGACCATATCGGGGATTGAAGACACACTTTCCTCCCATTCGGATGATATCGTCAATCTGCAGCAAGACGTTGCGACGCTGAAGGGCAAGCTAGCCTCCCTGTCGGACGAAAACACGGCTTTGCAAACTACAGTGGAAGACTTGATTTCTCGCTCCAAGCGCCAAAACCTCCGAGTTGTGGGCCTCCCTGAAGACGTGGAGGGTAGAAAACCTAGGCAGTTTATGGCTGAGCTATTCAAGGAAGTTGCTGGGGAGGTCTTGAATGACTCTAAACCAGAACTTGACCGCGCACACCGCAGCCTGGGACCCAAGCCCAGCCAGGGCTCCCGGTCTGTAATTGTTCGCTTCCAGCGCTACATTGAGAAGGAGCAGGTACTAAAATGGGCCAAGGAACACCGGGATATGTCGTTTCGAGGGCATAAGATCAAGTTCTATGAAGATTTCAGCGCCACTGTTGCTAAGAAGAGAGCCGCCTTCAACAATATCAAGTCCTTGCTTTTCAAGAAGGGAGTGCGGTTCGGCATGATCTACCCCGCCCGGCTCAGAGTCACCTATAACGGCGTGGACCGCATGTTTGATACACCGGAGTTGGCTGAGCGCTACTACCACGAATGCATTCAGAAGTCTTAAATGACTGCCGATGTACCTGAGTGTTGCTACGATTTCCGTATGTTGACCACTATTTCATTATATATATATTTTTTTTTAATCGATAGCACACTTAACCTTCACACTATGCAATATATTGTGTAGTCTAGGCTAGTCTACCCCGTATCCGTAACGCTGCAGGGTGGAATTCAATACACGTTACCGGTAAAAACATTTTGACTTCGCCCAATTACATTTATATTTTTGATATGGACTCTACGTCGGGCCAACGTTGGTGTTTCACTTGGATTTGACTATAAGATACATTCCCCACGGGCGGATTTCGGAGCGTTTGAACACTGATGACCCATATTCTACTTGTTTCTGGGTCTGGAGTGCGCATGACACAACGGCCTGTGTCGTAGGGTGAGACGGGGGTTATCCCTCCTCGCTGTTGTTGTTGTTTTGTTTTTTTTTTGTTTTTTTTCATGACACGCTTTACCTGGATGGTCGGCTCCGTCAGATTGTCCGACACTGCCCCTTGCTGGTGTCTGTGGCTTGATCACTCTGACGCTCGCGTCAATGTTGAATTGTCAACATGTCCTGCTCTGGTTTTATCGTTGTTAGTTGATTATTATGAAACTGGATTCATTCAGCGGTTTGTAACTTAATGGTGCGGGAGCAGATGCCGTTGCGTGATCAACTGGTTGTTTTCCTATGTTTATCCTGCTACTCACTTTGTTAACTACAATGTTGAGCTTAGGATGTGTTCTTTTTTTTTCTTTTTTCTTTTCGTTCTTGCTTGGGGAATGCTTTGGGTTTTTGTTTATGGGAGGGGGAGAGTCTTTATTTTTCACACTTGGTTTTACTACTGTGCAGATATGTGATGCTTGTCCACTACGCTTATCACCTCACATAGATTTGCTGAATTTATTTAATGGCTGATCATAATATTGACCTGGGGGGGCGGGTGGGCTCTGTTAGATTCATTAGTTGGAATGTCAGGGGAATGGGAGGACCGATCAAACGCTCTAGAGTATTTTCACATCTGAAATGTCTAAAGACTGACATTGCTTTTCTCGAGGAAACGCACCTGGGTGTTAATGATCATACAAGGCTGCGTAAGCAGTGGGTGGGGCAGGTTTTCCATTCAAATTTTAATTCTAAGGCTAGGGGCGCGGCTATCATAATACATAAACGTATTCAATTCTCTGCTGAACAGACCATATCGGATCCTGGGGGATGTTATATTATAGTTAAGGGTGTTTTGTTTCAGACTCCTGTGGTATTAGTCAATGTCTATGCCCCGAATTGGGATAATCCCAATTTTATGTCTTCTATTTTTTCTTCTCTACCGTCCATAGATACGCACCGCCTCATTTTTGGGGGGGATCTTAACCTTGTTGTTGACCCACAGTTGGATAGATCAAGTCCCAAAAAAACTATCCCATCAGGCATGGCTCGAGTTTTGTCCACATTTATGGATCAGATCGGGTGTATAGACCCTTGGCGGTTTCTGCACCCGGCTGATAAAGAATATTCTTTTTTTTCTCAGGTTCACCGTGTTTATTCCCGCATTGATTATTTTTTCTTAGACAATGCACTTCTTCCTTCGGTCAGACTAACTGAGTATTCTGCTATCGTTATCTCTGATCATGCTCCCCTTGTTCTGGAATTGGCTCTATCTCCCAGCTCGGGGCATGGACCCTGGAGACTTAATACAGGCCTGTTAGCCATAGAACATTTTTCTGAGTATATTTCAAAATGCATAGACATTTTTATTGGAAATAATAAGTCAGATTCTATCTCCCCCTCCCTTTTATGGGAAACCTTTAAAGCGGTGATACGAGGAGATATTATTTCGTATGTGGCTCGCTCTAAAAAACAAAAGTCGCAAGAACGGCGGGACCTGATAGATGCAATTAGTGAGGTGGACGGGAGGTACTCGAGTTCTCCCACCCCTGAACTAAACTCCTCAAAAAAAGTTCGGAAACGTTATTTCGGTCGATTATTCCTCCCCTTTAATAATACCAATTGGTATTGTATTTTATATCGTTGGAAAGCCTGATTAGTCACCTTTACAACGAGGTACAACTTGTAAGGATCGTGCATTCGTGGAATGAGCAACACAGCTAACCGTGTGGGTAGCGGCCCAAAAAATTTGCCAAAATCCCCTGCAATATTCTTCTGTTGGTATTCACTCTCGTTTTGAGTTGCTTGGTGGACTGGATGATTGCACTCTCCCACAGTAATAAGGAAAAAAACAACACATATTGGCCATTTTTACACTTTATTCATTTTACACTGTCAGGGACCTCAGTAGCGTGTGGAAGATCCATACGCAGCCACAACAGCTTGGCACCTCCTCCTCATGCTGGTCACCAGCCTGGTCACACACTGCTGTGGGATGGCATCCCATTCCATCCCACTGGCATACACCTGCCAGCACTTGAAGCTCAAAACGAGAGTGAATACCAACAGAAGAATATTGCAGGGGATTTTGGCACATTTTTTTGGGCCGCTACCCACACGGTTAGCTGTGTTGCTCATTCCACGAATGCATGATCCTTACAAGTTGTACCTCGTTGTAAAGGTGACTAATCAGGCTTTCCAATTATATAAAATACAATACCAATTGGTATTATTAAAGGGGAGGAATAATCGACCGAAATAACGTTTCCAAACTTTTTTTGAGGAGTTTATATGCTGAGAGGCTTAGGCTGCGAACCAAGTTTGATTTGCTCTCCACTGATAGGGCAGAGTATCTTCTTAGACGTACAAGAGGAACTTATTATGAGTACGGTGATAAGGCCAGCCGCCTTTTGGCATTGCAGCTTAGACGCCAATCAGCCTCTCAGTCCATCACCCAGGTATTTGACTCCTCTCATTCCCTTACTACAAACCCAATTGAAATTAATAATGTCTTTTCCACATTTTATTCCGACCTTTACACCTCTGAACCTCCTGTTGATAGCACGACTATGGGTCACTTTTTAGATAATTTGGACATCCCTAATATTGATCCTGCCACACGAGAGAGATTGGACGGCCCTTTGTGTCTGGAGGAGATAACCAACAGTCTTAGGAGTATACAGAGTAACAAGGCGCCGGGGCCGGACGGCTTTCCTATTGATTTTTATAAGAAATTCTCAGTCCAGTTAGCTCCCCTTTTATTAGACATGTATAATGATTCACTGTTAACCTGTTAGTGCTGGCCCCTAGTGGCAGAGACGCACGCGTCTTCTACTTTTTTATGACACGTCATAAATACGTCGCTAGTTATATGCTAGTTACGAAAATATGGATATTACCATATTTATCACCATAACCGCATATGATCATAATCAGTACTTAATATCCTATCAGCGTGCGAAATATCACGTTTCTATCTGCCACCATTAGCTTGTAATTCATGAACGTAGCATGCTATGCTGCTACACTGTAGCTACTACTACATCTACAATGGACCCGACCACATGTAAGATAGCAGACATTTAAACACATTTGCAAGTTAATTAAAGTTTTTATTTCATCACCAAAAAATCGTTTACTATCACAGCAGCAAGAAACACCTTCCAAGATTCTGAATACATACAAGTAAAACTGTCAACATGATTACTCACTCCACAGGAAAAAAAAACGAGTGATGTTTCCTTGTCACCACATAACTTTCTTTTGCGATAAAAAGCTCCGGTAAAATATGAAATAAACTCGTAACCTTACCTTTGGTTATAAAGATTAAGATGTCCCCTGCAAGAATCTGAGGTTATTTTTTGTCTTGGTTGACCCGTTTTTAATATTGCATCCTTTTCTCAACATGTGTCCATGATCTAAAATGGCCGTGCGTAATGATCGCATTCAAAAGATGCACTTGTAAATCCGTCACGCAAACATTATTTTAATTGACACTTATATAGTCCAATAGAGTACATCCTAAGCTTTCTGAAATGGTATGGCATTCCCATACGCGAATTTAACTAGCCGATCGCTATCCACGCGTAACATCGTGCCTGGTTGCACACATCCGGAAGCCATTTTAGATCGCAATTCAGCCTGCTAATGCGCACACCGTGAGTCATCATTATTACATTGAGATTCGAGTAAATTAGTATTTTTATATATCATATATATATATATATATATATATATGATGGCCAAAAAATATATGTCCCTGTCGGATGTAGTGGAGGAGATTTTTAGGAGCGAGTCGGAGGGAGAGAGTGAAGAAGGATCTGAGGCTGAAAGCATCGACTCTTTTGTAGAAGATGCTTTTGCCCAGGGCGAAGATGTGGCTCTTGACATGTAAGTATTAACTGTATTAAATTAAAAATAACTTTATTTGTGCATCGGTTGAATTTTAGTCACAGTAGTCATGTAAAATATAGCATTATCTAATTTCTTGTGGCTAAATGGTAGCATAAGTCATATCATGTATTGTATAATAAGTAGGCCTGTTGATACATAGCTTAGCCATGCATTAGCATGCATGGGCCATAAACTAACTTATGACATTGTTGCTGGTTGTGAATGGCAATCCAGTGTCACTGGTTAGTATTGATTTTTGTGATATTTGTAAGACTAAAGTAACAACTTAATTTAGAAAAGAATTACAAAAAGTAATTATTTTTGTAATTCTAATACATTTTTGTAATTCTTAAAGGGTAAAATGTATATTGTAAGAAGGGTAGGTACACATTTTCAGTCAAAGTACTTATTATTATTGAATTATATCTTTCTACACATTAAGAAAATGTTAATGACCGAAATAAAGTAAACTAACTTAATTTAGGGTAAATCTGAATCGCAGTCTCCATGTCAAATGTAGCATTTATTAAATGTTTTTGGAAAAGCCTAGCATTTTCATTTTTGATTCACAACATAGTACACTATGTGGCTCTTATTGTGCACTTTTTTTATTTAGCTTTCTTTTAAATAATTCAGGGCAGAAATCTGCTCCTGATCCCCGCAGGACTCTGGTCACGAGGTCAAGGAGGCCCTGCTGTCTCTGCTCACCGCGAGGAGCCCGAGTCTGAGGACGGATGGCACGACATGGCGGATGAGGATGAAGAGCCTCATCAGTTCCCCTTCTGCCCCCAGAGGACCCCAGGAGTGCAGCTAGACCTTCAGCAGGCCTACAGTAGGGATGTTCCTAACGACTAATTTCCCTGACGTTGAAACGGAAGTTTAAATT
Source organism: Ilyophis sp. 1 JC-2022 (assembly GCA_022702515.1). NCBI lineage: Eukaryota > Metazoa > Chordata > Actinopteri > Anguilliformes > Synaphobranchidae > Ilyophis > Ilyophis sp. 1 JC-2022. Next base: position 116,515,598 of record CM040402.1, read on the forward strand.
TAGACTAGTCGACTAATCTAAAAGTAAGAAAACACTCAGAAAACAGTCAAAATTGAGCACAATTTAATCTATAAGGTTAAACATTGTCCGGAAAAATATTGCGTATATTATAAGAGCCATTTGAAACCGTTAATCACATTCTGATCGACGTGACATTAGATTAGTTTTATTGGGCTATTCAACAACGCGGTAGGCCTACTTACTCTTTCCACCTCGCTGGTTTAACTTTCAGGGCAAACAGGCTAATGCGTTCAGTTTTTTTCCTTAGTTAAAAAAATAAATAAATGTAATCCGGCGTTGTTAACATTAGTATCGGATGCTCGTTTTTTTATAAAGCAACATTTGACCAGGAAAACATGAAATTTCAGTGCAAATTTTGTCAATATGTAATTTAAATGTGTACATTAATAAAATAATAAGTTTAACCGACTAGTATTTCTGGTGCCGACTAGCGAGGGTAGCAACGTTTAGTCGACTAAACACGCAGATCCCTAGCCTACAGCCCCCTGGATCTCTTTCGGCTGTTCTTCAGCACACATGTCCTCAAGCTCCTCTGTGACAACACAAATGGCAACGCAGCCCGTAAACATGCTCAGGGACTGCATACACCATGGTCTGATGTGGATGCTGAGGACATGCAAAAATATCTGTCCATCGTCCTGTACCTGGGTCTTGTCAAGACATCTGCTGCCCGTGACCTATGGAGGAAGGACCGGCTTCACAAGCACCCCTTTCCCTGCAGTGTGATGCCGGGCTACAGGTATGAGGCCATTTGTGCATTCCTCCACATGAGCGACACAACAGCAGATGCCATCAATGACCAGCTGAAAGGCCAAGCAGGTTATTATGGCCTGTTTCGCCTGAAGCCTTTGCATGACCAGATCCTGATTGCATGCAGGGCTTACTACCACCCTCATCGGAACCTGGCCATTGATGAACGCATGGTAGCCTCAAAAGCTTGGCATGGGATGAAACAATACTTGAAGGACAAGCCAACAAAGTGGGGCTTCAAGTTATTTGTCCTGGCTGACAGCAAGACGGGCTACACATCAGTGACTTCAGTGTGTACCAGGGGAAAGAAATACATTTCTGGAACCATAAACTGAACTGGAGCTAATAAATGTATCACCCTCTGAATGTGAAGTGATTGTAATGATCCTACTACCTCAAAGAACATAATAAAATGCTTCATATGGACAAAAAAAGCATTGTATTCATTTTCGGAGAGGTTTTTGGACCCCTATATATCAAAACCCAAATTATTTGGAAAAAAATGAAAATTTCCTCATTTAGTTGATACAAACATGTGTTTTATGAGTCAGAATACTTTATCTGTTGAAAAAAGCTGATTATCTCTTGATTTACTGTGATGCACATTTTATCCATTTGGATAGATTTGGACACCCTAAGGGACACCAGGATACACTGTTTACAAATTAGCTTATGGAACCTGAGCAGATTGACATATCCCCCTAAAATTCTGTACACATGTTGACAAGTGGTGTGTGCACCAGGACAGTAAAATATGACCTGTTTTACATCTTTTCCTTTCAGAAGTGTACTGTAAACTAAGAATGACAACCTCGTTTTTGTTTTTTTTGCAAAGAGTTTGTGCATTTACAGCCCATAATCTATATGAAGATTATGAAATTTTATTATTTTAATCTAAGACACACAAAGGTACAGGGGTCTTCTCCAATTTAAGCCATTAAACAAGTGTGTGTGGTGAGCACAACTGTAGTTATAAAGGCTTAAACAGAACAGTGCAAAACAGGCGAAAATTGGCCCAATTTTGCTTCTGCACAAAGAGGTTAAATGGTACCCTCCCCCCAACACTAACTCAAGCTTCAATCTCCCTTATTCTCAAGAAGGGCAAGAGGGCAGAGGACTGCGGCAGCTGGAGGCCCATAGGCCTTTTGAATGCCGATGAAAAACTTCTGGGCAAGGCTTTAGCGGGCCGTCTGGACCCGTGTCTATCAGATATTATCTCTGAAGACCAAACCGGATTCATTAGGGGCCGGCAACTGTCCTCTAATATTCGTCGTTTACTTAATATTGTGCTTTCTCCTACTGTCTCCCCATATGCTGAAATGGTTATCTCCCTAGACGCAGAAAAGGCTTTCGACCGGGTGGAGTGGGACTATCTATTTTTTGTCCTTGATAAGTTTGGTTTTGGGCCTCAGTTTATTTCGTGGATTAGACTCCTCTATACTAACCCTTCTGCCAGCGTCAAAACAAACTCCCAGCAGTCTAGGTACTTTCCTTTATCAAGAGGGACCCGCCAGGGTTGCCCGATCTCCCCCTTATTATTCGCCCTGGCAATGGAACCTCTTGCCATTGCTCTTCACAGGTATTCGTAGAGCCGGGCTTGAGCATCGGGGTTTAATATTATATGCTGATGATCTGTTGCTATATGTCACAGACCCAGTCAATTGTATTGGTGAGGTATTGCAACTCCTTAATACTTTTGGGTCATTCTCAGGCTATAAGTTAAATATTGACAAAAGTGAATGCTTCCCCATAAACGAAGTAGCTAAACGCATCCCAGCTGATGCCCTTCCTTTCCATTTGGCTTCTACGAGTATCCGCTATTTAGGTGTCACCATCTCCCATAGTCTTGCCTCCCTACGTGATAAAAATTTCTCTAAACTAGTCAACGATATCAAAGTAGATTTACAACGATGGGATGCTCTCCCCCTCTCTCTGTTTGGTAGGATCCAGACTATAAAAATGAACATTCTCCCCAGACTTTTATTTCTTTTTCAGTGCTTACCAATTTTTTTTCCCAAACTGTTCTTCAATAAGTTGGATAGGTCAATTTCAGGATTTATTTGGGCGGGCAGGTCTCCAAGGGCGCGCAGGGCAATTCTTCAGCGACGTAACAAAGATGGAGGCTTATCTTTGCCCAATTTACTATTCTACTACTGGGCAGCTAACATTCAGAAACTACATCTTTGGTATAGCTCTTCTGACACTGATTGGTGCCTGATGGAAGCTCATGATTGTCGTGCTACCTCTCTGCCTGCCCTGCTTTGCGCCCCCACGGCCACTTGCCCTTCCAAATTTACTTCAAACCCTATAGTTTTATCATCTCTACGAATTTGGAATCAATTCAGACAACACTTCAGGCTCACAGCCCCTTCTCCCCGTAGCCCCATCTGTAACAATCACTTGTTTGTCCCATCCAAACTTGACAAAGCGTTTGCATTGTGGGAAAGGAAAGGCATAGTTTGCTTCTCAGATTTATTCATTGATGGAACATTTGCCAGGTTTGATGTTCTTCGCAAAAAGTTTGATTTACCACACTCTAGCCTGTTTCGGTACTTCCAAGCACGGGACTATGCTCGTACTCACTTTTCTTCATTCCCGTCGTTGGCTGCTAGTTCTTTGATAGATGACATCTTCTCACTTCCCAAATCTAGTGGTAGGATAACAACCCTGTATGATATTATTATATCTGCTGAGACTTCCTCTCTCTCGAGGACCAGGGATTGCTGGGAGGGGGAACTTGGGTTTGTCCTTACGGACAGTCAGTGGGAGTCAGCACTTGACAGGGTGAACTTTACTTCTTCATGTGCTCGGTTAACTTTAATCCAGTTCAAGGTTCTGCATAGGATACATTTTACCAAAGCCAAACTCTCTAAAATATTTCCAGGCTCGAGTGATATGTGTGAAAGGTGTTTGTTATCAATTGCTGATCATACTCACATGTTCTACTCCTGTCCAAAATTGGCTGGGTTTTGGTCTGGGTTCTTCAATACTTTGTCTAAAGCTCTTAATATCACATTGAAACCCAGTCCTCTGATTGCTATTTTTGGTGTGCCTGATGAGTTGTCTGGCCTGTCTAGAGGGGAGACTGATATCATAGCCTTTGCTTCACTCATAGCTCGTAGACGCATATTACTTCTGTGGAAGAGCCCGTCCCCTCCCTCTGCATCTTCTTGGTTAGAGGATTTGATGTCTTTTCTTCATTTAGAAAAGGTTAAATATACGATACGAGGTTCCTCTGACAATTTTTTTAAGAGATGGAATTCTGTACTTACTTTTGTTGGCTCACTTACCTCCCTGGACTGTGTCTAATAAGCGTGTCTGTATGGTCTATTGTGTGGTGGCGCTGTGTGTGAAGGGTGTTAAATAATTGCAATTGTGTGAACTATTTCACATTGTACTTTACTTTGAATGACTCTTGTTCGTTAGTGGGTGGGTTTTTATTTATGTAAAAGAAAGGAAAAAAAGTGGACTACATGCTTGTGTGATGGCTACGAACAGTATTGTATATTATGTCATGTTTTCCAATAAAAATACTTGTGAAAAAAAAAAACAAGAAAAAAAACAATATATTTCCAGTGAATTTAACTTTTTCTGTCAAATGTGGTCAAAACCCAACACACCTAATCTTCTAATCTTTTACCTCCTTATCGAGATACGTATATCACTCTGATGTTTGAATATACAAATGTAACTGAAATAGTCTCTGATTGTTCTACCATATGGCTTTTGCCTAAGAATAAGCTTTTCCCATCAATTCACTAACGTGGGGATGCGCACGCATGTCCTTGATTTACCAGTGTTAAAGATGAGCTCATTTTATGTGTCTGGCTCCGGACCATGCCCCACCCGATCACACAGATACAAATCACCGAGTTTGTTTTTCCTTCCTTGGCATGAGTGTGTGCTTGTGAGTGCATGGTCATAAATTTGAAGTGTGCTGGTTGGGCCTCTTAGGGTGTCTTGGAAGGGACACCCTTCCAACACAGAAAAGCATCTCCCTATTTACACCATTGTTTCATATAGAAAGTCCTACATCATGATATATAATTATACATAAATAATGAATAATCTATCTTTTACCACAACATTTCCTCCTTTGAGCCTCCATAGGCTCATTTCCAGATTAGTCATTTATTTATACATATGGCCAATCATTGAATGATGAATTAAAAATCATTTTAAACAATTAGTTCTAAACAGCTAATTGAGACCAACGTTCTCGCAGCCAGTAGTCCTCGATGCCTGACTGCCGCTTTTGACTGATCTAGCGCTTGTTTAGCATAGGTACACAGAACATAAATTATCACTTTGATTTAAGATCGTACTGATTTTGATTACATATTTTCCATTATAATTGATTCAGACCTCATTGACTCGCTGAGACCTAACAATTCAGCAGGCTCCCAAATGGCCCCCCTACCGCTTATATGCTGCCGTCATAAAACCAATTTGCCCAAGCGCCACTGACCAGTACTTGTGGGTAATATATTGCAGTCTGCTCAAGCATGTCCCCCATCACATGCGCTCTGTGGTCCCCTTCCACAGGAACTTCAGTCTTTATTTACTTTTGACAGAAGTGTGTTCTTTGTTACCCACATTTCCCTGACCTATGGTGATGAGGCAAATCACGGCCCTATTTCACAACGAGATTCAGTGTGGTCTGATTCTTGTCTGAGTACATACATATATCACTTTAAAACATTATTTTACTACCATAAGTGCAGCTATATCTAGCACTTAGATCTTTCGAGCCTCCCTCTCTCTGGGGCGCAGCTCCAGGCTAGATCCCTTTTCGCTGAATTCCCTTCCGCAAACTCCTCTGAGTGAAAGGAAATTCAGCCTTCCTGCTTCTCAATGCTTTCTTTTCAAAAACACTGATCACAGAAAGCACTACTCGCTTACTAACTGTACTTTCGGTTTCAGCTTATAGTGGCTTGACTGTACATTGAGCCGGATGCGGCGGCCATCTCTCATGGTCTTATTGCCCTCTGCGATCCAACCGGCCGGTGACCCAGTCGATAGCGATCCCCAGTCCTGCATCTAATCAAATCAAGACCCCGTAGTAGCTGTTAACCACCCGGTTAGGAACCGACGGTCTGATCCCTACCCCACTTTGCTATGGGTATAGAAACTTTGACCGTTTTCACCAGCCTTGCCTGTTCACAGAAGTCGTCTCTTACGCCCTTCTACTTAGGTGTGGATTGTCATCCACGTACCACGCACTGCCTGCACACTTACATGCGACAGCAACGCCGACTAGACGGTACCATGGCAGTATGTCCATTCATACTTCATCAGACACGGGGGCCTTTAGTCTTCTCCCCTGCACTATAACCCGTTTTTAACGTGCCCTCGGAACTTTGCAATTCTGCCGCCGCCTGTTGCTGACTAGGTTCGGGGTGCCTAATCCCCTGCCTAATCAGCCATGAGTTTTAGTGCACAATCAATAATGGTAGTACAAAACATTTGCACTTAGATCAGATATTTCTCACTTTGATGATGTTTGTTTCTTCTTATTTGGTCCAATTAGCCTCGGCGTTGGACCAGTGGACAAAGGAGAGGTTACTAGCACATCACTCAGCCACCAGTCTTTCTTTGGCAGATTATGCACTGCGTCTATGTGTGTGTTCTCTCTAACTGCCATTAATGAGGGAACACATAGCTCCTGATTGTGAAATTCTTTCTTCATGTGTTTGTATAATCAGTTTTTGTGCCCTTCAACCCAGGTGTTTTGCACACCGTAAAGGTTCATCACTGTGGAGAGGTTACCAGCACATTCGAAGCACAGTGATCTGGCTCCGCTTTTCTTCAGGCAGCAAGGCGCCATACAGTCTTCATCAGTGAGGCATCATATCGTCACCTTCTTAAAATAATCGCCTAAGTCATTTTTTGAGGAACATGAGATTTTTGCTTAACCTCTTTGTGCAGAAGCCAAATTGGGCCAATTTTCGCCTGTTTTGCACTGTTCTGTTTAAACCTTTATAACTACAGTTGTGCTCACCACACACACTTGTTTAATGGCTTAAATTGGAGAAGACCCCTGTACCTTTGTGTGTCTTAGATTAAAATAATAAAATTTCATAATCTTCATATAGATTATGGGCTGTAAATGCACAAACTCTTTGCAAAAAAACCAAAAACAAGGTTGTCATTCTTAGTTTACAGTACACTTCTGAAAGGAAAAGATGTAAAACAGGTCATATTTTACTGTCCTGGTGCACACACCACTTGTCAACATGTGTACAGAATTTTAGGGGGATATGTCAATCTGCTCAGGTTCCATAAGCTAATTTGTAAACAGTGTATCCTGGTGTCCCTTAGGGTGTCCAAATCTATCCAAATGGATAAAATGTGCATCACAGTAAATCAAGAGATAATCAGCTTTTTTCAACAGATAAAGTATTCTTACTCATAAAACACATGTTTGTATCAACTAAATGAGGAAATTTTCATTTTTTTCCAAATAATTTGGGTTTTGATATATAGGGGTCCAAAAACCTCTCCGAAAATGAATACAATGCTTTTTTTGTCCATATGAAGCATTTTATTATGTTCTTTGAGGTAGTAGGATCATTACAATCACTTCACATTCAGAGGGTGATACATTTATTAGCTCCAGTTCTGTTTATGGTTCCAGAAATGTATTTCTTTCCCCTGGTACACACTGAAGTCACTGATGTGTAGCCCGTCTTGCTGTCAGCCAGGACAAATAACTTGAAGCCCCACTTTGTTGGCTTGTCCTTCAAGTATTGTTTCATCCCATGCCAAGCTTTTGAGGCTACCATGCGTTCATCAATGGCCAGGTTCCGATGAGGGTGGTAGTAAGCCCTGCATGCAATCAGGATCTGGTCATGCAAAGGCTTCAGGCGAAACAGGCCATAATAACCTGCTTGGCCTTTCAGCTGGTCATTGATGGCATCTGCTGTTGTGTCGCTCATGTGGAGGAATGCACAAATGGCCTCATACCTGTAGCCCGGCATCACACTGCAGGGAAAGGGGTGCTTGTGAAGCCGGTCCTTCCTCCATAGGTCACGGGCAGCAGATGTCTTGACAAGACCCAGGTACAGGACGATGGACAGATATTTTTGCATGTCCTCAGCATCCACATCAGACCATGGTGTATGCAGTCCCTGAGCATGTTTACGGGCTGCGTTGCCATTTGTGTTGTCACAGAGGAGCTTGAGGACATGTGTGCTGAAGAACAGCCGAAAGAGATCCAGGGGGCTGTAGGCTAGGGATCTGCGTGTTTAGTCGACTAAACGTTGCTACCCTCGCTAGTCGGCACCAGAAATACTAGTCGGTTAAACTTATTATTTTATTAATGTACACATTTAAATTACATATTGACAAAATTTGCACTGAAATTTCATGTTTTCCTGGTCAAATGTTGCTTTATAAAAAAACGAGCATCCGATACTAATGTTAACAACGCCGGATTACATTTATTTATTTTTTTAACTAAGGAAAAAAACTGAACGCATTAGCCTGTTTGCCCTGAAAGTTAAACCAGCGAGGTGGAAAGAGTAAGTAGGCCTACCGCGTTGTTGAATAGCCCAATAAAACTAATCTAATGTCACGTCGATCAGAATGTGATTAACGGTTTCAAATGGCTCTTATAATATACGCAATATTTTTCCGGACAATGTTTAACCTTATAGATTAAATTGTGCTCAATTTTGACTGTTTTCTGAGTGTTTTCTTACTTTTAGATTAGTCGACTAGTCTAAATTTAAACTTCCGTTTCAACGTCAGGGAAATTAGTCGTTAGGAACATCCCTACTGTAGGCCTGCTGAAGGTCTAGCTGCACTCCTGGGGTCCTCTGGGGGCAGAAGGGGAACTGATGAGGCTCTTCATCCTCATCCGCCATGTCGTGCCATCCGTCCTCAGACTCGGGCTCCTCGCGGTGAGCAGGTACAGCAGGGCCTCCTTGACCTCGTGACCAGAGTCCTGCAGGGATCAGGAGCAGATTTCTGCCCTGAATTATTTAAAAGAAAGCAAAATAAAAAAAGTGCACAATAAGAGCCACATAGTGTACTATGTTGTGAAATCAAAAATAAAAATGCTAGGCTTTTCCAAAAAAATAAAATAAATGCTACATTTGACATGGACTGCAATTCAGATTTACCCTAAATTAAGTTAGTTTACTTTATTTCGGTCATTAACATTTTCTTTACAAAGAGGTGTGTAGAAAGATATAATTCAATAATAATAAGTCATTTGACTGAAAATGTGTACCTACCCTTCTTACAATAACAAGTCTGTTCAGTAGAATCTCATGATCTATTGTATCAAAAGCTGCACTTAGGTCCAGAATTACAAGAACAGACAGAGTTTTGGTCGGCTGATAACAGTAAATCGTTAATAACTTTAACCAGTGCCGTTTCAGTGCTATGGTAGGGTCTAAATCCTGACTGGAATAATTCATGGATATGACTTATGCTACCATTTAGCCACAAGAAATTAGATAATAAATGCCATATTTTACATGACTACTGTGACTAAAATTCAACCGATGCACAAATAAAGTTATTTTTAAGTTAATACAGTTAATACTTACATGTCAACAGCCACATACATCTTCGACAACAGAGTCTAGCTTTCAGCCTCAGATCCACTTTCACTCTATCCCTCCGACGAACTAAAAACTAAAAAACGAACGAAAAATCTCCTCCACTACATCCGACAGGGACATGTATTTTTTCGCCATCATATATATATATACACATCCTAAGCTTTCTGAAATTGTATGTCATTGCCATACGCAGATTTAACTAGCCGATCGCTATCCACGCGTAACACGGCTTCGTTGCAGACACCCGGAAGCCATTTTAGATCACAATTCAGCCTGCTTTATGCGCGCACAGTGCGTATATATATATAATTTATGTAAAAATACAAGTTTGAATTAAAAAAATAAACATTTACTCGAATCTCAATGTAATAACCACCGAACCGTGCGCGCAGAGATCCAGCTGAATTGTGATCTAAAATGGCTTCCGGGTGTCTGCAACAAGGGCTGTGTGTTACGCGTCGATAGCGATCGGCTAGTTAAATACGCGTATGGGATTGCGATACCGTTTTAGAAAGCTTAGAATGTACTCTATTGGACGAAATAAGTGTCAATTAAAATTACGTTTGTGTGACGGATATACAAGTGCATCTTTTGAATGCGATCATTACCCACGCCCATTTTAGATCATGGACACATGTTGAGAAAAGGCTGCAATATTAAAAACGGGTCAACCAAGACAAAAAATAACCTCAGATTCTTGCAGGGGACATCTTAATCTTTATAACCAAAGGCAAGGTTACGAGTTTATTTCATATTTTACCGGAGCTTTTTATCGCAAAAGAAAGTTATGTGGTGACAAGGAAACATCACTCGTTTTTTTTCCTGTGGAGTGAGTAAGCATGTTGACAGTTTTACTTGTATGTATTCAGAATCTTGGAAGGTGTTTCTTGCTGCTGTGATAGTAAACGATTTTTTGGTGATGAAATAAAAACTTTAATTAACTTGCAAATGTGTTTAAATGTCTGCTATCTTACATGTGGTCGGGTCCATTGTAGATGTAGTAGTAGCTACAGTGTAGCAGCATAGCATGCTACGTTCATGAATTACAAGCTAATGGTGGCAGCTAGAAACGTGATATTTCGCACGCTGATAGGATATTAAGTACTGATTATGATCATATGCGGTTATGGTGATAAATATGGTAATATCCATATTTTCGTAACTAGCATATAACTAGCGACGTATTTATGACGTGTCATAAAAAAGTAGAAGACGCGTGCGTCTCTGCCACTAGGGGCCAGCACTAACAGGTTAAATCAGCTCTTCATGATGCTGGCCACCTCTGGTAAAGTTGCCTAGATCCTTAATTGAAAGGATCATGCTGTTTTACCCCGGTAATGTAATCGCCTAAGTCAAGAGTGCTCTTAGGCTGTTTGTATGTTTGCCTAAGTCACAATAAATTTTGACTTAGGCATTTTTACAAGTTATTAATATGGCGGCTGCTTCAAGATGCACAAAGAAAATCAACATAAATGAAGTCATTTCCATGATTCTGGACTCGTCCCCGAATGGTAAGTGATAATGTTTACTACAATATTTGGCTAGGCTATAAATGTTGTGTAGTTATTTAGTCTTTAATCCTCTTATGTTACATAATTGACAGACAGCGTTATTTGTAAGTCAATAGTCAGTAAGTGATATACCCTTTTTGTGTGAAATGATTAACAAATATCATATATTCTGTATTTGGTTCAGTTTATTCTGTTTTCTGAAAAACTTGAAAATATGACTTAGGTGATTATTTTAAGAAGGTGACGATATGTGTTTTGTGTAGTTCTTCCAGCATTCACCTGTTGGGCAGCCTGCGGGTGATGCTTACAGCATCCTCATCCACTTCTTCCCGCGCTCCTGCCCTATTCACAGAGTGCGTTTCCAAACGGGCAGTCAAGCGGACTGCCTACAGCCTTCCTGGGTCTCCCGTATTGATCTCGATACTCGTCGGGTCCTGTTTGAACGACAGCCACAACAAAACATCCCACTCCCTTTTCACCTGTACGTCTCCCTTGCTTCCTCACTTTTCCTACTTCCTGAAGGTGCACCTTCCTCTTTCTGCCTCTCCATTATTTCCCTTGATTTCTCTACAACCTTGCCCTGAGCGCGTACTGGCGCTTTCACTCTAAAACAGTGATTAAGGTGGAACCACACAGTTTTACCTTCAGTTTTCATTGCAGTAGAAGTTGTCAGAACCACCTTGTATGGTCCCTCACGTCTGGGTTGACCACCTTCTTTTGAAGACTTTAATACACACCCAATCTCCCGGGCGTATTCCACCTAAGCTCCAAGGAAATGTCATCTGTCCTTTTTCCCTGTTGGAAAACAATCTTGCATATTACAGTTAAGTGTTACACATGTAGCTCACCAGTTCCCTCTCGAGCTGTTCATGCGGGGTCCATTGTACGGACCTCATACAAACGGCATGGGCCCTCCTATGGTCGAATGTGCCCTATTGGGGAAAAACTGATACTTTCATAATTATTATTATCACACAAACCTCACAATCATACACTTCCCCCCTTGCGCAATGGTCCTGCCCATGCGCATCCTTAATCACACTTTGCTCTGTGTGTGTTAACTGTTTATTAGTTGCTCGAGGTTGTGTGCTTCTGTCTTCTTGGGCCCAATATCTGTGGAGAGACCTGACAGTTTCAGCTAGTCACACAGTAAGTTGTCAGCGCATCTCCAATCCCCTGTAATTCTTCACAGCAGTGATAATTCGTCCCTGGAATTATCATTGGAGTTCCTGTCATAAATTCAAAAAGGGGAGAAATTAGCAATAATTAGTGGGGCCTAGTTCAGCTCTCATTGTCAGTAGAGCTGCTTAAGAGCCACCACCCAGTTCCTGCTGGAAACAGAGAAGAACACTTTGTTAATCCTTTCTTTTTTATTGTCCTATTAGCCCTCTTCACGGGAACCCCCCTCTGCTGGCCTTATGGCCCATCTGTTGTCCCTCAAACTGTGTTATTTGTAACATAGATTTACTTCCACTTTTTTAATTTGCCCTTGACAATTCCTATCACTTTTCAGCATATTATATTAATTTTATGCATTCTAGAATACAATTAAGCTTATCATGTTGACGAATTATTATTATTATTTATATATATATATATATATATTTTATTTTTTTCCTCTCGTTCTGCGCTCACTTTCAATAGAGCCTGCACAATTGTTTTAATCACTTCCAATTTTGACTCCTTATTAGTCTTTTTCTCCACACTTAGGGTACATTTTCACATCCGGGGCAGCGTAAGATTTATTTGTTTGTTCAGTTTATTTATTTATTTTTGTTTCGTTGTGCACCTAAGCTGACAACCCCTTAGGAGAGATCGCGTTACCGGGTTTCACTTTGATTACGTTTAGACAAAATCAAACAATTAAACATAAACAAAACCATACCATTTAGGATGTAAATGAAACCAAGTATGTCTCTACACTAGAACAACAAACAAACATTGGGGAAGGTGGCCTTGCCCTCCACTTCACCCAGCTTAAACTGTAAAGTTTTCACTTCTCATCTTCGCTAAAATGTTGTTTCAATACTCCGCTGTTGCTCAATTATTTTCACTTGGTCAATTATAGCGCAGCCTGCTATGGTTATGTACAGCTTGATACAAATGCAGGCGCGGGTGTTTGAACATTTTAGCCTGCTTTTTTTTCCTTTTTTTTCTTTGTCATGTATTTTTCCACCATGTATATTACACTCTGATTGTGTTTGTGGGTCTGTCTGTTACGATCCGTAGTACAGGAACCCAAACGCAGGCAGGAGTGCGACAAACAGGTTTAATCTCCAGGCAAAGGTACCAAAACAATGTCGAAGGGGAAGTCAAGACAGGCAGGGGTCGATCACAGGAAGTCACGGCAGAGGTACAAAATCAAAATCCAGCAGCAGGGTAGCGAGAACACGGACTGAGGTCGAAGCCGGGAAATCAATGAGACAGAAAAACAAACAAAAGAACAGACCACAAAAACTAACAAACTCAAACCTAACCTAAACTCGAAACACAGAAAACAAAAACTCTGAAAAAACAGATAACTAACTCGGGGAAAAATACTGGCAACAGACTAATGTTTAACAATACTATGTTTGAAGAACTCACGACGAGGAACAAAGACAGCAGGTATAAATGCATGTGTAGCAGGAAATGGAAAACAGCTTGAGAGCTGAGACACATAACAAGACAATTAGTAAATCGTTAGTAGTTATCCTATCCTAGCCCTGTCGTTAGTAAATTAGTTAACAAGACAATGACTGGATACGTAAGGAAACACTAAACAGCTGTGGAAACGTGATGAGAACTAAATTGTTAGTTTGTGTTAGTAATAATTCTATTAAACCCTGACGTTAGTAGATTAGTTAACCACCCCCGTGTTTAGCCAGTTAGTAATTAATAAGTCCTATCTAAATATTAGTAGTGCAGGGTAATACAAACGAAGTGTACAGAAACGAAAGTAAAACTCCGTGAGAGGAAGCGAGAGATACAGCACAGAACGCAAGGCTGCGGAAAACATGGAAAAGTGTATGCTACAGAAACTGACAATACTGAACATGACAGAATGACAAAACAAACTCAGAACATGACATCTGTCCCACTTTCTATATGTCTTCACTTCTAGAAACTACAACTGAATTTCCCCCATGGAAAATAAGTTATTCTATGCTAATCTATTCCGTTCTCTTCTCACTATGCTTTAAAGACAAGTCCACTTTCACGGGAATCCTGCAAAGTTAAATTCGAAGCAGGCAAAACAGACTCTCTCCTGCATGAAACCAAGCCGCACATACAGAAAATAGCACTCAAAATGAATTGCAGCATTTTGCATTCTGCTTTCAACCTATTTTCTATGATTGACACAACATTCACTTTCTCCACTTATTGGTCACCGATGCATCAGTGTAATAATAACACTGAAGTCAACATCCTGCTGAATAACATTTATTTTTACTTTGATAAATCAACTTCAGATGCTCTTTCTATTTCTTCCAAGTAAAACCGTACAGTCGCTGCTGTAGGCTACATGCTAGCACATCCGTATATGTGTGTAGCCTATGTTACTTGGTTACTAAATGTATTTATTCCTTTTGGTAAATTAAAAGTTCAAGTTGCTACGGGGAACATAAAAAAAAAACATACTAAATGAATTTACCTGCAAATCATGTTTGTGGTTAATGCCCACGCTGCACTCCGTTTATTAATTTGTTATTTTTCCTACCTAAAAATCCAGATATTTGACAATAGAAAATGTAATAAGGTGCCCTTTCAATTGAAATCGGTGCTCGGCCCGACCTCCCAACTGGGAAGAAATTACCGTCACATCATCATGGCAACTCACACCGCGACCCCCACCGTGAAACAACCCTCATTAGAGTTCAGCTTTAAAACATCTCAATGTTTGCTTTGCTAGCATGAAGCTATAACTGTATAACGGGCGGCAGTATAGTACAATGGTTAAGGGACTGGACTTGTAACCGAAAGGTTGCAGGTTCGATTCCCAGGTAGGACACTGCCATTGTACCCTTGAGCAAGGTACTTAACCTGAATTGCTTCAGTATATATCCAGCTGCATTAATTGGGTAAATGTAATAAAATGCTTGAAGTTGTGTAAGTCGCTCTGGATAAGAGCGTCTGCTAAATGCCTATAATGTAATGTAATGTAATGTATAACTATAACTATAACTGCGTGTATTATCTCCATTAACCAGAGGTTTAAAATAAATACAGTGACCTGCATTATTTATTTATTTAATTATTTGGTAAATCAGACCTTTTTCTTCATGAGATTCAGGGCGCTCATGCCGAAAATGGCCCTAATGGTAAATTGTACACTTTTTCTCTTCAAATTCGTCCTGCTCATACAGGTGGTGCATGTGTGCTCTATACGCGTGACTTTTATATACCTGCGATGTGCACCACATACCTCTATTGGCAAGCTCCCGGGCTAGTGGAACACATCTGTGATACAATCTACCAACTGCGGGTTTGGTAGCAAACAACACATCTGCGCCAAGCATAACCCAAAGAAAAGTGGTTGCGTTAATTTCATTATGGCGGTGACCATTTGCAATTGATATTCGCGCCACACCCATAATTTGTACTTCCTTGACATATACACCAAAGAGACCATTTGTCACCCGACTCCTATTTGCCTCTATTTTAAAATGTTTTAGCAGGACAGTAGGTTCACCCTTGTCCCAGCAGGGCAGTAGGGAATTATACCAGTGCAAGTGAATTAATCTGAGAATCGTACCAGTGGACCCACTCCCCTTTAAATGGCAGTACACGGCATATTCCCTCCTTCACGCGTTCAACTCGTACTTCATGGCGATGTTTGCCATGTTCGCCTTCCCATGAAAACATTATATTTCCTTCACATCCTTCTACATTATAAGCACATTTTCCTGTTTTCACCTCATCAGCCATTCCATTTTATTTATTTCACTTTAATTAAAGCCTGCTAATATATATAGATTTCTATATTGGCATACCCGTTCTGTATGCAGAATCTTCTAGATTTACAGAACTCTGGTTAAAATCTTTACCACAAAATGTCTCTTGGTTACCGAATCGTCAATCTTGCATTACAAAATGAGCCTTTACTGAATTTATCTCTTTCAAACACTTTCCCTTCAGTTATGGTGTAACAGGTAACACTTTGAAGGGCAAAAATACGGTTCGGTTACCATGGTGACATCACACTTCGTTTTTTATTTATTTATTTATTTTTAACCATAGGCTAAAACCTTCTCCACAGCGAATTCGCTGTAGCTAATAGCCTATGCTATTTGCGCACAATAAAACTGCTACAGACCGTCTCGGCCCTCTATTGCCCCACAAGACGTCTGCAACTAAATGGAATCACTACCTAAAAATAGAGAACTGAGTAGCACAGAACTCCAAGCCAGTCAAAAAACCAAATTGCAAATTAGTACGCTTCTAGAATTTTCCATGAAAATACCCTGCAAATATGTATGATATCATATAACAAATTAACTCACTTAAATTGAATCAATCACGTCCACTCCTTCTATGTTGTCTTGACCTCTGCCACAATCCTATGCAAGTTTCCCTCACGTATAACTTCACCACTTATCTATCTGTACTATCCGTATAGTTCGGAAATAATTTTCCCGTTTTATTTACAGTTGTAATTGTACAGCGGCCACTTCTCTGACCAGAACGCTTACGCCTGCATGCCTACTATAATTCCGTTATGTGAACACAATTTTATATGAGATACACTTTCCACTTATGACTATTTATGTACACACTTTTTACACTATTTCAGGTGGGTCTTCATTACGATGCGTCTGATCATAAGCTTCACAAATCTTATAGTACACTGAGATTATAACACAAGCTATTACAAATATATCATACATCGTAAATATGTGTTCCGGAGACACAGCATAAACACACGCCACGCAGACACAACCCACACAGCACTTATTCACTAATACTCGTGTCGACACACATTCATTCTCTGGCCAGCTCGGTAAATATTAAGGCGGTATCGAGCCACTGCACTATCCTGAAAAATAAAAAACTTAGATCCTTCGAGCCTCTCTCTCTCTGGGCTCCAGGCTATCCCTTTCCGCTGATTCTCTTTCCCCCCCTCCTCCTCTGATGAAAGAGAAAAAATTTTTTGCTTTCCTTCTGCTTTCTTTTTCAAAAAAAAAAAAACACACACAGCACAACTACACTACTACTTACTAACTCGGTTTTTTTCAGCTAGTAGCTTGACTGTACATTAAGCCGGATGCGGCGGCCATTTGTCATGGTCTTATTACCCTCTGCGATCCGACCGGCCGGTGACGCCGGTCGATAGCGATCCCCAGTCCTGCATCTAATCAGGACCCCGTAGTAGCTGTTAACCACCCGGTTCGGAACCGACGGTCTGATCCCTATCCCACTTTGCTATGGGTATAGAAACTTTGACTGTTTTCACCAGCCTTGTCTGTTCACAGAAGTCGTCTCTTACGTCCTTCTGCTAGGTGTGGACTGTCATCCACGTACCACGTACTGCCTGCACACTTACATGCGACAGCCACGCCGACTAGACGGTACCACGGCAGTATATCCATTCATATTTCATCAGACACGGGGGCCTTCAGTCTTCTCCCCTGCACTATAGTTAGTTTTTAACGTGCCCTCGGAACTTTGCAATTCCACCGCCGCCTGTTTTAGCCTAGGTTCGGGGTGCCTGAATCCCCTGCCTATTGGTTTAGTGGTTAGCACAGTGATCTCCCTATCAGACCCTTTAATCTTCACTTACCATTTTTCTCTTATTCTTTCTTAATTAAAGGCGGTATCAGGCCACCCAGTGGCCTCCAAGCAGACCCTTTATCTTACTTTTTGCAGACTTCCCAGCAATCACACTGGCTGCAATTTCATTATGGCCGTCACACTGCTATTCCATAAGACAGTACAAAACACGCAACATTTAGATCAGCCTATCGTTAAGCCAGACTCTTTCTTACACTTCTTGTGTTTCTATATCAAAATTTTAATTAGGTTGTTTTGTGCACAGGTTTTCGCACAGGCGGACACACTATCTCTGAGAATCAACGATTTTCTTGGCGCCCGTTGAGCTGAGATTTTAGTGTGAACGTCCGCGCATTCACACCTGCTAACTGTTAGCACTCCAAAAGTTGGCTCGCCATTTTGTAGTAAATATAAATAGAATAATCCTTTCACCGCCCCGTCGGGAGGGGTCGGGATCATTCCACTACAAATTATTCAAACTTTCTCCCAATTAGACCCTACATTCCAGAGTCTGGTATAACGTAATTTATTGTATATAAATTCGCATGAATATACATACCCAGGCTGATCGGCTAGACATACACATATTAAACAATATTAAAACACTCTCAATCACACAGTCCAGTCTTAGTCCATCAATATCATGCTCACCCACAAGACGTAAACACCGTTCCGTTGATGACAGAGAAAAACAAAACTAGCACTGGGCCAACTCAGATAACCCCGTTATATGGTTCTTCCAAATCCCACCCCATGTAGTTTAAAGTTTTAAAGCGCCTCCCCCCTGGGAAATATATTCCATGGTCTGCAGCGGTCTCTGCTGGTCTTATTTAGCATTACAATTGGCCTTTGTTTTATATTATACTTTAAATGAAATACCATGATTTAATTATATCAAAGACAGTCTAGCCATGGTCTGACCATAGTTGTTAATTACATAATAATACCCTGCTATGATGGGTTATATAATACTAGCTATAAACCTTTTATTGTTATTCATCACAGGTATGTACAATTATAAACCAAGCATAACACCTTCCTTTGTGATTTGAAACATTATCTGTACTAACATATTATTTTATACTAACGGGTTGTGGATGAAGAAAGATAACTTATTTGTCAAATGTATTTTATACTAAATGTTTGTTGCAGAACAAAGGAAATGTTTTCCTTGAGTTTACCAAACTCTATTAGCTGCTGAAACTGCACACACACACATTTCCAAGCCTAGGGGGCCAGATGTCTTTTTAATGACCGGGCCCCAAGGCATTCCTTGGGAAGATCCACACACTATCTCTTCGGCAGATTTAGGACCATAAATGTGTCCCATGTGAGTGTGTGTATGCAGGTGTGAATGGGTCCTTTTACCTCCTTATCGAGATACGTATATCACTCTGATGTTTGAATATACAAATGTAACTGAAATAGTCTCTGATTGTTCTACCATATGGCTTTTGCCTAAGAATAAGCTTTTCCCATCAATTCACTAACGTGGGGATGCGCACGCATGTCCTTGATTTACCAGTGTTAAAGATGAGCTCATTTTATGTGTCTGGCTCCGGACCATGCCCCACCCGATCACACAGATACAAATCACTGAGTTTGTTTTTCCTTCCTTGGCATGAGTGTGTGTGTCATAAATTTGAAGTGTGCTGGTTGGGCCTCTTAGGGTGTCTTGGAAGGGACACCCTTCCAACACAGAAAAGCATCTCCCTATTGACACCATTGTTTCATATAGAAAGTCCTACATCATGATATATAATTATACATAAATAATGAATAATCTATTTTTTACCACAACATTCCCTCCTTTGAGCCTCCATAGGCTCATTTCCAGATTAGTCATTTATTTATACAAACATTGAATGATGAATTAAAAATAATTTTAAACAATTAGTTCTAAACAGCTAATTGAGACCAACGTTCTCACAGCCAGTAGTCCTCGATGCCTGACTGCCGCTTTTGACTGATCTAGCGCTTGTTTAGCATAGGTACACAGAACATAAATTATCACTTTGATTTAAGATCGGACTGATTTTGATTACATATTTTTCATTATAATTGATTCAGACCTCATTGACTCGCTGAGACCTAAAATCTATCTTTTACCACAACACACCCAAAACATTTAATTCATTTGGATATGAATTCATTTGCCGATTTCTCAATTATTGTCATTTTGTCGGTCGCGATTTCCCTTTGGCGGTCCGTGAAATAATTTATTTAAAATAAGCCCATGACTGAGGTTGGTTCAAACACTGCTACATGACAGTTAATTAATGATACATGCAAAGAAATTAAGTGTATTTCAATAAATTATTCTCACATGTAACGTATTACATTAGATAACTAGCTATCGAGACAATAGAACAGAGGAGGGCTCCGGTAAGACCAGAGGTGGGGGTCTGTGCATTTATGTCAACAAGGCTTGGTGTACGGACAATACCATCATTGAGAGCCACTGCTCTGCTGACCTAGAGCACATCATGGTTAAGAGCAGACCTTTCTATCTGCCTAGAGAATTCACTTCTACAATTGTGACTGCAGCATATATCCCTCCGGATGCTAATGCTAAGCTAGCCATAAAACAACTGCAGGCAGCCATTAGCAAACAACAGACTACACACCCAGAGGCAGCCTTTATTGTTAAACAACTCCAGCATGAAGACTGTTCTCCCTAAATTCCACCAGCATATCTCCTGTCCTACAAGAGGTGATAAGATTTTAGACCATGTTTACACCAACATGGCTGAGGCTTACAAAGCCGTCCCCCTCCCCCACCTTGGACAATCTGATCACCTCTCTTTGTTCCTGTTCCCCAAGTACTCCCCAATCATCAAACGAGTGAAACCCTCTGTGAGGACAGTCAAAGTTTGGCCTGAGGGGGCAGACTCTCTACTGCAGCACCGGTTTCAACACATGGACTGGAGTAGGTTTGCCACACAGGCCACCCTGGACTCCCACACAGACATTGACTCCTACACCACCTCCGTTTTGGACTACATCAACACCAACGTCAACGATGTCACCACCCTCAAATGGATTACAACATTCCCCAATCAGAACCCTTGGATGAACAAAGAGGTCCGTCTTCTGCTGAAGACACGCGACACCGCCTTCAAATCAGGTGACGCGCAGGCCTACAGCTCAGCCAGGGCCAATCTGAAAAGGGGTATCAAGAGGGCCAGGCACAGACACAAGCTAAGGATTGAGGAGCACTTCATCATCTCCGACCCCCGACGCATGTGGCAGGGCATCCAGTCCATTACAGATTACAAACCCACTAACAACTCCCCCCCAACTAACGACACCTCCCTCCCTGATAAGCTCAATGACTTTTATGCCCGCTTCGACAGGGACAACCATGAGGCGGCTATAAAGGCCATACTTCCTGTTGACCACCAGCCCCTCACTTTCTCCCCCACTGATGTGTGTGCTGCACTGAGCAGGACTAATGCATGCAAGGCTGCTGGCCCTGATGGCATCCCCGGTCGGGTGCTCAGGGTCTGCGCTGAACAGCTGACTGAGGTCTTGACTAACATCTTCAACGTCTTGACATCCTGTCACTGGCCCAAGCAGCTGTCCCCACGTGCTTTAAAACCACCTCCATTGTGCCAGTGCCGAAACACACCTCTGCTGTGAGCCTAAATGACTTTCGCTCTGTTGCACTCACCCCCACCATCATGAAATGCTCCGAGAGACTAGTCCTGGCTCACCTCAAATCAGGCCTATCCCCCCGACTGGACCCCAACCAATTCGCCTACCGGGAGAACAGGAGTACGGAGGACGTCATCTCCTCAGTGCTTCACTCTGCGCTCTCGAACCTGGAGGGTGGTAACACTTATGTGAGAATGCTGTTCATTGACTTTAGCTCAGCATTCAACACCATAATCCCCTCCAAACTGATCTCCAAACACGGCGACCATGGCATCAACCCTTCCCTCTGCAACTGGTTACTTGACTTCCTCACCAACATATATATATATATTGATTACAAATTGCATGTAAGATCCGCCGTCTTCCTCCAGTCCACTTTCCTTTCGTTTCTCTTGTTTTCCCATTCCTCATGTTTCATGTCGTGTTTTTCACCCTGTCTGTCTTAGTTCCGTGTTTGTGCAGGCTGGGCGTGGTTCTCCATTTTGTTCCTCGTTTTATCCCCGCAGCTATTATCCTATCACTCTCACCCTCTGCTTGCATTCCGCATGCACTTTTGTTATTTCATTAGTACTTTCACCTGTTCCTCTCCCTATTTAGTCTCCTCAGTTTCTTTCTTTCACTGCCAGTCAGTTGCATTTGTCAGCTCCGTCTTGACATTCCCCGGCCATGTTTGTCTGTTTGCATATTCGCTCCTAACCTGTTTGTTTTTCCTCGCTCCAGCCCATCCAGCCTGCTTCCCGTCCCTGCTCGCTCCTGCCCCATCTCCTGCCCAGCCCAATTAGATTCGCCAACCCCGTTTCCAGCCCCTCACTTAGCTTTCCCTGTTCCCTTTGCTTTGTTTGCTCTTGTGCTGATATAAATTACTCTTTGTGGAGTCCTTTTGCCTGAGTTTGCCTCAGAGTCCTGCATTTGTGTCCTTACCAGTGTTCTACTCCATAACATTGCAGGACCTAAAACAAAGATTCAAATTAAAAAATTAAAGTTTTCAAATGTGGAAAAAAGTTTTGAACAATATTCAAACGTATAATTTTTAACAGCCCCATTGTGAGGTCCCCGTGTTCCGTCCCTGGTTTTCCCCTCATCTCACAATCCACCCTGTGTTTTCCCTCTCTCCTTCTACTTGTGTTCTCACTCCCCGCACCTGCATTGTGTTTCCCTCTGGTGCCTTCATTTGCCTTCCCCCACCTGTTGCTCGTTCTGTCCTCATCATGTTAGTATTTAGTCTTCCCCCAATTCTGTGTTCGAGGCCGGACCATCTTGTGATCTCCTAGTGATCTCATCATGTTCTTGTCGCATCTTGCCCTGGTCTTGTGAGTTTGTTCTTTGTTCTCATCATGCTTGTTATTGTTCTTGTTGTTGTTGTTTTCTTTTGTCCGTCTGCCCTGGTCTTGTCCTGTCTTCGGTTCCCCTGGCGGCTCCCCTCCAAGGCTCCCTCCTTCCTCCATGGTTCCCTCCTGTCCCGTCTGAGTTCCTGATCCCCTGGGCCGAAGCGCCTGTTCCTGTCCGCGGCTCCCCGCACTATCTATGGCTCCCCTGAGGCCTCCACGATGGCACCGCGCCTGTTCCCATCCGTTCCTAACCTTAGTCACCCGCACCTGTTCTGAGCTATGGACTAGTCATGTTCCAGTCCAGCCTCGGCTTGTCCCCGTCTGTCTCCGGTCAGTCTGGTTAATGCCCAGGCACTCCCCTTCTGTCTGGTTCCTGACCTGTCCGGCTCCTGCCCGTCAGGCCCGTCCAGGCCGTCCCTATCCTCCAAGTTCCTGACACGTCCAGTTCCTCGTACAGTTCCTGACCCGTCCTCATGTTTGTGTCATGCCTGTTTCTGTCTTGCCCCTGCCTATGTCCCATTAAATGTGCTCCCCGACTCAGTTTTTCCCGGAGCCGTCTCTGAGTCTTGCATTTGGGTCCCGTCCCCTTACGAGAACGTAACACCTATTATGCAAGAATTCGATTTTAAAATAAATGTATTTAGTGATCTGTCAGGCCCATTCACACGGGGTAAGTAATATCTGTAATTTGGATCACATGGAATTCCTCTGCAAGCATGTGGACCCAACTTGAGACAGGAACTACAAGTACTGCATCACTTCCGAGGTGCTACTTATTTTACCCTCCCCTAAGGTTAGGGGAAATTATTATAAAATGCATTGGTTCCCTCGAGAAACAATAATACAAATTAAGGAGCGAGAAAAGAATAGATGGTTTATCCCAGTAACCACCGTGGCTCAAAGGGTTAATGGGGAATGATTATGGCAAAAATGTTAGCCATTGCTAAAAAAAATCTCCCATTCATTTCAATGGGGCATGATTTTCACATTTTTCCATTTAAAAAAAATCTACAAAATTCAGAGAAGCAAGCTGTGTCTGAATCAGAGCCCTATCTACTGTGTCTTGTGTAGGCTACTGTGTACTAGCATACTGTATACTGCTTACAGTAGGCTATACAGTTTAGTGACATGCAGTATGCAAAAAATATTCTCCATACTATTGTCAGCAAAAACAAGGAAATAAGTATATCATCCGGGGATATTGAGAACTCTAAATTTTCAGAATTGGCATTTACTGGACAGCTTTTTTTTTATAGTATACTCAACTGGCATACTCAATAGTAGGCAAGTGTGCAGATTCGGATAAACTAATTTATTCACTTCTCTCGTTGCATGCTTCCTCTGCATATAATAAAACTCATTACAAAAATATGAAACTTCAATATTTTATTTATTTTTTCCCATTAAATGTTGTCGAGTGTTTCTCTCAGGTTTCAGTAAAATTATGTAACATTTTGAAGCAAATAAGCACAGCAGTAGCCCAAAACTAGATGCTAGAATTGCAAAGATCTCCACAGCTACAGTGAACTTTCCAGGTGAGCTGACATAAGCTGGTATAAAAGACAGCCACACTGCACAGAAGATCAACATGCTAAAGGTGATGAATTTGGCTTCGTTAAAATTTCCTGGCAGCTCCCTGGCCAGAAAAGCCAGAATAAAACACACAGCAGCCAGGAGCCCAATGTATCCCAGAACGCACCAGAAGGCCTGTTCAGAACCCACACTACACTCCAGGATTATTTTGGAACGGCTGTACTGGGTGTTTTTATTTGGGAAAGGAGGAGCAGCGATCAGCCACACTGCACAGATTATCACTTGTATAAAGGTGCAAGCAGAGATGATACATCTCTGCTGTTTGGGTCCCAGCCATTTCATGATGTTGTTTCCAGGCCTAGCAGCTGTAAAGGCAGCCAGCACCACCAGAGTCTTCCCCAGGATAGAGGAGATGCAGAGTGAGAAAGTGATGCTGAAGGCAGTATGGCGCAGCATGCAGGACCATGATGTAGGCTCTCCGATGAACATCAGCGCACACAGGAAGCACAGAGTCAGAGAGAACAGGATGAAGAAGCTCAGCTCTGAGTTGTTGACTTTCACAATCGGAGTGTTCCTGTAGTAGAAGAATACTGCCAGAACAGCGCTGGTGAGGCAGGCTCCCACTACAGCAACCACAGTCAGGGTCAGTCCCATTGCATCATGGGAGAGGTACTCAATCACTTTGGGTATGCATTCAGTTCTGGCTGCATTGGACCAGTAATCCTCAGGACAAGATATGCAATCTATTGAATCTGAATAAAGACAGTATAATAGTTATTATAAAAAAAGAAGACTGCAGAGATATACAGTGCCCTCCACTATTATTGGCACCCCTAGTAAAGATTAGTAAAAAAGGTTTGGTGAATTAGCTTAATCTCACACTGAAAAAATGAGAAAAATCCAACCTTTAATTGAGGTAAATGTATTATTGGCACACAATTATTGGCACTCCTGCATTTATATATAGAATAAAAATATCATTTTTAATATTTGGTCGCATATCATTTGCATGCCATGACTTCCTTATGTCTGTGACCCAACAACATCAAAAGACCCTTGATATCTTCTTTTCTGGTACTCTTACAAGCCATAATATAAGGTCTCTGCATTTGAATGGATCTCTATTGGAATTGGGGGGTGGGACTAGATTTAGCTGTAAATTACACTGGAACAGTATGGAACACATGGTTGGCTAAATGGCTCTAAGTCATCAAGGGTCTGACGTATCAAGCAAGCCTTAAACCATCACTCTGCTGCCAGAAATACAGTAGATATGGATGGATAATTTGAAAGGTTTCTTCTCCTGATTTATTTTTCCATAGAGTTCAATAGGAAGATTTGTCAAGAGAAACAACCCTTAAAGTGATCCATCCATATATACTGCATATCTGGCAGCAGAGTGATGGTTTGAGGCTCGTTTGATACCTAAGACCCTTGATGACTTACAGCCATTTTACTAACCATGTATTCCATACTGTTCCAGCATAATTTACAGCTAAATCTAGTCTATGGCTCCCCAACACGGTCGTAATAGTACACAGGATGCAATAGATCGGGCTCTGTTTCGGACACAGCCCTCGACTAACAGACAGATACGTTAGGTTAACATAAAGATAGATAGATGGGAAGAACTAAAACTTACCCGATTACAAAACAGAAAATTTTATGGCAAACGACAGTAACGTTACTACTATCGTGTAGTCGTTGTTCTCAGTTGGTGTTTTTGTTTGCTCGGAATCTTTTTTAACGGTTAGTACGTAATTTCAGAACCATTAGACTAATACATGTCAATAGCCTAGTTCCTGAAATAAGCATGTCTCCATTGTCTGCTGATAGCCTAATGACGCCGTGTTCGTTCTTGTTTTATAAAAAAAAAATTGTTTTTGACTACAACAGTCCCGGTGCTGTGAATTCTCCTTTCACCTCTTTTGGAATTTGCAGTCAATTTTTATCTTTTTCTTGGTCGTGGTCCACTGACACCATATCAATTCATCTTAAAACCTTTTCAACATTTTTGCGGTTACAGTTCATAGCAGTAGCAGCATTTTCAGCGTCTCCATTTGTTTTTTAAACGAGTAAGTAAACAGAGGCCATGTAAGTTTATGTGCGAAGCATTGCCTACGAAACTCAGAGCCAATCAGTGTAGTTGTGGCAGGTTGGTGTTATAGTTATTGAAATGTCTTCTGTGGGCAGCATTGCAAACCTTACCGTAACCCTAACCCTAACCATCACCTTCTCGCTGATTGGATGGCTGAGACAACCAATCGCATGCAATGCTGCCCTCAGAAGTAGAGATGGGAGGTTCGACTCGTTTTACTAACTTGAGTTTGTATGAGTCACTCACCAAAGAGAGTCGGGCTTTGGAGTAGCCCTCCTGAATGGGATAACATAATTGAATAGTGCGGCTCTTCGAGACTTTCCAAATGTTATCGGAACGAATGGATCAAATTCTGATAGTGAAACGAGTTATTTCGCAGGGGTTGTGACGCTAAAAAAAATTATCCACCGTTTTACAGCCGCTCTTTTTCCCATGATTGTGTGCGAGAAAACTGCTTTTCGGACCTGGAAGTTGTAATTGTCTAAATTGTCTCACCATTATGTACGTTTATGGCTCAGCTGAGACCGTTTTTAAGATACCAAACTGTTGTGCATCAGCCATATGATTTTTTTGCATTGCTGTCCAAATGAAAAAATATTTTCCACTCTGTATCTCGGTATAGCAAGATGCTTTTCTTGTTGTAATGGAACGGATCTGTTCCACCTGATTATGGGGAGGCAGAAGGAATTATTTCTACCTAAAACAATGCCTGTAACTCAACATGCATCTTAAGAAATCAAAGCATCTGTACGTGAAAAAGGAAAGCCATGTCATTTAAGAGTGAGATAAGAGTGCAACAACTCCTCAATAGCAAAATCTTTTTGTAAGGGATAATGACCTCAGGACTTAGCACACAGTTTGAATAAAAATCTATTGTAATCAAAGCATGCACTTCAAATTATGCGGATTTATTGCAATAGAAACATTACTTTAAGTATGCCAGCAAATATTCCAAACCCTATACCACAAATGCGTCTTTTTAATACCTCTTTCAACCGGGTTAGATAGCAAGCTAGCTTTATGCTAGGTTCACTGTCACTCACGTTACCTAATATTAAAATTCAGTTTGGTTTTATGTCAAAATGGTCTCACAGCATGTTTTTTTTTTAATCACAAATGGCAACCTAGCCAACTACTGAATTATATTCAAAACAAAAGCTAAATCAGAAATGTAGTCAAGCTATGACATATACTTCCGATGTATCTTGTTCCAACAAGAAATTTAACTTGAAGAATATTCCTTACCTGGGCAACTTCGCTAGGACTAACCTGAAATAAGGAGGGCTGGAGCACACAGAGCTCAGAGCAAAAATGCCTTTATATGACAAGGAGAAATTCAACTTGTTGCAATGACAAGTATCTCGTTATAAGAAGAAAAGTTTCTTATTATGAGGAGAAAACAAATTTGTTTATCACAAGATCCTTTTATACGAGACGTATAGGCCTATAATGAGAAAAGTTCTACGCCAAAATTGCTACTTCAGATTTACTGTGTCAGACAGTAAGTAGGCCTACCTCTTTCCATCACTAGAGGATCGGGAATTCAAACCACCTCTCGCACGAACAGAACACCAACAAAATTTAAAAAAATTATAATTTTGTTTCCAAGCTGGGAGACCGACCGCAGCCTAGTGCTTGGCATAGAGGCAATGTGCTCGTCTGATGCAGATAGGCTTGCACTTTAACAGCTTGTGTAATGGGAGATTCTGCATTTCCTGCATGTTATATCCTCTTTTTACTTTACCATGTAGGCTACTTTACTATTTACTTGATAACACTGGAATGGAAAATATTAAACTATTTATTTTCCTTCATTGAACATCTACAAATCATTTCTTTTGCTTTTTCTGGGCCATTTTCACTTTGTGAAAGGAGCTTTAAATGGAACGGACAACCTCCATATACGGCAATTAATGGCAGTGGATTTATGCTAATCACAAAATAATGTGGACGCGCTTCGTTCGTGCATACGAAAAAATCTGCCTTTTCCACAATGCTTGATGAATCCGGCCTAGATTTTTCATACCAACTCGTATCGTACATAAATGTACGCGCATATTTATAAACGCTTCATGAATGAGGCCCAGGCCCCAGTGTCTCATTATAATGACAATTTTATTATATATTTTTTGTGATATTTGTTTTTCCCTTTATAACAAGAAAAAAGGAACTTGTTTTAATGAGAAAATTTTCAACAAGATACATTGGTATGTCATTATACCAAGAAAAATATCTTCTTATAGAGGTGGACTTCTTGCACACTTATTTGTATCTGATAATATGAGATGGTTTTCCTTTTTATAGTACTGATACTTTATGATTTCTTATAATAATAATAATAATAATGCCTGGCATTTATATAGCACCTTTCTCGACACTCTAAGCACTTTACAATGATGAGGGGGAAACTCACCTCAACCACCACCAATGTGTAGCACCCACCTGAGTGATGCAACAGCAGCAATTGTGCGCACCACACATCAGCTGGGGTGGAGAGGGAGAGAATTATTTTTTGCCAATTAAACTGGGGGATAATTAGGTGGCAGATTGAAAAAGCCTTTGGTTGGGAGTTTAGCCAGGACACCAGGGAAACCCCTACTCTTTGCGAAAAGTGTCATGGGATCTTTAATGACCACAGTGTGCCAGGACCTCGGTTTAACGTCTCATCCGAAAGACGGCATCTCCTACAGCACAGTGTCCCCATAACTGCACTGGGGCATTGGTGTTTATTTGACCAGAGGGAAGACTGCCCCCTACTGGCCCACAAACACCACTTCCAGCAGCAACTTTGTTTGCCCAGGAGCCCACACCGGCTTAGCTTCAGCCATTGAGCAGGAGCAGATGGCATGATGGCTGCAGGCTGCATATTGAGGTACAGGCATTGTATAGGTAGAAAAATATCCCCCTGCTGCCCCATAATTATGTGCAACAGACCCATTTGTCATTATAACAAGAAAATATATTTTTTGGCAGTAATGTGCCAAAGAAATAATCACAAATACCGTTAACTGCATTAACAATGTAGTGAGATATTGTATACCTTGTAACTGCAATTATGGCTGTACAATAGAAATAGCATTTTTAGAATATTGAATCCTGTTAGTTGTTGTTAATAAGCTTGAGTGATAACAATTTTTTTTTTTAAGAGATTCATAAATTGAATGTATATAAATTGAGTGATCTTTGAAAAGATTTTGGTCAGACTACAAACATTCCTGTTGTAATGACACACTACAATACAATCAGTTAAATGTTTAAAAAGATATAGCACAGTGTAGTAGGTAAAATATTTGCAGCAAGTAAGTACATGCACTTTCAAAATTCTTATGTCTATTCGTATGAAAAAAGCCAACTTGTAACGAGATTATTAGATATGACTACTGTACCCACTAGCAGTCTGTGTGTTCATTTGATGTGAAGAGCACTCACCTGTCTTATTACTAATCTTCCCGCTGTCACATGGAACACAATCAAAGCAGCACAGAGGCTCAGCAAGACGGACAGCCTTCCTGCTTCCTGGAGTACAGCTCTCACTGCACACAGACAACACCTACATGAGAGAGAACACAGCCAGGTGTAACTACATAAACATTTACCTGTAAACGGGACTCAGAACTCTGCATCTCTTTTCTTTGTCATTGTAGTAATTGAACACATTTCAGTGACAGACTGCAGGTTTGAGTTCCAGCTTTGAAAGAGGTGTTTGTTGACTACCTGCTGATCAATGTTGATTTGATGCTTTCACTTCAAATTTGCACTTACCTCCACTTTACCCTACAGAACTTCAACAGAGGGCATCGCATGTACTGAAATACACACTGTGTGTAGCTTGCCTCTCTCAGTTCGGCCGTCCACACAATCGCCTCCTCCTGGATGGATAGCTCATTCCCAGCCTCCTTTGCCCAGTCAAACCTTCCCACATTGACAAACTCAATATTTCCAGATGCGCTTCTTTGCCAGTTGATAACATCATATGATGGAGCTATATCCCCATTTGCATCAAAATTCAGCTCCTCTCCAGAAATATTAAAGGAGACCTCCTGAATATAGTGCTGGAGCTTTGAAATGAAAATAAGAAAGAGAAAATGAAATTGTTTAACAATTTCTTACTTTCATCGATATATATAAAATATAAAACATTCTGAATATAAGATCATCGTGTAATTATCAAATTATGTAAATGTAGATATGTTTTTTTATTTTAGTTTGTGTTATTGAATAAATGTAAAGAATAAAAGGGAGAGGATAAAGAGGGAAATCATAATGATAGTTAACATTTCTCTGTATATGCATACTACATATTAAGAAAAAAGAAATTCCAGAATCCTTAAGAAATTTAAATTCAGAGAAATAACATACAAAGAAATAAAAAATGTGTTCATAATTTTATAAATCAATGTGAAATTGTGTAGTTCTGTGCAGGTGGATTGCATTAATCAAGTTATTGATCAATTAGTGTGCTTTTCTAATTCTGAATTACAATGCCTAAGAATATTTGCAGAATATTTTGACACAGAAAGTGACAAAAATTATGACATTGAAAAATCTAACTGTAATTTGCAATGACATTTCTATGCATACAAATAGAGGTTTCTTTTTGGAGTATTTTGCCTTTCTTTGAAACTCATGATTGCCAATGCATTGTACCAGCCAGTGAATTCTCTCATGACCAATATGTCATATCTCACCAAATTGTCTTTAAAGTAGGAACTATACATTTTTCTAATCCCGTGCTGTTGTAATGAAGCAATCAAATTTAGGCATTTAGTTTCACTGGTTGTAATTACCTGTAGATTTATGTACCATTAGGAAAAACATCTAAGGCAATTACAAGGTTGATTCTGTTGCTGCACTCATTCAGTTATAGCCTTTATGAGTAATAAAACAATAATATTAAACTGCTGCTTTAGCTAAACATAGAGATATTACCCGTAACTTTCATGAATCACTCTATAACTTATTATGCAAAACAAAATGAAAATGTAACCTTTCTCAACAATTTGAATTTATGTTACATAAAATAAACTGAGATATTGGAGGCAAACCGCAAAATGCTTCCATTAATCTTGCATTACTTGATTTTTTATTGTTTATTTATTTAAGCTTTTCATGTGATCACCTGCCATGGTTGAATGTTTGTGGCATCAGCACATGAGGAGTTGTCGAAGGGCCCTTTCCCAGGTTTACAGCTGATGAGGTTGTGCAGGGAGTGAGCGATGGCGTACACGGCTTTGTACACGTTGTAGGAAAGGCGAGGGCTGGAGGTGTTCAGGTAGGCAGAGTGCAGCTCAAGCAGGGGCTCCAGCCCTGTACAGGGGGGCAGCTGGGAGGGGGCCTGGGTGCTGTTGCTGGAGGGGTAGAGAGAGCAACCGTACAAAGCACCCCACAGCTCATGCACCATGGGGTTACTGGGGTACCTCAAAGGGTTTACACTCAGCAGATAGTCTCTAAAACCTGGAATCTGCCCCTGCCTGACAGTTAAACCAATGGTGCCCCCTAAAAAAGGGTAGAACTCACTGCCTGTGAATAGTGAGGCCGTTACCCAGGTATCACTGGCAATCCACTGAATCCCTGTGATATTCTGAATCATGTACTCTTTCAATAAGGGGGAGAGCTCCCCCTCAAGAACAAACACCACAACAACCCTCGCAGAGGAGTGTTTCATAATGTTAAGGATTTCCTTTCCTCTCTCCTGATTGTACACTTTGGGGATAATTTCACTGTACGCTAAACACACATCAGTGTTTTCTATTTCTCTCATTAATCCCCGTAGAGCGAATTTGCCAAAGTCATGGTCCTCAAGGACGACACCAAACCACGTCCAACCGAATCTCTGCAGGAGGCGAGCGATGGCTTTCACCTGATAGTCCCCATTTGGAATAACTCTGAAAAATGTTGGGAAATTATTCTTGTTGCTGAGACAGATACATGTTGAAGCAGAACTAATCTGAAAAACAAAGAATCCACATTTATTTTTTAATGTGAAGTACATAAACACAACAATCCAAGTTGGTCTTTATAAATAATTGTTTGGCACTATAAGTATGTTACTAGAATAAATTAATGTCACTCACTGATTTTGTAGTTCCAAATAAATGTTGTTCTGTATAAGTATGTCTGACAAATTAATCTGTCACTTAAATTGGTTTACTATTTATTTTACTACATTACAATGTAATACATTTATACATTTTAATTATTTTAATAAAATGTATCAATACATGCTTATCCTGTAAAAGCATATGCTTCCAAAAATTCTATCAACAATATATTTCCAGTGAATTTAACTTTTTCTGTCAAATGTGGTCAAAACCCAACACACCTAATCTTCTGGTCAAATTCTAGTGATTACACTAAAATACAGAAAAGTGGTGGTTGAAGTATGATCCATTTATGGAAATAATTCTCTTCAACAATTTGGAAAAACGTGGTATTATATTATAGCTACAATGTCAATAATAATCAACAGCAGGACTTTTTGGGATACAACACTGCTTTTCACAGTATTAATTATTTAAAATGCAGTACAATGTACACAACTGTGTACAGATGACACATAATAGACATAGTTGACACTATATTCTGTTATTATCTAGACTACTTATCAATGTATACTAGTCTCACACTTGTAAATCTAAGAAAAATAGACATATCCATTAATAATAATTAAAAAATGGATAAATGTAACTTTATGGACAGTGTCTCAGCTGAAGATAAAGGCAGAACCAGATAAAAAGTACTTAATCTTTACAGAACCATGGATTTAATCCAGAAG
Source organism: Ilyophis sp. 1 JC-2022 (assembly GCA_022702515.1). NCBI lineage: Eukaryota > Metazoa > Chordata > Actinopteri > Anguilliformes > Synaphobranchidae > Ilyophis > Ilyophis sp. 1 JC-2022. Next base: position 116,548,594 of record CM040402.1, read on the forward strand.
TATATCTATTATGTCGATTCCAAATTACTTCTATTAATGAATTTTAGTCTAATAGGAAATACATACCATTGGAATTCTGAAGACCTGCAGAGTTCTGGAGAGAACAATAGACTGTGCAGACCCAATGTCTCCAACCACGGCCAAAGGATGAGATATGGCAGAACACACAGTGCTGGAGGATGTCCTTGGTCCGTCCAGAACTGCCAGAACTGCTGCCTGCGCTGTCACAGGGGTTGTGCAGGAGTCATGGATCTTGTATCCCAGAGTGAAGTTGGGCAGCAGGTTCTCACTCTGGTTGATCTCCTCAACAGCCAGCCTCATGGTCTGGACCCAGCGGAAAGCTCTGGGGTCAAATCTGTGCAAAAACCAACAGCAGAATATGATTTTGTTTGTTGGAAAAATCTTTGTTGGAAAAAAAACAGTTTTGCATGCACATCAGAGTAACCATGACCTCACCCCCAACATTGTGGAGCAGCTGGTTTGTAAGTGAAGTACTGGTCTGGGGGATCAACCCTGTGATGCACGGGGAAAATCCCTCCGATGATGAAGTCTCCATCAGCCTGGAAATCTGGATCAAAATTGCCCAGCAGAGAACAGACTGGGGCAGAAATCGGGCTGACAGGAGTGACAGCAGAGAAGTGATAAAATAAAGACCACATCGCCACCAACAGAGGAGTCATCTTCACCCGGGCTGATCCCGCACACTGCAGTGATGAGTCAGAAGCAGTATTTTATTCACCAACCAACTCTGTGCATCTCATTATTCTCTGTATCTCATTGGACAGGAAAGCATGTGACATCACAACTCTGACTTCCCCAAAGACAAAGTTGAGGCACAGAGCTCTTGGGAAATTATACACACTAGCGAATTTTAATTTGGTAAATAGCTATTAAATTCCCTGTGTAGCAACCGCTTGAGAATTTGCTGCTACACAACCCTGTCAGCCAGTGGTAGGAAGGCAGGCACCACATCCTCTTCAGGGCACGACTGAGTGCTTATTTCAATGCTTGGCTGCACTGTCTCTGCTCTGCCCCCAAGTTTTATATTGGCTGTGCTGCACAGTCCATCTGTCCGTCCAACTTTGACACACATATCTGGAAAAGTAATTACATTACAATGACTGGATTACCATGAAATGTGCTGGATACATTTATGTTCCCAAGAGGAAGATATCTTTTGATTTTGGTGCCCTTGTGACTTTTCCTCTAGCGCCACCATCAGGCCAAACTTTCAAATTGTGATCATGATATCTCAATAACTAATGGATCGGCTTACATGAAATTTGCTATGCACATTCATGTTCGCAAGAGGAAGAAGCCTATTTATTTTGGTGATCCCATGACCTTTGCTCTAGCAGTACTATCATACCAAACATATCTCGAAAAGTGATAACCAGATTGCCAAGATATTTGCTGTGCACAATAATGTGAGGGGAGATTGCTGTGTTTTGCACTCGACTGATTGCATTATTTTCTAGTTTCGTCTGTTCTGCAAGTATGACAGAGTTAAAGAGTAACAAAGCACTAAAACTATTTATTTTAGATGAGAACTGATACATTTGTTTTTTTCTAAGTAATACTGATTGATCCTGGTCCAAATCTTGACAAATTACTGCAGTTAAGAATCTAATTAAATTAGTTAAACTTTAAGAATCTGGCTCAAAAGTGTCTCTAGTGGTAAAATCTTAGGTACTGCACGTTCAATCTGTGATTGGGCAGAAATGTTTTCGCTTACGTATTCTTCTATCGGGGACAAAATAGAAACCTGTATAGCTACGCCCTGAAGTTTTCGAGAGAGGGCGGGCTACGCCCCAGCTATAAAAGCGAATCTCAGCGGTATATCTGCGTGCCGTGGTTGGAGAGAGGAGACAGGAGAGAGAGCGCGAGCGAGCGAAAGAGTGATATATAAATTGCTAGCTTACAGTTTAGCTTTTTTGAATATTCTAGTAAGTTATAGTAACCTATTTTTGGTATATTTTTTATAGTTAGCTCGTTTTTCAGTCTAGCTTAGCAAGTAGCTAGCTCGTTACTTTTTTTAAATGAATATATTTTATAAAAAATAAATGGCATGAGTAACTATTTCAACAGCGTGTGATTTGTTGTTTACAGGTCACATCATTATAAGCCCAAACGAGGCTATGCGTGATAATTACCTTATCACACCCAGATTTCGGCATTTTTCTCATTTCAAAAGGGGGCGGGGTCTAGCTAAACCAGCGTGTTTTGTTACCCTTTAAGTTCTTGTTAGTTTATAAACAGTTTACATTGTGCTAAATACTTAAAGTTTAACTTTTATGGGGTTTTTTTAAAATAAATTGGAAGATTCTACGTCAAAAAATATATATATTTTACTTTATCTCAAGTTGAAATGCCTTAAGAAGAAAAGACGTAATTACCAAAAAAGAAACAATGCTACGGTTAACACTTTGAAGCCCTTTTCTAACTGGATTTGTTTTATCAGGGGTTGTGCGGCAGGGCTGTAAACATTGGCATGAAATAGAGTTCAAATTTATAAAATAGAGATTGAATTTAGCCTTCTAAAATTGGTTTGAATTTGAATATATTTGAACAGGGACGTGCAGAGGATGTTAGAGGGGCAGGGGCCCAAATTCATAAAAGGGCACGCCGGCGATTTTTGCAAATAATTAAATGAATATATGCTTGGAATGAAGGAATATTGAAATGTATGTATTCAGGGTTTTTCCTGGCAGAGAATATTGTTTCTGGCAGTACGTAGGCTATGCGAACGCCATACGCAGCAAATTTCTGTTCCATAAATTTGACCGTACAGTTTTTGGAGTATATATGTAGGCTATGGTTGTACCAGTAGGGTTGTGTTCAGGAGTTAGGTTTTAGAAATCAAAGGTAATTGAATATTATACCAATTATGATATTTTGATAGCGCACAAATAGAAAAATAAATAAAGAACACTCAATCACTGACTGGGAAGAAACAGAATTGTGGGTCTTATATACACGTAGGAAAGGGAGGGGTAACAAACGACGTGGGGTTAACACATTCGGTAACATAACAAACAACGGGCTCGAATAGGAGCGGAGTGTGCACAGTAATCAAGAGAGGTGAAGTCTAAGTACAAACAGCTGGAGCGAATTACAGAGGTAGATCAGGACCAGTTAGAAATGCGAGTAACAAAGATATAGCGGAGAAGCTGGTTAAATGTTAGTATCTAAATTGAATGAATCCTGATCTACACTCCAATCCGGTTGGTGGCGGTAATGTACAATTTAATTGTTTGCAAACCGCCATTAAACAAAAAAAGAAGAAGAAGAAGAATGTTAGTATCTAACTATAAGACAGACAGTTAGTTGTTAGTATACAATTATGTTAATTGGTTTTAGTAAAGTGCACGTAACTAATAAAGCACCCGAGTGATTGTTACCGCGAGTTAGTAATATATACAATTATTTAGGGAAGGAAATCAGGAAGTAGCAGAAAACGAAATTTCGGAAATATAGCGTTAACCGACTCCCGAAGTCACCCAAATAGTGCATACGAGACTGGGTAAACAAACACACAGATGAGACTCGGACAACCCACGAACAGGGGAATGCAATGATGAAATGAAAAAATAATAAATCCAGAATAAATATCAAATAATAATACAAACAGATGTAAAGAACATAACAGGTAGCCTAATTCAAAATTGGAGCGTGTTCCATCCAACTCGCTGCATATGCTATGTCTTTCTACTGAGTCGCCTCAAAGATTTAGGTTGCACTCTGCCACAGAATAGCTGAGCCTCATTTCTATACAGTCTATGGTTCTGCTTCTTCTACTCATCTCCTAGTACTGAAATCTTGAAGGGGACTAGTACATTATACATCACCATCCGCTAGCCGAAAGACCATATTGCACCTGTAGTAAATATAAATTGAATAATCCTTTCACCACCCCGTCGGGAGGGGTCGGGATCATTCCACTACAAATTATTCAAACTTTCTCCCAACTACATTCCAGAGTCTGGTATAACGTAATTTATTGTATATAAATTCGCATGAATATACATACCCAGGCTGGTCGGCTAGACATACACATATTAAACAATATTAAAACAGTCTCAATCACACAGTCCAGTCTTAGTCCGTCAATATCATGCTCAACCACAAGATGTAAACACCGTTCCGTTGATGACAGAGACAAAACAAAACTAGCACTGGGCCAACTCAGATAACCCCGTTATATGCTTCTTCCAAATCCCACCCCATGTGGTCGAAAGTTTTAAAGCGCCTCCCCCCTGGGAAATATATTCCATGGTCTGCAGCGGTCTCTGCTGGTCTTATTTAGCATTACAATTGGCCTTTGTTTTATATTATACTTTAAATGAAATACCATGATTTAATTATATCAAAGACAGTCTGGCTATGGTCTGACCATAGTTGTTAATTACATAATAATACCCTGCTATGATGGGTTATATAATACTAGCTATAAACCTTTTATTGTTATTCATCACAGGTATGTACAATTATAAACCAAGCATAACACCTTCCTTTGTGATTTGAAACATTATCTGCACTAACATATTATTTTATACTAACGGGTTGTGGATGAAGAAAGATAACTTATTTGTCAAATGTATTTTATACTAAATGTTTGTTGCAGAACAAAGGAAATGTTTTCCTTGAGTTTACCAAACTCTATTAGCTGCTGAAACTGCACACACACACATTTCCAAGCCTAGGGGGCCAGATGTCTTTTTAATGACCGGGCCCCAAGGCATTCCTTGGGAAGATCCACACACTATCTCTTCGGCCGATTTAGGACCATAAATGTGTCCCATGTGAGTGTGTGTATGCAGGTGTGAATGGGTCCTTTTACCTCCTTATCGAGATACGTATATCACTCTGATGTTTGAATATACAAATGTAACTGAAATAGTCTCTGATTGTTCTACCATATGGCTTTTGCCTAAGAATAAGCTTTTCCCATCAATTCACTAAAGTGGCGATGCGCACGCATGTCCTTGATTTACCAGTGTTAAAGATTAGCTCATTTTATGTGCCTGGCTCCGGACCATGCCCCACCCGATCACACAGATACAAATCACTGAGTTTGTTTTTCTTTCCTTGGCATGAGTGTGTGCTTGTGAGTGCACGGTCATAAATTTGAAGTGTGCTGGTTGGGCCTCTTAGGGTGTCTTGGAAGGGACACCCTTCCAACACAGAAAAGCATCTCCCTATTGACACCATTGTTTCATATAGAAAGTCCTACATCATGATATATAATTATACATAAATAATGAATAATCTATCTTTTACCACAACATTCCCTCATTTGAGCCTCCATTGGCTCATTTCCAGATTAGTCATTTATTTATACATATGGCCAATCATTGAATGATGAATTAAAAATAATTTTAAACAATTAGTTCTAAACAGCTAATTGAGACCAAAGTTCTCACAGCCAGTAGTCCTCGATGCCTGACTGCCGCTTTTGACTGATCTAGCGCTTGTTTAGCATAGGTACACAGAACATAAATTATCACTTTGATTTAAGATCGTACTGATTTTGATTACATATATTCCATTATAATTGATTCAGACCTCATTGACTCGCTGAGACCTAAAATCTATCTTTTACCACAACACACCCAAAACATTTAATTCATTTGGATATGAATTTATTTGCCGATTTCTCAATTATTGTCATTTTGTCGGTCGCGATTTTGGCGGTCCGTGAAATAATTTATTTAACCCTTTCCAGCCTAAGCGAATATTTTGTGAACATTCTATTCCATTCTATTTATTAACATGCGTTGCAAAAATGTTTGTGGTGTGATAATCTTACATCAGATACCTAAACTTTATTTACCATTGTAAACAGGATAACTGGGGCTTTCAATTGATATAAGAAACAATAGGATTACTTAATGGCAATATCATCAATTATGGAAAGACATTCAACAACTAAATTTATAAAATGTTCTAAAATGTTCTAAATGGCTATTTTCTAATGAGAAACCTACATTTTTACCCATTTCATGTTTAAGATATAGGAAAACCTAGAGTGTATGGTATCTTCACCATTTTGTGAGTGAAATATAATAAAAATCAGAATAGAGCCATCATCTACCGTTCAAAAGTTATAATCACTTCAGTTATGGGTGCAGTTATGGGTGCAAAAAGGGTTAAAAAACGCTTTAGAATGTTGGTTTATTGACAATATGATGTGCATATGCAAAAATGTTTATGGATTGATCATATTACATCACAACCCCTAACCTTAAAATACTATTTTAAACAGGATAACTGGGGCTTTCCATATATATCCATTAATATACAATAATATGCTTACTTTAACACAATATCATCAATTATTGAAACAATTCACAAAATAAATAATCATACAAAACTTTCTAAATGGCTATTCTCCATGCGAAACCTAGGTTTTTAAACATTTCATGTTCAAGATCGAGGGAGACATACTGTGTGGTATCTTCACTATTTTGGAAGTGATATAGAGTACAAATCAGAAGAGATGTATCTTCTACTGCTCAAAAGTTATAACCGCTTCAGTGATGGGTAAGAAAAGGCTAAAAAAACGCTTTAGAATGTTAGGTTCATTGAAAATATGACGTGCGTATGGAAAACTGTTTGAGGTGTGATCATATTATGTCACACCCCTAAAGATAATATACCATTTTAAACAGGATAACTGGGGCTTTCCATATATATCCATTAATATACAATAATATGCTTACTTTAACACAATATCATCAATTATTGAAACAATTCACAAAATAAATAATCATACAAAACTTTCTAAATGGCTATTCTCCATGCGAAACCTAGGTTTTTAAACATTTCATGTTCAAGATCGAGGGAGACATACTGTGTGCTATCTTCACTATTTTGGAAGTGATATAGAGTACAAATCAGAAGAGATGTATCTTCTACTGCTCAAAAGTTATAACCACTTAGTGATGTATGGGAAAAGGCTAAAAAAAACATTTTTATTAGAATTTTAGGTTCACTGACATTTCACATTACCACTTATCCATTATCCTAATCGGCCACTTGAGTATGTGTGTGTGTATATATATATATATATATATATATATATATATCATCCATCAACCCGCTTATTCCTATTCAGGGTACGGGGGTGCTGGAGCCTATCCCAGCATGCATTGGGCGAGAGGCAGGAATACACCCTGGACAGGCCGCCAATCCATCACAGAGCACTCACCATTCACTCACTCATTCATACCTATGGGCAATTTAGAGTCTCCAATTAGCCTAACCTGCATGTTTTTGGACTGTGGGAGGAAACCGGAGTACCCGGAGGAAACCCACGCTGACACGGGGAGAACATGCAAACTCCACACAGAAAGGCCCTCAAACTCGGTACCTTCTTGCTGTAAGGCGACAGTGCTAACCACTGTACCACCGTGCCGCCTATCTATCTATCTATCTATCTATCTATCTATCTATCTATATATATATATATATATATATATAGCAGAATTGAAAGACACAAACACTGAAATATACAATTTATGGGTTCAATGAAACACACTTTATTTTAACAAAAATGTTAACAAATGTTTAACATAGTGAATGGATGAACTAAATAGATGGATAACATTGCAAAACAAATAAAAACAAGATACAACCCATGGCAAATATCAGTTTAGATGCCTGTAAAATTAATACATTGGATTTATTTACAGTAAAATCATTAATGTTTAGTACAGGTACAGCAGACAAATCTATGGTCAAGCATAAATACCTTAAATATATTCAAGAATCAAGAAGATAACAGTAAGTGCATGTCGTGCTCTGCAATGACCCTCAGCACCATCCTTCTCTTCAGGGACTGTATAGATGGCTAAATGTCCATCCTTTGCTGCAATACATAAATATGTAATCATTTACCATTTCATTAATCCATAACATATCATATAAAACCATTTCTGAGTCATTGAAGGGCTGTATACTTACAATAATAACATCTTTACAGCAAACGATTTATGCTTATGTCAGGAATAGATAAAATAGCTATTCTGGACACAAGCATAATGTCCATCCATCACTGTAATAGATAAATAATATTATCAGTTGCCATTTCATTAATCCATAACATATAGAACCATTTCTGAGTCATTAAAGAGCTGTATAGTGAGAATTACATTTTACAGAAAACACTTTATGCTCCAGAATAACGTTAGATAAAAAGCTCAACAATATCACAAGTTAGACTACTTGGCATAATGTCCATCAATGTAAAATAACGTTTTGAATGAACAGACATAAATCATCAGTGACATTGGCTCAACTGGATGATGTATTTTTGTCATATGTGTCTAAACAGGCTTATCTTACTCATGTCAGAAACGTGAGTCCAAAAAAAAAATACTGCCGTTCAGTTCCTTCTCCATTTTAGACAGGGCAATTAGTTACCTTCAGATTTAGGCATAACATTATGTTAAAACACTAGCTAGATCATTAGTACTTGCTATTGATAAGACTAATAGTTGAGTTATACTCAACTATTCAACTTTTAGAAAGCTAGCCAGACTGACAGAAGAGCTAACGTTAAAAGTTACCAAAACAAAGGACAAAGGACTTCGCGCCGAGACACAGCTCGCAGCTAGACTAACGCTACTGGTTTTAGCTTTAGTTAGCCATTATTTAGTTATCAAAGTCTACACTAAATACGAACAATATCTAACGTTATCACTTCACTTATTCATTATATGACAGACTTTTTCACAATTTCATCTCGAAACGAGCTGGGAAAATAACACAGCGGGTCCTTGAAGCTTCAGAAACGAGTCCCAAAAAAAAAAAAAAAAAAAAAAAAAAAACTTTCAGTTCCCTTCTCCATTTTAGACAGGGCAATTAGTAACCTTCAGATTTAGGCATAACGTTATGTTAAAACACTAGCTAGATAATTAGTACTTGCTATTGATAAGACTAATAGTTGAGTATAACTCAACTATTCAACTTTTAGAAAGCTAGCCATTTTAGACAGCAGAGCTAACGTTAAAAGTTACCAGGACAAAGGACTTGCGTTTGCGCCGAGACACAGAGCTCGCTGCTAGACTACGTTACTGGTTTTAGCTTTAGTTAGCTATTATTTAGTTATCAAAGTCTACACTAAATACGAAAAATATCTAACGTTATCACTTCACTTATTCATTATATGACAGACTTTTTCACAATTTCATCTCGAAACGAGTTGGGGGAAGAATAACACTTGAAGAAAACGTGATCGCTTTTACACGAATGTTCATGTTTTTGTTAGAATTCTAAATGATAATCTGAGAAAGTCTGCGGTACAAAAACATGATTTTATTCAAAATAAAACCGTTTCTGAAGTAATATTTATGGTTAATTATTATCTTTAAATGCTTTTTTACCTACCTAGCTTATTGTGGTTTCTTCAGTCGCCGTCAAGTCTTCAAACGATGGTCTCTTTTCCGATGTGGTAATTTCGTCCGCGGGTGGCAAATGGAGACTTCCGTGTTTTAGGGGCGCTTTTATATAGCGGTCAAGAAAGCAATCCCCGCCCACTAAGCTCACCAACCAGTTAGATGTCATTGTAGCTTATTTTGTCATCTTTAATGAGCATTTTTCAAAAAAAAAATCCGTGATTGGACGGCAGAGATATTAAACGTCACACCATCGGAATAATTAATCCGAAATTAGAGCGGTCCGGCTGGAAAGGGTTAAAATAAGCCCATGACTGAGGTTGGTTCAAACACTGCTACATGACAGTTAATTAATGATACATGCAAATAAATTAAGTGTATTTCAATAAATTATTCTCACATGTAACGTATTACATTAGATAACTAGCTATCGAGACAATAGAACAGAGGAGGGCTCCGGTAAGACCAGAGGTGGGGGTCTGTGCATTTATGTCAACAAGGCTTGGTGTACGGACAATACCATCATTGAGAGTCACTGCTCTGCTGACCTAGAGCACATCATGGTTAAGAGCAGACCTTTCTATCTGCCTAGAGAATTCACTTCTACAATTGTGACTGCAGCATATATCCCTCCGGATGCTAATGCTAAGCTAGCCATAAAACAACTGCAGGCAGCCATTAGCAAACAACAGACTACACACCCAGAGGCAGCCTTTATTGTTAAACAACTCCAGCATGAAGACTGTTCTCCCTAAATTCCACCAGAATATCTCCTGTCCTACAAGAGGTGATAAGATTTTAGACCATGTTTATGCCAACATGGCTGAGGCTTACAAAGCCGTCCCCCTCCCCCACCTTGGACAATCTGATCACCTCTCTTTGTTCCTGTTCCCCAAGTACTCCCCACTCATCAAACGAGTGAAACCCTCTGTGAGGACAGTCAAAGTTTGGCCTGAGGGGGCAGACTCTCTACTGCAGCACCGGTTTCAACACATGGACTGGAGTAGGTTTGCCACACAGGCCACCCTGGACTCCCACAAAGACATTGACTTCTACACCACCTCCGTTTTGGACTACATCAACACCAACGTCAATGATGTCACCACCCTCAAACGGATTACAACATTCCCCAATCAGAAGCCTTGGATGAACAAAGAGGTCCGTCTTCTGCTGAAGACACGCGACACCGCCTTCAAATCAGGTGACGCGCAGGCCTACAGCTCAGCCAGGGCCAATCTGAAAAGGGGTATCAAGAGGGCCAGGCACAGCCACAAGCTAAGGATTGAGGAGCACTTCATCAACTCCGACCCCCGACGCATGTGGCAGGGCATCCAGTCCATTACGGATTACAAACCCACTAACAACTCCCCCCAAACCAATGACACCTCCCTCCCTGATAAGCACAATGACTTTTATGCCCGCTTCGACAGGGACAACCACGAGGCGGCTATAAAGGCCATACTTCCTGTTGACCACCAGCCCCTCACTTTCTCCCCCACTGATGTGTGTGCTGCACTGAGCAGGACTAATGCATGCAAGGCTGCTGGCCCCGATGGCATCCCCGGTCGGGTGCTCAGGGTCTGCGCTGAACAGCTGACTGAGGTCTTGACTAACATCTTCAACGTCTTGACATCCTGTCACTGGCCCAAGCAGCTGTCCCCACGTGCTTTAAAACCACCTCCATTGTGCCAGTGCCGAAACACACCTCTGCTGTGAGCCTAAATGACTTTCGCCCTGTTGCACTCACCCCCACCATCATGAAGTGCTTCGAGAGACTAGTCCTGGCTCACCTCAAATCAGGCCTATCCCCCCGACTGGACCCCCACTAATTCGCCTACCGGGAGAACAGGAGTACGGAGGACGTCATCTCCTCAGTGCTTCACTCTGCGCTCTCCCACCTGGAGGGTGGTAACACTTATGTGAGAATGCTGTTCATTGACTTTAGCTCAGCATTCAACACCATAATCCCCTCCAAACTGATTTCCAAACTCGGCGACCTTGGCAGCAACCCTTCCCTCTGCAACTGGTTAATTGACTTCCTCACCAACATATATATATATATGTTGATTACAAATTGCATGTAAGATCCGCCGTCTTCCTCCAGTCCACCTTCCTTTCGTTTCTCTTGTTTTCCCATTCCTCATGTTTCATGTCGTGTTTTTCACCCTGTCTGTCTTAGTTCCGTGTTTGTGCAGGCTGTGCGTGGTTCTCCATTTTGTTCCTCGTTTTCTCCCCGCAGCTATTATCCTATCACTCTCACCCTCTGCTTGCATTCCGCATGCACTTTTGTTATTTCATTAGTACTTTCACCTGTTCCTCTCCCTATTTAGTCTCCTCAGTTTCTTTCTTTCACTGCCAGTCAGTTGCATTTGTCAGCTCCGTCTTGACATTCCCCGGCCATGTTTGTCTGTTTGCATATTCGCTCCTAACCTGTTTGTTTTTCCTCGCTCCAGCCCATCCAGCCTGCTTCCCGTCCCTGCTCGCTCCTGCCCCATCTCCTGCCCAGCCCAATTAGATTCGCCAACCCCGTTTCCAGCCCCTCACTTAGCTTTCCCTGTTCCCTTTGCTTTGTTTGCTCTTGTGCTGATATAAATTACTCTTTGTGGAGTCCTTTTGCCTGAGTTTGCCTCAGAGTCCTGCATTTGTGTCCTTACCAGTGTTCTACTCCATAACATTGCAGGACCTAAAACAAAGATTCAAATTAAAAAATTAAAGTTTTCAAATGTGGAAAAAAGTTTTGAACAATATTCAAACGTATAATTTTTAACAGCCCCATTGTGAGGTCCCCGTGTTCCGTCCCTGGTTTTCCCCTCATCTCACAATCCACCCTGTGTTTTCCCTCTCTCCTTCTACTTGTGTTCTCACTCCCCGCACCTGCATTGTGTTTCCCTCTGGTGCCTTCATTTGCCTTCCCCCACCTGTTGCTCGTTCTGTCCTCATCATGTTAGTATTTAGTCTTCCCCCAATTCTGTGTTCGAGGCCGGACCATCTTGTGATCTCCTAGTGATCTCATCATGTTCTTGTCGCATCTTGCCCTGGTCTTGTGAGTTTGTTCTTTGTTCTCATCATGCTTGTTATTGTTCTTGTTGTTGTTGTTTTCTTTTGTCCGTCTGCCCTGGTCTTGTCCTGTCTTCGGTTCCCCTGGCGGCTCCCCTCCAAGGCTCCCTCCTTCCTCCATGGTTCCCTCCTGTCCCGTCTGAGTTCCTGATCCCCTGGGCCGAAGCGCCTGTTCCTGTCCGCGGCTCCCCGCACTATCTATGGCTCCCCTGAGGCCTCCACGATGGCACCGCGCCTGTTCCCATCCGTTCCTAACCTTAGTCACCCGCACCTGTTCTGAGCTATGGACTAGTCATGTTCCAGTCCAGCCTCGGCTTGTCCCCGTCTGTCTCCGGTCAGTCTGGTTAATGCCCAGGCACTCCCCTTCTGTCTGGTTCCTGACCTGTCCGGCTCCTGCCCGTCAGGCCCGTCCAGGCCGTCCCTATCCTCCAAGTTCCTGACACGTCCAGTTCCTCGTACAGTTCCTGACCCGTCCTCATGTTTGTGTCATGCCTGTTTCTGTCTTGCCCCTGCCTATGTCCCATTAAATGTGCTCCCCGACTCAGTTTTTCCCGGAGCCGTCTCTGAGTCTTGCATTTGGGTCCCGTCCCCTTACGAGAACGTAACACCTATTATGCAAGAATTCGATTTTAAAATAAATGTATTAAGTGATCTGTCAGGCCCATTCACACGGGGTAAGTAATATCTGTAATTTGGATCACATGGAATTCCTCTGCAAGCATGTGGACCCCAACTTGAGACAGGAACTACAAGTATTGCATCACTTCCGAGGTGCTACTTATTTTACCCTCCGCTAAGGTTAGGGGAAATTATTATAAAATGCATTGGTTCCCTCGAGAAACAATAATACAAATTAAGGAGCGAGAAAAGAATAGATGGTTTATCCCAGTAACCACCGTGGCTCAAAGGGTTAATGGGGAATGATTATGGCAAAAATGTTAGCCATTGCTAAAAAAAATCTCCCATTCATTTCAATGGGGCATGATTTTCACATTTTTCCATTTAAAAAAAATCTACAAAATTCAGAGAAGCAAGCTGTGTCTGAATCAGAGCCCTATCTACTGTGTCTTGTGTAGGCTACTGTGTACTAGCATACTGTATACTGCTTACAGTAGGCTATACAGTTTAGTGACATGCAGTATGCAAAAAATATTCTCCATACTATTGTCAGCAAAAACAAGGAAATAAGTATATCATCCGGGGATATTGAGAACTCTAAATTTTCAGAATTGGCATTTACTGGACAGCTTTTTTTTTATAGTATACTCAACTGGCATACTCAATAGTAGGCAAGTGTGCAGATTCGGATAAACTAATTTATTCACTTCTCTCGTTGCATGCTTCCTCTGCATATAATAAAACTCATTACAAAAATATGAAACTTCAATATTTTATTTATTTTTTCCCATTAAATGTTGTCGAGTGTTTCTCTCAGGTTTCAGTAAAATTATGTAACATTTTGAAGCAAATAAGCACAGCAGTAGCCCAAAACTAGATGCTAGAATTGCAAAGATCTCCACAGCTACAGTGAACTTTCCAGGTGAGCTGACATAAGCTGGTATAAAAGACAGCCACACTGCACAGAAGATCAACATGCTAAAGGTGATGAATTTGGCTTCGTTAAAATTTCCTGGCAGCTCCCTGGCCAGAAAAGCCAGAATAAAACACACAGCAGCCAGGAGCCCAATGTATCCCAGAACGCTCCAGAAGGCCTGTTCAGAACCCACACTACACTCCAGGATTATTTTGGAACGGCTGTACTGGGTGTTTTTATTTGGGAAAGGAGGAGCAGCGATCAGCCACACTGCACAGATTATCACTTGTATAAAGGTGCAAGCAGAGATGATACATCTCTGCTGTTTGGGTCCCAGCCATTTCATGATGTTGTTTCCAGGCCTAGCAGCTGTAAAGGCAGCCAGCACCACCAGAGTCTTCCCCAGGATAGAGGAGATGCAGAGTGAGAAAGTGATGCTGAAGGCAGTATGGCGCAGCATGCAGGACCATGATGTAGGCTCTCCGATGAACATCAGCGCACACAGGAAGCACAGAGTCAGAGAGAACAGGATGAAGAAGCTCAGCTCTGAGTTGTTGACTTTCATAATCGGAGTGTTCCTGTAGTAGAAGAATACTGCCAGAACAGCGCTGGTGAGGCAGGCTCCCACTACAGCAACCACAGTCAGGGTCAGTCCCATTGCATCATGGGAGAGGTACTCAATCACTTTGGGTATGCATTCAGTTCTGGCTGCATTGGACCAGTAATCCTCAGGACAAGATATGCAATCTATTGAATCTGAATAAAGACAGTATAATAGTTATTATAAAAAAAGAAGACTGCAGAGATATACAGTGCCCTCCACTATTATTGGCACCCCTAGTAAAGATTAGTAAAAAAGGTTTGGTGAATTAGCTTAATCTCACACTGAAAAAATGAGAAAAATCCAACCTTTAATTGAGGTAAATGTATTATTGGCACACAATTATTGGCACTCCTGCATTTATATATAGAATAAAAATATCATTTTTAATATTTGGTCGCATATCATTTGCATGCCATGACTTCCTTATGTCTGTGACCCAACAACATCAAAAGACCCTTGATATCTTCTTTTCTGGTACTCTTACAAGCCATAATATAAGGTCTCTGCATTTGAATGGATCTCTATTGGAATTGGGGGGTGGGACTAGATTTAGCTGTAAATTACACTGGAACAGTATGGAACACATGGTTGGCTAAATGGCTCTCAGTCATCAAGGGTCTGACGTATCAAGCAAGCCTTAAACCATCACTCTGCTGCCAGAAATACAGTAGATATGGATGGATAATTTGAAAGGTTTCTTCTCCTGATTTATTTTTCCATAGAGTTCAATAGGAAGATTTGTCAAGAGAAACAACCCTTAAAGTGATCCATCCATATATACTGCATATCTGGCAGCAGAGTGATGGTTTGAGGCTCGTTTGATACCTAAGACCCTTGATGACTTACAGCCATTTTACTAACCATGTATTCCATACTGTTCCAGCATAATTTACAGCTAAATCTAGTCTATGGCTCCCCAACATGGTCGTAATAGTACACAGGATGCAATAGATCGGGCTCTGTTTCGGACACAGCCCTCGACTAACAGACAGATACGTTAGGTTAACATAAAGATAGATAGATGGGAAGAACTAAAACTTACCCGATTACAAAACAGAAAATTTTATGGCAAACGACAGTAACGTTACTACTATCGTGTAGTCGTTGTTCTCAGTTGGTGTTTTTGTTTGCTCGGAATCTTTTTTAACGGTTAGTACGTAATTTCAGAACCATTAGACTAATACATGTCAATAGCCTAGTTCCTGAAATAAGCATGTCTCCATTGTCTGCTGATAGCCTAATGACGCCGTGTTCGTTCTTGTTTTATAAAAAAAAAATTGTTTTTGACTACAACGGTCCCGGTGCTGTGAATTCTCCTTTCACCTCTTTTGGAATTTGCAGTCAATTTTTATCTTTTTCTTGGTCGTGGTCCACTGACACCATATCAATTCATCTTAAAACCTTTTCAACATTTTTGCGGTTACAGTTCATAGCAGTAGCAGCATTTTCAGCGTCTCCATTTGTTTTTTAAACGAGTAAGTAAACAGAGGCCATGTAAGTTTATGTGCGAAGCATTGCCTACGAAACTCAGAGCCAATCAGTGTAGTTGTGGCAGGTTGGTGTTATAGTTATTGAAATGTCTTCTGTGGGCAGCATTGCAAACCTTACCGTAACCCTAACCCTAACCATCACCTTCTCGCTGATTGGATGGCTGAGACAACCAATCGCATGCAATGCTGCCCTCAGAAGTAGAGATGGGAGGTTCGACTCGTTTTACTAACTTGAGTTTGTATGAGTCACTCACCAAAGAGAGTCGGGCTTTGGAGTAGCCCTCCTGAATGGGATAACATAATTGAATAGTGCGGCTCTTCGAGACTTTCCAAATGTTATCGGAACGAATGGATCAAATTCTGATAGTGAAACGAGTTATTTCGCAGGGGTTGTGACGCTAAAAAAAATTATCCACCGTTTTACAGCCGCTCTTTTTCCCATGATTGTGTGCGAGAAAACTGCTTTTCGGACCTGGAAGTTGTAATTGTCTAAATTGTCTCACCATTATGTACGTTTATGGCTCAGCTGAGACCGTTTTTAAGATACCAAACTGTTGTGCATCAGCCATATGATTTTTTTGCATTGCTGTCCAAATGAAAAAATATTTTCCACTCTGTATCTCGGTATAGCAAGATGCTTTTCTTGTTGTAATGGAACGGATCTGTTCCACCTGATTATGGGGAGGCAGAAGGAATTATTTCTACCTAAAACAATGCCTGTAACTCAACATGCATCTTAAGAAATCAAAGCATCTGTACGTGAAAAAGGAAAGCCATGTCATTTAAGAGTGAGATAAGAGTGCAACAACTCCTCAATAGCAAAATCTTTTTGTAAGGGATAATGACCTCAGGACTTAGCACACAGTTTGAATAAAAATCTATTGTAATCAAAGCATGCACTTCAAATTATGCGGATTTATTGCAATAGAAACATTACTTTAAGTATGCCAGCAAATATTCCAAACCCTATACCACAAATGCGTCTTTTTAATACCTCTTTCAACCGGGTTAGATAGCAAGCTAGCTTTATGCTAGGTTCACTGTCACTCACGTTACCTAATATTAAAATTCAGTTTGGTTTTATGTCAAAATGGTCTCACAGCATGTTTTTTTTTTAATCACAAATGGCAACCTAGCCAACTACTGAATTATATTCAAAACAAAAGCTAAATCAGAAATGTAGTCAAGCTATGACATATACTTCCGATGTATCTTGTTCCAACAAGAAATTTAACTTGAAGAATATTCCTTACCTGGGCAACTCGCTAGGACTAACCTGAAATAAGGAGGGCTGGAGCACACAGAGCTCAGAGCAAAAATGCCTTTATATGACAAGGAGAAATTCAACTTGTTGCAATGACAAGTATCTCGTTATAAGAAGAAAAGTTTCTTATTATGAGGAGAAAACAAATTTGTTTATCACAAGATCCTTTTATACGAGACGTACAGGCCTATAATGAGAAAAGTTCTACGCCAAAATTGCTACTTCAGATTTACTGTGTCAGACAGTAAGTAGGCCTACCTCTTTCCATCACTAGAGGATCAGGAATTCAAACCACCTCTCGCACGAACAGAACACCAACAAAATTTAAAAAAATTATAATTTTGTTTCCAAGCTGGGAGACCGACCGCAGCCTAGTGCTTGGCATAGAGGCAATGTGCTCGTCTGATGCAGATAGGCTTGCACTTTAACAGCTTGTGTAATGGGAGATTCTGCATTTCCTGCATGTTATATCCTCTTTTTAATTTACCATGTAGCCTACTTTACTATTTACTTGATAACACTGGAATGGAAAATATTAAACTATTTATTTTCCTTCATTGAACATCTACAAATCATTTCTTTTGCTTTTTCTGGGCCATTTTCACTTTGTGAAAGGAGCTTTAAATGGAACGGACAACCTCCATATACGGCAATTAATGGCAGTGGATTTATGCTAATCACAAAATAATGTGGACGCACTTCGTTCGTGCATACGAAAAAATCTGCCTTTTCCACAATGCTTGATGAATCCGGCCTAGATTTTTCATACCAACTCGTATCGTACATAAATGTACGCGCATATTTATAAACGCTTCATGAATGAGGCCCAGGCCCCAGTGTCTCATTATAATGACAATTTTATTATATATTTTTTGTGATATTTGTTTTTCCCTTTATAACAAGAAAAAAGGAACTTGTTTTAATGAGAAAATTTTCAACAAGATACATTGGTATGTCATTATACCAAGAAAAATATCTTCTTATAGAGGTGGACTTCTTGCACACTTATTTGTATCTGATAATATGAGATGGTTTTCCTTTTTATAGTACTGATACTTTATGATTTCTTATAATAATAATAATAATAATAATAATGCCTGGCATTTATATAGCACCTTTCTCGACACTCTAAGCACTTTACAATGATGAGGGGGAAACTCACCTCAACCACCACCAATGTGTAGCACCCACCTGAGTGATGCAACAGCAGCAATTGTGCGCACCACACATCAGCTGGGGTGGAGAGGGAGAGAATTATTTTTTGCCAATTAAACTGGGGGATAATTAGGTGGCAGATTGAAAAAGCCTTTGGTTGGGAGTTTAGCCAGGACACCAGGGAAACCCCTACTCTTTGCGAAAAGTGTCATGGGATCTTTAATGACCACAGTGTGCCAGGACCTCGGTTTAACGTCTCATCCGAAAGACGGCATCTCCTACAGCACAGTGTCCCCATAACTGCACTGGGGCATTGGTGTTTATTTGACCAGAGGGAAGACTGCCCCCTACTGGCCCACAAACACCACTTCCAGCAGCAACTTTGTTTTCCCAGGAGCCCACACCGGCTTAGCTTCAGCCATTGAGCAGGAGCAGATGGCATGATGGCTGCAGGCTGCATATTGAGGTACAGGCATTGTATAGGTAGAAAAATATCCCCCTGCTGCCCCATAATTATGTGCAACATATCCATTTGTCATTATAACAAGAAAATATATTTTTTGGCAGTAATGTGCCAAAGAAATAATCACAAATACCGTTAACTGCATTAACAATGTAATGAGATATTGTATACCTTGTAACTGCAATTATGGCTGTACAATAGAAATAGCATTTTTAGAATATTGAATCCTGTTAGTTGTTGTTAATAAGCTTGAGTGATAACAATTTATTTTTTTAAGAGATTCATAAATTGAATGTATATAAATTGAGTGATCTTTGAAAAGATTTTGGTCAGACTACAAACATTCCTGTTGTAATGACACACTACAATACAATCAGTTAAATGTTTAAAAAGATATAGCACAGTGTAGTAGGTAAAATATTTGCAGCAAGTAAGTACATGCACTTTCAAAATTCTTATGTCTATTCGTATGAAAAAGCCAACTTGTAACGAGATTATTAGATACGACTACTGTACCCACTAGCAGTCTGTGTGTTCATTTGATGTGAAGAGCACTCACCTGTCGTATTACTAATCTTCCCGCTGTCACATGGAACACAATCAAAGCAGCACAGAGGCTCAGCAAGACGGACAGCCTTCCTGCTTCCTGGAGTACAGCTCTCACTGCACTGTTTTCGGGTTTTTATGAAATTGCCAACCAGCCCAAATGTTATTGGTGCCGTTACTGTACTGCACAAACATAGCCTCAAGGCTCCATATGAAGATAAGTTTGAAAAATATGAAAAGAAAAGGCTGTCACTTCTGTGCAGCTAATGTCACGCAAAATGTATTGCTCAATTGCCGGTGGGACCATAGATGGGTGGGACCCACAACAGCTTCAGTTGGCTGGCTTTAGTGGCTTATTGGTGTAGCTACGCCAAATTGCTACGTCAAATTTAGGCTACTGTGTCAGACAGTAAGTAGGCCTACCTTTTTCCATCCGCACTATTCAAAATTCTTATGTCTATTCATATGAAAAAGCCAACTTGTAACGAGATTATTAGATACGACTACTGTACCCACTAGCAGTCTGTGTGTTCATTTGATGTGAAGAGCACTCACCTGTCTTATTACTAATCTTCCCGCTGTCACATGGTACACAATCAAAGCAGCACAGAGGCTCCCCACGACGGACAGCCTTCCTGCTTCCTGGAGTACAGCTCTCACTGCACACAGACAACACCTACATGAGAGAGAACACAGCCAGGTGTAACTACACAAACATTTACCTGTAAACGGGACTCAGAACATCTCTTTTCTTTGTCATTGTAGTAATTTAATACTGACAGACTGCAGGTTTGAGTTCCAGCTTTGAAAGATTTGGTCCTTGTCGACTACCTGCTGATCAATGTTGAGTTGATGCTTTCACTTCAGATTTGCACTTACCTCCACTTTACCCTACAGAACTTCAACAGAGGGCATCGCATGTACTGAAATATACACTGTGTGCAGCTTGCCTCTCTCTGGTGGCCCGTCCACACAATCGCCTCCTCCTGGATGAATAGCTCCTTCCCAGCCTCCTTTGCACCATCAAACCTTCCCACATTGACAAACTCAATATTTCCAGATGCGCTTCTTTGCCAGTTGACAACATCATATGATGGAGCTATATCCCCATTTGCATCAAAATTCAGCTCCTCTCCAGAAATATTAAAGGAGACCTCCTGAATATAGTGCTGGAGCTTTGAAATGAAAATAAGAAAGAGAAAATGAAATTGTTTAACAATTTCTTACTTTCATCGATATATATAAAATATAAAACATTCTGAATATAAGATCATAGTGTAATTATCAAATTATGTAAATGTAGATATGTTTTTTTATTTTAGTTTGTGTTATTGACTAAATGTAAAGAATAAAAGGGAGAGGATAAAGAGGGAAATCATAATGATAGTTAACATTTCTCTGTATATGCATACTACATATTAAGAAGAAAAAAAAGTCCAGAATCCTTAAGAAATTTAAATTCAGAGAAATAACATACAAAGAAATAAAAAATGTTTACATCATTTTATAAATCAATGTGAAATTGTGTAGTTCTGTGCAGGTGGATTGCATTAATCAAGTTATTGATCAATTAGTGTGCTTTTCTAATTCTGAATTACAATGCCTAAGAATATTTGCAGAATATTTTGACACAGAAAGTAATGACATTGAATTTGCAATGACATTTCTATGCATACAAATAGAGGTTTCTTTTTGGAGTATTTTGCCTTTCTTTGAAACTCATGATTGCCAATGCATTGTACCAGCCAGTGAATTCTCTCATGACCAATATGTCATATCTCACCAAATTGTCTTTAAAGTAGGAACTATACATTTATTCTAATCCCGTGCTGTTGTAATGAAGCAATCAAATTTACGCATTTAGTTTCACTGGTTGTAATTACCTGTAGATTTATGTACCATTAGGAAAAACATCTAAGGCAATTACAAGGTTGATTCTGTTGCTGCACTCATTCAGTTATAGCCTTTATGAGTCAGTAATGAAACATAACATGCTGCTTTAGCTAAACATAGAGATATTACCCGTAGCTTTCATGAATCACTCTGTAACTTATTGTGCAAAACAAAATTAAAATGTAACCTTTCTCAACAATTTGAATTTATGTTACATAACATAAACTGAGATATTGGAGGAAAACCGCAAAATGCTTCCATTAATCTTGCATTACTTGATTTTTTATTGTTTATTTATTTAAGCTTTTCATGTGATCACCTGCCATGGTTGAATGTTTGTGGCATCAGCACATGAGGAGTTGTGGAAGGGCCCTTTCCCAGGCTTACAGCTGATGAGGTTGTGCAGGGAGTGAGCGATAGCGTACACGGCTTTGTACACGTTGAAGGAAAGGCGAGGGCTGGAGGTGTTCAGGTAGGCAGAGTGCAGCTCATGCAGGGGCTCCAGCCCTGTACAGGGGGGCAGCTGGGAGGGGGCCTGGGTGCTGCTGCTGGAGGGGTAGAGAGAGCAACCGTACAAAGCACCCCAAAGCTCATGCACCAGGGGGTTACTGGGGTACCTCAAAGGGTTTACACTCAGCAGATAGTCTCTAAAACCTGGAATCTGCCCCTGCCTGACAGTTAAACCAATGGTGCCCCCTAAAAAAGGGTAGAACTCACTGCCTGTGAATAGTGAGGCCGTTACCCAGCTATCAATGGCAATCCACTGAATCCCTGTGATATTCTGAATCATGTACTCTTTCACTAAGGGGGAGAGCTCCCCCTCAAGAACAAACACCACAACAACCCTCGCAGAGGAGTGTTTCATAATGTTAAGGATTTCCTTTCCTCTCTCCTGATTGTACACTTTGGGGATAATTTCACTGTACGCTAAACACACATCAGTGTTTTCTATTTCTCTCATCAATCCCCGTAGAGCGAATTTGCCAAAGTCATGGTCCTCAAGGACGACACCAACCCACGTCCAACCGAATTTCTGCAGGAGGCGTGCGATGGCTTTCACCTGATAGTCCCCATTTGGAATAACTCTGAAAAATGTTGGGAATTCATTCTTGTTGCTGAGACAGATACATGTTGAAGCAAAACTAATCTGAAAAACAAAGAATCCACATTTATTTTTTTACGTGAAGCACATAAGCACAACAATCCAAGTTGGCCTTTATGAATAATTGTTCGGCACAATAAATATGTTACTAGAATAAATTAATGTCACTCACTGATTTTGTAGTTCCAAATAAATGTTGTTCTGTATAAGTATGTCTGACAAATTAATCTGTCACTTAAATTGGTTTACTATTTATTTTACTACATTACAATGTAATACATTTATACATTTTAATTATTTTCATAAAATGTATCAATACCTGCTTATCTTGTAAAAGCATATGCTTCCAAAAATTCTATCAACAATATATTTCCAGTGAATTTAACTTTTTCTGTCAAATGTGGTCAAAACCCAACACACCTAATCTTCTGGTCAAATTCTAGTGATTACACTAAAATACAGAAAAGTGGTGGTTGAAGTATGATCCATTTATGGAAATAATTCTCTTCAACAATTTGGAAAAACGTGGTATTATATTATAGCTACAATGTGAATAATAATCAACAGCAGGACTTTTTGGGATACAACACTGCTTTTCACAGTATTAATTATTTAAAATGCAGTACAATGTACACAACTGTGTACAGATGACACATAATAGACATAGTTGACACTATATTCTGTTATTATCTAGACTACTTATCAATGTATACTAGTCTCACACTTGTAAATGTAAGAAAAATAGACATATCCATTAATAATAATAAAAAAATTGATAAATGTAACTTCATGGACAGTGTCTCAGCTGAAGATAAAGGCAGAACCAGATAAAAAGTACTTAATCTTTACAGAACCATGGATTTAATCCAGAAGTATATCTATTATGTTTATTCCAAATGACTTCTATTAATGAATTTTAGTCTAATAGGAAATACATACCATTGGAATTCTGAAGGCCTGCAGAGTTCTGGAGAGAACAATAGACTGTGCAGACCCAACGTCTCCAACCACGGCCAAAGGATGAGATATGGCAGAACACACAGTGCTGGAGGATGTCCTTGGTCCGTTCAGAACTGCCAGAACTGCTGCCTGCGCTGTCACAGGGGTTGTGCAGGAGTCATGGATCTTGTATCCCAGAGTGAAGTTGGGCAGCAGGTTCTCACTCTGGTTGATCTCCTCAACAGCCAGCCTCATGGTCTGGACCCAGCGGAAAGCTCTGGGGTCAAATCTGTGCAAAAACCAACAGCAGAATATGATTTTGTTTGTTGGAAAAATCTTTGTTGGAAAAAAAACAGTTTTGCATGCACATCAGAGTAACCATGACCTCACCCCCAACATTGTGGAGCAGCTGGTTTGTAAGTGAAGTACTGGTCTGGGGGATCAACCCTGTGATGCATGGGGAAAATCCCTCCGATGATGAAGTCTCCATCAGCCTGGAAATCTGGATCAAAATTGCCCAGCAGAGAACAGACTGGGGCAGGAATCGGGCTGACAGGAGTGACAGCAGAGAAGTGATAAAATAAAGACCACATCGCCACCAACAGAGGAGTCATCTTCACCCGGGCTGATCCCGCACACTGCAGTGATGAGTCAGAAGCAGTATTTTATTCACCAACCAACTCTGTGCATCTCATTATTCTCTGTATCTCATTGTACAGGAAAGCATGTGACATCACAAGTCTGACTTCCCCAAAGACAAAGTTCAGGCACAGAGCTCTTGGGAACTTATACACACTAGCGAATTTTAATTAGATAAATAGCTATTAAATTCCCTGTGTAGCAACCGCTTGAGAATTTGCTGCTACACAACCCTGTCAGCCAGTGGTAGGAAGGCAGGCACCACATCCTCTTCAGGGCACGACTGAGTGCTTATTTCAGTGCTTGGCTGCACTGTCTCTGCTCTGCCCCCAAGTTTTATATTGGCTGTGCTGCACAGTCCATCTGTCCGTCCAACTTTGACACACATATCTGGAAAAGTAATTACATTACAATGACTGGATTACCATGAAATGTGCTGGATACATTTATGTTCCCAAGAGGAAGATATCTTTTGATTTTGGTGCCCTTGTGACTTTTCCTCTAGCGCCACCATCAGGCCAAACTTTCAAATTGTGATCATGATATCTCAATAACTAATGGATCGGCTTACATGAAATTTGCTATGCACATTCATGTTCGCAAGAGGAAGAAGCCTATTTATTTTGGTGATCCCATGACCTTTGCTCTAGCAGTACTATCATACCAAACATATCTCGAAAAGTGATAACCAGATTGCCAAGATATTTGCTGTGCACAATAATGTGAGGGGAGATTGCTGTGTTTTGCACTCGACTGATTGCATTATTTTCTAGTTTCGTCTGTTCTGCAAGTATGACAGAGTTAAAGAGTAACAAAGCACTAAAACTATTTATTTTAGATGAGAACTGATACATTTGTTTTTTTCTGAGTAATACTGATTGATCCTGGTCCAAATCTTGACAAATTACTGCAGTTAAGAATCTAATTAAATTAGTTAAACTTTAAGAATCTGGCTCAAAAGTGTCTCTAGTGGTAAAATCTTAGGTACTGCACGTTCAATCTGTGATTGGGCAGAAATGTTTTCGCTTACGTATTCTTCTATCGGGGACAAAATAGAAACCTGTATAGCTACGCCCTGAAGTTTTCGAGAGAGGGCGGGCTACGCCCCAGCTATAAAAGCGAATCTCAGCGGTATATCTGCGTGCCGTGGTTGGAGAGAGGAGACAGGAGAGAGAGAGAGAGCGAGCGAGCGAAAGAGTGATATATAAATTGCTAGCTTACAGTTTAGCTTTTTTGAATATTCTAGTAAGTTATAGTAACCTATTTCTGGTATATTTTTTATAGTTAGCTCGTTTTTCAGTTTAGCTTAGCAAGTAGCTAGCTCGTTAATTTTTTTTAAATGAATATATATTTTATAAAAAATAAATGGCATGGGTAACTATTTCAACAGCGTGTGATTTGTTGTTTACAGGTCACATCATTATAAGCCCAAACGAGGCTATGCGTGATAATTACCTTATCACACCCAGATTTCGGCATTTTTCTCATTTCAAAAGGGGGCGGGGTCTAGCTAAACCAGCGTGTTTTGTTACCCTTTAAGTTCTTGTTAGTTTATAAACAGTTTACATTGTGCTAAATACTTAAAGTTGAACTTTTATGGGGGTTTTTTTTGAATAAATTGGAAGATTCTACGTCAAAAAAAATATATATTTTACTTTATCTCAAGTTGAAATGCCTTAAGAAGAAAAGACGTCACTACCAAAAAAGAAACAATGCTACGGTTAACACTTTGAAGCCCTTTTCTAACTGGATTTGTTTTATCAGGGGTTGTGCGGCAGGGCTGTAAACATTGGCATGAAATAGAGTTCAAATTTATAAAATAGAGATTGAATTTAGCCTTCTAAAATTGGTTTGAATTTGAATATATTTGAACAGGGACGTGCAGAGGATGTTAGAGGGGCAGGGGCCCAAATTCATAAAAGGGCACGCCGGCGATTTTTGCAAATAATTAAATAAATATATGCTTGGAATGAAGGAATATTGAAATGTATGTATTCAGGGTTTTTCCTGGCAGAGAATATTGTTTCTGGCAGTACGTAGGCTATGCGAACGCCATACGCAGCAAATTTCTGTTCCATAAATTTGACCGTACAGTTTTTGGAGTATATATGTAGGCTATGGTTGTACCAGTAGGGTTGTGTTCAGGAGTTAGGTTTTAGAAATCAAAGGTAATTGAATATTATACCAATTATGATATTTTGATAGCGCACAAATAGAAAAATAAATAAAGAACACTCAATCACTGACTGGGAAGAAACAGAATTGTGGGTCTTATATACACGTAGGAAAGGGAGGGGTAACAAACGACGTGGGGTTAACACATTCGGTAACATAACAAACAACGGGCTCGGAGTGTGCACAGTAATCAAGAGAGGTGAAGTCTAAGTACAAACAGCTGGAGTGAATTACAGAGGTAGATCAGGACCAGTTAGAAATGTGAGTAACAAAGATAAAGCGGAGAAGCTGGTTAAATGTTAGTATCTAAATTGAATGAATCCTGATCTACACTCCAATCCGGTTGGTGGCGGGAATGTACAATTTAATTGTTTGAAAACCGCCATAAAACAACAAAAGAAGAAGAAGAAGAATGTTAGTATCTAACTATAAGACAGACAGTTAGTTGTTAGTATACAATTATGTTAATTGGGTTTAGTAAAGTGCACGTAACTAATAAAGCACCCGAGTGATTGTTACCGCGAGTTAGTAATATATACAATTATTTAGGGAAGGAAATCAGGAAGTAGCAGAAAACGAAATTTCGGAAATATAGCGTTAACCGACTCCCGAAGTCACCCGAATAGTGCATACGAGACTGGGTAAACAAACACACAGATGAGACTCGGACAACCCACGAACAGGGGAATGCAATGATGAAATGAAAAAATAATAAATCCAGAATAAATATCAAATAATAATACAAACAGATGTAAAGAACATAACAGGTAGCCTAATTCAAAATTGGAGCGTGTTCCATCCAACTCGCTGCGTACGCTATGTCTTTCTACTGAGTCGCCTCAAAGATTTAGGTTGCACTCTGCCACAGAATAGCTGAGCCTCATTTCTATACAGTCTATGGTTCTGCTTCTTCTACTCATCTCCTAGTACTGAAATCTTGAAGGGGACTAGTACATTATACATCACCATCCGCTAGCCGAAAGACCATATTGCACCTGTAGTAAATATAAATAGAATAATCCTTTCACCACCCCGTCGGGAGGGGTCGGGATCATTCCACTACAAATTATTCAAACTTTCTCCCAACTACATTCCAGAGTCTGGTATAACGTAATTTATTGTATATAAATTTGCATGAATATACATACCCAGGCTGATCGGCTAGACATACACATATTAAACAATATTAAAACACTCTCAATCACACAGTCCAGTCTTAGTCCGTCAATATCATGCTCAACCACAAGACGTAAACACCGTTCCGTTGATGACAGAGACAAAACAAAACTAGCACTGGGCCAACTCAGATAACCCCGTTATATGCTTCTTCCAAATCCCACCCCATGTAGTTTAAAGTTTTAAAGCGCCTCCCCCCTGGAAAATATATTCCATGGTCTGCAGCGGTCTCTGCTGGTTTTATTTAGCATTACAATTGGCCTTTGTTTTATATTATACTTTAAATTAAATACCATGATTTAATTATATCAAAGACAGTCTGGCTATGGTCTGACCATAGTTGTTAATTACATAATAATACCCTGCTATGATGGGTTATATAATACTAGCTATAAACCTTTTATTGTTATTCATCACAGGTATGTACAATTATAAACCAAGCATAACACCTTCCTTTGTGATTTGAAACATTATCTGCACTAACATATTATTTTATACTAACGGGTTGTGGATGAAAAAAGATAACTTATTTGTCAAATGTATTTTATACTAAATGTTTGTTGCAGAACAAAGGAAATGTTTTCCTTGAGTTTACCAAACTCTATTAGCTGCTGAAACTGCACACACACACATTTCCAAGCCTAGGGGGCCAGATGTCTTTTTAATGACCGGGCCCCAAGGCATTCCTTGGGAAGATCCACACACTATCTCTTCGGCCGATCTAGGACCATAAATGTGTCCCATGTGAGTGTGTGTATGCAGGTGTGAATGGGTCCTTTTACCTCCTTATCGAGATACGTATATCACTCTGATGTTTGAATATACAAATGTAACTGAAATAGTCTCTGATTGTTCTACCATATGGCTTTTGCCTAAGAATAAGCTTTTCCCTAACGTGGGGATGCGCACGCATGTCCTTGATTTACCAGTGTTAAAGATGAGCTCATTTTATGTGTCTGGCTCCGGACCATGCCCCACCCGATCACACAGATACAAATCACCGAGTTTGTTTTTCCTTCCTTGGCATGAGTGTGTGCTTGTGAGTGCACGGTCATAAATTTGAAGTGTGCTGGTTGGGCCTCTTAGGGTGTCTTGGAAGGGACACCCTTCCAACACAGAAAAGCATCTCCCTATTTACACCATTGTTTCATATAGAAAGTCCTACATCATGATATATAATTATACATAAATAATGAATAATCTATCTTTTACCACAACATTCCCTCCTTTGAGCCTCCATAGGCTCATTTCCAGATTAGTCATTTATTTATACATATGGCCAATCATTGAATGATGAATTAAAAATAATTTTAAACAATTAGTTCTAAACAGCTAATTGAGACCAACGTTCTCGCGGCCAGTAGTCCTCGATGCCTGACTGCCGCTTTTGACTGATCTAGCGCTTGTTTAGCATAGGTACACAGAACATAAATTATCACTTTGATTTAAGATCGTACTGATTTTGATTACATATTTTCCATTATAATTGATTCAGACCTCATTGACTCGCTGAGACCTAACAATTCAGCAGGCTCCCAAATGGCCCCCCTACCGCTTAAATGCTGCCGTCATAAAACCAATTTGCCCAAGCGCCACTGACCAGTACTTGTGGGTAATATATTGCAGTCTGCTCAAGCATGTCCCCCATCACATGCGCTCTGTGGTCCCCTTCCACAGGAACTTCAGTCTTTATTTACTTTTGACAGAAGTGTGTTCTTTGTTACCCACATTTCCCTGACCTATGGTGATGAGGCAAATCACGGCCCTATTTCACAACGAGATTCAGTGTGGTCTGATTCTTGTCTGAGTACATACATATATTACTTTAAAACATTATTTTACTACCATAAGTGCAGCTATATCTAGCACTTAGATCTTTCGAGCCTCCCTCTCTCTGGGGCGCAGCTCCAGGCTAGATCCCTTTTCGCTGAATTCCCTTCCCCAAACTCCTCTGAGTGAAAGGAAATTCAGCCTTCCTGCTTCTCAATGCTTTCTTTTCAAAAACACTGATCACAGAAAGCACTACTCGCTTACTAACTGTACTTTCGGTTTCAGCTTATAGTGGCTTGACTGTACATTAAGCCGGATGCGGCGGCCATTTGTCATGGTCTTATTACCCTCTGCGATCCGACCGGCCGGTGATGCCAGTCGATAGCGATCCCAGTCCTGCATCTAATCAGGACCCCGTAGTAGCTGTTAACCACCTGGTTAGGAACCGACGGTCTGATCCCTACCCCACTTTGCTATGGGTATAGAAACTTTGACTGTTTTCACCAGCCTTGTCTGTTCACAGAAGTCGTCTCTTACGCCCTTCTACTTAGGTGTGGATTGTCATCCACGTACCACGCACTGCCTGCACACTTACATGCGACAGCCACGCCGACTAGACGGTACCACGGCAGTATGTCCATTCATACTTCATCAGACACGGGGGCCTTTAGTCTTCTCCCCTGCACTATAACCCGTTTTTAACGTGCCCTCGGAACTTTGCAATTCTGCCGCCGCCTGTTGCTGACTAGGTTTGGGGTGCCTAATCCCCTGCCTAATCAGCCATGGGTTTTAGTGCACAATCAATAATGGTAGTACAAAACATTTGCACTTAGATCAGATATTTCTCACTTTGATGATGTTTGTTTCTTCTTATTTGGTCCAATTAGCCTCGGCGTTGGACCAGTGGACAAAGGAGAGGTTACTAGCACATCACTCAGCCACCAGTCTTTCTTTGGCAGATTATGTACTGCGTCTATGTGTGTGTTCTCTCTAACTGCCATTAATGAGGGAACACATAGCTCCTGATTGTGAAATTCTTTCTTCATGTGTGTGTATAATCAGTTTTTGTGCCCTTCAACCCAGGTGCTTTGCACACCGTAAAGGGTCATCACTGTGGAGAGGTTACCAGCACATTCGAAGCACAGTGATCTGGCTCCGCTTTTCTTCAGGCAGCAAGGCGCTGTACAGTCTTCATCAGTGAGGCATCATATGTGTTTTGTGTAGTTCTTCCAGCATTCACCTGTTGGGCAGCCTGCAGGTGATGCTTACAGCATCCTCATCCACTTCTTCCCGCGCTCCTGCCCTATTCACAGAGTGCGTTTCCAAACGGGCAGTCAAGCGGACTGCCTACAGCCTTCCTGGGTCTCCCGTATTGATCTCGATACTCGTCGGGTCCTGTTTGAACGACAGCCACAACAAAACATCCCACTCCCTTTTCACCTGTACGTCTCCCTTGCTTCCTCACTTTTCCTACTTCCTGAAGGTGCACCTTCCTCTTTCTGCCTCTCCATTATTTCCCTTGATTTCTCTACAACCTTGCCCTGAGCGCGTACTGGCGCTTTCACTCTAAAACAGTGATTAAGGTGGAACCACACAGTTTTACCTTCAGTTTTCATTGCAGTAGAAGTTGTCAGAACCACCTTGTATGGTCCCTCACGTCTGGGTTCACCACCTTCTTTTGAAGACTTTAATACACACCCAATCTCCCGGGCGTATTCCACCTAAGCTCCAAGGAAATGTCATCTGTCCTTTTTCCCTGTTGGAAAACAATCTTGCATATTACAGTTAAGTGTTACACATGTAGCTCACCAGTTCCCTCTCGAGCTGTTCATGCGGGGTCCATTGTACGGACCTCATACAAACGGCATGGGCCCTCCTATGGTCGAATGTGCCCTATTGGGGAAAAACTGATACTTTCATAATTATTATTATCACACAAACCTCACAATCATACACTTCCCCCCTTGCGCAATGGTCCTGCCCATGCGCATC
The DNA here is from genome assembly GCA_022702515.1 of Ilyophis sp. 1 JC-2022. Classification (NCBI taxonomy): domain Eukaryota; kingdom Metazoa; phylum Chordata; class Actinopteri; order Anguilliformes; family Synaphobranchidae; genus Ilyophis; species Ilyophis sp. 1 JC-2022. The sequence goes on from CM040402.1 coordinate 116,579,791, forward strand.
CTTAATCACACTTTGCTCTGTGTGTGTTAACTGTTTATTAGTTGCTCGAGGTTGTGTGCTTCTGTCTTCTTGGGCCCAATATCTGTGGAGAGACCTGACAGTTTCAGCTAGTCACACAGTAAGTTGTCAGCGCATCTCCAATCCCCTGTAATTCTTCACAGCAGTGATAATTCGTCCCTGGAATTATCATTGGAGTTCCTGTCATAAATTCAAAAAGGGGAGAAATTAGCAATAATTAGTGGGGCCTAGTTCAGCTCTCATTGTCAGTAGAGCTGCTTAAGAGCCACCACCCAGTTCCTGCTGGAAACAGAGAAGAACACTTTGTTAATCCTTTCTTTTTTATTGTCCTATTAGCCCTCTTCACGGGAACCCCCCTCTGCTGGCCTTATGGCCCATCTGTTGTCCCTCAAACTGTGTTATTTGTAACATAGATTTACTTCCACTTTTTTAATTTGCCCTTGACAATTCCTATCACTTTTCAGCATATTATATTAATTTTATGCATTCTAGAATACAATTAAGCTTATCATGTTGACAAATTATTATTATTATTTATATATATATATTTTTTTTTTTTTCCCTCTCGTTCTGCGCTCACTTTCAATAGAGCCTGCACAATTGTTTTAATCACTTCCAATTTTGACTCCTTATTAGTCTTTTTCTCCACACTTAGGGTACATTTTCACATCCGGGGCAGCGTAAGATTTATTTGTTTGTTCAGTTTATTTATTTATTTTTGTTTCGGTTGTGCACCTAAGCTGACAACCCCTTAGGAGAGATCGCGTTGCCGGGTTTCACTTTGATTACGTTTAGACAAAATCAAACAATTAAACATAAACAAAACCATACAATTTAGGATGTAAATGAAACCAAGTATGTCTCTACACTAGAACAACAAACAAACATTGGGGAAGGTGGCCTTGCCCTCCACTTCACCCAGCTTAAACTGTAAAGTTTTCACTTCTCATCTTCGCTAAAATGTTGTTTCAATACTCCGCTGTTGCTCAATTATTTTCACTTGGTCAATTATAGCGCAGCCTGCTATGGTTATGTACAGCTTGATACAAATGCAGGCGCGGGTGTTTGAACATTTTAGCCTGCTTTTTTTTTTTTTTAAATCTTTGTCATGTATTTTTCCACCATGTATATTACATTCTGATTGTGTTTGTGGGTCTGTCTGTTACGATCCGTAGTACAGGAACCCAAACGCAGGCAGGAGTGCGACAAACAGGTTTAATCTCCAGGCAAAGGTACCAAAACAATGTCCAAGGGGAAGTCAAGACAGGCAGGGGTCGATCACAGGAAGTCACGGCAGAGGTACACAATCAAAATCCAGCAGCAGGGTAGCGAGAACACGGACTGAGGTCGAAGCCGGGAAATCAATGAGACAGAAAAACAAACAAAAGAACAGACCACAAAAACTAACAAACTCAAACCTAACCTAAACTCGAAACACAGAAAACAAAAACTCGGAAAAAACAGATAACTAACTCGGGGAAAAATACTGGCAACAGACTAACGTTTAACAATACTATGTTTGACGAACTCGCGACGAGGAACAAAGACAGCAGGTATAAATGCATGTGTAGCAGGAAATGGAAAACAGCTTGAGAGCTGAGACACATAACAAGGCAATTTGTAAATCGTTAGTAGTTATCCTATCCTAGCCCTGTCGTTAGTAAATTAGTTAACAAGACAATGACTGGATACGTAAGGAAACACTAAACAGCTGTGGAAACGTGATGAGAACTAAATTGTTAGTTTGTGTTAGTAATAATTCTATTAAACCCTGACGTTAGTAGATTAGTTAACCACCCATGTGTTTAGCCAGTTAGTAATTAATAAGTCCTATCTAAATATTAGTAGTGCAGGGTAATACAAACGAAGTGTACAGAAACTAAAGTAAAACTCCGTGAGAGGAAGCGAGAGATACAGCACAGAACGCAAGGCTGCGGAAAACATGGAAAAGTGTATGCTACAGAAACTGACAATACTAAACATGACAGAATGACAAAACAAACTCAGAACATGACATCTGTCCCAATTTCTATATGTCTTCACTTCTAGAAACTACAACTGAATTTCCCCCATGGAAAATAAGTTATTCTATGCTAATCTATTCCGTTCTCTTCTCACTATGCTTTAAAGACAAGTCCACTTTCACGGGAATCCTGCAAAGTTAAATTCGAAGCAGGCAAAACAGACTCTCTCCTGCATGAAACCAAGCCGCACATACAGAAAATAGCACTCAAAATGAATTGCAGCATTTTGCATTCTGCTTTCAACCTATTTTCTATGATTGACACAACATTCACTTTCTCCACTTATTGGTCACCGATGCATCAGTGTAATAATAACACTGAAGTCAACATCCTGCTGAATAACATTTATTTTTACTTTGATAAATCAACTTCAGATGCTCTTTCTATTTCTTCCAAGTAAAACCGTTAGAATTATTCATTGCCTATTTCTGCAGTCGCTGCTGTAGGCTACATGCTAGCACATCCGTATATGTGTGTAGCCTATGTTACTTGGTTACTAAATGTATTTATTCCTTTTGGTAAATTAAAAGTTCAAGTTGCTACGGGGAACATAAAAAAAAACATACTAAATGAATTTACCTGCAAATCATGTTTGTGGTTAATGCCCACGCTGCACTCCGTTTATTAATTTGTTATTTTTCCTACCTAAAAATCCAAATATTTGACAATAGAAAATGTAATAAGGTGCCCTTTCAATTGAAATCGGTGCTCGGCCCGACCTCCCAACTGGGAAGAAATTACCGTCACATCATCATGGCAACTCACACCGCGACCCCCACCGTGAAACAACCCTCATTAGAGTTCAGCTTTAAAACATCTCAATGTTTGCTTTGCTAGCATGAAGCTATAACTGTATAACTATAACTATAACTGCGTGTATTATCTCCATTAACCAGAGGTTTAAAATAAATACAGTGACCTGCATTATTTATTTATTTGAGTGCATATTTCTTCCTGTAGAAGAGCGTCTGCTAAATGTCTATAATGTAATGTAATGTAATGTAATGTAATGTAATATTTAATTATTTGGTAAATCAGACCTTTTTCTTCATGAGATTCAGGGCGCTCATGCCGAAAATGGCCCTAATGGTAAATTGTACACTTTTTCTCTTCAAATTCGTCCTGCTCATACAGGTGGTGCATGTGTGCTCTATACGCGTGACTTTTATATACCTGCGATGTGCACCACATACCTCTATTGGCAAGCTCCCGGGCTAGTGGAACACATCTGTGATACAATCTACCAACTGCGGGTTTGGTAGCAAACAACACATCTGTGCCAAGCATAACCCAAAGAAAAGTGGTTGCGTTAATTTCATTATGGCGGTGACCATTTGCAATTGATATTCGCGCCACACCCATAATTTGTACTTCCTTGACATATACACCAAAGAGACCATTTGTCACCCGACTCCTATTTGCCTCTATTTTAAAATGTTTTGGCAGGACAGTAGGTTCACCCTTGTCCCAGCAGGGCAGTAGGGAATTATACCAGTGCAAGTGAATTAATCTGAGAATCGTATCAGTGGACCCACTCCCCTTTAAATGGCAGTACACGGCATATTCCCTCCTTCACGCGTTCAACTCGTACTTCATGGCGATGTTTGCCATATTCGCCTTCCCATGAAAACATTATATTTCCTTCACATCCTTCTACATTATAAGCACATTTTCCTGTTTTCACCTCATCAGCCATTCCATTTGATTTATTTCACTTTAATTAAAGCCTGCTAATATATATAGATTTCTATATTGGCATACCCGTTCTGTATGCAGAATCTTCTAGATTTACAGAACTCTGGTTAAAATCTTTACCACAAAATGTCTCTTGGTTACCGAATCGTCAATCTTGCATTACAAAATGAGCCTTTACTGAATTTATCTCTTTCAAACACTTTCCCTTCAGTTATGGTGTAACAGGTAACACTTTGAAGGGCAAAAATACGGTTCGGTTACCATGGTGACATCACACTTCGTTTTTTATTTATTTATTTATTTTTAACCATAGGCTAAAACCTTCTCCACAGCGAATTCGCTTAGCTAAATAGCCTATGCTATTTGCGCACAATAAAACTGCTACAGACGTCTCGGCCCCGTCTCGGCCCTCTATTGCCCCACAAGACGTCTGCAACTAAATGGAATCACCACCTAAAAATAGAGAGAACTGACTGAGTAGCACAGAACTCCAAGCCAGTCAAAAAACCAAATTGCAAATTAGTACGCTTCTAGAATTTTCCATGAAAATACCCTGAAAATACCCTGTATGATATCATATAACAAATTAACTAATCAATTAACTTAAATTGAATCAATCACGTCCACTCCTTCTATGTTGTCTTGACCTCTGCCACAATCCTATGCAAGTTCCCTCCCTCAGGTATAACTTCACCACTTATCTATCTGTACTATCCGTACAGTTCGAAAATAATTTTCCCGTTTTATTTACAGTTGTAATTGTACAGCGGCCACTTCTCTGACCAGAACGCTTACGCCTGCATGCCTACTATAATTCCGTTATGTGAACACAATTTTATATGAGATACACTTTCCATGACTTATGACTATTTATGTACACACTTTTTACACTATTTCAGGTGGGTCTTCATTACGATGCGTCTGATCATAAGCTTCACAAATCTTATAGTACACTGAGATTATAACACAAGCTATTACAAATATCATACATCATACATCGTAAATATGTGTTCTGGAGACACAGCATAAACACACGCCATGCAGACACAACCCACACAGCGCTTATTCACTCATACTCGTGTCGACACACATTCATTCTCTGGCCAGCTCGGTAAATATTAAGGCGGTATCGAGCCACTGCACTATCCTGAAAAATAACAAACTTAGATCCTTCGAGCCTCCCTCTCTTGGGGCGCAGCTCCAGGCTAGATCCCTTTCCAGGCTGAATCCCTTTCCGCTGAATTCTTTCCCCTGACTCCTCTGAGTGAAAGGAAATTCAGCCTTCCTGCTTCCCAATGCTTTCTTTTCAAAAACACTGATCACAGAAAGCACTACTCGCTTACTAACTCATTCGGTTTCAGCTTATAGTGGCTTGACTGTACATTAAGCCGGATGCGGCGGCCATTTGTCATGGTCTTATTAACCTCTGCGATCGGACCGGCCGGTGACGCCAGTCGATAGCGATCCCCAGTCCTGCATCCAATCAGGACCCCGTAGTAGCTGTTAACCACCCGGTTCGGAACCGACGGTCTGATCCCTATCCCACTTTGCTATGGGTATAGAAACTTTGACTGTTTTCACCAGCCTTGTCTGTTCACAGAAGTCGTCTCTTACGTCCTTCTGCTAGGTGTGGACTGTCATCCACGTACCACGTACTGCCTGCACACTTACATGCGACAGCCACGCCGACTAGACGGTACCACGGCAGTATATCCATTCATATTTCATCAGACACGGGGGCCTTCAGTCTTCTCCCCTGCACTATAGTTAGTTTTTAACGTGCCCTCGGAACTTTGCAATTCCACCGCCGCCTGTTTTAGCCTAGGTTCGGGGTGCCTGAATCCCCTGCCTATTGGTTTAGTGGTTAGCACAGTGATCTCCCTATCAGACCCTTTAATCTTCACTTACCATTTTTCTCTTATTCTTTCTTAATTAAAGGCGGTATCAGGCCACCCAGTGGCCTTTAGGCAGACCCTTTATCTTACTTTTTGCAGACTTCCCAGCAATCACACTGGCTGCAATTTCATTAAGGCCGTCACACTGCTATTCCATAAGACAGTACAAAACACGCAACATTTAGATCAGCCTATCGTTAAGCCAGACTCTTTCTTACACTTCTTGTGTTTCTATATCAAAATTTTAATGAGGTTGTTTTGTGCACAGGTTTTCGCACAGGCCCCCCCGCACCGGCGGACACACTATCTCTGAGAATCAACGATTTTTTTGGCGCCCGTTGATCTGAGATTTTAGTGTGAACGTCCGCGCATTCAGACCTGCTAACTGTTAGCACTCCAAAAGTAGGCTCGCCATTTTGTAGTAAATATAAATAGAATAATCCTTTCACCGCCCCGTCGGGAGGGGTCGGGATCATTCCACTACAAATTATTCAAACTTTCTCCCAACTACATTCCAGAGTCTGGTATGACGTAATTTATTGTATATAAATTCGCATGAATATACATACCCAGGCTGATCGGCTAGACATACGCATATTAAACAATATTAAAACACTCTCAATCACACAGTCCAGTCTTAGTCCGTCAATATCATGCTCGCCCACAAGACGTAAACACCGTTCCGTTGATGACAGAGGCAAAACAAAACTAGCACTGGGCCAACTCAGATAACCCCGTTATATGGTTCTTCCAAATCCCACCCCATGTAGTTTAAAGTTTTAAAGCGCCTCCCCCCTGGGAAATATATTCCATGGTCTGCAGCGGTCTCTGCTGGTCTTATTTAGCATTACAATTGGCCTTTGTTTTATATTATACTTTAAATGAAATACCATGATTTAATTATATCAAAGACAGTCTGGCTATGGTCTGACCATAGTTGTTAATTACATAATAATACCCTGCTATGATGGGTTATATAATACTAGCTATAAACCTTTTATTGTTATTCATCACAGGTATGTACAATTATAAACCAAGCATAACACCTTCCTTTGTGATTTGAAACATTATCTGTACTAACATATTCTTTTAAACTAACGGGTTGTGGATGAAGAAAGATAACTTATTTGTCAAATGTATTTTATACTAAATGTTTGTTGCAGAACAAAGGAAATGTTTTCCTTGAGTTTACCAAACTCTATTAGCTGCTGAAACTGCACACACACACATTTCCAAGCCTAGGGGGCCAGATGTCTTTTTAATGACCGGGCCCCAAGGCATTCCTTGGGAAGATCCACACACTATCTCTTCGGCCGATTTAGGACCATAAATGTGTCCCATGTGAGTGTGTGTATGCAGGTGTGAATGGGTCCTTTTACCTCCTTATCGAGATGCGTATATCACTCTGATGTTTGAATATACAAATGTAACTGAAATAGTCTCTGATTGTTCTACCATATGGCTTTTGCCTAAGAATAAGCTTTTCCCATCAATTCACTAAAGTGGCGATGCGCACGCATGTCCTTGATTTACCAGTGTTAAAGATGAGCTCATTTTATGTGCCTGGCTCCGGACCATGCCCCACCCGATCACACATATACAAATCACTGAGTTTGTTTTTCCTTCCTTGGCATGAGTGTGTGCTTGTGAGTGCACGGTCATAAATTTGAAGTGTGCTGGTTGGGCCTCTTAGGGTGTCTTGGAAGGGACACCCTTCCAACACAGAAAAGCATCTCCCTATTGACACCATTGTTTCATATAGAAAGTCCTACATCATGATATATAATTATACATAAATAATGAATAATCTATTTTTTACCACAACATTCCCTCCTTTGAGCCTCCATAGGCTCATTTCCAGATTAGTCATTTATTTATACATATGGCCAAACATTGAATGATGAATTAAAAATAATTTTAAACAATTAGTTCTAAACAGCTAATTGAGACCAACGTTCTCGCAGCCAGTAGTCCTCGATGCCTGACTGCCGCTTTTGACTGATCTAGCGCTTGTTTAGCATAGGTACACAGAACATAAATTATCACTTTGATTTAAGATCGTACTGATTTTGATTACATATTTTCCATTATAATTGATTCAGACCTCATTGACTCGCTGAGACCTAAAATCTATCTTTTACCACAACACACCCAAAACATTTAATTCATTTGGATATGAATTTATTTGCCGATTTCTCAATTATTGTCATTTTGTCGGTCGCGATTTCCCTTTGGCGGTCCGTGAAATAATTTATTTAAAATAAGCCCATGACTGAGGTTGGTTCAAACACTGCTACATGACAGTTAATTAATGATACATGCAAATAAATTAAGTGTATTTCAATAAATTATTCTCACATGTAACGTATTACATTAGATAACTAGCTATCGAGACAATAGAACAGAGGAGGGCTCCGGTAAGACCAGAGGTGGGGGTCTGTGCATTTATGTCAACAAGGCTTGGTGTACGGACAATACCATCATTGAGAGCCACTGCTCTGCTGACCTAGAGCACATCATGGTTAAGAGCAGACCTTTCTATCTGCCTAGAGAATTCACTTCTACAATTGTGACTGCAGCATATATCCCTCCGGATGCTAATGCTAAGCTAGCCATAAAACAACTGCAGGCAGCCATTAGCAAACAACAGACTACACACCCAGAGGCAGCCTTTATTGTTGCGGGGGATTTCAACCACTCCAGCCTGAAGACTGTTCTCCCTAAATTCCACCAGCATATCTCCTGTCCTACAAGAGGTGATAAGATTTTAGACCATGTTTACACCAACATGGCTGAGGCTTACAAAGCCGTCCCCCTCCCCCACCTTGGACAATCTGATCACATCTCTTTGTTCCTGTTCCCCAAGTACTCCCCACTCATCAAACGAGTGAAACCCTCTGTGAGGACAGTCAAAGTTTGGCCTGAGGGGGCAGACTCTCTACTGCAGCACCGGTTTCAACACATGGACTGGAGTAGGTTTGCCACACAGGACACCCTGGACTCCCACACAGACATTGACTTCTACACCACCTCCGTTTTGGACTACATCAACACCAACGTCAATGATGTCACCACCCTCAAACGGATTACAACATTCCCCAATCAGAAGCCTTGGATGAACAAAGAGGTCCGTCTTCTGCTGAAGACACGCGACACCGCCTTCAAATCAGGTGACGCGCAGGCCTACAGCTCAGCCAGGGCCAATCTGAAAAGGGGTATCAAGAGGGCCAGGCACAGCCACAAGCTAAGGATTGAGGAGCACTTCATCAACTCCGACCCCCGACGCATGTGGCAGGGCATCCAGTCCATTACGGATTACAAACCCACTAACAACTCCCCCCCAACCAACGACACCTCCCTCCCTGATAAGCACAATGACTTTTATGCCCGCTTCGACAGGGACAACCACGAGGCGGCTATAAAGGCCATACTTCCTGTTGACCACCAGCCCCTCACTTTCTCCCCCACTGATGTGTGTGCTGCACTGAGCAGGACTAATGCATGCAAGGCTGCTGGCCCCGATGGCATCCCCGGTCGGGTGCTCAGGGTCTGCGCTGAACAGCTGACTGAGGTCTTGACTAACATCTTCAACGTCTTGACATCCTGTCACTGGCCCAAGCAGCTGTCCCCACGTGCTTTAAAACCACCTCCATTGTGCCAGTGCCGAAACACACCTCTGCTGTGAGCCTAAATGACTTTCGCCCTGTTGCACTCACCCCCACCATCATGAAGTGCTTCGAGAGACTAGTCCTGGCTCACCTCAAATCAGACCTATCCCCCCGACTGGACCCCCACTAATTCGCCTACCGGGAGAACAGGAGTACGGAGGACGTCATCTCCTCAGTGCTTCACTCTGCGCTCTCCCACCTGGAGGGTGGTAACACTTATTTGAGAATGCTGTTCATTGACTTTAGCTCAGCATTCAACACCATAATCCCCTCCAAACTGATCTCCAAATTCGGCGACCTTGGCAGCAACCCTTCCCTCTGCAACTGGTTACTTGACTTCCTCACCAACATATATATATATGTTGATTACAAATTGCATGTAAGATCCGCCGTCTTCCTCCAGTCCACCTTCCTTTCGTTTCTCTTGTTTTCCCATTCCTCATGTTTCATGTCGTGTTTTTCACCCTGTCAGTCTTAGTTCCGTGTTTGTGCAGGCTGGGCGTGGTTCTCCATTTTGTTCCTCGTTTTATCCCCGCAGCTATTATCCTATCACTCTCACCCTCTGCTTGCATTCCGCATGCACTTTTGTTATTTCATTAGTACTTTCACCTGTTCCTCTCCCTATTTAGTCTCCTCAGTTTCTTTCTTTCACTGCCAGTCAGTTGCATTTGTCAGCTCCGTCTTGACATTCCCCGGCCATGTTTGTCTGTTTGCATATTCGCTCCTAACCTGTTTGTTTTTCCTCGCTCCAGCCCATCCAGCCTGCTTCCCGTCCCTGCTCGCTCCTGCCCCATCTTCTGCCCAGCCCAATTAGATTCGCCAACCCCGTTTCCAGCCCCTCACTTAGCTTTCCCTGTTCCCTTTGCTTTGTTTGCTCTTGTGCTGATATAAATTACTCTTTGTGGAGTCCTTTTGCCTGAGTTTGCCTCAGAGTCCTGCATTTGGGTCCTTACCAGTGTTCTACTCCATAACATTGCAGGACCTAAAACAAAGATTCAAATTCAAAAATTAAAGTTTTCAAATGTGGAAAAAAGGTTTGAACAATATTCAAACGTATAATTTTTAACAGCCCCATTGTGAGGTCCCCGTGTTCCGTCCCTGGTTTTCCCCTCATCTCACAATCCACCCTGTGTTTTCCCTCTCTCCTTCTACTTGTGTTCTCACTCCCCGCACCTGCATTGTGTTTCCCTCTGGTGCCTTCATTTGCCTTCCCCCACCTGTTGCTCGTTCTGTCCTCATCATGTTAGTATTTAGTCTTCCCCCAATTCTGTGTTCGAGGCCGGACCGTCTTGTGATCTCCTAGTGATCTCATCATGTTCTTGTCGCATCTTGCCCTGGTCTTGTGAGTTTGTTCTTTGTTCTCATCATGCTTGTTATTGTTCTTGTTGTTGTTGTTGTTGTTTTCTTTTGTCCGTCTGCCCTGGTCTTGTGCTGTCTTCGGTTCCCCTGGCGGCTCCCCTCCAAGGCTCCCTCCTTCCTCCATGGTTCCCTCCTGACCCGTCTTAGTTCCTGATCCCCTGGGCCGAAGCGCCTGTTCCTGTCCGCGGCTCCCCGCACTATCTATGGCTCCCCTGAGGCCTCCACGATGGCACCTGCCCACGGGCCCCATGCCTGTTCCCGTCCGTTCCTGACCTTAGTCACCCGCACCTGTTCTGAGCTACAGACTAGTCATCAGTGGCGGCCGGCCTATAGAGGGCGCTGGGGCGCCGCCCCCCCTCCCCCACATACAAATTTAAAAAAAAGTTTAAAAAAAAATATTATTTTTTATTATTATTTAATTTTTTTAGTAGCTTAAAATTATTATTTTTTATTATTATTTTTTATTATTATTTAATTTTTTAGTAGCTTAAACATGTTATATGTTGGCCTTGCGTTGTCTAAAGTTTAATACATTACATATGCATGTTCAGGGGACTGTGGGGCGCCGGTAACGTTATGGTGAATCAGAGCACTCATTCATTTTCAGCCGAGCCCCCTGGTACTGCTGCCTGATTCGCGGCCAAAAAAGGAGGTCCCCGGGCGCAGGCCTGTGCGCCCCGGACTATCCTACCCTTTTCTGATTAGTCCTCATGGTTTATGATATTATTTGATTGGATTTAAGGCATGTTTATCACGCCCAGCCGGTATCTAGCAGGATATCACTGCGAGTGCGCAAGTACGGCTCGGTTCAGTCGGCTGCTACTCATTCATTAGTAGAACTAGACCAAGCGAGAGAGATAATTCGAAATGGCTTCTTCAAGTGGAACAGAAAGCAAAGAAAATTCGGTTATTTCTTTGCAAAAAGAACATTTCTCAAGGCGTTCATTGGAAGAAAAGAAAAGAGTAAAGGAACTTGGACCAGAGCGACCAGATTTGCACATTCAACAGCAAACATGTGATCGCGGTCCAGCTTATAACCGGGGCTTCTCTCACTCGTGTTATGACAAACGGAGTTGGCTAGCTGGATGTGCTGTGAGTCATGCGTTCTATTGCTTTCCCTGGGGTACGAGACCTAAAGGCTACAGAATTATGTTTCCATCAACCTAATTTTATGCGCATTTTAAAGTATCGCATCAGAAAAGGTTGATGGAAACGGCAAAATTCGCAAAAACTTACTCTAATTCGCAAAAAAGTTTATACGCTCGCTTGAGGTGGTTTTTGTCTTTTGCGAAAAAGAGTTAATGCGCAAAACGGTAGATGGAAACACATTTGCCGAATAAGTTCTGACGTAGCGAACATTGAACTCACGTGACTGATCAGCCGTTTCCGCTGTCGGCGTCTTTCCGGATATCAATTCGGCCAATATTAGTTGAATTGAAAGGACAATTACAACTTGCCCAGCTGAAACTAATTCCTGCAGACCTCTCTCCATTTTATTGCCAAGCGTTATGTTCTCCACGTGGGTATGTTACCAAGGCAACTGGTTTTGTTTACGATATGCAACCTCTACTTCTTCGCTCCAACTCAGTTGGTGGAAACGCACCTAATTCGCATTTTCTTTTTTTTTCTTTTTGCGAACTTTCCAAAAGTTCGCTTAAAATTCGAATGACATTTAGATGGAAACATAGTGATGTCTTACTTGAAAAACTGTCCTCCACTGTTGCCAATTAAACTGTCTTATGCAACTGAGACACAAGGTGGCTTGTTTTTTCTGTTTAAAGTCAAAGTCAGATGTATTTGTTTTTTTTTAGAAATGCTAGCGCCCCAACCTATATTTAGATCACCAGCCGCCACTGCTAGTCATGTTCCAGTCCAGCCTCGGCTTGTCCCCATCTGTCTCCGGTCAGTCTGGTTAACGCCCAGGCACTCCCCTTCTGTCTGGTTCCTGACCTGTCCGGCTCCTGCCCGTCAGGCCCGTCCAGGCCGTCCCTATCCTCCAAGTTCCTGACACGTCCAGTTCCTCGTACAGTTCCTGACCCGTCCTCATGTCTGTGTCATGCCTGTTTCTGTCTTGCCCCTGCCTATGTCCCATTAAATGTGCTCCCCGACTCAGTTTTTCCCGGAGCCGTCTCTGAGTCTTGCATTTGGGTCCCGTCCCCTTACGAGAACGTAACACCTATTATGCAAGAATTCGATTTTAAAATAAATTTATTAAGTGATCTGTCAGGCCCATTCACACGGGGTAAGTAATATCTGTAATTTGGATCACATGGAATTCCTCTGCAAGCATGTGGACCCCAACTTGAGACAGGAACTACAAGTATTGCATCACTTCCGAGGTGCTACTTATTTTACCCTCCGCTAAGGTTAGGGGAAATTATTATAAAATGCATTGGTTCCCTCGAGAAACAATAATACAAATTAAGGAGCGAGAAAAGAATAGATGGTTTATCCCAGTAACCACCGTGGCTCAAAGGGTTAATGGGGAATGATTATGGCAAAAATGTTAGCCATTGCTAAAAAAAATCTCCCATTCGTTTCAATGGGGCATGATTTTCACATTTTTCCATTTAAAAAAAATCTACAAAATTCAGAGAAGCAAGCTGTGTCTGAATCAGAGCCCTATCTACTGTGTCTTGTGTAGGCTACTGTGTACTAGCATACTGTATACTGCTTACAGTAGGCTATACAGTTTAGTGACATGCAGTATGCAAAAAATATTCTCCATACTATTGTCAGCAAAAACAAGTAAATAAGTATATCATCCGGGGATATTGTGAACTCTAAATTTTCAGAATTGGCATTTACTGGACAGCTTTTTTTTATAGTATACTCAACTGGAATACTCAATAGTAGGCAAGTGTGCAGATTCGGATAAACTAATTTATTCACTTCTCTCGTTGCATGCTTCCTCTGCATATAATAAAACTCATTACAAAAATATTAAACTTCAATATTTTATTTATTTTTTCCCATTAAATGTTGTCGAGTGTTTCTCTCAGGTTTCAGTAAAATTATGTAACATTTTGAAGCAAATAAGCACAGCAGTAGCCCAAAACTAGATGCTAGAATTGCAAAGATCTCCACAGCTACAGTTAACTTTCCAGGTGAGCTGACATAAGCTGGTATAAAAGACAGCCACACTGCACAGAAGATCAACATGCTAAAGGTGATGTATTTGGCTTCGTTAAAATTTCCTGGCAGCTCCCTGGCCAGAAAAGCCAAAATAAAACACACAGCAGCCAGGAGCCCAATGTATCCCAGAACGCACCAGAAGGCCTGTTCAGAACCCACACTACACTCCAGGATTATTTTGGAACGGCTGTACTGGGTGTTTTTATTTGGGAAAGGAGGAGCAGTGATCAGCCACACTGCACAGATTATCATTTGTATAAAGGTGCAGGCAGAGATGATACATCTCTGCTGTTTGGGTCCCAGCCATTTCATGATGTTGTTTCCAGGCCTAGCAGCTGTAAAGGCAGCCAGCACCACCAGAGTCTTCCCCAGGATACAGGAGATGCAGAGTGAGAAAGTGATGCTGAAGGCAGTATGGCGCAGCATGCAGGACCATGATGTAGGCTCTCCGATGAACATCAGCGCACACAGGAAGCACAGAGTCAGAGAGACCAGGATGAAGAAGCTCAGCTCTGAGTTGTTGACTTTCACAATCGGAGTGTTCCTGTAGTAGAAGAATACTGCCAGAACAGCGCTGGTGAGGCAGGCTCCCAGTACAGCTACCACAGTCAGGGTCAGTCCCATTGCATCATGGGAGAGATACTCAATCACTTTGGGTATGCATTCAGTTCTGGCTGCATTGGACCAGTAATCCTCAGGACAAGATATGCAATCTATTGAATCTGAATAAAGACAGTATAATAGTTATTATAAAAAAAGAAGACTGCAGAGATATACAGTGCCCTCCACTATTATTGGCACCCGTAGTAAAGATTAGTAAAAAAGGTTTGGTGAATTAGCTTAATCTCACACTGAAAAATGAGAAAAATCCAACCTTTAATTGAGGTAAATGTATATATATAGAATAAAAATATAATTTTTAATATTTGGTCGCATATCATTTGCATGCCATGACTTCCTGATGTCTGTGACCCAACAACATCAAAAGACCCTTGATATCTTCTTTTCTGGCACTCTTACAAGCAATAATATAAGGTCTCTGCATTTGAATGGATCTCTATTGGAATTGGGGGGTGGGACTAGATTTAGCTGTAAATTACACTGGAACAGTATGGAACACATGGTTGGCTAAATGGCTCTAAGTCATCAAGGGTCTGACGTATCAAGCAAGCCTTAAACCAGGGGTGTCCAAACTACGGCCCGCGGGCCAATTGCGGCCCTCGAAGCGTTTTAAAGTGGCCCTCGAAACATTTCAGAAGAATTATTAAATCTGGCCCGCTGCTACAAATTAGGAAAAAAATGCTGTTGTTTTTTTAACACTAGGGGGCAGTATAGTAAAAGCCCAACTCTAAAATCAGATCAGCAGTTTACGGCCCCCCCCCCCCCCCCCCCCCCCCCCCCCCCAAACAAAAAAGAATCAACGTTCCTGTAGCCTACAAATCGTATTCTTATCAACATGGCGACGGCAAATAATCGAAAGGTGGATAGTGAATGTAGGAAATTCCAGCCACGATGGCAAAATGAATACTTTTTCACTGAGTACAGAGGCAAGTGTGTCTGTTTAATTTGCCAGGAATCAGTAGCGGTGATGAAAATAATTTAACGTTAAGAGACATTATGAAACGAAACATAATGCGTCTTTTAAGGCATATACTGGAGCAGCCAGAGAAGAGAAATCAAAGCAGTTGGCGGCAAGCCAATCATTGCAACAAACCCAGTTTTTTCGTGCTAATCAAACGCAGCAGAATGCTACCAGGGCTAGCTACGAGGTGGCTAAGCTAATAGCGAAGTATGGAAAGGCCTTTGTAGAGGGTGATTTTATTAAAAGAGTGTGTCACAAAAATTGTGGAGATTGTATGCCCAGAAAAGAAACAAGACTTCTGCAATGTTAGTGTTGCGAGAAACACAATGGCCCGGCAAATCGAGGATTAATCAGCTAACATCAAGGCGCAAATATCAGACAAAGCTCCGTTGTATCATTTCTATTCAATTGCGTGTGACGAGTACCGACACAACAGATTCGGCTCAGCTACTAATTTTTTTTTCTACGGAATTTCCCTTGGGACAAGTTGTGTGGAGTTACAACAGATGGTGCTCCAGCCATGATAGGTGAGCGTAACGGAATGGCTTCCCTGGTTTGCAGAAAAGTTGATGAGTCTGGGGGCGAGGCTGTTCAATTGCAGTGTATTATACACCAGGAAGTATTATGCGCCAAAGTCACGAAACTGGGCAATGTCATGAATACAGTCGTGAAAATTATTAACATAATTTGTGCGAAAGCACTCAATCACAGAGAATTTCGGGCATTCCTGTCTGAAATGGATACAGAATATGGGGACGTGATCTACCACTCTGATGTGCGATGGCTCCGTTCTCAAGCGGTTCTTCTCCCTCAAATCTGAGATCGACAAATTCTGAAGAGAAAAACGATTGTCCGTCGATGAACTGAGTGACCCTGTTTGGTTGGAAGACCTGGGATTTTTAACTGACATGACCGGACAGCTGAATGTCCTGAACACAGCCTTGCAAGGGAAAGACACAATCGTGTCACACATGAAAGCATTTGTCGTGAAGCTCCGTCTATTTGAGAGACAAGTCAGTGAACGCAATGCCGCACACTTCCCCTCTCTCCGGGAGGTAATCGACACTTTCCCAAATGCCAACAGCCCTGAGCAGATGGGGAAATATGTGACAGTAATCACGTCATTGATCACAGAGTTCAACACGCGCTTTCATGATTTTGCTTCTATTGAGAAGGACATCAACATGTTAACGTGGATGAAGCACCAGGGGACATACAGTTGGAACTCATCGAGATGCAATGTGATGACCTGTTTCGCAGTCGGCACCAGCAGCTTCCACTGCCAGAGTTCTACAAGAGTTTGGAAAAAGTCAAAATTTCCACAGATGAGGCGCCACGCAAAAAGAATGCTGAGTCTGTTCGGCTCCACATACATATGTGAGCAAACATTTCCCCTGATGACTTTAAACAAGAGCCGTTTGCGATCAAAGATAACAGACAGTCACCTTTGCGATGTCCTGTGAATAGCATCTACAAACCTCACGCCCGACATCACAGCGATTCTTCAGTCCAAGGCACAACAACACATTAGAAGTGTCACTGGTGAGTGACATTCTTAAAATCTCTTCAAGCTCGCCTTTTAATAGGCTATAATACTATTCGCCTAATTTAAATAGAAATCTAAGTGATGTTGGCAACTGTATGCCACATGTCTGCGCGCACTTATTTATTTTACACACCACACACGCACACATAGCCTATATATATATAATAGCCTGTGGCCCGTGGTAGTCATCATTTTTCTCCATCTGGCCCTCAGTGAAAAAAGTTTGGACACCCCTGCCTTAAACCATCACTCTGCTGCCAGAAATACAGTATATATGGATGGATAATTTGAAAGGTTTCTTCTCCTGACTTATTTTTCCATAGAGTTCAATTGGAAGATTTGTCAAGAGAAACAACCCTTAAAGTGATCCATCCATATATACTGCATATCTGGCAGCAGAGTGATGGTTTGAGGCTCGTTTGATACCTAAGACCCTTGATGACTTACAGCCATTTTACTAACCATGTATTCCATACTGTTCCAGCATAATTTACAGCTAAATCTAGTCTATGGCTCCCCAACATGGTCGTAATAGTACACAGGACGCAATAGATCGGGCTCTGTTTCGGACACAGCACTCGACTAACAGACAGATACGTTAGGTTAACATAAAGATAGATAGATGGCAAGAACTAAAACTTACCCGATTACAAAACAGAAAATTTTATGGCAAACGACAGTAACGTTACTACTATCGTGTAGTCGTTGTTCTCAGTTGGTGTTTTTGTTTGCTCGGAATCTTTTTTAACGGTTAGTACGTAATTTCAGAACCATTAGACTAATACATGTCAATAGCCTAGTTCCTGAAATAAGCATGTCTCCATTGTCTGCTGATAGCCTAATGACGCCGTGTTCGTTCTTGTATTATAAAAAATTTTTTTTTTTTGACTACAACAGTCCCGGTGCTATGAATTCTCCTTTCACCTCTGTTGGAATTTGCAGTCAATTTTTATCTTTTTCTTGGTCGTGGTCCACTGACACCATATCAATTTATCTTAAAACCTTTTCAACATTTTTGCGGTTACAGTTCATAGCAGTAGCAGCATTTTCAGCGTCTCCATTTGTTTTTTAAACGAGTAAGTAAACAGAGGCCATGTAAGTTCATGTGCGAAGCATTGCCTACGAAACTCAGAGCCAATCAGTGTAGTTGTGGCAGGTTGGTGTTATAGTTATTGAAATGTCTTCTGTGGGCAGCATTGCAAACCTTACCGTAACCCTAACCCTAACCATCACCTTCTCGCTGATTGTATTATACACCAGGAAGTATTATGCGCCAAAGTCACGAAACTGGGCAATGTCATGAATACAGTCGTGAAAATTATTAACATAATTTGTGCGAAAGCACTCAATCACAGAGAATTTCGGGCATTCCTGTCTGAAATGGATACAGAATATGGGGACGTGATCTACCACTCTGATGTGCGATGGCTCCGTTCTCAAGCGGTTCTTCTCCCTCAAATCTGAGATCGACAAATTCTGAAGAGAAAAACGATTGTCCGTCGATGAACTGAGTGACCCTGTTTGGTTGGAAGACCTGGGATTTTTTTACTAACTCGTTTTACTAACTTGAGTTTGTATGAGTCACTCACCAAAGAGAGTCGGGTTTTGGAGTAGCCCTCCTGAATGGGATAACATAATTGAATAGTGCGGCTCTTCGAGACTTTCCAAATGTTATCGGAACGAATGGATCAAATTCTGATAGTGAAACGAGTTATTTCACAGGGGTTGTGACGCAAACCGTTTTACAGCCGCTCTTTTTCCCATGATTGTGTGCGAGAAAACTGCTTTTCGGACCTGGAAGTTGTAATTGTCTAAATTGTCTCACCATTATGTATGTTTATGGCTCAGCTGAGACCGTTTTTAAGATACCAAACTGTTGTGCATCAGCCATATGATTTTTTTGCATTGCTGTCCAAATGAAAAAATATTTTCCACTCTGTATCTCGGTATAGCAAGATGCTTTTCTTGTTGTAATGGAACGGATCTGTTCCACCTGATTATGGGGAGGCAGAAGGAGTTATTTCTACCTAAAACAATGCCTGTAACTCAACATGCATCTTAAGGAATCAAAGCATCTGTACGTGAAAAAGGAAAGCCATGTCATTTAAGAGTGAGATAAGAGTGCAACAACTCCTCAATAGCAAAATCTTTTTGTAAGGGATAATGACCTCAGGACTTAGCACACAGTTTGAATAAAAATCTATTGTAATCAAAACATGCACTTCAAAATATGCAGATTTATTGCAATAGAAACATTACTTTAAGTATTCCAGCAAATATTCCAAACCCTATACAACAAATGCGTCTTTTTAATACCTCTTTCAACCGGGTTAGATAGCAAGCTAGCTTTATGCTAGGTTCACTGTCACTCACGTTACCTAATATTAAAATTCTGTTTGGTTTTATGTCAAAATGGTCTCACAGCATGTTTTTTTTTAATCACAAATGGCAACCTAGCCAACTACTGAATTATATTCAAAACAAAAGCTAAATCAGAAATGTAGTCAAGCTATGACATATACTTCCGATGTATCTTGTTCCAACAAGAATTTTAACTTGAAGAATATTCCTTACCTGGGCAACTTCGCTAGGACTAACCTGAAATAAGGAGGGCTGGAGCACACAGAGCTCAGAGCAAAAATGCCTTTATATGACAAGGAGAAATTCAACTTGTTGCAATGACAAGTATCTCGTTATAAGGAGAAAGGTTTCTCATTATAAGGAGAAAACAAATTTGTTTATCACAAGATCCTTTTATACGAGACGTATAGGCCTATAATGAGAAAAGTTCTACGCCAAAATTGCTACTTCAGATTTACTGTGTCAGACAGTAAGTAGGCCTACCTCTTTCCATCACTAGAGGATCGGGAATTCAAACCACCTCTCGCACGCACAGAACACCAACAAAATGACAAAATTAAAAAAAATTATAATTTTGTTTCCAAGCTGGGAGACCGACCGCAGCCTAGCGCTTGGCATAGAGGCAATGTGCTCGTCTGATGCAGATAGGCTTGCACTTTAACAGCTTGTGTAATGGGAGATTCTGCATTTCCTGCATGTTATATCCTCTTTTTACTTTACCATGTAGCCTACTTTACTATTTACTTGATAACACTGGAATGGAAAATACTAAACTATTTATTTTCCTTCATTGAAAATCTACAAATCATTTATTTTGCTTTTTCTGGGCCATTTTCACTTTGTGAAAGGAGCTTTAAATGGAACGGACAACCTCCATATACGGCAATTAATGGCAGTGGATTTATGCTAATCACAAAATAATGTGGACGCGCTTCGTTCGTGCATACGAAAAAATCTGCCTTTTCCACAATGCTTGATGAATCCGGCCTAGATTTTTCATACCAACTCGTATCGTACATAAATGTACGTGCATATTTATAAACGCTTCATGAATGAGGCCCAGGCCCCAGTGTCTCATTATAATGACAATTTTATTATATATTTTTTGTGATATTTGTTTTTCCCATTATAACAAAAAAAAAGGAACTTGTTTATAAGAAAATTTTCAACAAGATACGTTGGTATGTCATTATACCAAGAAAAAGATCTTCTTATAGAGGTGGACTTCTTGCACACTTATTTGTATCTGATAATATGAGATGGTTTTCCTTTTTATAGTACTGATACTTTATGATTTCTTATAATAATAATAATAATGCCTGGCATTTATATAACACCTTTCTCAACACTCTAAGCACTTTACAATGATGAGGGGGAAACTCACCTCAACCACCACCAATGTGTAGCACCCACCTGAGTGATGCAACAGCAGCAATTGTGCGCACCACACATCAGCTGGGGTGGAGAGGGAGATAATTATTTTTTGCCAATTAAACTGGGGGATAATTAGGTGGCAGATTGAAAAAGCCTTTGGTTGGGAGTTTAGCCAGGACACCAGGGAAACCCCTACTCTTTGCGAAAAGTGTCATGGGATCTTTAATGACCACAGTGTGCCAGGACTTCGGTTTAACGTTTCATCTGAAAGACGGCATCTCCTACAGCACAGTGTCCCCATAACTGCACTGGGGCATTGGTGTTTATTTGACCAGAGGGAAGACTGCCCCCTACTGGCCCACCAACACCACTTCCAGCAGCAACTTCGTTTTCCCAGGAGCCCACACCGGCTTAGCTTCAGCCATTGAGCAGGAGCAGATGGCATGATGGCTGCAGGCTGCATATTGAGGTACAGGCATTGTATAGGTAGAAAAATATCCCCCTGCTGCCTCATAATTATGTGCAACAGATCCATTTGTCATTATAACAAGAAAATATATTTTTTGGCAGTAATGTGCCAAAGAAATAATCACAAATACCGTTAACTGCATTAACAATGTCGTGAGATATTGTATACCTTGTAACTGCAATTATGGCTGTACAACAGAAATAGCATTTTTATAATATATTGAATCCTGTTAGTTGTTGTTAATAAGCTTGAGTGATAACAATTTTTTTTTAAGGGATTCATAAATTGAATGTATATAAATTGAATGATCTTTTAAAAGATTTTGGTCAGACTACAAACATTCCTGTTGTAATGACACACTAAAATACAATCAGTTAAATGTTTAAAAAGATATACCACAGTGTAGTAGGTAAAATATTTGCAGTGAGCAAGTACATGTACTTTCAACAAAATTTTTATGTCTGCAAGTATAAAAAAGTCAACTTGTAATGAGCTTATTAGATTTGGCTACTGTACCCACCAGCAGTCTGTGTGTTCATTTGATGTGAAGAGCACTCACCTGTCTTATTACTAATCTTCCCGCTGTCACATGGTACACAATCAAAGCAGCACAGAGGCTCCCCACGACGGACAGCCTTCCTCCTTCCTGGAGCACAGCTCTCACTGCACACAGACACCAACACCTGCATGAGAGAGAACACAGCCAGATGTAACTACACAAACATTTACCTGTAAACGGGACTCATAGAACTCTGTATCTAATTATGAGACTCTTAATGCACCACACATCTAGCTGCCCATTTCCATGGCCCAAGAGGCCTGGTGTCACTGCAGACATTTACCTGTTCGTGAGTACTAAATACACAGGCTAAAACACAGACATAGACTGTGTATATAAAATTAACATTCATACAAGATGCTAAAATGTACAATACAATCTATGGCATAATAAAAAATGTTTTGTCATTGTAGTAATTTAATACATTTCAGTGACAGACTGCAGGTTTGAGTTCCAGCTTTGAAAGATTTGGTCCTTGTCGACTACCTGCTGATCAATGTTGAGTTGATGCTTTCACTTCAGATTTGCACTTACCTCCACTTTACCCTACAGAACATCAACAGAGGGCATCGCATGTACTGAAATACACACTGTGTGCAACTTGCCTCTCTCTGGTGGCCCGTCCACACGATCGCCTCTTCCTGGATGAATAGCTCCTTCCCAGCCTCCTTTGCCCAATCAAACCTTCCCACATTGACAAACTCAATATTTCCAGATGCGCTTCTTTGCCAGTTGATCACATCATATGATGGAGCTACATCCCCATTTGCATCAAAATTCAGCTCCTCTCCAGAAATATTAAAGGAGACCTCCTGAATATAGTGCTGGAGCTTTGAAATGAAAATAAGAAAGAGAAAATGCAATTGTTTAACAATTTCTTACTTTCATCGATATATATAAAATATAAAACATTCTGAATATAAGATCATCGTGTAATTATCAAATTATGTAAATGTAGATATGTTTTTTTATTTTAGTTTGTGTTATTGACTAAATGTAAAGAATAAAAGGGAGAGGATAAAGAGGGAAATCATAATGATAGTTAACATTTCTCTGTATATGCATACTACATATTAAGAGAAAAAAAAGTCCAGAATCCTTAAGAAATTTAAATTCAATAACATACAAAGAAATAAAAAATGTTTACATAATTTTATAAATCAATGTGAAATTGTGTAGTTCTGTGCAGGTGGATTGCATTAATCAAGTTATTGATCAATTAGTGTGCTTTTCTAATTCTGAATTACAATGCCTACGAATATTTGCAGAATATTTTGACACAGAAAGTGACAAAAATTATGACATTGAAAAATCTAACTGTAATTTGCAATTACATTTCTATGCATACAAATAGAGGTTTCTTTTTGGAGTATGTTGCCTTTCTTTGAAACTCATGATTGCCAATGCATTGTACCAGCCAGTGAATTCTCTCATGACAAATATGTCATATCTCACCAAATTGTCTTTAAAGTAGGAACTATACATTTTTCTAATCCCGTGCTGTTGTAATGAAGCAATCAAATTTACACATTTAGTTTCACTGGTTGTAATTACCTGTAGATGTATGTACCATGAGGAAAAACATCTAAGGCAATTACAAGGTTGATTCTGTTGCTGCACTCATTCAGTTATAGCCTTTATGAGTCAGTAATAAAACAATAATATTAAACGGCTGCTTTAGCTAAACATAGAGATATTACCCGTAGCTTTCATGAATCACTCTAACTTATTATGCAAAACAAAATGAAAATGTAACCTTTCTCAACAATTTGAATTTATGTTACATAACATAAACTGAGATATTGGAGGCAAACCACAAAATGCTTCCATTAATCTTGCATTACTTGATTTTTTATTGTTTATTTATTTAAGCTTTTCATGTGATCACCTGCCATGGTTGAATGTTTGTGGCATCAGCACATGAGGAGTTGTGGAAGGGCCCTTTCCCAGGCTTACAGCTGATGAGGTTGTGCAGGGAGTGAGCGATAGCGTACACGGCTTTGTACACGTTGTAGGAAAAACGAGTGCTGGAGGTGTTCAGGTAGGCAGAGTGCTGCTCCTGCAGGGGCTCCAGCCCTGTACAGGGGGTCAGCTGGGAGGAGGCCTGGGTGCTGCTGCTGGAGGGGTAGAGAGAGCAACCGTACAAAGTACCCCACAGCTCATGCACCAGGGGGTTACTGGGGTACCTCAAAGGGTTTACACTGATCAGATAGTCTCTAAGACCTGGAATCTGCCCCTGCCTGACAGTTACACCAATGGTGCCCCCGAAAAAAGGGTAGAACTCACTGCCTGTGAATAGTGAGGCCGTTACCCAGGTATCACTGGCAATCCACTGAATCCCTGTGATATTCTGAATCATGTACTCTTTCAATAAGGGGAAGAGCTCCCCCTCAAGAACAAACACCACAACAACCCTCGCAGAGGAGTGTTTAATAATGTTAAGGATTTCCTTTCCTCTCTCCTGATTGTACACTTTGGGGATAATTTCACTGTACGCTAAACACACATCAGTGTTTTCTATTTCTCTCATCAATCCCCGTAGAGCGAATTTGCCATAGTCATTGTCCTCAAGGATGACACCAAACCACGTCCAACCGAATCTCTGCAGGAGGCGTGCGATGGCTTTCACCTTATGGTCCCCATTTGGAATAACTCTGAAAAATGTTGGGAATTCATTCTTGTTGCTGAGACAGATACATGTTGAACCAAAACTAATCTGAAAAACAAAAAATCCACTTTTTTTTTATTTTTACGTGAAGCACATAAACACAACAATCCAAGTTGGTCTTTATAAATAATTGTTCGGCACTATAAATATGTTACTAGAATAAATTAATGTCACTCACTGATTTTGTAGTTCCAAATAAATGTTGTTCTGTATAAGTATGTCTGACAAATTAATCTGTCACTTAAATTGGTTTACTATTTATTTTACTACATTACAATGTAATACATTTATACATTTTAATTATTTTAATAAAATGTATCAATACATGCTTATCCTGTAAAAGCATATGCTTCCAAAAATTCTATCAACAATATATTTCCAGTGAATTTAACTTTTTCTGTCAAATGTGGTCAAAACCCAACACACCTAATCTTCTGGTCAAATTCTAGTGATTACACTAAAATACAGAAAAGTGGTGGTTGAAGTATGATCCATTTATGGAAATAATTCTCTTCAAAAATTTGGAAAAACGTGGTATTATTTTATAGCTACAATGTGAATAATAATCAACAGCAGGACTTTTTGGAATACAACACTGCTTTTCACAGTATTAATTATTTAAAATGCAGTACAATGTACACAACTGTGTACAGATGACACATAATAGACATAGTTGACACTATTTTCTGTTATTATCTAGACTACTTATCAATGTATACTAGTCTCACACTTGTAAATGTAAGAAAAATAGACATATCCATTAATAATAATTAAAAAATGGATAAATGTAACTTTATGGACAGTGTCTCAGCTGAAGATAAAGGCAGAACCAGATACAAAGTACTTAATCTTTACAGAACCATGGATTTAATCCAGAAGTATATCTATTATGTTTATTCCAAATGACTTCTATTAATGAATTTTAGTCTAATAGGAAATACATACCATTGGAATTCTGAAGGCCTGCAGAGTTCTGGAGAGAACAATAGACTGTGCAGACCCAATGTCTCCAACCACGGCCAAAGGATGAGATATGGCAGAACACACAGTGCTGGAGGATGTCCTTGGTCCGTTCAGAACTGCCAGAACTGCTGCCTGCGCTGTCACAGGGGTTGTGCAGGAGTCATGGATCTTGTATCCCAGAGTGAAGTTGGGCAGCAGGTTCTCACTCTGGTTGATCTCCTCAACAGCCAGCCTCATGGTCTGGACCCAGCGGAAAGCTCTGGGGTCAAATCTGTGCAAAAACCAACAGCAGAATGTGATGTTTTTTGGAGAAAAAAAACTGTTTTGCATGCACATCAGAGTAACCATGACCTCACCCCCAACATTGTGGAGCAGCTGGTTTGTAAGTGAAGTACTGGTCTGGGGGATCAACCCTGTGATGCATGGGGAAAATCCCTCCGATGATGAAGTCTCCATCAGCCTGGAAATCTGGATCAAAATTGCCCAGCAGAGAACAGACTGGGGCAGAAATCGGGCTGACAGGAGTGACAGCAGAGAAGTGATAAAATAAAGACCACATCGCCACCAACAGAGGAGTCATCTTCACCCGGGCTGATCCCGCACACTGCAGTGATGAGTCAGAAGCAGTATTTTATTCACCAACCAACTCTGTGCATCTCATTATTCTCTGTATCTCATTGGACAGGAAAGCATGTGACATCACAACTCTGACTTCCCCAAAGACAAAGTTGAGGCACAGAGCTCTTGGGAAATTATACACACTAGCGAATTTTAATTTGGTAAATAGCTATTAAATTCCCTGTGTAGCAACCGCTTGAGAATTTGCTGCTACACAACCCTGTCAGCCAGTGGTAGGAAGGCAGGCACCACATCCTCTTCAGGGCACGACTGACTGCTTATTTCAGTGCTTGGCTGCACTGTCTCTGCTCTGGCCCCAAGTTTTATATTGGCTGTGCTGCACAGTCCATCTGTTCGTCCAACTTTGACACACATATCTGGAAAAGTAATTACATTACCATGACTGGATTACCATGAAATGTGCTGGATACATTTATGTTCCCAAGAGGAAGATATCTTTTGATTTTGGTGCCCTCGTGACTTTTCCTCTAGCGCCACCATCAGGCCAAACTTTCGGGGTGCCTAATCCCCTGCCTAATCAGCCATGGGTTTTAGTGCACAATCAATAATGGTAGTACAAAACATTTGCACTGAGATCAGATATTTCTCACTTTGATGATGTTTGTTTCTTCTTATTTGGTCCAATTAGCCTCGGCGTTGGACCAGTGGACAAAGAAGAGCATACTAGCACATCACTCAGCCACCAGTCTTTCTTTGGCAGATTATGTACTGCGTCTATGTGTGTGTTCTCTCTAACTGCCATTAATGAGGGAACACATAGCTCCTGATTGTGAAATTCTTTCTTCATGTGTGTGTATAATCAGTTTTTGTGCCCTTCAACCCAGGTGCTTTGCACACCGTAAAGGGTCATCACTGTGGAGAGGTTACCAGCACATTCGAAGCACAGTGATCTGGCTCCGCTTTTCTTCAGGCAGCAAGGCGCCGTACAGTCTTCATCAGTGAGGCATCATATGTGTTTTGTGTAGTTCTTCCAGCATTCACCTGTTGGGCAGCCTGCGGGTGATGCTTACAGTATCCTCATCCACTTCTTCCCGCGCTCCTGCCCTATTCACAGAGTGCGTTTCCAAACGGGCAGTCAAGCGGACTGCCTACAGCCTTCCTGGGTCTCCCGTATTGATCTCGATACTCGTCGGGTCCTGTTTGAACGACAGCCACAACAAAACATCCCACTCCCTTTTCACCTGTACGTCTCCCTTGCTTCCTCACTTTTCCTACTTCCTGAAGGTGCACCTTCCTCTTTCTGCCTCTCCATTATTTCCCTTGATTTCTCTACAACCTTGCCCTGAGCGCGTACTGGCGCTTTCACTCTAAAACAGTGATTAAGGTGGAACCACACAGTTTTACCTTCAG
The DNA here is from genome assembly GCA_022702515.1 of Ilyophis sp. 1 JC-2022. Classification (NCBI taxonomy): domain Eukaryota; kingdom Metazoa; phylum Chordata; class Actinopteri; order Anguilliformes; family Synaphobranchidae; genus Ilyophis; species Ilyophis sp. 1 JC-2022. The sequence continues at coordinate 116,607,096 of CM040402.1, forward strand.
TTTTCATTGCAGTAGAAGTTGTCAGAACCACCTTGTATGGTCCCTCACGTCTGGGTTCACCACCTTCTTTTGAAGACTTTAATACACACCCAATCTCCCGGGCGTATTCCACCTAAGCTCCAAGGAAATGTCATCTGTCCTTTTTCCCTGTTGGAAAACAATCTTGCATATTACAGTTAAGTGTTACACATGTAGCTCACCAGTTCCCTCTCGAGCTGTTCATGCGGGGTCCATTGTACGGACCTCATACAAACGGCATGGGCCCTCCTATGGTCGAATGTGCCCTATTGGGGAAAAACTGATACTTTCATAATTATTATTATCACACAAACCTCACAATCATACACTTCCCCCCTTGCGCAATGGTCCTGCCCATGCGCATCCTTAATCACACTTTGCTCTGTGTGTGTTAACTGTTTATTAGTTGCTCGAGGTTGTGTGCTTCTGTCTTCTTGGGCCCAATATCTGTGGAGAGACCTGACAGTTTCAGCTAGTCACACAGTAAGTTGTCAGCGCATCTCCAATCCCCTGTAATTCTTCACAGCAGTGATAATTCGTCCCTGGAATTATCATTGGAGTTCCTGTCATAAATTCAAAAAGGGGATAAATTAGCAATAATTAGTGGGGCCTAGTTCAGCTCTCATTGTCAGTAGAGCTGCTTAAGAGCCACCACCCAGTTCCTGCTGGAAACAGAGAAGAACACTTTGTTAATCCTTTCTTTTTTATTGTCCTATTAGCCCTCTTCACGGGAACCCCCCTCTGCTGGCCTTATGGCCCATCTGTTGTCCCTCAAACTGTGTTATTTGTAACATAGATTTACTTCCACTTTTTTAATTTGCCCTTGACAATTCCTATCACTTTTCAGCATATTATATTAATTTTATGCATTCTAGAATACAATTAAGCTTATCATGTTGACAAATTATTATTATTATTTATATATATATTTTTTTTTTCCCTCTCGTTCTGCGCTCACTTTCAATAGAGCCTGCACAATTGTTTTAATCACTTCCAATTTTGACTCCTTATTAGTCTTTTTCTCCACACTTAGGGTACATTTTCACATCCGGGGCAGCGTAAGATTTATTTGTTTGTTCAGTTTATTTATTTATTTTTGTTTCGGTTGTGCACCTAAGCTGACAACCCCTTAGGAGAGATCGCGTTGCCGGGTTTCACTTTGATTACGTTTAGACAAAATCAAACAATTAAACATAAACAAAACCATACAATTTAGGATGTAAATGAAACCAAGTATGTCTCTACACTAGAACAACAAACAAACATTGGGGAAGGTGGCCTTGCCCTCCACTTCACCCAGCTTAAACTGTAAAGTTTTCACTTCTCATCTTCGCTAAAACGTTGTTTCAATACTCCGCTGTTGCTCAATTATTTTCACTTGGTCAATTATAGCGCAGCCTGCTATGGTTATGTACAGCTTGATACAAATGCAGGCGCGGGTGTTTGAACATTTTAGCCTGCTTTTTTTTTTTTTTAAATCTTTGTCATGTATTTTTCCACCATGTATATTACATTCTGATTGTGTTTGTGGGTCTGTCTGTTACGATCCGTAGTACAGGAACCCAAACGCAGGCAGGAGTGCGACAAACAGGTTTAATCTCCAGGCAAAGGTACCAAAACAATGTCCAAGGGGAAGTCAAGACAGGCAGGGGTCGATCACAGGAAGTCACGGCAGAGGTACAAAATCAAAATCCAGCAGCAGGGTAGCGAGAACACGGACTGAGGTCGAAGCCGGGAAATCAATGAGACAGAAAAACAAACAAAAGAACAGACCACAAAAACTAACAAACTCAAACCTAACCTAAACTCGAAACACAGAAAACAAAAACTCGGAAAAAACAGATAACTAACTCGGGGAAAAATACTGGCAACAGACTAACGTTTAACAATACTATGTTTGACGAACTCGCGACGAGGAACAAAGACAGCAGGTATAAATGCATGTGTAGCAGGAAATGGAAAACAGCTTGAGAGCTGAGACACATAACAAGGCAATTTGTAAATCGTTAGTAGTTATCCTATCCTAGCCCTGTCGTTAGTAAATTAGTTAACAAGACAATGACTGGATACGTAAGGAAACACTAAACAGCTGTGGAAACGTGATGAGAACTAAATTGTTAGTTTGTGTTAGTAATAATTCTATTAAACCCTGACGTTAGTAGATTAGTTAACCACCCCTGTGTTTAGCCAGTTAGTAATTAATAAGTCCTATCTAAATATTAGTAGTGCAGGGTAATACAAACGAAGTGTACAGAAACGAAAGTAAAACTCCGTGAGAGGAAGCGAGAGATACAGCACAGAACGCAAGGCTGCGGAAAACATGGAAAAGTGTATGCTACAGAAACTGACAATACTAAACATGACAGAATGACAAAACAAACTCAGAACATGACATCTGTCCCAATTTCTATATGTCTTCACTTCTAGAAACTACAACTGAATTTCCCCCATGGAAAATAAGTTATTCTATGCTAATCTATTCCGTTCTCTTCTCACTATGCTTTAAAGACAAGTCCACTTTCACGGGAATCCTGCAAAGTTCAATTCGAAGCAGGCAAAACAGACTCTCTCCTGCATGAAACCAAGCCGCACATACAGAAAATAGCACTCAAAATGAATTGCAGCATTTTGCATTCTGCTTTCAACCTATTTTCTATGATTGACACAACATTCACTTTCTCCACTTATTGGTCACCGATGCATCAGTGTAATAATAACACTGAAGTCAACATCCTGCTGAATAACATTTATTTTTACTTTGATAAATCAACTTCAGATGCTCTTTCTATTTCTTCCAAGTAAAACCGTTAGAATTATTCATTGCCTATTTCTGCAGTCGCTGCTGTAGGCTACATGCTAGCACATCCGTATATGTGTGTAGCCTATGTTACTTGGTTACTAAATGTATTTATTCCTTTTGGTAAATTAAAAGTTCAAGTTGCTACGGGGAACATAAAAAAAAAAACATACTAAATGAATTTACCTGCAAATCATGTTTGTGGTTAATGCCCACGCTGCACTCCGTTTATTAATTTGTTATTTTTCCTACCTAAAAATCCAGATATTTGACAATAGAAAATGTAATAAGGTGCCCTTTCAATTGAAATCGGTGCTCGGCCCGACCTCCCAACTGGGAAGAAATTACCATCACATCATCATGGCAATTCACACCGCGACCCCCACCGTGAAACAACCCTCATTAGAGTTCAGCTTTAAAACAACTCAATGTTTGCTTTGTTAGCATGAAGCTATAACTGTATAACTATAACTATAACTGCGTGTATTATCTCCATTAACCAGAGGTTTAAAATAAATACAGTGACCTGCATTATTTATTTATTTAATTATTTGGTAAATCAGACCTTTTTCTTCATGAGATTCGGGGCGCCCATGCCAAAAATGGCCCTAATGGTAAATTGTACACTTTTTCTCTTCAAATTCGTCCTGCTCATACAGGTGGTGCATGTGTGCTCTATACGCGTGACTTTTATATACCTGCGATGTGCACCACATACCTCTATTGACAAGCTCCCGGGCTAGTGGAACACATCTGTGATACAATCTACCAACTGCGGGTTTGGTAGCAAACAACACATCTGCGCCAAGCATAACCCAAAAAAAAGTTTCACAAGCGGTTGCGTTAATTTAATTATGGCGGTGATCATTTGCAATTGATATTCGCGCCACACCCATAATTTGTACTTCCTTGACATATACACCAAAGAGACCATTTGTCACCCGACTCCTATTTGCCTCTATTTTAAAATGTTTTGGCAGGACAGTAGGTTCACCCTTGTCCCAGCAGGGCAGTAGGGAATTATACCAGTGCAAGTGAATTAATCTGAGAATCGTACCAGTGGACCCACTCCCCTTTAAATGGCAGTACACGGCATATTCCCTCCTTCACGCGTTCAACTCGTACTTCATGGCGATGTTTGCCATGTTCGCATTCCCATGAAAACATTATATTTCCTTCACATCCTTCTACATTATAAGCACATTTTCCTGTTTTCACCTCATCAGCCATTCCATTTTATTTATTTCACTTTAATTAAAGCCTGCTAATATATATAGATTTCTATATTGGCATACCTGTTCTGTATGCAGAATCTTCTAGATTTACAGAACTCTGGTTAAAATCTTTACCACAAAATGTCTCTTGGTTACCGAATCATCAATCTTGCATTACAAAATGAGCCGTTACTGAATTTATCTCTTTCAAACACTTTCCCTTCAGTTATGGTGTAACAGGTAACACTTTGAAGGGCAAAAATACGGTTCGGTTACCATGGTGACATCACACTTCGTTTTTTATTTTTTTATTTATTTTTAACCATAGGCTAAAACCTTCTCCACAGCGAATTCGCTGTAGCTAATAGCCTATGCTATTTGCGCACAATAAAACTGCTACAGACCGTCTCGGCCCTCTATTGCCCCACAAGACGTCTGCAACTAAATGGAATCACTACCTAAAAATAGAGAACTGAGTAGCACAGAACTCCAAGCCAGTCAAAAAACCAAATTGCAAATTAGTACGCTTCTAGAATTTTCCATGAAAATACCCTGCAAATATGTATGATATCATATAACAAATTAACTAATCACTTAAATTGAATCAATCACGTCCACTCCTTCTATGTTGTCTTGACCTCTGCCACAATCCTATGCAAGTTTCCCTCAGGTATAACTTCACCACTTATCTATCTGTACTATCCGTACAGTTCGGAAATAATTTTCCCGTTTTATTTACAGTTGTAATTGTACAGCGGCCACTTCTCTGACCAGAACGCTTACGCCTGCATGCCTACTATAATTCCGTTATGTGAACACAATTTTATATGAGATACACTTTCCACTTATGACTATTTATGTACACACTTTTTACACTATTTCAGGTGGGTCTTCATTACGATGCGTCTGATCATAAGCTTCACAAATCTTATAGTACACTGAGATTATAACACAAGCTATTACAAATATATCATACATCGTAAATATGTGTTCTGGAGACACAGCATAAACACACGCCATGCAGACACAACCCACACAGCGCTTATTCACTCATACTCGTGTCGACACACATTCATTCTCTGGCCAGCTCGGTAAATATTAAGGCGGTATCGAGCCACTGCACTATCCTGAAAAATAACAAACTTAGATCCTTCGAGCCTCCCTCTCTCTGGGGCGCAGCTCCAGGCTAGATCCCTTTCCGCTGAATTCCTTTCCCCAAACTCCTCTGAGTGAAAGGAAATTCAGCCTTCCTGCTTCCCAATGCTTTCTTTTCAAAAACACTGATCACAGAAAGCACTACTCGCTTACTAACTCATTCGGTTTCAGCTTATAGTGGCTTGACTGTACATTAAGCCGGATGCGGCGGCCATTTGTCATGGTCTTATTAACCTCTGCGATCGGACCGGCCGGTGACGCCAGTCGATAGCGATCCCCAGTCCTGCATCTAATCAGGACCCCGTAGTAGCTGTTAACCACCCGGTTCGGAACCGACGGTCTGATCCCTATCCCACTTTGCTATGGGTATAGAAACTTTGACTGTTTTCACCAGCCTTGTCTGTTCACAGAAGTCGTCTCTTACGTCCTTCTGCTAGGTGTGGACTGTCATCCACGTACCACGTACTGCCTGCACACTTACATGCGACAGCCACGCCGACTAGACGGTACCACGGCAGTATATCCATTCATATTTCATCAGACACGGGGGCCTTCAGTCTTCTCCCCTGCACTATAGTTAGTTTTTAACGTGCCCTCGGAACTTTGCAATTCCACCGCCGCCTGTTTTAGCCTAGGTTCGGGGTGCCTGAATCCCCTGCCTATTGGTTTAGTGGTTAGCACAGTGATCTCCCTATCAGACCCTTTAATCTTCACTTACCATTTTTCTCTTATTCTTTCTTAATTAAAGGCGGTATCAGGCCACCCAGTGGCCTTTAGGCAGACCCTTTATCTTACTTTTTGCAGACTTCCCAGCAATCACACTCGCTGCAATTTCATTAAGGCCGTCACACTGCTATTCCATAAGACAGTACAAAACACGCAATATTTAGATCAGCCTATCGTTAAGCCAGACTCTTTCTTACACTTCTTGTGTTTCTATATCAAAATTTTAATGAGGTTGTTTTGTGCACAGGTTTTCGCACAGGCCCCCCCGCACCGGCGGACACACTATCTCTGAGAATCAACGATTTTTTTGGCGCCCGTTGATCTGAGATTTTAGTGTGAACGTCCGCGCATTCAGACCTGCTAACTGTTAGCACTCCAAAAGTAGGCTCGCCATTTTGTAGTAAATATAAATAGAATAATCCTTTCACCGCCCCATCGGGAGGGGTCGGGATCATTCCACTACAAATTATTCAAACTTTCTCCCAACTACATTCCAGAGTCTGGTATGACGTAATTTATTGTATATAAATTCGCATGAATATACATACCCAGGCTGATCGGCTAGACATACGCATATTAAACAATATTAAAACACTCTCAATCACACAGTCCAGTCTTAGTCCGTCAATATCATGCTCACCCACAAGACGTAAACACCGTTCCGTTGATGACAGAGGCAAAACAAAACTAGCACTGGGCCAACTCAGATAACCCCGTTATATGGTTCTTCCAAATCCCACCCCATGTAGTTTAAAGTTTTAAAGCGCCTCCCCCCTGGGAAATATATTCCATGGTCTGCAGCGGTCTCTGCTGGTCTTATTTAGCATTACAATTGGCCTTTGTTTTATATTATACTTTAAATGAAATACCATGATTTAATTATATCAAAGACAGTCTGGCTATGGTCTGACCATAGTTGTTAATTACATAATAATACCCTGCTATGATGGGTTATATAATACTAGCTATAAACCTTTTATTGTTATTCATCACAGGTATGTACAATTATAAACCAAGCATAACACCTTCCTTTGTGATTTGAAACATTATCTGTACTAACATATTCTTTTAAACTAACGGGTTGTGGATGAAGAAAGATAACTTATTTGTCAAATGTATTTTATACTAAATGTTTGTTGCAGAACAAAGGAAATGTTTTCCTTGAGTTTACCAAACTCTATTAGCTGCTGAAACTGCACACACACACATTTCCAAGCCTAGGGGGCCAGATGTCTTTTTAATGACCGGGCCCCAAGGCATTCCTTGGGAAGATCCACACACTATCTCTTCGGCCGATTTAGGACCATAAATGTGTCCCATGTGAGTGTGTGTATGCAGGTGTGAATGGGTCCTTTTACCTCCTTATCGAGATACGTATATCACTCTGATGTTTGAATATACAAATGTAACTGAAATAGTCTCTGATTGTTCTACCATATGGCTTTTGCCTAAGAATAAGCTTTTCCCATCAATTCACTAAAGTGGCGATGCGCACGCATGTCCTTGATTTACCAGTGTTAAAGATGAGCTCATTTTATGTGCCTGGCTCCGGTCCATGCCCCACCCGATCACACATATACAAATCACTGAGTTTGTTTTTCCTTCCTTGGCATGAGTGTGTGCTTGTGAGTGCACGGTCATAAATTTGAAGTGTGCTGGTTGGGCCTCTTAGGGTGTCTTGGAAGGGACACCCTTCCAACACAGAAAAGCATCTCCCTATTGACACCATTGTTTCATATAGAAAGTCCTACATCATGATATATAATTATACATAAATAATGAATAATCTATTTTTTACCACAACATTCCCTCCTTTGAGCCTCCATAGGCTCATTTCCAGATTAGTCATTTATTTATACATATGGCCAAACATTGAATGATGAATTAAAAATAATTTTAAACAATTAGTTCTAAACAGCTAATTGAGACCAACGTTTTCGCGGCCAGTAGTCCTCGATGCCTGACTGCCGCTTTTGACTGATCTAGCGCTTGTTTAGCATAGGTACACAGAACATAAATTATCACTTTGATTTAAGATCGGACTGATTTTGATTACATATTTTCCATTATAATTGATGCAGACCTCATTGACTCGCTGAGACCTAAAATCTATCTTTTACCACAACACACCCAAAACATTTAATTCATTTGGATATGAATTTATTTGCCGATTTCTCAATTATTGTCATTTTGTCGGTCGCGATTTCCCTTTGGCGGTCCGTGAAATAATTTATTTAAAATAAGCCCATGACTGAGGTTGGTTCAAACACTGCTACATGACAGTTAATTAATGATACATGCAAATAAATTAAGTGTATTTCAATAAATTATTCTCACATGTAACGTATTACATTAGATAACTAGCTATCGAGACAATAGAACAGAGGAGGGCTCCGGTAAGACCAGAGGTGGGGGTCTGTGCATTTATGTCAACAAGGCTTGGTGTACGGACAATACCAGCATTGAGAGCCACTGCTCTGCTGACCTAGAGCACATCATGGTTAAGAGCAGACCTTTCTATCTGCCTAGAGAATTCACTTCTACAATTGTGACTGCAGCATATATCCCTCCGGATGCTAATGCTAAGCTAGCCATAAAACAACTGCAGGCAGCCATTAGCAAACAACAGACTACACACCCAGAGGCAGCCTTTATTGTTGCGGGGGATTTCAACCACTCCAGCCTGAAGACTGTTCTCCCTAAATTCCACCAGCATATCTCCTGTCCTACAAGAGGTGATAAGATTTTAGACCATGTTTACACCAACATGGCTGAGGCTTACAAAGCCGTCCCCCTCCCCCACCTTGGACAATCTGATCACATCTCTTTGTTCCTGTTCCCCAAGTACTCCCCACTCATCAAACGAGTGAAACCCTCTGTGAGGACAGTCAAAGTTTGGCCTGAGGGGGCAGACTCTCTACTGCAGCACCGGTTTCAACACATGGACTGGAGTAGGTTTGCCACACAGGCCACCCTGGACTCCCACACAGACATTGACTTCTACACCACCTCCGTTTTGGACTACATCAACACCAACGTCAATGATGTCACCACCCTCAAACGGATTACAACATTCCCCAATCAGAAGCCTTGGATGAACAAAGAGGTCCGTCTTCTGCTGAAGACACGCGACACCGCCTTCAAATCAGGTGACGCGCAGGCCTACAGCTCAGCCAGGGCCAATCTGAAAAGGGGTATCAAGAGGGCCAGGCACAGCCACAAGCTAAGGATTGAGGAGCACTTCATCAACTCCGACCCCCGACGCATGTGGCAGGGCATCCAGTCCATTACGGATTACAAACCCACTAACAACTCCCCCCCAACCAACGACACCTCCCTCCCTGATAAGCACAATGACTTTTATGCCCGCTTCGACATGGACAACCACGAGGCGGCTATAAAGGCCATACTTCCTGTTGACCACCAGCCCCTCACTTTCTCCCCCACTGATGTGTGTGCTGCACTGAGCAGGACTAATGCATGCAAGGCTGCTGGCCCCGATGGCATCCCCGGTCGGGTGCTCAGGGTCTGCGCTGAACAGCTGACTGAGGTCTTGACTAACATCTTCAACGTCTTGACATCCTGTCACTGGCCCAAGCAGCTGTCCCCACGTGCTTTAAAACCACCTCCATTGTGCCAGTGCCGAAACACACCTCTGCTGTGAGCCTAAATGACTTTCGCCCTGTTGCACTCACCCCCACCATCATGAAGTGCTTCGAGAGACTAGTCCTGGCTCACCTCAAATCAGACCTATCCCCCCGACTGGACCCCCACTAATTCGCCTACCGGGAGAACAGGAGTACGGAGGACGTCATCTCCTCAGTGCTTCACTCTGCGCTCTCCCACCTGGAGGGTGGTAACACTTATTTGAGAATGCTGTTCATTGACTTTAGTTCAGCATTCAACACCATAATCCCCTCCAAACTGATCTCCAAATTCGGCGACCTTGGCAGCAACCCTTCCCTCTGCAACTGGTTACTTGACTTCCTCACCAACATATATATATATGTTGATTACAAATTGCATGTAAGATCCGCCGTCTTCCTCCAGTCCACCTTCCTTTCGTTTCTCTTGTTTTCCCATTCCTCATGTTTCATGTCGTGTTTTTCACCCTGTCAGTCTTAGTTCCGTGTTTGTGCAGGCTGGGCGTGGTTCTCCATTTTGTTCCTCGTTTTATCCCCGCAGCTATTATCCTATCACTCTCACCCTCTGCTTGCATTCCGCATGCACTTTTGTTATTTCATTAGTACTTTCACCTGTTCCTCTCCCTATTTAGTCTCCTCAGTTTCTTTCTTTCACTGCCAGTCAGTTGCATTTGTCAGCTCCGTCTTGACATTCCCCGGCCATGTTTGTCTGTTTGCATATTCGCTCCTAACCTGTTTGTTTTTCCTCGCTCCAGCCCATCCAGCCTGCTTCCCGTCCCTGCTCGCTCCTGCCCCATCTCCTGCCCAGCCTAATTAGATTCGCCAACCCCGTTTCCAGCCCCTCACTTAGCTTTCCCTGTTCCCTTTGCTTTGTTTGCTCTTGTGCTGATATAAATTACTCTTTGTGGAGTCCTTTTGCCTGTGTTTGCCTCAGAGTCCTGCATTTGGGTCCTTACCAGTGTTCTACTCCATAACATTGCAGGACCTAAAACAAAGATTCAAATTCAAAAATTAAAGTTTTCAAATGTGGAAAAAAGGTTTGAACAATATTCAAACGTATAATTTTTAACAGCCCCATTGTGAGGTCCCCGTGTTCCGTCCCTGGTTTTCCCCTCATCTCACAATCCACCCTGTGTTTTCCCTCTCTCCTTCTACTTGTGTTCTCACTCCCCGCACCTGCATTGTGTTTCCCTCTGGTGCCTTCATTTGCCTTCCCCCACCTGTTGCTCGTTCTGTCCTCATCATGTTAGTATTTAGTCTTCCCCCAATTCTGTGTTCGAGGCCGGACCGTCTTGTGATCTCCTAGTGATCTCATCATGTTCTTGTCGCATCTTGCCCTGGTCTTGTGAGTTTGTTCTTTGTTCTCATCATGCTTGTTATTGTTGTTGTTGTTGTTGTTGTTGTTGTTTTCTTTTGTCCGTCTGCCCTGGTCTTGTGCTGTCTTCGGTTCCCCTGGCGGCTCCCCTCCAAGGCTCCCTCCTTCCTCCATGGTTCCCTCCTGACCCGTCTGAGTTCCTGATCCCCTGGGCCGAAGCGCCTGTTCCTGTCCGCGGCTCCCCGCACTATCTATGGCTCCCCTGAGGCCTCCACGATGGCACCTGCCCACGGGCCCCACGCCTGTTCCCGTCCGTTCCTGACCTTAGTCACCCGCACCTGTTCTGAGCTACAGACTAGTCATGTTCCAGTCCAGCCTCGGCTTGTCCCCGTCTGTCTCCGGTCAGTCTGGTTAACGCCCAGGCACTCCCCTTCTGTCTGGTTCCTGACCTGTCCGGCTCCTGCCCGTCAGGCCCGTCCAGGCCGTCCCTATCCTCCAAGTTCCTGACACGTCCAGTTCCTCGTACAGTTCCTGACCCGTCCTCATGTCTGTGTCATGCCTGTTTCTGTCTTGCCCCTGCCTATGTCCCATTAAATGTGCTCCCCGACTCAGTTTTTCCCGGAGCCGTCTCTGAGTCTTGCATTTGGGTCCCGTCCCCTTACGAGAACGTAACACCTATTATGCAAGAATTCGATTTTAAAATAAATTTATTAAGTGATCTGTCAGGCCCATTCACACGGGGTAAGTAATATCTGTAATTTGGATCACATGGAATTCCTCTGCAAGCATGTGGACCCCAACTTGAGACAGGAACTACAAGTATTGCATCACTTCCGAGGTGCTACTTATTTTACCCTCCGCTAAGGTTAGGGGAAATTATTATAAAATGCATTGGTTCCCTCGAGAAACAATAATACAAATTAAGGAGCGAGAAAAGAATAGATGGTTTATCCCAGTAACCACCGTGGCTCAAAGGGTTAATGGGGAATGATTATGGCAAAAATGTTAGCCATTGCTAAAAAAAATCTCCCATTCATTTCAATGGGGCATGATTTTCACATTTTTCCATTTAAAAAAAATCTACAAAATTCAGAGAAGCAAGCTGTGTCTGAATCAGAGCCCTATCTACTGTGTCTTGTGTAGGCTACTGTGTACTAGCATACTGTATACTGCTTACAGTAGGCTATACAGTTTAGTGACATGCAGTATGCAAAAAATATTCTCCATACTATTGTCAGCAAAAACAAGGAAATAAGTATATCATCCGGGGATATTGTGAACTCTAAATTTTCAGAATTGGCATTTACTGGACAGCTTTTTTTTATAGTATACTCAACTGGAATACTCAATAGTAGGCAAGTGTGCAGATTCGGATAAACTAATTTATTCACTTCTCTCGTTGCATGCCTCTGCATATAATAAAACTCATTACAAAAATATTAAACTTCAATATTTTATTTATTTTTTCCCATTAAATGTTGTCGAGTGTTTCTCTCAGGTTTCAGTAAAATTATGTAACATTTTGAAGCAAATAAGCACAGCAGTAGCCCAAAACTAGATGCTAGAATTGCAAAGATCTCCACAGCTACAGTTAACTTTCCAGGTGAGCTGACATAAGCTGGTATAAAAGACAGCCACACTGCACAGAAGATCAACATGCTAAAGGTGATGTATTTGGCTTCGTTAAAATTTCCTGGCAGCTCCCTGGCCAGAAAAGCCAAAATAAAACACACAGCAGCCAGGAGCCCAATGTATCCCAGAACGCACCAGAAGGCCTGTTCAGAACCCACACTACACTCCAGGATTATTTTGGAACGGCTGTACTGGGTGTTTTTATTTGGGAAAGGAGGAGCAGTGATCAGCCACACTGCACAGATTATCATTTGTATAAAGGTGCAGGCAGAGATGATACATCTCTGCTGTTTGGGTCCCAGCCATTTCATGATGTTGTTTCCAGGCCTAGCAGCTGTAAAGGCAGCCAGCACCACCAGAGTCTTCCCCAGGATACAGGAGATGCAGAGTGAGAAAGTGATGCTGAAGGCAGTATGGCGCAGCATGCAGGACCATGATGTAGGCTCTCCGATGAACATCAGCGCACACAGGAAGCACAGAGTCAGAGAGACCAGGATGAAGAAGCTCAGCTCTGAGTTGTTGACTTTCACAATCGGAGTGTTCCTGTAGTAGAAGAATACTGCCAGAACAGCGCTGGTGAGGCAGGCTCCCAGTACAGCTACCACAGTCAGGGTCAGTCCCATTGCATCATGGGAGAGATACTCAATCACTTTGGGTATGCATTCAGTTCTGGCTGCATTGGACCAGTAATCCTCAGGACAAGATATGCAATCTATTGAATCTGAATAAAGACAGTATAATAGTTATTATAAAAAAAGAAGACTGCAGAGATATACAGTGCCCTCCACTATTATTGGCACCCCTAGTAAAGATTAGTAAAAAAGGTTTGGTGAATTAGCTTAATCTCACACTGAAAAATGAGGTAAATGTATATATATAGAATAAAAATATAATTTTTAATATTTGGTCGCATATCATTTGCATGCCATGACTTCCTGATGTCTGTGACCCAACAACATCAAAAGACCCTTGATATCTTCTTTTCTGGCACTCTTACAAGCAATAATATAAGGTCTCTGCATTTGAATGGATCTCTATTGGAATTGGGGGGTGGGACTAGATTTAGCTGTAAATTACACTGGAACAGTATGGAACACATGGTTGGCTAAATGGCTCTAAGTCATCAAGGGTCTGACGTATCAAGCAAGCCTTAAACCAGGGGTGTCCAAACTACGGCCCGCGGGCCAATTGCGGCCCTCGAAGCGTTTTAAAGCGGCCCTCGAAACATTTCAGAAGAATTATTAAATCTGGCCCGCTGCTACAAATTAGGAAAAAAATGCTGTTGTTTTTTTAACACTAGGGGGCAGTATAGTAAAAGCCCAACTCTAAAAACAGATCAGCAGTTTACGCCCCCCCCCCCCCCCAAACAAAAAAGAATCAACGTTCCTGTAGCCTACAAATCGTATTCTTATCAACATGGCGACGGCAAATAATCGAAAGGTGGATAGTGAATGTAGGAAATTCCAGCCACGATGGCAAAATGAATACTTTTTCACTGAGTACAGAGGCAAGTGTGTCTGTTTAATTTGCCAGGAATCAGTAGCGGTGATGAAAATAATTTAACGTTAAGAGACATTATGAAACGAAACATAATGCGTCTTTTAAGGCATATACTGGAGCAGCCAGAGAAGAGAAATCAAAGCAGTTGGCGGCAAGCCAATCATTGCAACAAACCCAGTTTTTTCGTGCTAATCAAACGCAGCAGAATGCTACCAGGGCTAGCTACGAGGTGGCTAAGCTAATAGCGAAGTATGGAAAGGCCTTTGTAGAGGGTGATTTTATTAAAAGAGTGTGTCACAAAAATTGTGGAGATTGTATGCCCAGAAAAGAAACAAGACTTCTGCAATGTTAGTGTTGCGAGAAACACAATGGCCCGGCAAATCGAGGATTAATCAGCTAACATCAAGGCGCAAATATCAGACAAAGCTCCGTTGTATCATTTCTATTCAATTGCGTGTGACGAGTACCGACACAACAGATTCGGCTCAGCTACTAATTTTTTTTTCTACGGAATTTCCCTTGGGACAAGTTGTGTGGAGTTACAACAGATGGTGCTCCAGCCATGATAGGTGAGCGTAACGGAATGGCTTCCCTGGTTTGCAGAAAAGTTGATGAGTCTGGGGGCGAGGCTGTTCAATTGCAGTGTATTATACACCAGGAAGTATTATGCGCCAAAGTCACGAAACTGGGCAATGTCATGAATACAGTCGTGAAAATTATTAACATAATTTGTGCGAAAGCACTCAATCACAGAGAATTTCGGGCATTCCTGTCTGAAATGGATACAGAATATGGGGACGTGATCTACCACTCTGATGTGCGATGGCTCCGTTCTCAAGCGGTTCTTCTCCCTCAAATCTGAGATCGACAAATTCTGAAGAGAAAAACGATTGTCCGTCGATGAACTGAGTGACCCTGTTTGGTTGGAAGACCTGGGATTTTTAACTGACCGGACAGCTGAATGTCCTGAACACAGCCTTGCAAGGGAAAGACACAATCGTGTCACACATGAAAGCATTTGTCGTGAAGCTCCGTCTATTTGAGAGACAAGTCAGTGAACGCAATGCCGCACACTTCCCCTCTCTCCGGGAGGTAATCGACACTTTCCCAAATGCCAACAGCCCTGAGCAGATGGGGAAATATGTGACAGTAATCACGTCATTGATCACAGAGTTCAACACGCGCTTTCATGATTTTGCTTCTATTGAGAAGGACATCAACATGTTAACGTGGATGAAGCACCAGGGGACATACAGTTGGAACTCATCGAGATGCAATGTGATGACCTGTTTCGCAGTCGGCACCAGCAGCTTCCACTGCCAGAGTTCTACAAGAGTTTGGAAAAAGTCAAAATTTCCACAGATGAGGCGCCACGCAAAAAGAATGCTGAGTCTGTTCGGCTCCACATACATATGTGAGCAAACATTTCCCCTGATGACTTTAAACAAGAGCCGTTTGCGATCAAAGATAACAGACAGTCACCTTTGCGATGTCCTGTGAATAGCATCTACAAACCTCACGCCCGACATCACAGCGATTCTTCAGTCCAAGGCACAACAACACATTAGAAGTGTCACTGGTGAGTGAAATTCTTAAAATCTCTTCAAGCTCGCCTTTTAATAGGCTATAATACTATTCGCCTAATTTAAATAGAAATCTAAGTGATGTTGGCAACTGTATGCCACATGTCTGCGCGCACTTATTTATTTTACACACCACACACGCACACATAGCCTATATATATATAATAGCCTGTGGCCCGTGGTAGTCATCATTTTTCTCCATCTGGCCCTCAGTGAAAAAAGTTTGGACACCCCTGCCTTAAACCATCACTCTGCTGCCAGAAATACAGTATATATGGATGGATAATTTGAAAGGTTTCTTCTCCTGACTTATTTTTCCATAGAGTTCAATTGGAAGATTTGTCAAGAGAAACAACCCTTAAAGTGATCCATCCATATATACTGCATATCTGGCAGCAGAGTGATGGTTTGAGGCTCGTTTGATACCTAAGACCCTTGATGACTTACAGCCATTTTACTAACCATGTATTCCATACTGTTCCAGCATAATTTACAGCTAAATCTAGTCTATGGCTCCCCAACATGGTCGTAATAGTACACAGGACGCAATAGATCGGGCTCTGTTTCGGACACAGCACTCGACTAACAGACAGATACGTTAGGTTAACATAAAGATAGATAGATGGCAAGAACTAAAACTTACCCGATTACAAAACAGAAAATTTTATGGCAAACGACAGTAACGTTACTACTATCGTGTAGTCGTTGTTCTCAGTTGGTGTTTTTGTTTGCTCGGAATCTTTTTTAACGGTTAGTACGTAATTTCAGAACCATTAGACTAATACATGTCAATAGCCTAGTTCCTGAAATAAGCATGTCTCCATTGTCTGCTGATAGCCTAATGACGCCGTGTTCGTTCTTGTATTATTAAAAAAAAATTCCCGTCCCGTTCCCGTCCCGTCCCGGTGCTATGAATTCTCCTTTCACCTCTGTTGGAATTTGCAGTCAATTTTTATCTTTTTCTTGGTCGTGGTCCACTGACACCATATCAATTTATCTTAAAACCTTTTCAACATTTTTGCGGTTACAGTTCATAGCAGTAGCAGCATTTTCAGCGTCTCCATTTGTTTTTTAAACGAGTAAGTAAACAGAGGCCATGTAAGTTCATGTGCGAAGCATTGCCTACGAAACTCAGAGCCAATCAGTGTAGTTGTGGCAGGTTGGTGTTATAGTTATTGAAATGTCTTCTGTGGGCAGCATTGCAAACCTTACCGTAACCCTAACCCTAACCATCACCTTCTCGCTGATTGTATTATACACCAGGAAGTATTATGCGCCAAAGTCACGAAACTGGGCAATGTCATGAATACAGTCGTGAAAATTATTAACATAATTTGTGCGAAAGCACTCAATCACAGAGAATTTCGGGCATTCCTGTCTGAAATGGATACAGAATATGGGGACGTGATCTACCACTCTGATGTGCGATGGCTCCGTTCTCAAGCGGTTCTTCTCCCTCAAATCTGAGATCGACAAATTCTGAAGAGAAAAACGATTGTCCGTCGATGAACTGAGTGACCCTGTTTGGTTGGAAGACCTGGGATTTTTTTACTAACTCGTTTTACTAACTTGAGTTTGTATGAGTCACTCACCAAAGAGAGTCGGGTTTTGGAGTAGCCCTCCTGAATGGGATAACATAATTGAATAGTGCGGCTCTTCGAGACTTTCCAAATGTTATCGGAACGAATGGATCAAATTCTGATAGTGAAACGAGTTATTTCACAGGGGTTGTGACGCAAACCGTTTTACAGCCGCTCTTTTTCCCATGATTGTGTGCGAGAAAACTGCTTTTCGGACCTGGAAGTTGTAATTGTCTAAATTGTCTCACCATTATGTATGTTTATGGCTCAGCTGAGACCGTTTTTAAGATACCAAACTGTTGTGCATCAGCCATATGATTTTTTTGCATTGCTGTCCAAATGAATAAATATTTTCCACTCTGTATCTCGGTATAGCAAGATGCTTTTCTTGTTGTAATGGAACGGATCTGTTCCACCTGATTATGGGGAGGCAGAAGGAGTTATTTCTACCTAAAACAATGCCTGTAACTCAACATGCATCTTAAGGAATCAAAGCATCTGTACGTGAAAAAGGAAAGCCATGTCATTTAAGAGTGAGATAAGAGTGCAACAACTCTTCAATAGCAAAATCTTTTTGTAAGGGATAATGACCTCAGGACTTAGCACACAGTTTGAATAAAAATCTATTGTAATCAAAACATGCACTTCAAAATATGCAGATTTATTGCAATAGAAACATTACTTTAAGTATTCCAGCAAATATTCCAAACCCTATACAACAAATGCGTCTTTTTAATACCTCTTTCAACCGGGTTAGATAGCAAGCTAGCTTTATGCTAGGTTCACTGTCACTCACGTTACCTAATATTAAAATTCTGTTTGGTTTTATGTCAAAATGGTCTCACAGCATGTTTTTTTTTAATCACAAATGGCAACCTAGCCAACTACTGAATTATATTCAAAACAAAAGCTAAATCAGAAATGTAGTCAAGCTATGACATATACTTCCGATGTATCTTGTTCCAACAAGAATTTTAACTTGTAGAATATTCCTTACCTGGGCAACTTCGCTAGGACTAACCTGAAATAAGGAGGGCTGGAGCACACAGAGCTCAGAGCAAAAATGCCTTTATATGACAAGGAGAAATTCAACTTGTTGCAATGACAAGTATCTCGTTATAAGGAGAAAGGTTTCTCATTATAAGGAGAAAACAAATTTGTTTATCACAAGATCCTTTTATACGAGACGTATAGGCCTATAATGAGAAAAGTTCTATGCCAAAATTGCTACTTCAGATTTACTGTGTCAGACAGTAAGTAGGCCTACCTCTTTCCATCACTAGAGGATCGGGAATTCAAACCACCTCTCGCACGCACAGAACACCAACAAAATGACAAAATAAAAAAAAATTATAATTTTGTTTCCAAGCTGGGAGACCGACCGCAGCCTAGCGCTTGGCATAGAGGCAATGTGCTCGTCTGATGCAGATAGGCTTGCACTTTAACAGCTTGTGTAATGGGAGATTCTGCATTTCCTGCATGTTATATCCTCTTTTTAATTTACCATGTAGGCTACTTTACTATTTACTTGATAACACTGGAATGGAAAATACTAAACTATTTATTTTCCTTCATTGAAAATCTACAAATCATTTCTTTTGCTTTTTCTGGGCCATTTTCACTTTGTGAAAGGAGCTTTAAATGGAACGGACAACCTCCATATACGGCAATTAATGGCAGTGGATTTATGCTAATCACAAAATAATGTGGACGCGCTTCGTTCGCGCATACGAAAAAATCTGCCTTTTCCACAATGCTTGATGAATCCGGCCTAGATTTTTCATACCAACTCGTATCGTACATAAATGTACGTGCATATTTATAAACGCTTCATGAATGAGGCCCAGGCCCCAGTGTCTCATTATAATGACAATTTTATTATATATTTTTTGTGATATTTGTTTTTCCCATTATAACAAAAAAAAAGGAACTTGTTTATAAGAAAATTTTCAACAAGATACGTTGGTATGTCATTATACCAAGAAAAAGATCTTCTTATAGAGGTGGACTTCTTGCACACTTATTTGTATCTGATAATATGAGATGGTTTTCCTTTTTATAGTACTGATACTTTATGATTTCTTATAATAATAATAATAATGCCTGGCATTTATATAACACCTTTCTCAACACTCTAAGCACTTTACAATGATGAGGGGGAAACTCACCTCAACCACCACCAATGTGTAGCACCCACCTGAGTGATGCAACAGCAGCAATTGTGCGCACCACACATCAGCTGGGGTGGAGAGGGAGATAATTATTTTTTGCCAATTAAACTGGGGGATAATTAGGTGGCAGATTGAAAAAGCCTTTGGTTGGGAGTTTAGCCAGGACACCAGGGAAACCCCTACTCTTTGCGAAAAGTGTCATGGGATCTTTAATGACCACAGTGTGCCAGGACTTCGGTTTAACGTTTCATCTGAAAGACGGCATCTCCTACAGCACAGTGTCCCCATAACTGCACTGGGGCATTGGTGTTTATTTGACCAGAGGGAAGACTGCCCCCTACTGGCCCACCAACACCACTTCCAGCAGCAACTTCGTTTTCCCAGGAGCCCACACCGGCTTAGCTTCAGCCATTGAGCAGGAGCAGATGGCATGATGGCTGCAGGCTGCATATTGAGGTACAGGCATTGTATAGGTAGAAAAATATCCCCCTGCTGCCTCATAATTATGTGCAACAGATCCATTTGTCATTATAACAAGAAAATATATTTTTTGGCAGTAATGTGCCAAAGAAATAATCACAAATACCGTTAACTGCATTAACAATGTCGTGAGATATTGTATACCTTGTAACTGCAATTATGGCTGTACAACAGAAATAGCATTTTTATAATATATTGAATCCTGTTAGTTGTTGTTAATAAGCTTGAGTGATAACAATTTTTTTTTAAGGGATTCATAAATTGAATGTATATAAATTGAATGATCTTTTAAAAGATTTTGGTCAGACTACAAACATTCCTGTTGTAATGACACACTAAAATACAATCAGTTAAATGTTTAAAAAGATATACCACAGTGTAGTAGGTAAAATATTTGCAGTGAGCAAGTACATGTACTTTCAACAAAATTTTTATGTCTGCAAGTATAAAAAAGTCAACTTGTAATGAGCTTATTAGATTTGGCTACTGTACCCACCAGCAGTCTGTGTGTTCATTTGATGTGAAGAGCACTCACCTGTCTTATTACTAATCTTCCCGCTGTCACATGGTACACAATCAAAGCAGCACAGAGGCTCCCCACGACGGACAGCCTTCCTCCTTCCTGGAGCACAGCTCTCACTGCACACAGACACCAACACCTGCATGAGAGAGAACACAGCCAGATGTAACTACACAAACATTTACCTGTAAACGGGACTCATAGAACTCTGTATCTAATTATGAGACTCTTAATGCACCACACATCTAGCTGCCCATTTCCATGGCCCAAGAGGCCTGGTGTCACTGCAGACATTTACCTGTTCGTGAGTACTAAATACACAGGCTAAAACACAGACATAGACTGTGTATATAAAATTAACATTCATACAAGATGCTAAAATGTACAATACAATCTATGGCATAATAAAAAATGTTTTGTCATTGTAGTAATTTAATACATTTCAGTGACAGACTGCAGGTTTGAGTTCCAGCTTTGAAAGATTTGGTCCTTGTCGACTACCTGCTGATCAATGTTGAGTTGATGCTTTCACTTCAGATTTGCACTTACCTCCACTTTACCCTACAGAACATCAACAGAGGGCATCGCATGTACTGAAATACACACTGTGTGCAACTTGCCTCTCTCTGGTGGCCCGTCCACACGATCGCCTCTTCCTGGATGAATAGCTCCTTCCCAGCCTCCTTTGCCCAATCAAACCTTCCCACATTGACAAACTCAATATTTCCAGATGCGCTTCTTTGCCAGTTGATCACATCATATGATGGAGCTACATCCCCATTTGCATCAAAATTCAGCTCCTCTCCAGAAATATTAAATGAGACCTCCTGAATATAGTGCTGGAGCTTTGAAATGAAAATAAGAAAGAGAAAATGCAATTGTTTAACAATTTCTTACTTTCATTGATATATATAAAATATAAAACATTCTGAATATAAGATCATCGTGTAATTATCAAATTATGTAAATGTAGATATGTTTTTTTATTTTAGTTTGTGTTATTGACTAAAGACTATTGACTGTAAAGAATAAAAGGGAGAGGATAAAGAGGGAAATCATAATGATAGTTAACATTTCTCTGTATATGCATTCTACATATTAAGAAAAAAAAAAGTCCAGAATCCTTAAGAAATTTAAATTCAATAACATACAAAGAAATAAAAAATGTTTACATAATTTTATAAATCAATGTGAAATTGTGTAGTTCTGTGCAGGTGGATTGCATTAATCAAGTTATTGATCAATTAGTGTGCTTTTCTAATTCTGAATTACAATGCCTACGAATATTTGCAGAATATTTTGACATAGAAAGTGACAAAAATTATGACATTGAAAAATCTAACTGTAATTTGCAATTACATTTCTATGCATACAAATAGAGGTTTCTTTTTGGAGTATGTTGCCTTTCTTTGAAACTCATGATTGCCAATGCATTGTACCAGCCAGTGAATTCTCTCATGACAAATATGTCATATCTCACCAAATTGTCTTTAAAGTTTTCTAATCCCGTGCTGTTGTAATGAAGCAATCAAATTTACGCATTTAGTTTCACTGGTTGTAATTACCTGTAGATGTATGTACCATGAGGAAAAACATCTAAGGCAATTACAAGGTTGATTCTGTTGCTGCACTCATTCAGTTATAGCCTTTATGAGTCAGTAATAAAACAATAATATTAAACGGCTGCTTTAGCTAAACATAGAGATATTACCCGTAGCTTTCATGAATCACTCTAACTTATTATGCAAAACAAAATGAAAATGTAACCTTTCTCAACAATTTGAATTTATGTTACATAACATAAACTGAGATATTGGAGGCAAACCACAAAATGCTTCCATTAATCTTGCATTACTTGATTTTTTATTGTTTATTTATTTAAGCTTTTCATGTGATCACCTGCCATGGTTGAATGTTTGTGGCATCAGCACATGAGGAGTTGTGGAAGGGCCCTTTCCCAGGTTTACAGCTGATGAGGTTGTGCAGGGAGTGAGCGATGGCGTACACGGCTTTGTACACGTTGTAGGAAAAACGAGTGCTGGAGGTGTTCAGGTAGGCAGAGTGCTGCTCCTGCAGGGGCTCCAGCCCTGTACAGGGGGGCAGCTGGGAGGAGGCCTGGGTGCTGCTGCTGGAGGGGTAGAGAGAGCAACCGTACAAAGTACCCCACAGCTCATGCACCAGGGGGTTACTGGGGTACCTCAAAGGGTTTACACTGATCAGATAGTCTCTAAGACCTGGAATCTGCCCCTGCCTGACAGTTACACCAATGGTGCCCCCGAAAAAAGGGTAGAACTCACTGCCTGTGAATAGTGAGGCCGTTACCCAGGTATCACTGGCAATCCACTGAATCCCTGTGATATTCTGAATCATGTACTCTTTCAATAAGGGGAAGAGCTCCCCCTCAAGAACAAACACCACAACAACCCTCGCAGAGGAGTGTTTAATAATGTTAAGGATTTCCTTTCCTCTCTCCTGATTGTACACTTTGGGGATAATTTCACTGTACGCTAAACACACATCAGTGTTTTCTATTTCTCTCATCAATCCCCGTAGAGCGAATTTGCCATAGTCATTGTCCTCAAGGATGACACCAAACCACGTCCAACCGAATCTCTGCAGGAGGCGTGCGATGGCTTTCACCTTATGGTCCCCATTTGGAATAACTCTGAAAAATGTTGGGAATTCATTCTTGTTGCTGAGACAGATACATGTTGAACCAAAACTAATCTGAAAAACAAAAAATCCACTTTTTTTTTTTTTACGTGAAGCACATAAACACAACAATCCAAGTTGGTCTTTATAAATAATTGTTCGGCACTATAAATATGTTACTAGAATAAATTAATGTCACTCACTGATTTTGTAGTTCCAAATAAATGTTGTTCTGTATAAGTATGTCTGACAAATTAATCTGTCACTTAAATTGGTTTACTATTTATTTTACTACATTACAATGTAATACATTTATACATTTTAATTATTTTAATAAAATGTATCAATACATGCTTATCCTGTAAAAGCATATGCTTCCAAAAATTCTATCAACAATATATTTCCAGTGAATTTAACTTTTTCTGTCAAATGTGGTCAAAACCCAACACACCTAATCTTCTGGTCAAATTCTAGTGATTACACTAAAATACAGAAAAGTGGTGGTTGAAGTATGATCCATTTATGGAAATAATTCTCTTCAAAAATTTGGAAAAACGTGGTATTATTTTATAGCTACAATGTGAATAATAATCAACAGCAGGACTTTTTGGGATACAACACTGCTTTTCACAGTATTAATTATTTAAAATGCAGTACAATGTACACAACTGTGTACAGATGACACATAATAGACATAGTTGACACTATTTTCTGTTATTATCTAGACTACTTATCAATGTATACTAGTCTCACACTTGTAAATGTAAGAAAAATAGACATATCCATTAATAATAATAAAAAAATGGATAAATGTAACTTTATGGACAGTGTCTCAGCTGAAGATAAAGGCAGAACCAGATAAAAAGTACTTAATCTTTACAGAACCATGGATTTAATCCAGAAGTATATCTATTATGTTTATTCCAAATTACTTCTATTAATGAATTTTAGTCTAATAGGAAATACATACCATTGGAATTCTGAAGGCCTGCAGAGTTCTGGAGAGAACAATAGACTGTGCAGACCCAATGTCTCCAACCACGGCCAAAGGATGAGATATGGCAGAACACACAGTGCTGGAGGATGTCCTTGGTCCGTTCAGAACTGCCAGAACTGCTGCCTGCGCTGTCACAGGGGTTGTGCAGGAGTCATGGATCTTGTATCCCAGAGTGAAGTTGGGCAGCAGGTTCTCACTCTGGTTGATCTCCTCAACAGCCAGCCTCATGGTCTGGACCCAGCGGAAAGCTCTGGGGTCAAATCTGTGCAAAAACCAACAGCAGAATGTGATGTTTTTTGGAGAAAAAAAACTGTTTTGCATGCACATCAGAGTAACCATGACCTCACCCCCAACATTGTGGAGCAGCTGGTTTGTAAGTGAAGTACTGGTCTGGGGGATCAACCCTGTGATGCATGGGGAAAATCCCTCCGATGATGAAGTCTCCATCAGCCTGGAAATCTGGATCAAAATTGCCCAGCAGAGAACAGACTGGGGCAGAAATCGGGCTGACAGGAGTGACAGCAGAGAAGTGATAAAATAAAAACCACATCGCCACCAACAGAGGAGTCATCTTCACCCGGGCTGATCCCGCACACTGCAGTGATGAGTCAGAAGCAGTATTTTATTCACCAACCAACTCTGTGCATCTCATTATTCTCTGTATCTCATTGGACAGGAAAGCATGTGACATCACAACTCTGACTTCCCCAAAGACAAAGTTGAGGCACAGAGCTCTTGGGAAATTATACACACTAGCAAATTTTAATTTGGTAAATAGCTATTAAATTCCCTGTGTAGCAACCGCTTGAGAATTTGCTGCTACACAACCCTGTCAGCCAGTGGTAGGAAGGCAGGCACCACATCCTCTTCAGGGCACGACTGACTGCTTATTTCAGTGCTTGGCTGCACTGTCTCTGCTCTGGCCCCAAGTTTTATATTGGCTGTGCTGCACAGTCCATCTGTTCGTCCAACTTTGACACACATATCTGGAAAAGTAATTACATTACCATGACTGGATTACCATGAAATGTGCTGGATACATTTATGTTCCCAAGAGGAAGATATCTTTTGATTTTGGTGCCCTCGTGACTTTTCCTCTAGCGCCACCATCAGGCCAAACTTTCGGGGTGCCTAATCCCCTGCCTAATCAGCCATGGGTTTTAGTGCACAATCAATAATGGTAGTACAAAACATTTGCACTGAGATCAGATATTTCTCACTTTGATGATGTTTGTTTCTTCTTATTTGGTCCAATTAGCCTCGGCGTTGGACCAGTGGACAAAGAAGAGCATACTAGCACATCACTCAGCCACCAGTCTTTCTTTGGCAGATTATGTACTGCGTCTATGTGTGTGTTCTCTCTAACTGCCATTAATGAGGGAACACATAGCTCCTGATTGTGAAATTCTTTCTTCATGTGTGTGTATAATCAGTTTTTGTGCCCTTCAACCCAGGTGCTTTGCACACCGTAAAGGGTCATCACTGTGGAGAGGTTACCAGCACATTCGAAGCACAGTGATCTGGCTCCGCTTTTCTTCAGGCAGCAAGGCGCCGTACAGTCTTCATCAGTGAGGCATCATATGTGTTTTGTGTAGTTCTTCCAGCATTCACCTGTTGGGCAGCCTGCGGGTGATGCTTACAGTATCCTCATCCACTTCTTCCCGCGCTCCTGCCCTATTCACAGAGTGCGTTTCCAAACGGGCAGTCAAGCGGACTGCCTACAGCCTTCCTGGGTCTCCCGTATTGATCTCGATACTCGTCGGGTCCTGTTTGAACGACAGCCACAACAAAACATCCCACTCCCTTTTCACCTGTACGTCTCCCTTGCTTCCTCACTTTTCCTACTTCCTGAAGGTGCACCTTCCTCTTTCTGCCTCTCCATTATTTCCCTTGATTTCTCTACAACCTTGCCCTGAGCGCGTACTGGCGCTTTCACTCTAAAACAGTGATTAAGGTGGAACCACACAGTTTTACCTTCAGTTTTCATTGCAGTAGAAGTTGTCAGAACCACCTTGTATGGTCCCTCACGTCTGGGTTCACCACCTTCTTTTGAAGACTTTAATACACACCCAATCTCCCGGGCGTATTCCACCTAAGCTCCAAGGAAATGTCATCTGTCCTTTTTCCCTGTTGGAAAACAATCTTGCATATTACAGTTAAGTGTTACACATGTAGCTCACCAGTTCCCTCTCGAGCTGTTCATGCGGGGTCCATTGTACGGACCTCATACAAACGGCATGGGCCCTCCTATGGTCGAATGTGCCCTATTGGGGAAAAACTGATACTTTCATAATTATTATTATCACACAAACCTCACAATCATACACTTCCCCCCTTGCGCAATGGTCCTGCCCATGCGCATCCTTAATCACACTTTGCTCTGTGTGTGTTAACTGTTTATTAGTTGCTCGAGGTTGTGTGCTTCTGTCTTCTTGGGCCCAATATCTGTGGAGAGACCTGACAGTTTCAGCTAGTCACACAGTAAGTTGTCAGCGCATCTCCAATCCCCTGTAATTCTTCACAGCAGTGATAATTCGTCCCTGGAATTATCATTGGAGTTCCTGTCATAAATTCAAAAAGGGGATAAATTAGCAATAATTAGTGGGGCCTAGTTCAGCTCTCATTGTCAGTAGAGCTGCTTAAGAGCCACCACCCAGTTCCTGCTGGAAACAGAGAAGAACACTTTGTTAATCCTTTCTTTTTTATTGTCCTATTAGCCCTCTTCACGGGAACCCCCCTCTGCTGGCCTTATGGCCCATCTGTTGTCCCTCAAACTGTGTTATTTGTAACATAGATTTACTTCCACTTTTTTAATTTGCCCTTGACAATTCCTATCACTTTTCAGCATATTATATTAATTTTATGCATTCTAGAATACAATTAAGCTTATCATGTTGACAAATTATTATTATTATTTATATATATATATATATTTTTTTTCCCCTCTCGTTCTGCGCTCACTTTCAATAGAGCCTGCACAATTGTTTTAATCACTTCCAATTTTGACTCCTTATTAGTCTTTTTCTCCACACTTAGGGTACATTTTCACATCCGGGGCAGCGTAAGATTTATTTGTTTGTTCAGTTTATTTATTTATTTTTGTTTCGGTTGTGCACCTAAGCTGACAACCCCTTAGGAGAGATCGCGTTGCCGGGTTTCACTTTGACAAAATCAAACAATTAAACATAAACAAAACCATACAATTTAGGATGTAAATGAAACCAAGTATGTCTCTACACTAGAACAACAAACAAACATTGGGGAAGGTGGCCTTGCCCTCCACTTCACCCAGCTTAAACTGTAAAGTTTTCACTTCTCATCTTCGCTAAAACGTTGTTTCAATACTCCGCTGTTGCTCAATTATTTTCACTTGGTCAATTATAGCGCAGCCTGCTATGGTTATGTACAGCTTGATACAAATGCAGGCGCGGGTGTTTGAACATTTTAGCCTGCTTTTTTTTTTTTTTAAATCTTTGTCATGTATTTTTCCACCATGTATATTACATTCTGATTGTGTTTGTGGGTCTGTCTGTTACGATCCGTAGTACAGGAACCCAAACGCAGGCAGGAGTGCGACAAACAGGTTTAATCTCCAGGCAAAGGTACCAAAACAATGTCCAAGGGGAAGTCAAGACAGGCAGGGGTCGATCACAGGAAGTCACGGCAGAGGTACAAAATCAAAATCCAGCAGCAGGGTAGCGAGAACACGGACTGAGGTCGAAGCCGGGAAATCAATGAGACAGAAAAACAAACAAAAGAACAGACCACAAAAACTAACAAACTCAAACCTAACCTAAACTCGAAACACAGAAAACAAAAACTCGGAAAAAACAGATAACTAACTCGGGGAAAAATACTGGCAACAGACTAACGTTTAACAATACTATGTTTGACGAACTCGCGACGAGGAACAAAGACAGCAGGTATAAATGCATGTGTAGCAGGAAATGGAAAACAGCTTGAGAGCTGAGACACATAACAAGGCAATTTGTAAATCGTTAGTAGTTATCCTATCCTAGCCCTGTCGTTAGTAAATTAGTTAACAAGACAATGACTGGATACGTAAGGAAACACTAAACAGCTGTGGAAACGTGATGAGAACTAAATTGTTAGTTTGTGTTAGTAATAATTCTATTAAACCCTGACGTTAGTAGATTAGTTAACCACCCCTGTGTTTAGCCAGTTAGTAATTAATAAGTCCTATCTAAATATTAGTAGTGCAGGGTAATACAAACGAAGTGTACAGAAACGAAAGTAAAACTCTGTGAGAGGAAGCGAGAGATACAGCACAGAACGCAAGGCTGCGGAAAACATGGAAAAGTGTATGCTACAGAAACTGACAATACTAAACATGACAGAATGACAAAACAAACTCAGAACATGACATCTGTCCCAATTTCTATATGTCTTCACTTCTAGAAACTACAACTGAATTTCCCCCATGGAAAATAAGTTATTCTATGCTAATCTATTCCGTTCTCTTCTCACTATGCTTTAAAGACAAGTCCACTTTCACGGGAATCCTGCAAAGTTCAATTTGAAGCAGGCAAAACAGACTCTCTCCTGCATGAAACCAAGCCGCACATGCAGAAAATAGCACTCAAAATTAATTGCAGCATTTTGCATTCTGCTTTCAACCTATTTTCTATGATTGACACAACATTCACTTTCTCCACTTATTGGTCACCGATGCATCAGTGTAATAATAACACTGAAGTCAACATCCTGCTGAATAACATTTATTTTTACTTTGATAAATCAACTTCAGATGCTCTTTCTATTTCTTCCAAGTAAAACCGTTAGAATTATTCATTGCCTATTTCTGCAGTCGCTGCTGTAGGCTACATGCTAGCACATCCGTATATGTGTGTAGCCTATGTTACTTGGTTACTAAATGTATTTATTCCTTTTGGTAAATTAAAAGTTCAAGTTGCTACGGGGAACATAAAAAAAAACATACTAAATGAATTTACCTGCAAATCATGTTTGTGGTTAATGCCCACGCTGCACTCCGTTTATTAATTTGTTATTTTTCCTACCTAAAAATCCAGATATTTGACAATAGAAAATGTAATAAGGTGCCCTTTCAATTGAAATCGGTGCTCGGCCCGACCTCCCAACTGGGAAGAAATTACCGTCACATCATCATGGCAACTCACAGCGCGACCCCCACCGTGAAACAACCCTCATTAGAGTTCAGCTTTAAAACATCTCAATGTTTGCTTTGCTAGCATGAAGCTATAACTGTATAACTATAACTATAACTGCGTGTATTATCTCCATTAACCAGAGGTTTAAAATAAATACAGTGACCTGCATTATTTATTTATTTGAGTGCATATTTCTTCCTGTAGAGCAAGACCCATTTTGAACCGTCCCGCGAAAGGTTGTATCGATTTTAAGTGTTTCTGCCGCTGTTTGCTGATTGCGTGGTTTTAATTAGACCTCGTTGAACACTGATTTTAAGTGTTCTAGGCTGTTTGCTGTTTGCGTGGTTTTAACTTGACCTCATTGAACACTGATCAAAGCAATTGCATTACTAGGTTGTGTTTGTTCTGCGATTGGCTTTTTCAGCTTGTTAGATCGGATAAACTGATAGTTTCGGAGTATTGTGCTTTTTGATAGGAAATAATAATTGCTCCGTGCTCGCAAAGTGTCTCACTCAGCTGTTAGTCGACTGCAATCAGCTGTGTGCACTTCAAAAAGACTTGTGTCTGAGCGCTCCGTCCCAGTTTGTGTGTTCCATGTGTGTTCTCCCCATCCCCGTCTGCTCTCTTCCATTCAGAACCCGCTTCCAACAACGTGGCTCTTCACGGCGACGCAACCCTTCCAACCTCCGCTACCCCTCACTGACTCCCTGCGAGAACTTCACCGTCGCAGGGGGGCTCTGGAACTGCCAGTCTGCCACACCGAAAGCAGACTTCATCTCCGGCTATGCCTCCTTCCTGTCTCTCCAGTTTCTCGCCCTCACTGAAACCTGGATCACGCCAGACAACACGACAACTCCCGCTGCCCTCTCCTCCTCCTTCTCCTTCTCTCACACCCCCCGGCCGTCTGGTCGCGGAGGTGGTACTGGTTTGCTACTCTCCCCCTCATGGTCTTTCTCTGTTTTCCCCCTCTCTGATCTATCTATCACAAGCTTTGAATACCACTCTGTGTTTATCAACCACCCTATTAACCTGTACATTATAGTTGTTTACCACCCTCCAGGTCCCCTGGGGTGCTTCCTCGATGAGCTTGCCACCCTGATCGGTTTTTTCCCAGAGGACGGCATCCCGCTGATCCTCCTGGGAGACTTCAACATCCATCTAGACGCCTCCCAGTCTGCAGCCTTCCTACCACTTCTCCGCTCCTTTGACCTCACCCTCCAACCCTCCCCCCCCCCACCCACAAGGCTGGCAACCTCCTAGACCTGGTCTTCCAGAGGAACAGCCCCTGCTCTGATCTCACTGTTACCCCTCTGCATACCTCTGATCACCACTTCATTTCCTTCTCTCTTCCTCTTGTTCCACACCATCCCTCTCCTCCCCACACCCCCACTGTCTCTGTCCGCCATAACCTCTGCTCCCTCTTGCCCTCCTCTCTTGCTTCCTGTGTCACTTCTTCCCTCCCCCCTCTCAAACCCTTCTCTCAACTCTCTATCGACTCTGCATCTGACACCCTGCTCACAGCTCTCTCCACATCACTTAACACTCTCTGCCCTCTTGTCTCTAGGCCCACACGCCCATCTCATCCCTGCCCATGGATGTCCGATGCCCTGCGCACCTCAAGGGCCGGTCTCTGCGCAGCTGAGAGGATGTGGAGAAAATCCAGAGACTCATCAGACCTCTCCTCCTACCAGACTCTCCTAGCGGCGTTCTCTACAGCAGTCACCGCCGCCAAGGTATCCTACTATCACACAAAAATTTGCAAACACAGTTCTAACCCCCGTCAACTGTTCTCTATCTTCTCCTCCCTCCTCAGCAAACCCCCTCCTGCTCCTCACTCCTCGTTCACTGCAGACTTTGCAGATTCCTTCGATGAGAAGATCGCAGACATCCGCAGCTCCTTCAGCCCCACTCCCCCTCCCCTCAGACACTGTTTCCCACTCTCTTTCTCTCTCTAACCGTTCTGTGTCCCCCCCCTGCTTCTCCACCTTTTCTCCCCTTTCTCAGACTGATGTGTCCCATCTCCTACTCTCCCATCGCCCCACTATTTGTGCCCTCGACCCTATCCCTTCATCTCTCCTCCAGGCAATCACCCCAGATATCCTCCCGTTTGTGACCTCCCTGGTGAACTCCTCCCTGACCTCTGGCTGTTTCCCCTCATCCTTCAAAAGAGCCCACATCACCCCGATCCTAAAAAAACCTACGCTGGACCCCTCCAACATCCAAAACTACAGACCGGTATCCCTTCTTTCTTTTCTTTCCAAAACTATCGAACGTGCTGTTTCTAACTAACTGTCGTCTTTCCTCACCCAGAACAACCTGCTAGACCCCCTCCAGTCCGGCTTCAAACCCGGCCACTCAATGGAGACCGCACTCCTCTCCGTCAGCTTCATGCTCCTCTGTGCTAATACTTCTAGACCTCTCTGCCGCCTTCGACACCGTAGATCACTCCATCCTCCTGTCGTCCCTGTCTGCAGCGGGGATCCGCGGCTCGGCCCTGGCCTGGATTGAGTCCTACCTCTCGGAACGCTCCTCCCAGGTTGCCTGGGCTGGTAAAGTATCGGCACCCCGTCCCCTTACCACAGGAGTCCCCCAGGGCTCAGTCCTTGGTCCCCTCCTTTTCTCCATCTACACCAAATCCCTTGGCCCTGTTATCACTGCTCATGGTCTTTCTTACCACTGCTATGCTGACGATACTCAACTCTTTCTCTCCTTCTCACCCTCTGACACTCAGGTATCAGCCCGCGTCTCCGCTTGCCTGAGAGACATCCAGAGCTGGATGGACAACCGCCATCTCAATCTCAATCCTGGCAAGACTGAGCTCATCTACATTCCTGCTTTAACCTCTCCTCCTCTCAATCTCTCTATTTCCCTAGGGGACAATCCACTGACCCCAACGCCCTGTGCCAGGAACCTCGGAGTCGTGATGGACAACAGGCTGTCCCTCTCCGAGAACATCGCAGCAGGAACCCGGGCATGCAGGTTCTTCCTGTACAACATCAGGAGAATCCGCCCCTTCCTCACCACCCACTCAACCCAGCTCCTGGTCCAAGCAATGGTGCTGTCTCGCCTGGACTATTGCAACTCTCTCCTGGCTGGCCTGCCAGCATCGGCCATTAGACCCCTTCAGCTTATCCAGAACGCAGCAGCGCGCCTGGTCTTTAACCTCCCCCGACACTCCCATGTCACCCCCCTGCTCATTGACCTCCACTGGCTACCGGTGATGGCTCGCATCAAATTCAAAACATTGGTGCTCGCCTTCCAGGCAGTCCGAGGATCTGCCCCCCCATACCTCCAAAAACTACTCAGACCCTACACACCTGCCAGATCCCTGCGCTCCGCCTCCTCAGGACGACTGGTACCCCCCCCTCTTCATGCTAGCACCCGGTCTCGACATCTGTCTGTCCTGGCCCCACGGTGGTGGAATGAGCTCCCCGTGGAGGTCAGAACAGCAGAAAGTCTGACCGCCTTCAAGCGCAGATTGAAGACTCACCTCTTCAAGCTGCACATCTCTCCACCCCTCCCTACCTCCCTGTGACTATTGTTATTAATGTTGTGTAATGCCCCCCCCCCCCCCAAAAAAAATAAAATAAAAATAAAATAAAATAACCCAATCATATTGACTGCGCCTAGTACTTAGATTCATATTTGCCTTTTTAGGGTTGTTTTTAAACGTTCTTGTTCCTAGTTTGAAAATGCACTATGTACGTCGCTCTGGATAAGAGCGTCTGCTAAATGTCTATAATGTAATGTAATGTAATGTAATGTAATATTTAATTATTTGGTAAATCAGACCTTTTTCTTCATGAGATTCAGGGCGCTCATGCAGAAAATGGCCCTAATGGTAAATTGTACACTTTTTCTCTTCAAATTCGTCCTGCTCATACAGGTGGTGCATGTGTGCTCTATACGCGTGACTTTTATATACCTGCGATGTGCACCACATACCTCTATTGGCAAGCTCCCGGGCTAGTGGAACACATCTGTGATACAATCTACCAACTGCGGGTTTGGTAGCAAACAACACATCTGTGCCAAGCATAACCCAAAGAAAAGTGGTTGCGTTAATTTCATTATGGCGGTGACCATTTGCAATTGATATTCGCGCCACACCCATAATTTGTACTTCCTTGACATATACACCAAAGAGACCATTTGTCACCCGACTCCTATTTGCCTCTATTTTAAAATGTTTTGGCAGGACAGTAGGTTCACCCTTGTCCCAGCAGGGCAGTAGGGAATTATACCAGTGCAAGTGAATTAATCTGAGAATCGTACCAGTGGACCCACTCCCCTTTAAATGGCAGTACACGGCATATTCCCTCCTTCACGCGTTCAACTCGTACTTCATGGCGATGTTTGCCATATTCGCCTTCCCATGAAAACATTATATTTCCTTCACATCCTTCTACATTATAAGCACATTTTCCTGTTTTCACCTCATCAGCCATTCCATTTGATTTATTTCACTTTAATTAAAGCCTGCTAATATATATAGATTTCTATATTGGCATACCCGTTCTGTATGCAGAATCTTCTAGATTTACAGAACTCTGGTTAAAATCTTTACCACAAAATGTCTCTTGGTTACCGAATCGTCAATCTTGCATTACAAAATGAGCCTTTACTGAATTTATCTCTTTCAAACACTTTCCCTTCAGTTATGGTGTAACAGGTAACACTTTGAAGGGCAAAAATACGGTTCGGTTACCATGGTGACATCACACTTCGTTTTTTATTTATTTATTTATTTTTAACCATAGGCTAAAACCTTCTCCACAGCGAATTCGCTGTAGCTAATAGCCTATGCTATTTGCGCACAATAAAACTGCTACAGACCGTCTCGGCCCTCTATTGCCCCACAAGACGTCTGCAACTAAATGGAATCACTACCTAAAAATAGAGAACTGAGTAGCACAGAACTCCAAGCCAGTCAAAAAACCAAATTGCAAATTAGTACGCTTCTAGAATTTTCCATGAAAATACCCTGCAAATATGTATGATATCATATAACAAATTAACTAATCACTTCAATTGAATCAATCACGTCCACTCCTTCTATGTTGTCTTGACCTCTGCCACAATCCTATGCAAGTTTCCCTCACGTATAACTTCACCACTTATCTATCTGTACTATCCGTATAGTTCGGAAATAATTTTCCCGTTTTATTTACAGTTGTAATTGTACAGCGGCCACTTCTCTGACCAGAACGCTTACGCCTGCATGCCTACTATAATTCCGTTATGTGAACACAATTTTATATGAGATACACTTTCCACTTATGACTATTTATGTACACACTTTTTACACTATTTCAGGTGGGTCTTCATTACGATGCGTCTGATCATAAGCTTCACAAATCTTATAGTACACTGAGATTATAACACAAGCTATTACAAATATATCATACATCGTAAATATGTGTTCCGGAGACACAGCATAAACACACGCCACGCAGACACAACCCACACAGCGCTTATTCACTCATACTCTTGTCGACACACATTCATTCTCTGGCCAGCTCGGTAAATATTAAGGCGGTATCGAGCCACTGCACTATCCTGAAAAATAACAAACTTAGATCCTTCGAGCCTCCCTCTCTGGGGCGCAGCTCCAGGCTAGATCCCTTTCCGCTGAATTCCTTTCCCCAAACTCCTCTGAGTGAAAGGAAATTCAGCCTTCCTGCTTCCCAATGCTTTCTTTTCAAAAACACTGATCACAGAAAGCACTACTCGCTTACTAACTCATTCGGTTTCAGCTTATAGTCGCTTGACTGTACATTAAGACGGATGCGGCGGCCATTTGTCATGGTCTTATTACCCTCTGCGATCCGACCGGCCGGTGACGCCAGTCCATAGCGATCCCCAGTCCTGCATCCAATCAGGACCCCGTAGTAGCTGTTAACCACCCGGTTCTGAACCGACGGTCTGATCCCTATCCCACTTTGCTATGGGTATAGAAACTTTGACTGTTTTCACCAGCCTTGTCTGTTCACAGAAGTCGTCTCTTACGTCCTTCTGCTAGGTGTGGACTGTCATCCACGTACCACGTACTGCCTGCACACTTACATGCGACAGCCACGCCGACTAGACGGTACCACGGCAGTATATCCATTCATATTTCATCAGACACGGGGGCCTTCAGTCTTCTCCCCTGCACTATAGTTAGTTTTTAACGTGCCCTCGGAACTTTGCAATTCCACCGCCGCCTGTTTTAGCCTAGGTTCGGGGTGCCTGAATCCCCTGCCTATTGGTTTAGTGGTGAGCACAGTGATCTCCCTATCTTTAATCTTCACTTACCATTTTTCTCTTATTCTTTCTTAATTAAAGGCGGTATCAGGCCACCCAGTGGCCTCCAAGCAGACCCTTTATCTTACTTTTTGCAGACTTCCCAGCAATCACACTGGCTGCAATTTCATTATGGCCGTCACTGTGACGTCCTGGCAGGGACGGACCCAAATGCACGACGAGACAGTCTTTGGTTAAGGAGGTTTTATTTAATAATATTCCGGGTCGGATCCACGCCGGCAAAACAAATATAAACAATAAATAATAGTTCGTGGAACCCGCAGAGAACTGGCACAGGAGATCCAGCGAAGTAGCTAGTAGCTGGTCACAGCCTGGGTCACAGCTTGAGTCGGACGGAGGTAGCCCAGGATCCACACCGGGAAACAGGAGTGGTAATTCTGGACCGTGGAATACAGCTTGGGTAGCAAGCTAGCAAGCGGAGAGACAAGCAAGACGACAAGACCATACACGAACAAACCGTAATACTTTGACAAGGAAACACAGGAACAGCACGGTAATATAACTAGTGTCATTAGAGCTGATAAGCTACAGCTTGCGGGAAATGCATGCGCGATCAGCGAATTGATTGAACGATTAGAGAATGCGTGAGGAATGCGGTGAAGGCGATTAAGTGTGAGTTGTGTTAATAAGATGTGGTGTAAGTAATCAAGTGTAATGTAGACCCAATCAGGTAATAAACGCAGACATGATACAATTAGGTTCGGGGGAAACAGAGGAACACATCAAGGAAGGAACGGGGAGCGGAGCGGATCGTTACAGTACCCCCCCGTCAAGGTACGCCTCCTGGCGGACCACAGGCTCTGGTCGACTGGGCCTGGCGGTGATGGAATTCCTGGATGAGGGTAGGGTCCAGGATAAGACGGGGGGCAACCCAGGAACGTTCCTCGGGCCCATACCCTTCCCAGTCGACCAGGTACTGGTGGCCTCGTCCCCGGCGCCGGACATCGAGGATGCTGGAGACTGTGAACGCGGGGGCACCATCAATGTCCCGGACAGGTGGGGGGGCAGGAGTGGGAGCGCTGAGAGGGCAGGAGATCACTGGCTTGACCTGACTGACATGGAAGGTGGGGTGGATTTTGAGGGAGGCAGGGAGACGGAGTTTGAGAGTGACTGGGTTAAGGATGGAGTGCACAGTGAAGGGTCCGACGAAGCGGGGTTGGAGCTTGCGGGAGGTGCCGGGGAGGGAGAAGGTGGAGGTAGAAAGCCAAACCTTCTGTCCCGGGCGGTAGCGAGGGGCTGCGGACCGGTGCTGATCCGCCAGGCGACGATTCCGGGAGGAGGTCTTTAGGAGGGCGTTGCGGGTGGCTTTCCAGATCCGCTGGCAGCGTCGGACGTGGGCGTCCACTGACGGGACCGCCACCTCGGCCTCCTGGGCGGGGAACAGGGGGGGTTGGAAGCCCTGGGAAGCCTCAAAGGGGGACCTCCCCGTGGACGAGCACACCAAGGTGTTGTGGGCGTACTCAACCCACGGGAGGAGCTGGGACCAGGAGGCAGGATTGCGGGCCGTCACGCACCGTAAGGCGGCTCCCAGGTCCTGGTTAGCCCTCTCTGCCTGACCGTTCGTCTGCGGGTGGAACCCGGAGGATAGGCTGGCGGTGGCGCCGAGTGCGGTACAGAATGCCTTCCAGACCGCGGAGGCAAACTGGGGGCCCCGGTCGGAGACGACATCCGCCGGGATCCCATGCAGCCGCACCACGTGCTGCACCAGGAGGTCGGCCGTCTCGAGGGCAGAGGGAAGTTTGGGGAGGGGAACAAAGTGCACCGCCTTGGAAAACCGGTCCACCAGGGTCAAAATGACAGTGTTACCGGCCGAAGGTGGTAGTCCGGTAACAAAGTCGACCCCGATGTGACTCCAAGGCCGGCCTGGGATAGGAAGGGGACGGAGGAGACCAGCAGGGGGGGAGTGAGACGCCTTACTCCTGGCGCAGACAGGGCAAGCGTGGACGAAGGCCAGGGTGTCCCGCCGGGCGGTGGGCCACCAGAAGCTCCTGCGCACCAGCTCCACGGTGCGGTTGCCTCCGGGGTGGCAGGCCAGTCGGGAGGAGTGAGCCCACTCCAGGACCTGGGAGCGGACAGGGTTAGGGACGAACAGGGCAGAAGAGGGGTTAGGGCGAGGGTCGGGATGCGTCACCTGAGCGTCCAACACGATTTTCTGGATGGGCCACCGGACCGCAGCCACGACGCAGGAAGCCGGAACGATGGTCTCCGGGACAGACAGGTCGGCAGGGGAGGAGTAGATCCGAGAGAGGGCGTCGGGTTTGATATTCTTTGAGCCGGGTTTGAAGGTGATGGAGTAATTAAAGCGTGCAAAGAATAACGACCAACGGGCCTGTCGGGAGTTGAGTCTCTTAGCTGACTGGATGTATTGTAGGTTACGGTGGTCAGTCAGGATCAGGAACGGTTGAGTGGTCCCTTCAAGCCAGTGTCTCCATTCCTCCAGTGCCAGCTTGATGGCCAGCAACTCCCGATCCCCTACCCCGTAGTTGCGTTGGGTGGGGGAGAGGCGGCGTGAGAAGAAGGCGCAGGGATGGAGCTTGTGGTTGAGGGGGGAGTGTTGGGACAGGATGGCCCCTACGCCTGTGTCCGAGGCGTCCACCTCCACCACAAATTGGCGGTCGGGTTCCGGGCAGCAGAGGATGGGGGCCGTGGTGAAGAGTACCTTGAGTCTGGTGAATGCCTGATCTGCCCGGGGATTCCAGGCAAAAGGGTTTTTAATGGAAGTGAGGGTGGTGAGGGGTGCGGCTACCTGGCTGTAGTTCCGGATGAACCTCCTATAGAAATTCGCGAATCCTAAGAACTGCTGCAGGTGCTTGCGAGTGGTAGGGATGGGCCACTCCGTAACAGCCTGGATTTTGGCCGGGTCCGGCCGTATGTCGCCCCTCTCCACCACAAAACCTAGGAACGAGACTGAGGGGGCATGGAACAGACATTTGTCGGCTTTGACAAATAGCTTGTTTTCCAACAGGCGTTGTAGCACCAGGGAGACATGGTCTTGGTGTTCCCGTTGGTTTTGGGAGAAAATCAGAATGTCATCCAGGTAGACGAACACAAAGCGGTTGAGAAAATCCCTCAGTACATCGTTCACTAGGTTCTGAAAAACGGCTGGGGCATTAGTCAGGCCGAACGGGACCACCCGGTACTCGAAGTGGCCCAGGGGGGTGTTGAACGCGGTCTTCCACTCGTCCCCCTCCCGGATCCGTACCAAGTGGTAGGCGTTACGGAGATCCAGTTTAGTGAAGACCCGGGCGCCCTGCAGCAGTTCAAAGGCCGAATTCAGGAGGGGTAGAGGGTACTTGTTCCGGACGGTGATGGAGTTGAGGCCCCGGTAGTCGATGCAGGGGCGGAGGGAGCCATCCTTCTTCTTAACGAAGAAGAACCCTGCTCCGACGGGCGAGGAGGAGGGACGGATGGTGCCTGCTTCAAGGGAGGACTTGATGTAGTCCTCCATGGCCGTTCTCTCCGGGCCGGATAGGCTGTACAGGCGGCCGGAGGGTAGGGGGGGACCCGGAAACAGGGAGATGGCACAATCGTAAGGTCTGTGGGGGGGTAAGGACAAGGCCAGGGACTTGGAGAACACCCGGGACATGTGCTGGTAACAGTGGGGGACCCCCTTCAGGTCGGCCTCCGGAACGGATGTTTTTATTTCCGGGCTTGAAGGAGGTTCCGCCGAGTGGAGACAGGAGGTGTGGCATTGGGTGCTCCAGCTGGTGACGCTGGATGTGATCCAGTTGAGCAGGGGATTGTGTTCATGAAGCCAGGGCTGACCAAGGACCAGAAGGGAGTGGGGAGTGTTGATGATGTAAAGTTGAAGGGTCTCACGGTGGTTACCGGACAGGAGCAGTTGGATGGGGATGGTGCGGTGGGTGATGTGGGCCAGGCGGTGGCCGTCCAAGGCATAGGCATTAATGGGTCTCTCCAGTTCTTCCGTGGGGATCCCGGACTCGTCTACGAACTGGGAGTCCACGAAGTTGGAGTCGGCTCCTGAGTCAACAAGTGCCTGCACAGATACGGTGGCGGAGGCCGTAGTGCCCCACTTGAGGACCGCAGAGAGTTGGAAGCGGCCGGAGGTTAGGCTCTGTGTTTGGGTCTGGCTCGCCAGTAGGCCTAGAGTTGCTGACGAGCCCTCTCTTTTGGGCGCACCGGACAGGAGCTAAGGAGGTGATCCGTGCGGCCACAATAGAAACATGCTCCGGTGGCCCGGCGTTGGCGGCGGCGCGCGGCAGGGTCGGACGTAGCGCCGCCCAGCTGCATAGGTTCCCCGGCCTCCGGAGGCTCGCAGGCCATGGGAGCCTGATGGCGAAGCGCAGGGTGCGCGAATGTGGTTACCAGAGGCGGTTGAGTCGGCGCATACGCCCTCTTCTCGCGGGTGCGGGCGCGCAGCCGGTTGTTGACTGTGATGGCCAAGGTTATGAGGTCGTTAAGCGTGGGCGTGTCGTCGCGGGTGGCCATCTCGTCCTTCATTTCCTCGGACAGGGCGGAGCGGAAGACGCCCTGTAGGGAGGCGTCGTTCCAGCCCGACTGCGCCGCGAGGATCCGGAATTTGATGGCGAATTCCGCCACACTGCGTTCGCCTTGCTTCAGCGCCAGGAGCTGCTGGTTGACATCTCTCCCGCACACGGGATGATCAAAGGTCCGTCGCATCTCCCTGGCGAAGTCCAGGTACTGGGTGCAGAGGTTGGGTTGCTTCTCCCACAACGCGGCGGCCCAGTCCCGCGCCTCTCCTCCCAGGCAAGTGATCACGTATGCCACGCGGGTGGCATCCGCGGAGTAGGAGGACGGCTGCATACGGAACGCCAGCTCGCACTGCAGCAGGAAGGGCTGGCATTTCCCCAGCTCGCCAGAGTATCGTTCGGGAGGGTTAGCACGAGGCTCCCGATGAGGTAGTACAATCGCTGGTGCCTGTAGTTGAGGTGGATCCCCCGCTTCAGGACGGAGTCCTGACGTCTGGGCAGCCATCTGATTGACCATAGTTCCCCATTGGGTGGTCCGTTCCATCATGTCCCGGAACATCTCCATGGTTTCGTCCAGGCGACGGCTTTGCTGGGCGATCTGGGTAGCCTGGCAGGTGAGCGCGTGTCGAATCTGCTCCGCGTCGGCTGGGTCCATTTCTGGTCAAAGTATTCTGTGACGTCCTGGCAGGGACGGACCCAAATGCACGACGAGACAGTCTTTGGTTAAGGAGGTTTTATTTAATAATATTCCGGGTCGGATCCACGCCGGCAAAACAAATATAAACAATAAATAATAGTTCGTGGAACCCGCAGAGAACTGGCACAGGAGATCCAGCGAAGTAGCTAGTAGCTGGTCACAGCCTGGGTCACAGCTTGAGTCGGACGGAGGTAGCCCAGGATCCACACCGGGAAACAGGAGTGGTAATTCTGGACCGTGGAATACAGCTTGGGTAGCAAGCTAGCAAGCGGAGAGACAAGCAAGACGACAAGACCATACACGAACAAACCGTAATACTTTGACAAGGAAACACAGGAACAGCACGGTAATATAACTAGTGTCATTAGAGCTGATAAGCTACAGCTTGCGGGAAATGCATGCGCGATCAGCGAATTGATTGAACGATTAGAGAATGCGTGAGGAATGCGGTGAAGGCGATTAAGTGTGAGTTGTGTTAATAAGATGTGGTGTAAGTAATCAAGTGTAATGTAGACCCAATCAGGTAATAAACGCAGACATGATACAATTAGGTTCGGGGGAAACAGAGGAACACATCAAGGAAGGAACGGGGAGCGGAGCGGATCGTTACAGTCACACTGCTATTCCATAAGACAGTACAAAACACGTAACATTTAGATCAGCCTATCGTTAAGCCAGACTCTTTCTTACACTTCTTGTGTTTCTATATCAAAATTTTAATTAGGTTGTTTTGTGCACAGGTTTTCGCACAGGCCCCCCCGCACCGGCGGACACACTATCTCTGAGAATCAACGATTTTCTTGGCGCCCGTTGATCTGAGATTTTAGTGTGAACGTCCGCGCATTCACACCTGCTAACTGTTAGCACTCCAAAAGTTGGCTCGCCATTTTGTAGTAAATATAAATAGAATAATCCTTTCACCGCCCCGTCGGGAGGGGTCGGGATCATTCCACTGCAAATTATTCAAACTTTCTCCCAATTAGACACTACATTCCAGAGTCTGGTATAACGTAATTTATTGTATATAAATTCGCATGAATATACATACCCAGGCTGATCGGCTAGACATACACATATTAAACTGTAGAAACCGCACAGCTAAACCAAGGAGGGAATAACTGGAGGTTGAAGGTGAAACGTGTTTTCTCCCAGCTGCTGTGACGTAAATAAAAGATGTTATTTATTTATTCTCCATTCAAATGAACAGAGCACAATTATAACAATTATTATAGGTTTAATCTCGTATTTTATCTGACTCCATTTAAAATAATAATTTAGAATTTGGGTTAAACCTGCGTGGAACTCAGAGTGGTTACACTCGACTCGTCCTTAATTACTAGTCCTCAACTATCAATATATGCTTGCCGGAATCAGTATTATTGCCGAAGCTCAGTTCGGTGGCGAACGCAGAGGTTGGGGGTCTAGCCAACACAATACATGATATTCATTTATCATAGATAGTTGCGAGCCCCAGTCTGAGTACATTTAAAGGGCTCCTTAAGGCAAATTTGACAAGAACCGGCGTAAAACGCCCATGGGTTCCCATATCAAATCACCAGAACCTGGCTCCTTAAGGCAAATTTGACAAGAACCGGCGTAAAACGCCCATGGGTTCCCATATCAAATCACCAGAACCATACACCACCCAACCTTATCTGGCCCGTCACTTGTC
Source organism: Ilyophis sp. 1 JC-2022 (assembly GCA_022702515.1). NCBI lineage: Eukaryota > Metazoa > Chordata > Actinopteri > Anguilliformes > Synaphobranchidae > Ilyophis > Ilyophis sp. 1 JC-2022. The sequence continues at coordinate 116,649,356 of CM040402.1, forward strand.
TGCCTACCAACTTGAGTACGCCACGTCTGTACCAGGCCGCTGATCAGTCGGTCCTGGGTCAGAATTGTCCCCCTGAATATTCAGTTATAATTTAGGATAAAAAGGGTATAAGATGAATTAGAGTCATGGAAACCACGCAAGTTAAAAATAAACATAATTTAATAACAGGCAGGCAGGTCATTAACTTCAATTAAAACATTCAATTATACAAAACATAGATTTAAGAAAAGAAACAAAGTAAATATCTTACCCAGCCTGTTCAACAACACACAGACACAGAATATGCATGGTGTGGGAAGTCGGTTATAATCTTCCTTGATAGGCTTGTCTCTCTCCTTTTTATGCCAAATCATGTGTTTGTACCAGGCGGCAGTGCCATAAATTAACCTGGACAGGATGGTCAATCTGGAATGTTTGCGCAGCGAGAGGGGAAGCAGAGGTAATTACCAGAGAGGACATTTCACTGTTACAGTTTTTCCCTGAGTTCCTGAAACTATGCTTTATTAAACTCTATTTGGTATGAAATGTATTTCAGTCAATTCCTTGATTTTACCTGAATCCATACATACCAAACCGGGTAAGGTGATATACTAGTATGGTGCAGTTGTCATGAAAATTCCCGCCGTATGAATCATTTTACATGCAATTTCTGTTACTATCACATAAGACAGAATGTAACAATATAAGGATCACATGTGCAATGTTTGTTGGTTTTTACATGGTTATTAACACTCTTAACAGAAGTTTTAGAGTCCTGGTACAGAAAATAATTAAATAGTGTAATGACAGGGGTGCCCAAATGAGGGCACTGTGGTATTGTCCAATGGCTTTCCCATAGGATGTGTCCAGGTTTTGGGTTACTGGAGGTCACAGATGTCCTGTGCGGACATTCCTTTCCCATTGTCTGGCGAGGGTCTGGATGCCGTAAATGCTCTTTTATGAGACATTTACCATCAGGGAAAACAGTTCCATTTGTCTATCTTTAGCAGATTGGTACATTTTGGAGGATGTTGCCGGACTTCAAAGAAAGTCAGAGTAACCCATTATTTTATTACAAGGCCCTCTGGTCCTTTGAAGTCAATGCAGTTCCCAAATGGCAACGTTTCCGGAATCCCACTTTTACTCCCCCCCTACAAAACAATATTAAAACACTCTCAATCACACAGTCCAGTCTTAGTCCGTCAATATCATGCTCACCCACAAGACGTAAACACCGTTCCGTTGATGACAGAGACAAAACAAAACTAGCACTGGGCCAACTCAGATAACCCCGTTATATGGTTCTTCCAAATCCCACCCCATGTAGTTTAAAGTTTTAAAGCGCCTCCCCCCTGGGAAATATATTCCATGGTCTGCAGCGGTCTCTGCTGGCCTTATTTAGCATTACAATTGGCCTTTGTTTTATATTATACTTTAAATGAAATACCATGATTTAATTATATCAAAGACAGTCTAGCCATAGTCTGACCATAGTTGTTAATTACATAATAATACCCTGCTATGATGGGTTATATAATACTAGCTATAAACCTTTTATTGTTATTCATCACAGGTATGTACAATTATAAACCAAGCATAACACCTTCCTTTGTGATTTGAAACATTATCTGCACTAACATATTCTTTTATACTAACGGGTTGTGGATGAAGAAAGATAACTTATTTGTCAAATGTATTTTATACTAAATGTTTGTTGCAGAACAAAGGAAATGTTTTCCTTGAGTTTACCGAACTCTATTAGCTGCTGAAACTGCACACACACACATTTCCAAGCCTAGGGGGCCAGATGTCTTTTTAATGACCGGGCCCCAAGGCATTCCTTGGGAAGATCCACACACTATCTCTTCGGCCGATCTAGGACCATAAATGTGTCCCATGTGAGTGTGTGTATGCAGGTGTGAATGGGTCCTTTTACCTCCTTATCGAGATACATATATCACTCTGATGTTTGAATATACAAATGTTACTGAAATAGTCTCTGATTGTTCTACCATATGGCTTTTGCCTAAGAATAAGCTTTTCCCATCAATTCACTAACGTGGCGATGCGCACGCATGTCCTTGATTTACCAGTGTTAAAGATGAGCTCATTTTATGTGCCTGGCTCCGGACCATGCCCCACCCGATCACACAGATACAAATCACTGAGTTTGTTTTTCCTTCCTTGGCATGAGTGTGTGCTTGTGAGTGCACGGTCATAAATTTGAAGTGTGCTGGTTGGGCCTCTTAGGGTGTCTTGGAAGGGACACCCTTCCAACACAGAAAAGCATCTCCCTATTGACACCATTGTTTCATATAGAAAGTCCTACATCATGATATATAATTATACATAAATAATGAATAATCTATTTTTTACCACAACATTCCCTCCTTTGAGCCTCCATAGGCTCATTTCCAGATTAGTCATTTATTTATACATAAGGCCAAACATTGAATGATGAATTAAAAATAATTTTAAACAATTAGTTCTAAACAGCTAATTGAGACCAACGTTTTCGCAGCCAGTAGTCCTCGATGCCTGGCTGGCGCTTTTGACTGATCTAGCGCTTGTTTAGCATAGGTACACAGAACATAAATTATCACTTTGATTTAAGATCGGACTGATTTTGATTACATATTTTCCATTATAATTGATTCAGACCTCATTGACTCGCTGAGACCTAAAATCTATCTTTTACCACAACACACCCAAAACATTTAATTCATTTGGATATGAATTTATTTGCCGATTTCTCAATTATTGTCATTTTGTCGGTCGCGATTTCCCTTTGGCGGTCCGTGAAATAATTTATTTAAAATAAGCCCATGACTGAGGTTGGTTCAAACACTGCTACATGACAGTTAATTAATGATACATGCAAATAAATTAAGTGTATTTCAATAAATTATTCTCACATGTAACGTATTACATTAGATAACTAGCTATCGAGACAATAGAACAGAGGAGGGCTCCGGTAAGACCAGAGGTGGGGGTCTGTGCATTTATGTCAACAAGGCTTGGTGTACGGACAATACCATCATTGAGAGCCACTGCTCTGCTGACCTAGAGCACATCATGGTTAAGAGCAGACCTTTCTATCTGCCTAGAGAATTCACTTCTACAATTGTGACTGCAGCATATATCCCTCCGGATGCTAATGCTAAGCTAGCCATAAAACAACTGCAGACAGCCATTAGCAAACAACAGACTACACACCCAGAGGCAGCCTTTATTGTTGCGGGGGATTTCAACCACTCCAGCCTGAAGACTGTTCTCCCTAAATTCCACCAGCATATCTCCTGTCCTACAAGAGGTGATAAGATTTTAGACCATGTTTACACCAACATGGCTGAGGCTTACAAAGCCGTCCCCCTCCCCCACCTTGGACAATCTGATCACATCTCTTTGTTCCTGTTCCCCAAGTACTCCCCACTCATCAAACGAGTGAAACCCTCTGTGAGGACAGTCAAAGTTTGGTCTGAGGGGGCAGACTCTCTACTGCAGCACCGGTTTCAACACATGGACTGGAGTAGGTTTGCCACACAGGCCACCCTGGACTCCCACACAGACATTGACTTCTACACCACCTCCGTTTTGGACTACATCAACACCAACGTCAATGATGTCACCACCCTCAAACGGATTACAACATTCCCCAATCAGAAGCCTTGGATGAACAAAGAGGTCCGTCTTCTGCTGAAGACACGCGACACTGCCTTCAAATCAGGTGACGCGCAGGCCTACAGCTCAGCCAGGGCCAATCTGAAAAGGGGTATCAAGAGGGCCAGGCACAGACACAAGCTAAGGATTGAGGAGCACTTCATCAACTCCGACCCCCGACGCATGTGGCAGGGCATCCAGTCCATTACGGATTACAAACCCACTAACAACTCCCCCCCAACCAACGACACCTCCCTCCCTGATAAGCTCTATGACTTTTATGCCCGCTTCGACAGGGACAACCACGAGGCGGCTATAAAGGCCATACTTCCTGTTGACCACCAGCCCCTCACTTTCTCCCCCACTGATGTGTGTGCTGCACTGAGCAGGACTAATGCATGCAAGGCTGCTGGCCCCGATGGCATCCCCGGTCGGGTGCTCAGGGTCTGCGCTGAACAGCTGACTGAGGTCTTGACTAACATCTTCAACGTCTTGACATCCTGTCACTGGCCCAAGCAGCTGTCCCCACGTGCTTTAAAACCACCTCCATTGTGCCAGTGCCGAAACACACCTCTGCTGTGAGCCTAAATGACTTTCGCCCTGTTGCACTCACCCCCACCATCATGAAGTGCTTCGAGAGACTAGTCCTGGCTCACCTCAAATCAGGCCTATCCCCCCGACTGGACCCCCACTAATTCGCCTACCGGGAGAACAGGAGTACGGAGGACGTCATCTCCTCAGTGCTTCACTCTGCGCTCTCCCACCTGGAGGGTGGTAACACTTATGTGAGAATGCTGTTCATTGACTTTAGCTCAGTATTCAACACCATAATACCCTCCAAACTGATCTCCAAACTCGGCGACCTTGGCAGCAACCCTTCCCTCTGCAACTGGTTACTTGACTTCCTCACCAACATATATATATATATATATATATATATATATGTTGATTACAAATTGCATGTAAGATCCGCCGTCTTCCTCCAGTCCACCTTCCTTTCGTTTCTCTTGTTTTCCCATTCCTCATGTTTCCCGTCTACGTGTACCGAACCCTGGCATCGTACAACGACTATTCTCTCGGATTACGGACTGGCTGACGCTCCCATTAACCGCTACCTTTCGTTCCCCCAAAACAGCATTAAATTATCCATTTAAATTGAATTGTCGCGGTGTGGACATTGAGGTTACTGTTTTCAGTTGCGTGACAACTCCAACCACCTCGGAGTATGCCACAATATATATATATATATATATATATATATGTTGATTACAAATGGCATGTAAGATCCGCCGTCTTCCTCCAGTCCACCTTCCTTTTGTTTCTCTTGTTTTCCCATTCCTCATGTTTCATGTCGTGTTTTTCACCCTGTCTGTCTTAGTTCCGTGTTTGTGCAGGCTGGGCGTGGTTCTCAATTTTGTTTCTCGTTTTCTCCCCGCAGCTATTATCCTATCACTCTCACCCTCTGCTTGCATTCCGCATGCACTTTTGTTATTTCATTAGTACTTTCACCTGTTCCTCTCCCTATTTAGTCTCCTCAGTTTCTTTCTTTCACTGCCAGTTAGTTGCATTTGTCAGCTCCGTCTTGACATTCCCCGGCATTAGTCTGCCCCGTTTCTCTGTTCGAGGCCGGACCGTCTTCTGATCTCCTAGTGATCTCATCATGTTCTTGTCGCATCTTGCCCTGAGTTTGTTCTTTGTTATCATCATTCTTGTTATTGTTCTTGGTGTTGTTGTTTTCTTTTGTCTGTCTGCCCTGGTCTTGTCCTGTCTTCGGTTCCCCTGGCGGCTCCCCTCCAAGGCTCCCTCCTTCCTCCATGGTTCCCTCCTGACCCGTCTGAGTTCTTGTCCCGTCTGAGTTCCTGATCCCTTGGGCCAAAGTGCCTGTTCCTGTCCGCGGCACCCCGCACTGTATATGGCTCCCCTGTGGCCTCCACGATGGCACCTGCACACGGGCCCCGCGCCTGTTCCCATGCGTTTCTGACCTTAGTCACCCGCACCCATTCTGAGCTACGGGCTAGTCATGTTCCAGTCCAGCCTCGGCTTGTCCGGTCCGGCTCCTGTCCGTCAGGCCCGTCCAGGCCGTCCCTATCCTCCAAGTTCCTGACACGTCTAGTTCCTCGTACAGTTCCTGACCCGTCCTCATTTCTGTGTCATGCCTGTTTCTGTCTTGCCCCTGCCTATGTCCCATTAAATGTGCTCCCCGACTCAGTTTTTCCCGGAGCCGTCTCTGAGTCTTGCATTTGGGTCCCGTCCCCTTACGAGAACGTAACACCTATTATGCAAGAATTTGATTTTAAAATAAATTAATTGGGTGATCTGTCAGGCCCATTCATACAGGGTAAGTAATATCTGTAATTTGGATCACATGGGATTCCTCTGCAAGCATGTGGACCCAACTTGAGACAGGAACTACAAGTATTGCATCACTTCCGAGGTGCTACTTATTTTGCCCTCCCCTAAGGTTATGGGAAATTATTATAAAATGCATTGGTTCCCTCGAGAAACAATAATACAAATTAAGGAGCGAGAAAAGAATAGATGGTTTATCCCAGTAACCACCATGGCTCAAAGGGTTAATGGGGAATGATTTCGGCAAAATTAATTTAAATGGGGCATGATTTTCACATTTTTCCATTTTAAAAAAATCTACAAAATTCAGAGAAGCAGGCTGTGTCTGAATCAGAGCCCTATCTACTGTGTCTTGTGTAGGCTACTGTGTACTAGCATACTGTATACTACTTACTGTAGGCTATACAGTTTAGTGACATGCAGTATGCAAAAAATATTCTCCATACTATTGTCAGCAAAAACAAGGAAATACGTATATCATCCGGGAATATTGAGAACTCTAAATTTTCAGAATTGGCATTTACTGGACAGCTTTTTTTTATAGTATACTCAACTGGCATACTTAATTGTAGGCAAGTGTGCAGATTCGGATAAACTAATTTATTCACTTCTCTCGTTGCATGCTTCCTCTGCATATAATAAATACAAAAATATGAAACTTCAATATTTTATTTATTTCTTCCCATCAAATGTTGTTTAGTGTTTCTCTCAGGTTTCAGTAAAATTATGTAACATTTTGAAGCAAATAAGCACAGCAGTAGCCCAAAACTAGATGCTAGAATTGCAAAGATCTCCACAGCTACAGTGAACTTTCCAGGTGAGCTGACATAAGCTGGTATAAATGCCAGCCACACTGCACAGAAGATCAACATGCTGAAGGTGATGTATTTGGCTTCGTTAAAATTTCCTGGCAGCTCCCTGGCCAGAAAAGCCAGAATAAAACACAGAGCAGCCAGGAGCCCAATGTATCCCAGCACGCACCAGAAGGCCTGTTCAGAACCCACACTACACTCCAGGATTATTCTGGAACGGCTGTACTGGGTGTTTTTATTTGGGAAAGGAGGAGCAGCGATCAGCCACACTGCACAGATTATCACTTGTATAAAGGTGCAGGCAGAGATGATAAATCTCTGCTGTTTGGGTCCCAGCCAATTCATGATGTTGTTTCCAGGCCTAGCAGCTGTAAAGGCAGCCAACACCACCAGAGTCTTCCCCAGGATACAGGAGATGCAGAGTGAGAAAGTGATGCTGAAGGCAGTATGGCGCAGCATGCAGGACCATGATGTAGGCTCTCCGATGAACATCAGCGCACACAGGAAGCACAGAGTCAGAGAGAGCAGGATGAAGAAGCTCAGCTCTGAGTTGTTGACTTTCACAATCGGAGTGTTTCTGTGATAGAAGAATACTGCCAGAACAGCGGTGGTGAGGCAGGCTCCCACTACAGCTACCACAGTCAGGGTCAGTCCCATTGCATCATGGGAGAGATACTCAATCACTTTGGGTATGCATTCAGTTCTGGCTGCATTGGACCAGTAATCCTCAGGACAAGATATGCAATCTATTGAATCTGAATAAAGACAGTATAATAGTTATTATAAAAAATGAAGACTGCAGAGATATACAGTGCCCTCCACTATTATTGGCACCCCTGGTAAAGATTAGTAAAAAAGGTTATAAAAAATTCACCGTTTGGTGAATTAGCTTAATCTCACACTGAAAAAATTTTAAAAATCCAACCTTTAATTGAAGTAAATGTATTATTGGCACACAATTATTGGCACCCCTGCATTTATATATAGAATAAAAATATCATTTTTAATATTTGGTCGCATATCATTTGCATGCCATGACTTCCTGATGTCTGTGACCCAACAACATCAAAAGACCCTTGATATCTTCTTTTCTGGTACTCTTACAAGCAATAATATAAGGTCTCTGCATTTGAATGGATCTCTATTGGAATTGGGGGGTGGGACTAGATTTAGCTGTAAATTACACTGGAACAGTATGGAACACATGGTTGGCTAAATGGCTCTAAGTCATAAAGGGTCTGACGTATCAAGCAAGCCTTAAACCAGGGGTAGGCAACCCTGGTCCTGGAGAGCCGCAGGGTCTGCTGGTTTTTGTTTTCACCCTAAATACAGCAACTACTTAGACTAAAGAAACCAGGTGAGGTGAGTTAACTATGTAATCAACTGCTTTAATTGATCAATTAAGTGGCGAGTAACAACAAAAACCAGCAGACCCTGCGGCTCTCCAGGACCAGGGTTGCCTACCCCTGCCTTAAACCATCACTCTGCTGCCAGAAATACAGTAGATATGGATGGATAACTTGAAGGGTTTCTTCTCCTGACTTATTTTTCCATAGAGTTCAATAGGAAGATTTGTCAAGAGAAACAATCCTTAAAGTGATCCATCCATATATACTGCATATCTGGCAGCAGAGTGATGGTTTGAGTCTCGTTTGATACCTAAGACCAGGGGTGGCCAATTCCAGGCCTCGCGGGCCGGTGTGTATGCAGGTTTTTACTGCCACCATGTATTCCATACTGTTCAATCAGCATAATTAGTCATACAGCTAAATCTAGTCTATGGCTCCCCTACACGGTAGTAATAGTACACAGGACGCAATAGATCGGGCTGCTGTTTCGGACACAGCACTCGACTAACAGATCAGATGTGTAAACGTTAGGTTAACATAAAGATATTGTTAACTGGCGGCAGCAAAAACCTGCATACACACCGGCCCGCGAGGCCTGGAATTGGCCACCCCTGCTCTACGATGTGAACATTCCACCATTCATTCCTATGGGGCAATTCCCTGCCTAAGACCCTTGATGACTTACAGCCATTTTACTAACCATGTATTCCATACTGTTCCAGCATAATTTACATCAGCTCTCTCTCTCTTCTCCCCTCCACCCCGTAAGTAGTAGTATAGTACACAGAATAATAGATCGGGCTCTTTTTCACACACAGCAACACTACAGACAGAGACGTTTTAGTTAACATATAGAGAGATATAGACGGCAAGAAAAAACTTACCCGATTACAAAACAGAAGATTTTATGGCAAACGACAGTAACGTTACTACTATCGTGTAGTTGTTGTTCTCAGTTGGTGTTTTTGTTTGCTCAGAATCTTTTTTAACGGTTAGTACGTAATTTCGGAACCATTAGACTAATACATGTCAATAGCCTAGTTCCTGAAATAAGCATGTCTCCATTGTCTGCTGATAGCCTAATGACGCCGTGTTCGTTCTTGTTTCATTAAAAAAAAAAATGTTTTTGACTACAACAGTCCCGGTGCTGTGAATTCTCCTTTCACCTCTGTTGGAATTTGCAGTAAATTTTTATCTTTTTCTTGGTCGTGGTCCACTGACACCATATCAATTGATCTTAAAACCTTTTCAACGTTCTTGCCCTTACAGTTCATAGCAGTAGCAGCATTTTCAGCGTCTCCATTTGTTTTTTAAGCGAGTAAGTAAACAGAGGCCAAGTAAGTTTATGTGCGAAGCATAGCCTACGAAACTCAGAGCCAATCAGTGTAGTTGTGGCAGGTTGGTGTTATAGTTATTGAAATGTCTTCTGAGGGCAGCATTGCAAACCTTACCATAACCCTAACCCTAACCATCACCTTCTCGCTGATTGGATGGCTGACACAACCAATAACATGCAATGCTGCCCTCAGTAGAGATGAGAGGTTCGACTCTTTTTACTAACTTGAGTTTGTATGAGTCACTCACCAAAGAGAGTCAGGTTTTGGAGTCACTCGAGTCATCAAGTCAGTCTAACTTCCGGTTTAGCCCTCCTGAATGAGATAACATAATTGAATAGTGTGGCTCTTCTAGACTTTCCAAATGTTATCGGAACGAATGGATCAAATTCTGAAAGTGAAACGAGTTATTTTGCGGGGGTTGTGACGCAAAAAAAAATTATCCACCGTTTTACAGCCGCTCCTTTTCCCATGATTGTGTGCGAGAAAACTGCTTTTCGGACCTGGATGTTGTAATTGTCTCACCATTATGTATGTTTATGGCTCAGCAGAGACCATTTTTAAGATACCAAACTGTTGTGCATCAGCCATATATTTTTTTTGCATTGCTGTCCAAATTTAAAAAATATTTTCCACTCTGGTATAGCAAGATCCTTTTCTTGTTGTAACAACAAACTGATCAGTTGCGCCTGATTATGGGGTAGCAGAGGGATTTTTTCCTACCTAAAACAATGTCTGTAACTCAACATACATCTTAAGAAATCAAAGCATCTGTACGTCAAAAAAGAAAACATGTAATTTAAGAGTGAGATAAGAGTGCAACAACTCCTGCTCTATCGCAAGATCTTTTTGTAAGGGATAGTGACCTCAGGACTGAGCACACAGTTTGAATAAAAATCTATTGTAATCAAAACATGCACTTCAAAATATGCAGATTTATTGCAATGGAAACATTACTTTAAGTATTCCAGCAAATATTTCAAACCCTATATCACTTAGCCACAAGTGCGTCTTTTTAATACCTCTCTCAACCGGGTTAGCTTTATGCTAGGTTCACTGTCACTCACGTTACCTAATATTAAAATTCTGTTTGGTTTTATGTCAAAATGGTCTCACAGCATGTTTTTTTTTTATCACAAATGGCAACCTAGCCAACTACTGAATTATATTCAAAACAAACGCTAAATTAGATTAATAAGAAATGTAGTCAAGCTAGGACATAGGCTACCGATGTATCTTGTTCCAACGAGAAATTTAACTTGAAGAATATTCCTCACCCGGACAACTTCGCTAGGACTAACCCAAAATAAGGAGGGCTGGAGCACACAGAGCTCAGAGCAAAAATGCCTTTATATGACAAGGAGAAATTCAACTTGTTGCAATGACAAGTATCTCGTTATAAGGAGAAAAGTTTCTCATTATAAGGAGAAAACAATTTTTTTTATCACAAGATCCTTTTATACGACACATATAGGCCTATAACGAGAAAAGTTATACGCCAAAATTGGTACTTCAAATTTACTGTGTCAGACAGTAAGTTGTCCTACCTCTTTCCATCACTAGGGAATTGGGAATTCAAACCACCTCTCGCACGCACAGAACACCAACAAAATGACTAAAATAATAATTTTATTTCCAAGCTGCGAGAAAGACGGCAGCCTAGCTGCGCTCATCCGATGATGCAGATAGGCTTGCACTTTAACAGCTTGTGTAATGGGAGATTATATCCTCTATCCTACCATGTAGGCTACTAATCTATTTATTTTCCTTCATTGAACATCTACTAATAATTAATTTAGCTTTTTCTGGGCCATTTTCACCTTGTGAAAGGAGCTATAAATGGAAGGGACAACCTCCATATACGGCAATTAATGGCAGTGGATTTATGCTAATCACAAAATAATGTGGACGCGCTTCCTACGTGCATACGAAAAAATCTGCCTTTTCCACAATGCTTGATGAATCCGGCCTAGTTTTTTCATACCAACTCGTATCGTACATAAATGTACGCGCATATTTAGAAACGCTTCATGAATGAGGCCCAGGCCCCAGTGTCTCATTATAATGACAATTTTCATTTTATATTTTTTGTGATATTTGTTTTTCCCTTTATAACAAGAAAAAAGGAACTTGTTTTAATGAGAACATTTTCAACAAGATACATTGGTATGTCATTATACCAAGAAAAAGATCTTGTTATAGAGGTCGACTTCTTGCACACTTATTTGTATCTGATAACATGAGATGGTTTTCCTTTTTATAGTACTGATAATTTATGATTTCTTGTAATAATAATAATAATAATAATAATAATAATAATAATAATAATAATAATAATGCCTGGCATTTATATAGCACCTTTCTCGACACTCTTAAGCGCTTTACAATTATGAGGGGGAAACTCGCCTCAACCACCACCAATATGTAGCACCCACCTGAGTGATGCAACAGCAGCCATTGTGCGCACCATTACATTACATTACATTACATTATGCACCACACATCAGCTGGGGTGGAGAGGGAGAGAATAATTTTTTGCCAATTAAACTGGGGGATAATTAGGTGGCAGATTGAAAAAGCCTGGGTTGGGAGTTTAGCCAGGACACCAGGGAAACCTCTACTCTTTACGATAAGCGTCATGGGATCTTCAATGACCACAGTGTGCCAGGACCTCGGTTTAACGTCTCATCCGAAAGACGGCATCTCCTACAGCACAGTGTCCCCATAACTGCAGTGGGGCATTGGTGTTTATTTGACCAGAGGGAAGACTGCCCCCTACTGGCCCACCAACACCACTTCCAGCAGCAACTTCGTTTTCCTAGGAGCCGACAGCGGCTTAGCTTCAGCCATTGAGCAGGAGCAGATGGCATGATGGCTGCAGGCTGCATGTTGAGGCACAGGCATTGTATAGGTAGAAAAATATCCCCCTGCTGCCCCATAATTATGTGGAACAGATCCATTTGTCATTATAAGGAGAAAATATTTTTTCACCATGGCAGTAATGTGCCAAAGAAATAATCACAAATACCGTTACTATATTAACAATGTAGTGAGATACTATGTACCTAATTATGGCTGTACAACAGAAGTAGCATTTTTAGAATATTGAATCCTGTTAGTTGTTGTTAATAAGCTTGAGTGATAACAATTATTTTTTTTAAGGGATTCATAAATTGAATGTATATAAATTGAATGATCTTTTAAAAGATTTTGGTCAGACTACAAACGTTCCTGTTGTAATGACACACTAAAATACAATCACTTAAATGTTTAAAAAGATATACCACAGTGTAGTAGGTAAAATATTTGCAGTAAGCAAGTACATGTACTTTCAACAAAATTTCTATGTCTGCTAGTATGAAAAAGCAAACTTGTAATGAGCTTATTAGATACGACTACTGTACCCACTAGCAGTCTGTGTGTTCATTTGATGTGAAGAGCACTCACCTGTCTTATTACTAATCTTCCCGCTGTCACATGGTACACAATCAAAGCAGCACAGAGGCTCCCCACGACGGACAGCCTTCCTGCTTCCTGGAGCACAGCTCTCACTGCACACAGACACCAACACCTGCATGAGAGAGAACACAACCAGGTGTAACTACACAAACATTTACCTGTAAACGGGACGCATAGAACTCTGTATTTCTCTATGAGACTCTTAATGCACCACACTTCTAGCTGCCCATTTCCATGGTCCAAAAGGCCTGGTGTCACAGCAAAGACATTCACCTGTCTATGAGTACTTAATACACAGGCTAAAACACATACATAGTCTGTGTATATAAAATTAACATGCATAGAAGATGCTAAAATGTACAATACAATCTATGGCATAATATATATATTTTTTGTCATTGTACTAATTGAATACATTTCAGTGACAGACTGCAGGTTTGAGTTCCAGCTTTGAAAGATTTGGTCCTTGTTGACTACCTGCTGATCAATGTTGATTTGATGCTTTCACTTCAGATTTGCACTTACCTCCACTTTACCCTACAGAACATCAACAGAGGGCATCGCATGTACTGAAATACACACTGTGTGCAGCTTGCCTCTCTCTGGTGGCCCGTCCACACAATCGCCTCCTCCTGGATGAATAGCTCCTTCCCAGCCTCCTTTGCACCATCAAACCTTCCCACATTGACAAACTCAATATTTCCAGCTGCGCCTCTTTGCCAGTTGATCAGATCATATGATTGATCTGCATCCCCATATGCATTAAAATTCACCTCCTCTCCAGAAATATTAAAGGAGACCTCCTGAATATAGCGCTGGAGCTTTGAAATGAAAATAAGAAAGAGAAAATGTAATTGTTTTACAATTCCTTACTTTCATGGATAAGTGAAAATATTCCAGATCATAGTGTAATTGTCATATAATGTAGATGTAGGTATGATTTTAGATTTTAGTTTGTGTTACTGACTAAACGTAAAGAATAAAAATGGCAATTGGAGAGGATAAAGAGTAAAATAATAATGATAGTTACTTTTTATGTTTAAAATTTCTCTGTATATGCATACTAGATATTAAGGAACAAAAGTCCAGAATTCCTAATTAAAATACTTTAGTATATTTTAAAATTATTTTTAAATGATTCAACAGCATTATGAGCTGACACTGTAATGTATGTTTACATCATTTCATAAATCAATACGAAATAGTTTAGTTCTAGTGCAGGTGGATTGCAGTGTAATTGATACATTAGTGTGCTTTTTGAATTTTGAATCACAACACACACAAATAGAGTTTTTTGGGGGATTTCTTGTATTTTGTATTTTTAGTATTTTGGCTTTTTTTAAAAACTCATTAAGATTGTAAAATAATTGTACCAGCCAGTGAATTCTGTCATGGCCAATGTGTCATATCTCACCAAATTGTCTTTAATGTAGGAACTGTCAAATCTTTCTGATTTCCGTGCAGCAATCAAATTTACGCATTGGTTTCACTGGTTGTAATTACCTGTAGATTTATGTACCATTAAGGAAAAACATCTAAGGCAATTATAAGGTTGATACTGTTGCTGCAATCATCCAGTTATAGACTTTATGAGTCCGTAATAAAACAATCATTTTTAACTGCTGCTTTAGCTAAACATACAGATGTTACCCATAGCTTTTATGAATCACTCTGTAACTTATTATGCAAAATGAGAATGTACATTTTCTCAAGCAATTTGAATTCATGTTACATATTATGAACTGAGATATAGGAGGAAAACGCAATATGCTTCTGTTAATCTTGCATACATTACTAACTTTTTATTGTTTATTTATTTAAGCTTTTCATGTGATCACCTGCCATGGTTGAATGTTTGTGGCATCAGCACATGAGGAGTTGTGGAAGGGCCCTTTCCCAGGTTTACAGCTGATGAGGTTGTGCAGGGAGTGAGCGATGGCGTACACGGCTTTGTACGCACTGTAGGTAAAACGAGTGCTGGAGGTGTTCAGGTAGCCAGAGTGCTGCTCCTGCACGGGCTCCAGCCCTGTACAGGGGGGCAGCTGGGAGGGGGCCTGGGTGCTGCTGCTGGAGGGGTAGAGAGAGCAACCGTACAAAGCACCCCACAGCTTGTGCACCAGGGGGTTATTGGGGTACCTCAGTGGGTTGACACTCAGCAGATAGTCTCTTAGGCCTGGTACCTGACCCTGCCGGATCGCAAACCCAATTGTACCTCCTAGAAATGGGTAGAACTCACTGCCTGTGAATATTGGTGCTGCTACCCAGGCTTCACTGGCAATCCACTGGATCCCTGTCATGTTCTGATCCATGTACTCTTTCACTAAGAGTGAGAACTCCCCGTAAACAGCAAACACCACAACAACCCTCGCAGAGGAGTGTTTCATAATGTTCAGGATTTCCTGTATTCTCTCCTTATTGTACACTTTGGGGATCAATTCATGGTACGCTAAACACACACCAGTGTTTTTTATTTCCTTTATCAATCCCTGTAGAGCAAATTTGCCATAATCATGGTCCTCAAGGATGACACCAACCCACGTCCAACCGAATTTCTGTAGGAGGCGTGCGATGGCTTTCACCTGGTGGTCGTCACTTGGAAGAACTCCCAAAAATGTTGGGAATTCATTCTTGTTTCTGAGACAGGAACATGTAGAAACACTGACCTGAAAAACAAAAAATCATAAACCCAACAATCCGAGTTATTTTTCATAAATAGGCACTATAAACATGTTAAAATGATGCAAGATCATTGTTTGGCACCATCTGAACAATAAATTAATGTCACTCACTGATTTTGTAGTTCCAAATAAATGTTATTCCAAATAAGTATGTCTGACAAATTAATCTGTCACTTAAATTTGCTTATTATATATTTTACTACAGTAAAATGTAATACATTTATAAATTTGAATTATTTTAATAAAATTAATCAATACAGGATTGTCATGTGAAAGCATATGCGTCCAGTGATTTTTATTTTGTGAAATGGGGTCAAAACCCAACACAAATAATCTTCTGGTCAAATTCTAGTGATTACACTAAAATACAGAAAAGTGGTGGTTATGATCCATTTATTGAAATTATTTTGGAACAATTTGGAAAAACGTGGTATTATATAACAGCTGCAATGTGAATAATAACCAACAGCAGGACGTTTGGGATCGAACAATGCTTTTCACAAACACAGTTTTAATTATTTAAACTGCAGTACAATGTACGACACATAATAGACATAGTTGACACTATATTCTGTTATTATCTAGACTACTTATCATTGTATACTAGTCTCACACTTGTAAATCTAAGGGAAATAGACATATCCATTAATAATTAAACAATTGAAAAATATAACTTCAAGTGTCTCAATTGAAGATTAAGGCAGAACCAGATAAAAAGTATTTAATCTTTACAGAACCATGGATTTAATCCAGAAGTATATCTATTATGTTTATTCCAAATTACCTATCAATTCATTTTAGTCTAATAGGAAATACATACCATTGGAATTCCGAAGGGCTGCATAGTTCTGGAGAGAACAATAGACTGTGCAGACCCAGCTAGTCCAACCACGGCCAAAGGATGAGAAATTGAAGAACACACAGTGCTGGAGGATGTCCTTGGTCCGTTCAGAATTGCCAGAACTGCTGCCTGCGCTGTCATAGGGGTTGTGCAGGAGTCATGGATCTTGTATCCCAGAGTGAAGTTGGGCAGCAGGTTCTGACTCTGGTTGATCTCTTCAACAGCCAGCCTCATGGTCTGGACCCAGCGGAAAGTTCTGGGGTCAAACCTGTGCAGAGACCAACAGCAAAATGTGATGTTTGTTGGAAAAGAGAACAGTTTTCCATGCACATCAGAGTAACCATAATCTCACCCCCAACATTTTGGAGCAGCTGGTTTGTAAGTGAAGTTCCGGTCTGGGGGCTCAATCCCATAATGCACCGGGAAAATCCCTCCGATTATGAAGTCTCCATCAGCCTGGAAATCTGGATCAAAATTGCCCAGCAGGGAACAGACTGGGGCAGGGATCGGGCTGACAGGAGTGACATCAGAGAAGTGATAAAATAAAGACCACATCGCCACCAACAGAGGAGTCATCTTCACCCGGGCTGATCCCGCACACTGCGGAGATGAGTCAGAAACAGTATTTTATTCACCAACCACCCTCTGTGCATCTCATTATTTTCTGTTTCTCATTGGACAGGAAAGCATGTGACATCACAACTCTGCATTCCCCAAAGATAAAGTTGAGGCACAGAGCTCTTGGGAAATTATACACACTAGCGAATTTTTATTTGGTAAATAGCTATTAAATTCCCTGTGTAGCAACCGCTTGAGAATTTACTGCTACACAACCCTGTCAGCCAGTGTTAGGAAGGCAGGCACCCCATCCTCTTCAGGGCATGACTGAGTGCTTATTTCAGTGCTTGGCTGCACTGTCTCTGCTCTGCCCCAAGTTTTATATTGGCTGTGCATTTGGTTGCCAATTGCATTGGGGAAATTTATAATAGTGTGTGCTTGTAATATTCTGTCATGGTCAGTTAATCATATTAAGTTGAGTTAATCATAGCTATACTTTCTCAGAAGCAGTGCAAACTGGGGGGTACACTGCAATCCACCTCCTGTACATGCTCTTTGTCTGACATCACCAAGTCAACCAGTTATGGAGGCAAACAGTGAAGGGAGGGGTAACAAACTCACTGACTGAGATGAGCCCTATGCCCTACGCAAGTGAGGACCAATAAGGGAGTACTTACAATAAATACAAAAAAATAAAAGACAGGAAAATAATTCCTTGTAGCTAAACAGCCAAAAGAAAATCAACCCACAAAAACGAGAACCGCAACGGAAAAGGAAACAATAATCCACGAACCATGACAGGACCCCTATAACTATTCAATTCCCTGTGTAGCAACCGCTTGAGAATTTGCTGCGACTCAACCCTGTCAGCCAGTGGTAGGAAGGCGAGCGCCACCAGGGCTTTTCAATCAAAAGATCGCCAGACAAAAACAAGTCTCCTCTCCCAAAAGAATGAACTGAAAAAAGCTATGCCCTCCCAGCCCTGAAAAACAAACACCCCAACAGTAATGATGTATCTTCTTACGCTGACAGCTGAAGTCAACTTGAGTCATACCTCCATCTCCCCCCTGCAGCTCCCAAAGGAGTGAGACTGAACAGCACTCTGCAGGCAGGTTTTGCTCTCCACGGCATCTGTCTGGAACCAGCCGCCATGTACCAGTCTGTGTGCCCAGCCTTTACCATGTGTTTTTCTTTTCATCGTTCCCAAGAAGCATGTCTGTACATGTATTTAATTAAAAACCACAACGAATCCTCTACTGTGTAAACAATTACACGAGCAGTTTGTTTTTAGCCCTGTAGATACAGCGGGTCTTTTATCAGTGGTTTTTATTTTAATTTTATTAAGGCAAAATAAATCGTAAAATGTAGCTAAACTAACTCTGTCATGAGTTTTTGCAGCCTCTGCTCTTTCTGCGGTCGTCTTTCTATTGGGCGTCGCCGGGACGCTCTATCAGATTTTTTCTGCCTCTGTTCCAGTGTTTGAATCTCGCCCGGCTATTATTCCCTTCACCTGTGTTCGGTTTCCTGTCAGCTATAAATAGCGCAGGACTTCCGCATTCCGGCACTTCGATATTGTCTTTGCTATGTTAACAACAAAGGCGGTAAGTTATAGAAGTTCGGTCACTGCATTTCTGGTTCGTACGAATAAGAAACGCAGCAAGCCCAGTTTAGAATTAGGATTAGATTGGTTTTCTCTTTTCTTTCCAATCTTTCTCTTTATCCTTTATTTATTTTTACCTGTTACCTTTTGTGTTCTAGCTCTTTCGCCACTAGAGCTTTGGATAACAGGTTCTCTTTTCTGTTTCTTTCCTTCACTCGTTTTATAGAGTTTTGTTTTGTTTCACAACCTCCTGTTACGCCTAATTATTTAGTGTGTGAGGTTCTTTTGTTATTTATTCTCGTTGTTTATCGAGATCGCCTCGGTTTTTGAGGTTGCTTTTGATTTGCCTTGTGCTAGAGAGGTTTTGCTCCCGTTCTTTTGTTTATATTCGTCCTGGTGCGGTTTGTTCTCAAACTCCAAGCAGCGTTTCTAGCACTAAGACACTTCTTGCCCGTACTGCGGGGCAAGCATGTGATTGTGAGGTCAGACAACACCTGAACAGTGTTCCACATAAATCATCAAGGTGGGGTAAGGTCCTGCCAGTCTTTAGAAGTGATCCAGCATCTGTTAAGATGGGCACTTCCCAGACTTACCTCTCACACCTACCAGGTATTCGGAATGGTACAGCAGATGTTCTATCTTGCCAGGAGATTCGTCCTGGTGAATGGTGTCTCCACCCCAAAGTGGTGGAGAAGATATGGTGATGGTTCGGTCATGCTCAGACAGAACTGTTTGCCGCTCTGCTCATTGCCCCAGTGGTTCTCGATGAACGAGCATTTGAGCCCTCTGGGGATGGATGCATTAGCGCATGAAGGGGTTTAACCCTTTAAGGGTTGTTTCTCCTGACTTTTCCCCATAGAGTTCTATAGGAAAATGAGTCAGGAGAAATAACCCTTGCAGTGATCCATCCACATCTACTCCGTATCTGGCAACAGAATGATGGTTTGGGGCTCGTTCGATAGCTCAGACCCTTGATGACTTACAGACATTTAGCCAGCCATGTGTTCCATACTGTACCAGTGTAATTTACAGCTGAATCTAGTCTCACCCCCAAATTCCCATAGAGATCAGTTCAAATGCAGAGAGGTTATAGTATCGCTTGTAACAGTACCTGAAAATAAGATATTGAGAGTCTTTTGATGTTGTTTGGTCACAGACTTCAGGAAGTAACAGCATGAAAAAGAAATATGCGACCAAATATTAAATATGATACTTTAAAAATATGTTAAAGCAAAATATTCTAATTTTCTGAGACACTGAATTTTGGGTTTCATTAGCTGTAAGCCATAATCATCAAAATTACAAGAAATAAAGGCTTGAAATATTTCACTCTATGTGTAATGAATCTATATAATATATTAGTTTCACTTTCTGAAATGAGTGACAAAAAATATAGAACTTTTTAACAATATTCTAATTTTGTGAGCTGCACCTGTATATGCTGCATTGACATGCAGTCTACGAGTGCCTGATAGACCAGCAGGGCTCGCTAGAAAGTGATGAATTGTGGACCCCTGCTGAGCCCTCCCATACCCTGGGCAACGCAATCTTCAATTTCGCATCACGGCCTATGGACCTACCAGCCACAGTTGGCACTGCCGCAGTCTGGATTCGATCTCACCGTGGGGCTCATCGTTGCACCATAGCTTGGTGCCTTAACCAAATAAGCCAGAGTGGGTGTGGTTAGCCTCTGCTTGCAGAGAGAGAGTGAGCTGAGCGGCTCTCGGACCCTGAGCCACAGCTGTTATAAGTTAATCAGCATCACGGGGAAACGGGGCTGGCTGTTGACGGAGGAAGTAAAAGCTCCGGGAAGCCAGAGCCGAGAAAAAAAAAAGAACGAAAATTGAAAGAACCCAGCGGGTTGTTCAAAAAGAATTCTGTGTGTCTCAAGTCCTTTCCCGAGAAGTGGCACTCGAACTTGCCACAGTGGTGGCCTGTACGGGGGGTTTGAGAGACTGCAAGACACAGGAAAAAAATGGAGACCAGCCAGGAGCGAACTGAAGCGGGGCAGCCAGTAGTAGCGCTCGCGTGCATGCTGGAGGCAATGACAAAGATGCGGAAGCGGCAAGCGGCAGTGCATCAGGAGCAGAGGGAGGCTCTGCAGATACAGGCTACCCTCCAGATGAAGACGCTGTGGCAGCAAGCCATCGTCGGGGGGGGGGCAGGGTCCCGGGATCTGAAAATTCAGCTTCTCAAGATGACCGCCGATGATGACGCCCAGGCCTTCCTGGACAGCTTCGAGGTGGCCGCGGAGGCGTGTCGGTGGCCCAGCGAGGAGTGGGTAGTCCGCCTCCTGCCCCTGTTAATGGGGGAAGCCCAGCAGGCGCATATTTATGGTCAGCAGGTGCGTCCGGAGACAACTCTCTCTCACCCGTATTTCTCGGTTATTAGAGATAGATTATATCGAGTGTGTCGGGATGCTCAAACAGGGGAAGAAAATACCCAGTTGTTGGTACCTAAAAGCCACCGGGAAATTGTTTTCCAAGCGGTTCATTATAACCCCATGGCGGGGCACTTGGGATATGACAAAACACTAAACCGTATAATGGCCCGATTTTATTGGCCGGGCATTTGGGCAGACGTAAGTCGGTGGTGTGCGTCTTGCCCGGAATGTCAATTAGTGAATTCCCCAGCCAGCCCAAAAGCGCCGTTGCAGCCACTTCCCTTACTAGAGGTCCCATTTGATAGAGTGGCTATGGACCTCATCGGGCCATTTGAACGGAGCACTCAGGGATACCGATTCGTACTAGTTCTGGTGGATTATGCGACCCGGTATCCCGAAGCAGTTCCGCTGCGCAAATCATCTCCCGCGTCGGAATCCCGAAAGAGATTCTGACGGACCAGGGCACATCATTTATGTCACGGACACTAAACAAACTGTACGCGTTATTGGGCATTCAGTCAATTAAAACCAGCGTGTACCACCCCCAAATGGATGGGCTTGTTGATCGGTTTAATAGGACTTTGAAGTCGATGATGTGGAAGTTCATTCACGAAGATAGTCGAAATTGGGATAAGTGGTTAGTCCCTTTATTATTTGCAGTGCGGGAGGTTCCCCAGGCCTCCACGGGATTTTCTCCCTTTGAGTTAATATTCGGTAGAAAACCCAGGGGAGTTTTGGACCTAGTTAAAAAAAACTGGGAGGAAGGTCCAAGCTCCAGTAAAAATGAGATACAGTATTGTCATGGACCTGCGAGCAAAACTCCATACACTGGGTAGGGTATCACGAGAGAATTTGCTCAAGGCCCAGGAACGGCAGCAAACGCACTATAATAAAGGGACAAAACTCCGACAATTCTCACTGGGAGATAAAGTACTGGTATTACTTCCAACCTCCAGCACAGGGCCTTTGTGGTCACACAGCGAGTATGGGAGGTAGACTGCAAGGTAGTGCGTTCGGATATGGAAGGAGCAAAACAAATCTACCATCTAAATCTTTTAAAAGCCTGGAAGGAGGGGGTGGCTGTCTCGCTGGTGATGGTAGATAAGGAGAAAGATGAGCTTGGGCCGGAGGTACCAAATTCACCCAATCAGACCCCGCCCCTTTCTGATAGCCATCTCTCGCCAAGCCAGCAGGCAGACCTTGCTCTATTGCAAAAGCAGTTTGCGGATGTGTTTTCTCTCCTACCCGGACGCACGAATCTCATACACCACCATATCGAAACCCTCCTGGCAGTGACGGTACGGTCCCGTCCTTATGGATCGGCTGGGCACGGCTAATTTTTTCTCAACACTGGATTTGACCAAGGTCTACTGGTAGATTCCCTTGTCGCCAGAGTCTAAGGCTTTCTAGTCATAATCGTCTTTCTCCGCTCCGGACGGTTTGTATCAACTTCGGACTCTTCCATTCGGGCTATTCGGGGCTCCAGCCACATTCCAGCGCCTTATGGATCGGGTGCTGCGTCCGCATTTTGCATATGCTGCAGCCTATATTGATGATGTTATCATCCACAGTAATGACTGGGCGCAGCATATGCGGCATGTGGGGGCAGTACTCGAGTCCTTGAGGCAGGCGGGGCTCACAGCTAACCCAAGTAAGTGCAATTGGCAGAGCGGAGGTACGGTATTTGGGGTACCACTTGAGAAGTGGACAGGTGCGGCTTCTAGTGGACAAAACCGTGGCGATTGCGACCTGTCCCCGGCCCAAGACGCAAAAAGAGGTGAGGAGGTTCTTGGGGTTGACCAGTTACTATAGGAGGTTTATTCCTGCGTTTTCAGAGCTGACCAGCCCCTTGACTGACTTAACTCGAAAAGGTGCCTCAGAGCCGGTCCAGTGGAGGGAGCCGTGCCGGAGGGCGTTTGAGCGAGTAAAAGAAGCACTCTGTGGGGAGCTGCTTTTGTTCACACCTAACTTTGCTCTCCCGTTCACCCTGCAGACAGACGCGTCGAACAGAGGGCTGGGGGCCGTTTTGACCCAGCAGGTGGAGGGAGTCAATCGCCCAGTGCTTTACATAAGCCGCAAACTATCACAGCGGGAGGCAAAGTACAGCACCATCGAAAAAGAATGCCTCGCCATCCGGTGGGCGGTCGGCAATGTTCTCTCTAAGCTGCGCGCTTGCGCAATCGCGCGCTGCTCCCACGTTCTCCGCGCACAGCAAATCTATGCAGCGCATACAATAAAATTAAACCTGAACTGTAAATAAAATAAACACATAACCATTTATTCTGTACCATTTTGCAATGCAACTCAGTGAGTGGTGACAACAGGCGGTGACTAACAGTGTCCAGCCAATGATATGATGCGGTTCACACGTATTTACTTACGCAGCCAATCAATGTCATAAATAGCGCTTTATGCGTACGTGACGTGCTGTTGATCTGCAGGTTAGCTTAAAGCTAACGGTGCTGCGGAGTACAGAGAGGTAAATGCTGCTAACCCCTTGCTATGGCGAAACGAACGGGCAGTGGCACGTCCACTCACCAAGCCAAAATAAAAAAGAAATGCGGTTCTTTTAAGATGGAATGGCTGTCGGAGTATGTGCGAACAGAGGAACAAGAGGTGAAACTGGGCGAGATTTTTTCTTTTTCGAGTGGGAAAGGGCTGCTCTGCAAAACATGCTGCGAAGCCAAAGTAGCAAGTGAGTTTTCGGAGGGAAAAGTGTGGACTGAATGGAAGTTGGATTACCTCAAGCGTCACATTCAGCAGAAAAGTCATTTGAATGCTGTTGGAATTGTACGGAGACTCAAGATGGGAATGGGGATCGGTACATTATTGCAGGAGAGCGCAAAAGATTGAGAGAAGAGGAATGAGCTGTCACACAAAAAGAAATCCGACCTCGAGCAAGTTAAAATTCTCATCGACAATATACTACTCGCCATCAAAATGAATGCATCAATGCTTGTGGATATTTGTGCTACATTTCAAGCATCCAGCGCAGATTGTGAAAGAGGCTTTAGTTTAATGAATCATATCAAAACAGCATCCAGAAATCGTCTTGAAGTGGCACATTTGGACCAGCTGATGCGCATAAAGTCAAAGCAAGAAGCAGACGGGGCGGGGCCATCAACCTGGACAAAGTCTACAACCACTGGAGAAGTGAGAAGGACAGACGGGAAAAATAAGGTCAAATCTAAGTCCCTGATCAGATTTGTGCTTATTCTAGTGTCATTTATTAAGAATTTTCATTTATGGATATTAATCATTAAATGCTGTTACTAGATTATGAGTAGTAGAAATGCTAATAAAAAACTGTGTAATTATATATTTTACAGACAGAGTTACAGAATTTTACACTGTATCACATGCTTGTGCTACAGCACACATTTCATTATGCAAAATGTGAATGTTTTAATGTCAACAAAATTTGATCTCTGAAATGTGTACATGTTTCAATTCTTCCAGAGCAGGACCCCCACACAGACCAGAGCAGGACCCCACACAGACCAGAGCAGGACCCCCACACAGACCAGAGCAGGACCCTCACACAGACTTGAGCAGGACCCTCACCCTGACATACAATATAGTACACAGCTCGTGAAAAACAAGATTTTTGACTTTTTCATTGTTAGTGGGCCTAATCACTTATATTAAAAGTAATCTAATGGAAATTACTGCTGTAATTTGATTCTTTTAATAAGCTACGTGACTTGTTATGATTTCAGGTTTTGGACAGGTGTAATATTGGTGTGGCCACAGTGTGCACGTCTGATGTTGCTCACAGTGGTCCAAGGAATTCTCAGGGAGTTTGTGCATATGCTCAGACACATGAAAAATTAGAGGGAACGTTGGCGTTCGGGTCCTTCCGGTATTACCTGCTGGGCCGCTCATTCACCCTCTGGTCGGACCACACCCCCCTCCAGTGGTTCCACCGCATGAAAGATGCCAACGCGCTGATCACCCGTTGGTATCTGGCATTACAGCCGTTTAATTTCAAGGTGATCCATAGGCCGGGGCCGCAGATGGTGGTGGCGGACTTCCTCTCTCGTCGCGGAGGGGGGGGGCGGTTGGTCATCGGCCGGATGGCTCACCGGACTAAGTCGGGCGGTGGGGGTATGTGGCAGGGTGGGCGTGGTTAGCCTCTGCTTGCAGAGAGAAAGTGAGCTGAGCGGCTCTCGGACCCTGAGCAGCTGTCATAAGTTAATCAGCATCACGGAGAAACGTGATTGAATAATGGTTTAATTTTTTCTGATTGTTATGACAGTGAGCCGGGGCTTGAAAAGGTAGAGGCAGGCGGACAAACGGGGCTGGCTGTTGACAGAGGAAGCGGGTTGTTCAAAAAGAATTCTGTGTGTCTCAAGTCCTTTCGCGAGAGGTGGCACTCGAACTTGGTTGTAGGTTGTACAGGTTGTAGGTAATACGAGGGCTGGAGGTGTTCAGGTAGGCAGAGTGCTGCTCCTGCAGGGGCTCCAGCCCTGTACAGCGGGGCAACTGGGATGAGGCCTGGGTGCTGCTGCTGGAGGGCTAGAGAGAGCAACCGTACAAAGCACCCCACAGCTCATGCACCAGGGGGTTACTGGGGTACATCAGTGGGTTTACACTCATCCGACCTGATAGTCGCCATTTTGAACAACTCTGAAAAATGTTGGGAATTCATTCTTGTTGCTGAGATAGATACATGTTGAAGCAAAACTAATCTGAAAAACAAATTATTTTTTTTTAACGTGAAGTTCATAAACACAACAATCCAAGTTGGTCTTTATAAATAATTGTTCGGCACTATAAATATGTTACTAGAATAAATTAATGTCACACTGATTTTGTAGTTCCAAATAAATGTTGTTCTGTATAAGTATGTCTGAAAAATTAATCCGTCACTTAAATTGGTTTACCATTTATTTTACTCCATTACAATGTAATACATTTATACATTTGAATTATTTTAATAAAATTAATCAATACAGGCTTATCCTGTAAAAAATTCTATCAACAATATATTTCCAGTTAATCTTTATAGAACCATGGATTTAATCCAGAAGTATATCTATATATCTAGTATATTATGTTTATTCCAAATTACTTCTATTAATTCGTTGTAGTCTGATAGGAAATACATACTATTGGGATTCTGAAGGGCTGCAGAGTTCTGGAGAGAACAATAGACTGTGTAGACCCAACGTCTCCAACCACGGCCAAAGGATGAGATATGGCAGAACACACAGTGCTGGAGGATGTCCTTGGTCCGTTCAGAACTGCCAGAACTGCTGCCTGCGCTGTCACAGGGGTTGTGCAGGAGTCATGGATCTTGTATCCCAGAGTGAAGTTGGGAAGCAGGTTCTCACTCTGGTTGATCTCCTCAACAGCCAGCCTCATGGTCTGGACCCAGCGGAAAGCTCTGGGGTCAAATCTGTGCAAAGACCAACAGCAGAATGTGATTTTTATTGGAAAAATCTTTGTTGGAAAAGAAAACTGTTTTCCATGCACATCAGAGTAACTATGACCTCACCCCCAACATTGTGAAGCAGCTGGTTTGTAAGTGAAGTTCTGGTCTGGGGGCTCAACCCTGTAATGCATGGGGAAAACCCCTCCGATGATGAAGTCTCCATCAGCCTGGAAATCTGGATCAAAAGTGCCCAGCAGAGAACAGACTGGGGCAGGGATCGGGCTGACAGGAGTGACAGCAGAGAAGTGATAAAATAAAGACCACATCGCCACCAACAGAGGAGTCATCTTCACCCGGGCTGATCCCGCACACTGCGGTGATGAGTCAGAACCAGTATTTTATTCACCAACCACCCTCTGTGCATCTCATTATTTTCTGTTTCTCATTGGACAGGAAAGCATGTGACATCACAACTCTGAATTCCCCAAAGACCCAAAGTTGAGGCACAGAGCTCTTGGGAAATTATACACACTAGCACACAAATTTTTATTTGGTAAATAGCTATTAAATTCCCTGTGTAGCAACCGCTTGATAATTTGCTGCTACACAACCCTGTCAGTCAGTGGTAGGAAGGCAGGCACCCCATCCTCTTCAGGGCACAACTGAGTGCTTATTTCAGTGCTTGGCTGCACTGTCTCTGCTCTGCCCCAAGTTTTATATTGGCTGTGCATTTGGCTGTGCATTTGGTTGCTAATTGCATTGGGGAAATTTATAATAGTGTGTGCTTGTAATATTCTGTCACGGTCAGTTAATCATATTAAGTTGAGTTAATCATAGCTATACTTTCTCAGAAGCAGTGCAAACTGGGGGGTACACTGCAATCCACCTCCTGTACATGCTCTTTGTCTGACATCACCAAGTCAACCAGTTATGGAGGCAAACAGTGAAGGGAGGGGTAACAAACTCACTGACTGAGATGAGCCCTATGCCCTATGCCCTACGCAAGTGAGGACCAATAAGGGAGTACTTACAATAAATACAAAAAAAGAAAAATATTAAAAAATACAAAAAAATGAGCCCTATGTTTTTTTTGTTTCAGATGTTTCCCTGTTTTTTCCCAACTTGGTATCCAATTGTACCCCTATAGCTATTCAATTCCCTGTGTAGCAACCGCTTGAGAATTTGCTGCTACACAACCCTGTCAGCCAGTGGTAGGAAGGCCGGCACCACGTCCTCTTCAGGGCACGACTGACTCCTGACTGACTCCTGACCTTGATCCCAACTCGCCAGAGGCCGCTTTGGGCATGAAGATCCCCTGCCGACTCCCTACCCAACCTGGTCTCACAGGAATCCGTGAAATAGCCACGGACGTTTAACTCAAAATCCGTGGTGGGCCCACGGAATCACTGAAATGTCCGTGAAACACACACGGATTTCGCTCCAATACAAGTTAATGACACTCATATACATAAGACATTTAATGTAAAACAAGCAAACAAACAAAAAAACGAACTGAATGTATCAAAAGTGTGTTTCCCAATGAGATAACAACGTCCGTTGAGCAAAATCTGCACTCAGTTGTTGAAACGGGGATCCGTGAAATAGCCACGGGATATGAGTGTCATTAACTTGTATTACGGGATATGAGTGTCATTAACTTGTATTGGAGCGAAATCCGTGTGTGTTTCACGGACATTTCAGTGATTCCGTGGGCCCACCACGGATTTTGAGTTAAACGAATGTCCGTGGCTATTTCACGGATTCCTGTGAGATCATGTTGCCCTACCCCCACCCCAGGAGTGGCCGCCGAATTGTCGCTCTGTCAAGGCACCGGCCATACTCGGATCTGGTCGGATCAAGGTGCAAACCCCTGATCCTCGAGTGCAACTGCACCGACTCAGCAGATCCCTCCCTGAGCCCTATGTTTTGCTGTGTTCAAATTATATACTTGGAATAGCTCAGTGTCATATTTTTAGAACTATAGTTTATCCCGATTTTTTCAGGCTTGCACATTGCATTGGAGGAGTACTGCAACTGAAATCATGTCGGGTTCTCCAAATTGTAAAACTTGGAAAAAGCAACTGAAATCACGTCGGGGTCACCAAATTGTAAAACTAGACCAATGAGGGAATAGTTCGGAGCGAAGGTTTAAGCTTGATGTATTCCGCTATTGCTGTGGGAAAAGGGAAAAGTTATTAAAGTTCAGAAAGAAATATTAATGTTCTTGCAACTGGGTGAGACTGCTCATTAGATTCACGGGATCAGCTAATAAGAGATCACGAATCAAAGGTGATCGTACCACGTTACCTTCCGCTTTAAGTCTGGTCTACCCTGACCCCAGTTTATCCAAAAGACAGCCTGTGTGCATTACATTAAATCATCAGCCACCAACGCTGATTCTGTACTAATTTATCTGACTCCATTTAATATTATAATTTAGAATTTAGTATGTACAATTTCCACTTGATTTGTTAAAGGACTCTTATACTTTAAAGACAGTTCTCTGAACTGGATGTGCTTGTTCCACCGAGCATACATCCGGCCGGGTATGTACACTACTCACAGCTGGCTAGATATCTGCGGTTATCTCAGAGGTTGCGGACGAAGCCACTTCGTGAGGTATACTCTATGGTTAAGACTCAGGGACCGACGAAAGGAATATTGGCGACCACCATTCTCAACATGTATAACCGCCAGGCGGAGGTGATCTACTTTAAGACATAGTTCTATGGGTGCAATACTCCGTGATACATTAAGCTTAAATAGTCAACCTCCCTAGACCAGCTGAGGGGGAAAATCAAGACTGAGGAAATTAATCAACCCATTACCGGTGAACAGAGGTAGTACGTCAATCTTCAGAGAAACCACACAAATCAAGTTTCACTAATTTATTACCAGGTAGGTTATTTACTTAAATCATCAGTTCACAGTTTACAGATTAAACAATCCAAATTCAAATATAGTACAGAAGAAAAATACTTTGTCATACCTGGCAATCACTACACACAATGACCTGAGGTTAGATGTGTGGGAAAGTCTGAATGCAGCTTCCCCGGCAGCTTACACCTGTGTTATGAAATATACATTCCATCCAGGTTGCACATTTAGGACATGTAGACCATTGCACCACCCACACTGAGACCATCACAACGATATCAAACATGAGTAGGTCTAAGTTTGTGTTGCCATGAGAATCCCCATCTCTACATAGTTTTTCAGATGATTGATATTATTGATATTAATGCCACAAAAGTCCCAGAATTCCTGTTGAGAATATTACATTACACCCTAGTTGTCCCTGTTAATTCAGGTACGTTAACTGGATGTATTTGCTAATCTAACACTCAAAAACTCAACAATACATAATTATCTCTCTGGAAAAAGAGTATATAATGTATGTTCCAGTGCCCAGACTAGTTCCAGTGTATACTGTACAATGTAGCAAAAGTATCAATCACATCTGTATGTTTTTAGGCTTTTTGAGGACAAAAGCAATCGATAGCCATGCTGTGTTGTGTGTGATATGTTAAGGACAGAGATTTGGCCTGCCCTGATAATGTCAGATGATGGCACTGTTATACTGTTCGTATGCTTGTCTACATTCAAAGCGTTTCTTCCAGCATCATGAGATCCTAGGACATTCTTTGACGTCATAAACTTCACGCCAGATGGTCCCAGCAGACTTTACTGCACCGAAGTTCTGGTTTATAACGTCCTAGAATCGTTACAGGCTTCCACCCCACGGGGGTGGGTGTCCAGGTGTCCTGGGATCTCAATTCCAGTCTTACAGAAGCATATTTCAGTGCTTAGCTGCACTGTCTCTGCTCTGCCCCCAAGTTTTAGTCCATCTGTCCGTCCAACTTTGACAGACATATCTGGAAAAGTAATGGCTGGATTACCTAGGGTTGCCAACTATCAGAAATTGAAATAAGGGACACCTTAGCGGCCCTCGCGGCACAGGCCAATTTTTTAACCTTTTTTTACACCTGCATTACTGCATTATTACTACACTTTAACATATAATATAGGCCTACTTGGTTGTAACAAGTCCTATCCATATACCAGACATGCATCTGTAATAAGCCCATGTACTAAGACACACAAACCTGAATTTGATCAGTTTTGTATTTTTGAGGAATACGTGGGAAACATTATCATTCAATAATTGATTTTATCAGTGCAAAATAACAGTTCTTCAACACTATGTCGAACTTCAATTTAAAGTAAAATAACTACAGTTTCACAGTTTAAAGAACAATATAAAAACATATAAAGTATAAAAACATTTAACATTAGTAGTAGTGCAAACATCTTTGGCCTGTACTTATTTGAGAGAACTCAGTGCAAAACAGAAATGTTTACTTATTCTTCGGAATAAGTCATTAGTGCAAAAATCATATTTTAACTTTAAACAAAAATACTTTTTTTTTTTTTACTTCAAAGGCCATGACTACACTTGTGTAGCCTACCAACAACTACAACAGAACTTGACATCATCTGAACAAAAGAAAAATCAATGAGCTGCTGTGAGCTCTTAAAGACTAAAAGACGAAATAAACTGCATTGTGTGTGCACACTGAAGCAGAAAATGAAAATGAAAACAAAATCCAGCAGCAGAGCCAATCGCATTGAGGCACAAGGGCCTATCTATCCGAGCAACACTGACAGCAATTCGAGTCATGACCAATGAGCTGAGTGCATTCTCGCACATAGACAAGATTACCGTAATTTCTCCTATAAATCGCTCTGTCATTCATTGAGTCCCCAAAATAAGGGACAAACTGCGTCCCTTATCAGTTCGTTAAGGGACGGGTCTTTTATTTTCAAAATAAGGGACGGTCCCTTATTTCAAGGGACGGTTGGCAACACTAGGATTACCATGAAATGTGCTGCATACATTTATGTTTCCAAGAGGAAGATATCTATTGATTTTGGTGCCCTCATGACCTTTCCTCTAGCGCCACCATCAGGCCAAACTTTCAAATTGTGATCATGATATCTCAATAACTAATGGATCGGTTTCCATGAGATTTGCTATGCACATTCATGTTCCCAAGAGGAAGAAGCCTATTTATTTTGGTGATCCCATGACCTTTGCTCTAGCATCACTATCATACCAAACATATCTCGAAAAGTTATAACCAGATTGCCAAGATATTTGCTGTGCACAATAATGTGAGGGGAGATTGCTATGCTTTGCACTCTACTGATTGCATTCTTTTCTAGTTTTTTCTGTTCTGCAAGTATGACAGAGTTAAAGGGTAACAAAGCACTAAAACCACTTATTTTAGATGAGAACTGATACATTTGTTTTTTGATTGATCCTGGTCCAAATCTTGATAAATTACTGCAGTCAGTGCAAAAAAGCATAAACTTTAAGAATCTGGCTGAAAAGTGTCTCTAGTGGTAAAACGTTAGGTACTCTTCAATCTGTGATTGGCCAGAAATGTCTTCGCTTACGTATTCCTCCATCGGTGACGAAATAGAAACCTGTACAGCTTCGCACTGATGTTTTGGAGCGAGGGCGGGCTACGCCCCAGCTATAAAAGCGAATCTCAGTGGTTGATCTGCGTGCCGTAGACGGGGAGAGGAGACAGGAGAGAGAGAGAGCGAGTGAACGAGCGATATATATATAGCTAGCTTACAGTTTAGCATTTTTGAATATTCTAGTAAGTTATAGTAACCTATTTTTGGTATATTTTTTATAGTTAGCTTGTTTTTCAGTCTAGCTTAGCAAGTAGCTAGCTAGTTTATATTTTTTAAATAAATGGCATGGGCAACGATATCTACAGCGTGTGATTTGTTGTTTACTGGCCGCATCATTATAAGCCCAAACGAGGCTATGCATGCCGCATTCTCCACCATTGCTTCTGCCTCGGCAGCGGCAAGCTTCTCGGGGCTCGCTTGGGCATGGTTTTATACCTGGAGCTCAGCCCCTATATTATTACCATATCACGCCCAGATTTCGGCATTTTTCGAATTTCCAAAGGGGGCGGGGTCTAGCTAAATCAGCGTGTTTTGTTACCCATTTAACTTCTTGTTAGTTTATAAACAGTTTAAATTGTGCTAAATACTTAAAGTTGCACTTTTATGGTTTTTTTTTTGGAATAAATTGGAAGATTCTATTTCTAAAAAAAAACAATTTTACTTTATCTCACGTTGAAATGCCTTAAGACGAAAAGGCGTCATTACCAAAAAAGAAACAATGCTACAGTTAACACTTTAAAGCCCTTTTCGAACTGGATTTGTTTTATCAGGGGTTGTGCAGTAGGGCTGTAAACATTGGTAGGAAATAGAGTTCGAATTTATAAAATAGAGGTCGAATTTAGCCTTCTAAAATTGGTATGAATTTGAATATATTTGAATATCATTACTAAAAATATGTCATGGTTCGTATCTTTCTTTTTTCGCTAAGGTTGTTCACCGTCTCTCTCCGGTTCACAGTCTATCAGATTTTTCTCCACGTTCTGCCTCTGGGTTTTGCTTCTCCCCACTCATTATTCTTTTCACCTGTCCTATTATCTGTTCGGTATTTACGCCCCTCACTTCTGCTTCCTGGCGCTTATTTGTCTTATCGTGCCTTCACAAAGTCAGGGTTTGCTAGGAATACTTTCCTCTCTCAAATATTGTAAAAGAAAGTCATAAAGAGACTACCTTCCTTTATTTTCACCTCCTTATCGGGCGTTATATAGTCTACATTCCGAAGGTGATTCTTTTCTTTTCTTACGACCCTTATGCTCAGGTATTTATTTTGTTAGGAGATTCATTGGGTTGAATATTATTTGGCTACTGCCGGGAGTTTTATTCCCTTTTTTCTTTTCTGCCTTTATACGGCTATGAAGGCTCCTTTAGTGGTCCTCACCCTTGTGGGCGACTTGTTCTATACTCCCCCCTTTATTTGTCGCAGTTGGTTCATCGTGTAAAAACATAACCCTTTCAAAATATGAACGTTGCCGTACGCAAAAAGGCCTCCAAAAGCCCCGGGAACCTTGTTAGGATACAGGATTCCATCAAATACCAGAAGGTTTTAGACCAAAATCTGGAGGCTTCTGCCTAAAAGTGGGTCGTAGTTAGATCTTCCCGTAGGACAATAATCCAAAGCATAATGTACACAAAATCACAATCAAGGTTTTGCAATGGCTATCCCAGTCCCCTGACCTGAAGCCCATTAAAAATCTGTTAAAAAAATGTTAGCCATTGCTAAAAAGAAAATCTCCCATTAATTTCAATGGGGCATGATTTTCACATTTTTCCATTTAAAAAAAATCTACAAAATGCATAGAAGCAGGCTGTGTCTGAATCAGAGCCCTATCTACTGCGTCTTGTGTAGGCTACTGTGTACTAGCATACTGTATACTGCTTACTGTAGGCTATACAGTTTAGTGACATGCAGTATGCAAAAAATATCCTCTGGGGATATTAAGAACTCAAAATTTTCAGAATTGGCATGTACTGAACAGCTTTTTTTTATAGTATATTCAACTGGCATACTCAATAGTAGGCAAGTGTGCTGATTCGGACACGGCAACAGACTTATAAAAAGGCACTGGTCCTTATCACTGGTCACACATTCTCCCATGTTTGAGATGAAATCTTAGCTAGAAATTTAGTTATCCTTGACAGAAAAAAAGTCTGATGAAGATGCTATTTTTTTTACAACTGTTATTTTTCAGATATACTGAACGGATTTTCAGGATCTTGGTATAATTGTGTTGGCCGTTGAAAACTGTTCTGTAAAAAAATATACATAAATACATGTGGAAATATTAAAATTTATAAATACCTATTAGAAACATGATTTTAAATGAATTAGCTACATAATCAGTCCCCAAAACATTGAGTGCCCTCACATGCAAAAGTGGATAAACTAATGGATTCACTTCTCTCGTTGCATGCTTCCTCTGCATATAATAAAACTCATTACAAAAATATGAAACTTCAATATTTTATTTATTTCTTCCCATCAAATGTTGTTTAGTGTTTTTCTCAGGTTTCAGTAAAATTATGTAACATTTTGAAGCAAATAAGCATAGCAGTAGCCCAAAACTAGATGCTAGAATTGCAAAAATCTCCACAGCTACAGTGAACTTTCCAGGTGAGCTGACATAAGCTGGTATAAAAGACAGCCACACTGCACAGAAGATCAACATGCTGAAGGTGATGTATTTGGCTTCGTTAAAATTTCCTGGCAGCTCCCTGGCCAGAAAAGCCAGAATAAAACACACAGCAGCCAGGAGCCCAATGTATCCCAGAACACACCAGAATGCCTGTTCAGAACCCACACTACACTCCAGGATTATTTTGGAACGGCTGTACTGGGTGTTTTTATTTGGGAAAGGAGGAGCAGCGATCAGCCACACTGCACAGATTATCACTTGTATAAAGGTGCAGGCAGAGATGATACATCTCTGCTGTTTGGGTCCCAGCCATTTCATGATGTTGTTTCCAGGCCTAGCGGCTGTAAAGGCAGCCAGCACCACCAGAGTCTTCCCCAGGATACAGGAGATGCAGAGTGAGAAAGTGATGCTGAAGGCAGTATGGCGCAGCATGCAGGACCATGATGTAGGCTCTCCGATGAACATCAGCGCACACAGGAAGCACAGAGTCAGAGAGAGCAGGATGAAGAAGCTCAGCTCTGAGTTGTTGACTTTCACAATCGGAGTGTTCCTGTAGTAGAAGAATACTGCCAGAACAGCGGTGGTGAGGCAGGCTCCCACTACAGCTACCACAGTCAGGGTCAGTCCCATTGCATCATGGGAGAGATACTCAATCACTTTGGGTATGCATTCAGTTCTGGCTGCATTGGACCAGTAATCCTCAGGACAAGATATGCAATCTATTGAATCTGAATAAAGACAGTATAATAGTTATTATAAAAAAAGAAGACTGCAGAGATATACAGTGCCCTCCACTATTATTGGCACCCCTGGTAAAGATTAGTAAAAAAGGTTATAAAAAATTCACCGTTTGGTGAATTAGCTTAATCTCACACTGAAAAAATTAGAAAAATCCAACCTTTAATTGAAGTAAATGTATTATTGGCACACAATTATTGGCACCCCTGCATTTATATATAGAATAAAAATATCATTTTTAATATTTGGTCGCATATCATTTGCATGCCATGACTTCCTGATGTCTGTGACCCAACAACATCAAAAGACCCTTGATATCTTCTTTTCTGGTACTCTTACAAGCAATACTATAAGGTCTCTGCATTTTAATGGATCTCTCTTGGAATTGGGGGGTGGGACTAGATTTAGCTGTAAATTACACTGGAACAGTATGGAACACATGGTTGGCTAAATGGCTCTAAGTCATCAAGGGTCTGACGTATCAAGCGAGCCTTAAACCATCACTCCGCTGCCAGAAATACAGTAGATATGGATGGATAACTTGAAGGGTTTCTTCTCCTGACTTATTTTTCCATAGAGTTCAATAGGAAGATTTGTCAAGAGAAACAACCCTTAAAGTGATCCATCCATATATACTGCATATCTGGCAGCAGAGTGATGGTTTGAGGCTCGTTTGATACCTAAGACCCTTGATGACTTACAGCCATTTTACTAACCATGTATTCCATACTGTTCCAGCATAATTTACAGCTAAATCTAGTCTATGGCTCCCCTACACGGTAGTAATAGTACACAGGACGCAATAGATCGGGCTCTGTTTCGGACACAGCCCTCGACTAACAGACAGATACGTTCGGTTAACATAAAGATAGATAGATGGCAAGAACTAAAACTTACCCGATTACAAAACAGAAAATTTTATGGCAAACGACAGTAACGTTACTACTATCGTGTAGTCGTTGTTCTCAGTTGGTGTTTTTGTTTGCTCAGAATCTTTTTTAACGGTTAGTACGTAATTTCAGAACCATTTCAGAACGTGTTCGTTCTTGTTTTATAAAAAAAAATGTGTTTTTGACTACAACATTCCCGGTGCTGTGAATTCTCCTTTCACCTCTGTTGGAATTTGCAGTCAATTTTTATCTTTTTTTTGGTCGTGGTCCACTGACACCATATCAATTGATCTTAAAACCTTTTCAACGTCCTTGCCATTACAGTTCATAGCAGTAGCAGCATTTTCAGCATCTCCATTTGTTTTTTAAGCGAGTAAGTAAACAGAGGCCATGTAAGTTTATGTGCGAAGCATAGCCTACGAAACTCAGAGCCAATCAGTGTAGTTGTGGCAGGTTGGTGTTATAGTTATTGAAATGTCTTCTGAGGGCAGCATTGCAAACCTTACCATAACCCTAACCATCACCTTCTCGCTGATTGGATGGCTGACACAACCAATAACATGCAATGCTGCCCTCAGTAGAGATGAGAGGTTCGACTCTTTTTAATAACTCGAGTTTGTATGAGTCACTCACCAAAGAGAGTCAGGTTTTGGAGTCACTCGAGTCATCAAGTCAGTCTAACGTCCGGTTTAGCCCTCCTGAATGAGATAACATAATTGAATAGTGCGGCTCTTCTAGACTTTCCAAATGTTATCGGAACGAATGGATCAAATTCTGATTGAGTTATTTTGCGGGGGTTGTGACGCTAAAATAAATTATCCACCGTTTTACAGCCGCTCCTTTTCCCATGATTGTGTGCGAGAAAACTGCTTTTCGGACCTGGATGTTGTAATTGTCTAAATTGTCTCACCTTTATGTATGTTTATGGCTCAGCAGAGACCGTTTTTAAGATACCAAACTGTTGTGCATCAGCCATATAATTTTTTTGCATTGCTGTCCAAATTTAAAAAATATTTTCCACTCTGTATCTTGGTATAGCAAAATCCTTTTCTTGTTGTAACAACGAACTGATCTGTTGCGCCTGATTATGGGGTAGCAGAGGGATTTATTTCTACCTAAAACAATGTCTGTAACTCAACATGCATCTTAAGAAATCAAAGCATCTGTACGTCAAAAAAGAAAACATGTCATTTAAGAGTGAGATAAGAGTGCAACAACTCCTCCTCTATAGCAAGATCTTTTTGTAAGGGAAAATTACTTCAGGACGTAGCACACAGTTTGAATAAAAATCTATTGTAATCAAAACATGCACTTAAAAATATGCAGATTTATTGCAATGGAAACATTACTTTAAGTATTCCAGCAAATATCCCAAACCCTATATCACTTAGCCACAAGAGTGTCTTTTTAATACCTCTCTCAACCGGGTTAGATAGCAAGCTAGCTTTATGCTTGGTTCACTGTCACTCACGTTACCTAATATTAAAATTCTGTTTGGTTTTATGTCAAAATGGTCTCACAGCATGTTTTTTTTAATCACAAATGGCAACCTAGCCAACTACTGAATTATATTCAAAACAAACGCTAAATTAGATTAATAAGAAATGTAGTCAAGCTAGGACATAGGCTACCGATGTATCTTGTTCCAACGAGAAATTTAACTTGAAGAATATTCCTTAATATTCCTAACTTCGCTAGGACTAATCCGAAATAAGGAGGGCTGGAGCACACAGAGCTCAGAGCAAAAATACCTTTATATGACAAGGAGAAATTCAACTTGTTGCAATGACAAGTATCTCTTTATAAGGAGAAAGGTTTCTCATTATAAGAAGAAAACAAATTTGTTTATCACAAGATCCTTTTATACGAGACATATTGGCCTATAACGAGAAAAGTTCTACGCCAAAATTGCTACTTCAAATTTACTGTGTCAGACAGTATGTAGGCCTACCTCTTTCCATCACTAGAGGATCGGGAATTCAAACCACCTCTCGCACGCACAGAACACCAACAAAATGACTAAATTAATAAATTAATAATTTTATTTCCAAGCTGCGAGAAATACCGCAACCTAGCTGCGCTCATCCGATGCAGATAGGCTTGCACTTTAACAGCTTGTGTAATGGGAGATTATATCCTCTATCCTACCATGTAGGCTACTTTACTATTTACTTGATGACACTGGAATGGACAATACTAAACTATTTATTTTCCTTCATTGAACATCTACTAATAATTTATTTTGCTTTTTCTGGGCCATTTTCACCTTGTGAAAGGAGCTTTAAATGGAAGGGACAACCTCTATATACGGCAATTAATGGCAGTGGATTTATGCTAATCACAAAATAATGTGGACGCGCTTCGTAGGTGCATACGAAAAAATCTGCCTTTTCCACAATGCTTGATGAATCCGGCCTAGTTTTTTCATACCAACTCGTATCGTACATAAATGTACACGCATATTTAGAAACACTTCATGAATGAGGCCCAGGCCCCAGTGTCTCATTATAATGACAATTTTATTATATATTTTTTGTGATATTTTTTTCCCCTTTATAACAAGAAAAAAGAAACTTGTTTTAATGAGAACATTTTCAACAAGATACGTTGGTATGTCATTATACCAAGAAAAAGATCTTGTTATAGAGGTGGACTTCTTGCACACTTATTTGTATCTGATAATATGAGATGGTTTTCCTTTTTATAGTACTGATACTTTATGATTTCTTATAATAATAATAATAATAATAATGCCTGGCATTTATGTAGCACCTTTCTCGACACTCTAAGCGCTTTACAATGATGAGGGGGAAACTCGCCTCAACCACAACCATGTGTAGCACCCACCTGAGTGATGCAACAGCAGCCATTGTGCGCACCACACATCAGCTGGGGTGGAGAGGGAGAGAATAATTTTTTGCCAATTAAACTGGGGGATAATTAGGTGGCAGATTGAAAAAGCCTTTGGTTGGGAGTTTAGCCAGGACACCAGGGAAACCTCTACTCTTTACGATAAGCGTCATGGGATCTTCAATGACCACAGTGTGCCAGGACCTCGGTTTAACGTCTCATCCAAAAGATGGCATCTCCTACAGCACAGTGTCCCCATAACTGCAGTGGGGCATTGGTGTTTATTTGACCAGAGGGAAGACTGCCCCCTACTGGCCCAACAACACCACTTCCAGCAGCAACTTCGTTTTCCCAGGAGCCGACAGCGGCTTAGCTTCAGCCATTGAGCAGGAGCAGATGGCATGATGGCTGCAGGCTGCGTTTTGAGGCACAGGCATTGTATAGGTAGAAAAATATCCCCCTGCTGCCCCATAATTATGTGGAACAGATCCATTTGTCATTATAAGGAGAAAATATTTTTTCACCATGGCAGTAATGTGCCAAAGAAATAATCACAAATACCGTTACTATATTAACAATGTATTGAGATACTATGTACCTAATTATGGCTGTACAACAGAAATAGCATTTTTAGAATATTGAATCCTGCTAGTTGTTGTTAATAAGCTTGAGTGATAACAATAATTTTTTTAAGGGATTCATAAATTGAATGTATATAAATTGAATGATCTTTTAAAAGATTTTGGTCAGACTACAGACATTCCTGTTGTAATGACACACTAAAATACAATCACTTAAATGTTAAAAAAAGATATACCACAGTGTAGTAGGTAAAATATTTGCAGTAAGCAAGTACATGTACTTTCAACAAAATGTTTATGTCTGCTAATATGAAAAAGCCAACTTGTAATGAGCTTATTAGATATGACTACTGTACCCACTAGCAGTCTGTGTGTTAATTTGATGTGAAGAACACTCACCTGTCTTATTACTAATCTTCCCGCTGTCACATGGTACACAATCAAAGCAGCACAGAGGCTCCCCACGACGGACAGCCTTCCTGCTTCCTGGAGCACAGCCCTCACTGCACACAGACACCAACACCTGTATGAGAGAGAACACAGCCAGGTGTAACTACACAAACATTTACCTGTAAACGGGACGCATATAACTCTGTATCTATCTATGAGACTCTTAATGCACCACACTTCTAGCTGCCCATTTCCATAGTCCAAAAGGCCTGGTGTCACTGCAAAGATATTTACCTGTCTGTGAGTACTTAATACACAGGCTAAAACACATACATCATCTGTGTATATAAAATTAACATGCATAGAAAATGCTAAAATGTACAATACAATCTATGGCATAAAATATATATTTTTTGTCATTGTAGTAATTGAATACATTTCAGTGACAGACTGCAGGTTTGAGTTCCAGCTTTGAAAGAGGTCTTTGTCGACTACCTGCAGATCAATGTTGATTTGATGCTTTAACTTCAGATTTGCACTTACCTCCACTTTACCCTACAGAACAGGGGTAGGCAACCCTGGTCCTGGAGAGCCGCAGGGTATGCTGGTTTTTGTTTTCACCTTAAATACAGCAACTACTTTGACCAAAGAAACCAGGTGAGGTGAGTTAACTGTGTAATCAACTGCTTTAATTGATCAATTAAATGGTGAGTAACAACAAAAACCAGCAGACCCTGCGGCTCTCCACGACCAGGGTTGCCTACCCCTGCTACAGAACATCAACAGAGGGCATCGCATGTACTGAAATACACACTGTGGGCAGCTTGCCTCTCTCTGGTGGCCCGTCCACACAATCGCCTCCTCCTGGATGAATAGCTCCTTCCCAGACTGCTTTGCACCATCAAACCTTCCCACATTGACAAACTCAATATTTCCAGCTGCGCCTCTTTGCCAGTTGATCAGATCATATGATTGATCTGCATCCCCATATGCATTAAAATTCACCTCCTCTCCCGAAATATTAAAGGAGACCTCCTGAATATAGTGCTGGAGCTTTGAAATGAAAATAAGAAAGAGAAAATTTTATTGTTTTACAATTCCTTACTTTCATGGATAAATGAAAATATTCCAGATCATAGTGTAATTGTCATATAATGTAAATGTAGGTATGATTTTAGATTTTAGTTTGTGTTACTGACTAAACGTAAAGAATAAAAATGGCTATTGGAGAGGATAAAGAGGGAAATGATAATGATAGTTACTTTTTACGTTTAACATTTCTCTGTATATGCAAACTAGATATTAAGGAACAAAAGTCCAGAATTCCAAAGTAAAACACTTTAGTATATTTTAAAATTATTTTTAAATGATTCAACAGCATTATGGGCTGACACTGTAATGTATGTTTACATCATTTCATAAATCAATACGAAATAGTGTAGTTCTAGTACAGGTGGATTGCAGTGTTATTGATACATTAGTGTGCTTTTTGAATTTTGAATCACAACACATACAAATAGAGTTTTTTGGGGGATTTCTTGTATTTTGTATTTTTAGTATTTTGGCTTTTTTTGAAAGATTGTAAAATAATTGTACCAGCCAGTGAATTCTGTCATGGCCAATGTGTCATCTCTCACCAAATTGTCTTTAATATAGGAACTGTCAAATCTTTCTGATTTCCGTGCAGCAATCAAATTTACGCATTGGTTTCACTTGTTGTAATTACCTGTAGATTTATGTACCATTAAGGAAAAACATCTAAGGCAATTACAAGGTTGATACTGTTGCTGCAATCATCCAGTTATAGACTTTATGAGTCACTAATAAAACAATAATGTTTAACTGCTGCTTTAGCTAAACATACAGATGGTAACCGTAGCTTTTATGAATCACTCTGTAACTTATAAAGCAAAATGAGAATGTAACCTTTTTCAAGCAATTTGAATTCATGTTACATATTATGAACTGTGATATAGGAGGAAAACGCAAAATGCTTCTGTTAATCTTGCATACATTACTAACTTTTTATTGTCTATTTATTTACGCTTTTCATGTGATCACCTGCCATGGTTGAATGTTTGTGGCATCAGCACATGAGGAGTTGTGGAAGGGCCCTTTCCCAGGTTTACAGCTGATGAGGTTGTGCAGGGAGTGAGCGATGGCGTACACGGCTTTGTACATACTGTAGGTAAAACGAATGCTGGAGGTGTTCAGGTAGCCAGAGTGCTGCTCCTGCACGGGCTCCAGCCCTGTACAGGGGGGCAGCTGGGAGGGGGCCTGGGTGCTGCTGCTGGAGGGGTAGAGAGAGCAACCGTACAAAGCACCCCACAGCTTGTGCACCAGGGGGTTATTGGGGTACCTCAGTGGGTTGACACTCAGCAGATAGTCTCTAAGACCTGGCACCTGCCCCTGCTGGATCGCAAACCCAATTGTACCTCCTAGAAATGGGTAGAACTCACTGCCTGTGAATATTGGTGCTGCTACCCAGGCTTCACTGGCAATCCACTGGATCCCTGTGATGTTATGATCCATGTAGTCTTTCAAAAAGTGGGAGAGCTCGCCCTCAGAAACAAACACCACAACAACCCTCGCAGAGGAGTGTTTCATAATGTTCAGGATTTCCTGTACTCTCTCCTGATTGTACACTTTGGGGATCAATTCATGGTACGCTAAACACACACCAGTGTTTTTTATTTCCTTTATCAATCCCTGTAGAGCAAATTTGCCATAATCATGGTCCTCAAGGATGACACCGACCCACGTCCAACCGAATTTCTGTAGGAGGCGTGCGATGGCTTTCACCTGGTGGTCGTCACTTGGAGGACCTCCCAAAAATGTTGGGAATTCATTCTTGTTTCTGAGACAGGAACATGTAGAAACACTGACCTGAAAAACAAAAAATCATAAACCCAACAATCCGAGTTATTTTTTATAAATAGGCACTATAAGCATGTTAAAATGAAGCAAGATCATTGTTTGGCACCATCTAAACAATAAATTAATGTCACTCACTGATTTTGTAGTTCCAAATAAATGTTATTCTGAATAAGTATGTCTGACAAATTAATCTGTCACTTAAATTTGCTTATTATATATTTTACTACAGTAAAATGTAATACATTTATAAATTTGAATTATTTTAATAAAATTAATCAATACAGGCTTGTCCTGTGAAAGCATATGCGTCCAAAAATGCTAACAATGATATATTTCCAGTGATTTTTATTTTGTGAAATGTGTACAAAACCCAACACAATTAATCTTCTGGTCAAATTCTAGTGATTACACTAAAATACAGAAAACTGGTGGTTATGATCCATCTATGGAAATTATTTTGGAACAATTTGGAAAAACGTGGTATTATATAACAGCTACAATGTGAATAATAACCAACAGCAGGACGTTTGGGATCGAACAATGCTTTTCACAAACACAGTTTTAATTATTTAAACTGCAGTACAATGTACGACACATAATTGACATAGTTGACACTATATTCTGTTATTATCTAGACTACTTATTGTATACTAGTCTCACACTTGTAAATCTAAGGAAAATAGATTATCCATTAATAATAAAAAAATTTAAAAATATAACTTCAATTGTCGCAATTGAAGATTAAGGCAGAACCAGATAAAAAGTACTTAATCTTTACAGAACCATGGATTTAATCCAGAAGTACAGATGAACCTCGATCCAACGGACTAATAGGGGGGAGCAGTTGTCCGTTAAAGCCGTTTGTCCGTTGCAGCGAATAATGCGACACTGCAAAATATCACTATAACAAGAGATATGTAGCGCACAACAACCAGGCAAACCGACGCTTGTACGCTTGTAAACAACACGTGTGCGCCGCCAAGCGGACGCTTACTCAAGTAGCGGTCTCGGTTCGCTTCACCCGGGAGTTTAAACGTTCGGACCAGATATTCACTCTAGCGGATTGTGTCCGTTGGATCCGGAATCCGTTGCATCGGTGTCCGTTGGATCGAGGTTCATCTGTATATCTATTATGTTTATTCCAAATTACTTCTATTAATGAATTTTAGTCTAATAGGAAATACATACCATCGGAATTCTGAAGGGCTGCAGAGTTCTGGAGACAACAATAGACTGTGGAGACCCAACGTCTCCAACCACAGCCAAAGGATGAGATATGGCAGAACACACAGTGCTGGAGGATGTCTTTGGTCCGTTCAGAACTGCCAGAACTGCTGCCTGCGCTGTCACAGGGGTTGAGCAAGAGTCATGGATTGTGTATCCCAGAGTGAAGTTGGGCAGCAGGTTCTCACTCTGGTTGATCTCCTCAACAGCCAGCCTCATGGTCTGGACCCAGCGGAAAGCTCTGGGGTCAAATCTGTGCAAAAACCAACAGCAGAATGTGATGTTTGTTGGAAAAAAAAACTGTTTTCCATGCACATCAGAGTAACCATGACCTCACCCCCAACATTGTGGAGCAGCTGGTTTGTAAGTGAAGTACTGGTCTGGGGGCTCAACCCTGTGATGCATGGGGAAAATCCCTCCGATGATGAAGTCTCCATCAGCCTGGAAATCTGGATCCAAATTGCCCAGCAGGGAACAGACTGGGGCAGAAATCGGGCTGACAGGAGTGACAGCAGAGAAGTGATAAAATAAAGACCACATCGCCACCAACAGAGGAGTCATCTTCACCCGGGCTGATCCCGCACACTGCGGTGATGAGTCAGAACCAGTATTTTATTCACCAACCACCCTCTGTGCATCTCATTATTTTCTGTTTCTCATTGGACAGGAAAGCATGTGACATCACAACTCTGAATTCC
This sequence comes from Ilyophis sp. 1 JC-2022, assembly GCA_022702515.1. Lineage (NCBI taxonomy): Eukaryota > Metazoa > Chordata > Actinopteri > Anguilliformes > Synaphobranchidae > Ilyophis > Ilyophis sp. 1 JC-2022. The sequence continues at coordinate 116,694,100 of CM040402.1, forward strand.
CCAAAGACCCAAAGTTGAGGCACAGAGCTCTTGGGAAATTATACACACTAGCACACAAATTTTTATTTGGTAAATAGCTATTAAATTCCCTGTGTAGCAACCGCTTGATAATTTGCTGCTACACAACCCTGTCAGTCAGTGGTAGGAAGGCAGGCACCCCATCCTCTTCAGGGCACAACTGAGTGCTTATTTCAGTGCTTGGCTGCACTGTCTCTGCTCTGCCCCAAGTTTTATATTGGCTGTGCATTTGGCTGTGCATTTGGTTGCTAATTGCATTGGGGAAATTTATAATAGTGTGTGCTTGTAATATTCTGTCACGGTCAGTTAATCATATTAAGTTGAGTTAATCATAGCTATACTTTCTCAGAAGCAGTGCAAACTGGGGGGTACACTGCAATCCACCTCCTGTACATGCTCTTTGTCTGACATCACCAAGTCAACCAGTTATGGAGGCAAACAGTGAAGGGAGGGGTAACAAACTCACTGACTGAGATGAGCCCTATGCCCTATGCCCTATGCAAGTGAGGACCAATAAGGGAGTACTTACAATAAATACAAAAAAAGAAAATACAGGAAAATAATTCCTTGTTGCTTAACAGCCAAAAGAAAATCAACCCACAAAAATGAGAACCGCAACGGAAAAGGAAACAATAATCCACGAACCATGACAGGACCCCTATAACTATTCAATTCCCTGTGTAACAACCGCTTGAGAATTTGCTGTTACTCAACCCTGTCAGCCAGTGGTAGGAAGGCGAGCGTCACCAGGGCTTTTCAATCAAAAGATTGCCAGACAAAAACAAGTCTCCTCTCCCAAAAGAATGAACTGAAAAAAGCTATGCCCTCCCAGCGGTGAAAAACCAACACCCCAACAGTAATGATGTATCTTCTTACGCTGACAGCTGAAGTCAACTTGAGCCATACCTCAGCTCCCAAAGGAGTGAGACAGACTCTGTCTGCCCTCCAGCAACAGCACTCTGCAGGCAGGTTTTGCTCTCCACGGCATCTGTCTGGAACCAGCCGCCATGTACCAGTCTGTGTGCCCAGCCTTTACCATGTAGAATAATCAGAGTCCCCTCATTATTGTACACTGTTCAAAAACTGTTTTTCTTTTCATCGTTCCCAAGAAGCATGTCTGTACATGTATTTAATTAAAAACCACAACGAATCCTCTACTGTGTAAACAATTACACAAGCAGTTTGTTTTTAGCCCTGTAGATACAGCGGGTCTTTTATCAGTGGTTTTTATTTTAATTTTATTAAGGCAAAATAAATCTTAAAATGTAGCTAAACTAACTCTGTCATGAGTATTTGTAGCCTCTGCTCTTTCTGCGGTCGTCTTTCTTATGGGGTTGTCGCCGGGACGCTCTATCAGATTTTTTCTGCCTCTGTTCCAGTGTTTGAATCTCGCCCGGCTATTATTCCCTTCACCTGTGTTCGGTTTCCTGTCAGCTATAAATAGTGCAGGACTTCCGCATTCCGGCACTTCGATATTGTCTTTGCTATGTTAACAACAAAGGCGGTAAGGTATAGAAGTTCGGTCACTGCATTTCTGGTTCGTACGAATAAGAAACGCAGCAAACCCAGTTTAGAATTAGGATTAGATTGGTTTTCTCTTTTCTTTCCAATCTTTCTCTTTATCCTTTATTTCTTTTTACCTGTTACCTTTTGTGTTCAAGCTCTTTTGCCACTAGAGCTTTGGATAACAGGTTCTCTTTTCTGTTTCTATCCTTCACTCATTTTATAGAATTTTGTTTTGTTTCACAACCTCCTGTTACGCCTAATTATTTAGTGTGTGAGGTTCTTTTGTTATTTATTCTCGCTGTTTATCGAGATCTCCTCGGTTTTTGAGGTTGCTTTTGATTTGCCTTGTGCTAGAGAGGTTTTGCTCCCGTTCCTTTGTTTATCTTCGTCCTGGTGCGGTTTGTGCTCAAACTCCAAGCAGCGTTTCTAGCACTAAGACACTTCTTGCCCGTACTGCGGGGCAGGCATGTGATTGTGAGGTCAGACAACACCTGAACAGTGTACCACATAAATCATCAAGGCGGGGTAAGGTCCTGCCAGTCTTTAGAAGTGATCCAGCATCTGTTAAGATGGGCACTTCTCAGACTTACCTCTCATACCTACCAGGTATTCGGAATGGTACAGCAGATGTTCTATCTTGCCAGGAGATTCGTCCTGGTGAATGGTGTCTCCACCCCAAAGTGGTGGAGAAGATATGGTGATGGTTCGGTCATGCTCAGACAGAACTGTTTGCCGCTCAGGAGTCTGCTCATTGCCCCAGTGGTTCTCGATGAACAAGCATTTGAGCCCTCTGGGGATGGATGCATTAGCGCATGAATGGCCGGACAGCCTGCTGTACGTTTTTCCGCCAGAGTCGCTGATCAAGGCGACCCTGCACAGGGTCAGCACGAACCACCACAAGCTCTTGCTGGTAGCCCCCAGATGGCTGATGAATATAGAGGTAGATTTCTATCAAAAATAAACAAGCACAAAAGTATAATCCACAATTGTATTTACCATCCACACACACACACCTCTCAATTTGTGTTCGTAGATATAAGCCACAATTGTATTTACCATCCACACACACACACACCTCTCAATTTGTGTTTCCTAAAAATAATCCACAAGTATGTGTTTTCCATCCACACACAAACACCTCTCAACTTGTGTTTCGTAAATCATCATTTGGATGAATGCAAAAATTATATTCACAAATGCAAATAACATTTACAGATATGTTTCCAATGTTCACATGTACAAATCAAAAGCTTGGCTTGCGAACTGGCGAATCTACATTTGCCGATCGAAGGACACGCTTGATCTGCTTGGATTTACGGACAGAATTTTGAGACAAATATTCCGCAAATATTCAAGCGATACTATAACCTCTCTGCATTTGAACTGATCTCTATGAGAATTGGGGGATACGACTAGATTCAGCTGTAAATTACACTGGTACAGTATGGAACACATGACTGGCGAAATGGCTGTACGTCATCAAGGGTCTAAGGTCTCAAACGAGCCCCAAACCATCACTCTGCGGCCAGATATGGAGTAGATGTGGATGGATCCCTTTAAGGGTTGTTTCTCCTGACTTTTTTCCCCATAGAGTTCTATAGGAAAATGAGTCAGGAGAAATAACCCTTGCAGTGATCCATCCACATCTACTCCGTATCTGGCAACAGAATGATGGTTTGGGGCTCGTTCGATAGCTCAGACCCTTGATGACTTACAGACATTTAGCCAGCCATGTGTTCCATACTGTACCAGTGTAATTTACAGCTGAATCTAGTCTCACCCCCAAATTCCCATAGAGATCAGTTCAAATGCAGAGAGGTTATAGTATCGCTTGTAACAGTACCTGAAAATAAGATATTGAGAGTCTTTTGATGTTGTTTGGTCACAGACTTCAGGAAGTAACAGCATGAAAAAGAAATATGCGACCAAATATTAAATATGACACTTTAAAAATATGTTAAAGCAAAATATTCAAATTTTCTGAGACACTGAATTTTGGGTTTCATTAGCTGTAAGCCATAATCATCAAAATTACAAGAAATAAAGGCTTGAAATATTTCACTCTATGTGTAATGAATCTATATAATATATTAGTTTCACTTTCTGAAATGAGTGACAAAAAATATTGAACTTTTTAACAATATTCAAATTTTTTGAGCTGCACCTGTATATGCTGCATTGACATGCAGTCTACGAGTGCCTGATAGACCAGTGGGGCTCGCTAGAAAGTGATGAATTGTGGACCCCTGCTGAGCCCTCCCATACCCTGGGCAACGCAATCTTCAATTTCGCATCACGGCCTATGGACCTACCAGCCACAGTTGGCACTGCCGTAGTCTGGATTCGATTTCTCACCGTGGGGCTCATCGTTGCACCATAGCTTGGTGCCTTAACCAAATAAGCCACTCAGCAGCTCCTACAGCTTTCATTAGTGTACCAATGCACTTTTATTCATTTATTATTATTTTTATTTATTTTATTTGATGAACTTTTATAATGAGTTATCTGATTCTCATTTCAAAGCTCCAGCACTATCTTCAGGAGGTCTCCTTTACTATTTCTGGAGAGAAGGTGAATTTTGATCCAAATGGGGATGCAGTTCCAGCAGCTGGAAATATTGAGTTTATCAATGTGGGAAGGCTTGTGTGGCAGAGTGGGTGTGGTTAGCCTCTGCTTGCAGAGAGAGAGTGAGCTGAGCGGCTCTCGGACCCTGAGCCACAGCTGTTATAAGTTAATCAGCATCACGGGGAAACGGGGCTGGCTGTTGACGGAGGAAGTAAAAGCTCCGGGAAGCCAGAGCCGAGAAAAAAAAAAGAACGAAAATTAAAAGAACCCAGCGGGTTGTTCAAAAAGAATTCTGTGTGTCTCAAGTCCTTTCCCGAGAAGTGGCACTCGAACTTGCCACAGTGGTGGCCTGTACGGGGGGTTTGAGAGACTGCAAGACACATTGAAGCGGCACGGTGGTGCAGTGGTTAGCACTGTCGCCTCACAGCATGAAGGTACCAAGATCGAATCCTGGCCGAGGGCCTTTCTGTGTGGAGTTTGCATGTTCTCCCCGTGTCTGCGTGGGCTTCCGCCCACAGTCCAAAAACATGCCAGTTAGGTTAATTCGAGACTATAAATTGCCCATAGGTATGAATGTGTAGTGAATGGTGTGAGTGCTATAATTATTTTAAATTTTCTTTTTTTTAAAAGACACAGGAAAAAAATGGAGACCAGCCAGGAGTGAACTGAAGCGGGGCAGCCAGTAGTAGCGCTCGCGTGCATGCTGGAGGCAATGACAAAGATGCGGAAGCGGCAAGCGGCGGTGCATCAGGAGCAGATGGAGGCTCTGCGGCTACAGGCCACCCTCCAGATGAAGACGCTGTGGCAGCAAGCCATCATCGGGGGGGGCAGGGTCCCGGGATCTGAAAATTCAGCTTCTGAAGATGATCGCCGATGATGACGCCCAGGCCTTCCTGGACAGCTTCGAGGTGGCCGCGGAGGCGTGTCGGTGGCCCAGCGAGGAGTGGGTAGTCCGCCTCCTGCCCCTGTTAATGGGGGAAGCCCAGCAGGCGCGTCCGGAGACAGCTCTCTCTCACCCGTATTTCTCGGTTATTAGAGATAGATTAAACAGGGGAAGAAAATACCCAGTTGTTGGTACCTAAAAGCCACCGGGAAATTGTTTTCCAAGCGGCTCATTATAACCCCATGGCGGGGCACTTGGGATATGACAAGACACTAAACCGTATAATGGCCCGATTTTATTGGCCGGGCATTTGGGCAGATGTAAGTCGGTGGTGTGCGTCTTGCCCGGAATGTCAATTAGTGAATTCCCCAGCCAGTCCCATTTGATAGAGTGGCTATGGACCTCATCGGGCCATTTGAACGGAGCACTCAGGGATACCGATTCGTACTAGTTCTGGTGGATTATGCGACCCGGTATCCCGAAGCAGTTCCGCTGCGCAATAGCTCCACTAAGAGTGTTGCGCCGGCACTGTTTCAAATCATCTCCCGCGTCGGAATCCCGAAAGAGATTCTGACGGACCAGGGCACATCATTTATGTCACGGACACTAAACAAACTGTACGCGTTATTGGGCATTCAGTCAATTAAAACCAGCGTGTACCACCCCCAAATGGATTGGCTCGTTGATCGGTTTAATAGGACTTTGAAGTCGATGATGTGGAAGTTCATTCACGAAGATAGTCGAAATTGGGATAAGTGGTTAGTCCCTTTATTATTTGCAGTGCGGGAGGTTCCCCAGGCCTCCACGGGATTTTCTCCCTTTGAGTTAATATTCGGTAGAAAACCCAGGGGAGTTTTGGACCTAGTTAAAAAAAACTGGGAGGAAGGTCCAAGCTCCAGTAAAAATGAGATACAGTATCGTCATGGACCTGCGAGCAAAACTCCATACACTGGGTAGGGTATCACGAGAGAATTTGCTCAAGGCCCAGGAACGGCAGCAAACGCACTATAATAAAGGGACAAAACTCATACAATTCTCACCGGGAGATAAAGTACTGGTATTACTTCCAACCTCCAGCACAGGGCCTTTGTGGTCACACAGCGAATATGGGAGGTAGACTACAAGGTAGTCCGTTCGGATATGGAAGGAGCAAAACAAATCTACCATCTAAATCTGTTAAAAGCCTGGAAGGAGGGGGTGGCTGTCTCGCTGGTGATGGTAGATAAGGAGAAAGATGAGCTTGGGCCGGAGGTACCAAATTCACCCAATCAGACCCCGCCCCTTTCTGATAGCCATGTCTCGCCAAGCCAGCAGGCAGACCTTGCTCTATTGCAAAAGCAGTTTGCGGATGTGTTTTCTCTCCTACCCGGACGCACGAATCTCATACACCACCATATCGAAACCCTCCCGGGAGTGACGGTACGGTCCCGTCCTTATGGATCGGCTGGGCACGGCTAATTTTTTCTCAACACTGGATTTGACCAAGGTCTACTGGTAGATTCCCTTGTCGCCAGAATCTAAGGCTTTCTAGTCATAATCATCTTTCTCCGCTCCGGGCGGTTTGTACCAACTTCGGACTCTTCCATTCCGGCTATTCGGGGCTCCAGCCACATTCCAGCGCCTTATGGATCGGGTGCTGCGTCCGCATTTTGCATATGCTGCAGCCTATATTGATGATGTTATTATCCACAGTAATGACTGGGCGCAGCATATGCAGCATGTGGGGGCAGTACTCGAGTCCTTGAGGCAGGCGGGGCTCACGGCTAACCCAAGTAAGTGCAATTGGCAGAGCGGAGGTACGGTATTTGGGGTACCACTTGAGAAGTGGACAGGTGCGTCCTCTAGTGGACAAAACTGTGGCGATTGCGACCTGTCCCCGGCCCCAGACGCAAAAAGAGGTGAGGAGGTTCTTGGGGTTGACCAGTTACTATAGGAGGTTTATTCCTGCGTTTTCAGAGCTGACCAGCCCCTTGACTGATTTAACTCGAAAAGGTGCCTCAGAGCCGGTCCAGTGGACGGAGCCGTGCCGGAGGGCGTTTGAGCGAGTAAAAGAAGCACTCTGTGGGGAGCCGCTTTTGTTCACACCTAACTTTTCTCTCCCGTTCACCCTGCAGACAGACGCGTCGAACAGAGGGCTGGGGGCAGTTTTGACCCAGCAGGTGGAGGGAGTCGATCGCCCAGTGCTGTACATAAGCCGCAAACTATCACAGCGGGAGGCAAAGTACAGCACCATCGAAAAAGAATGCCTCGCCATCCGGTGGGCGGTCGGCAATGTTCTCTCTAAGCTGCGCGCTTGCGCAATCGCGCACTGCTCCCACGTTCTCCGCGCACAGCAAATCTATGCAGCGCATACAATAAAATTAAACCTGAACTGTAAATAAAATAAACACATAACCATTTATTCTGTACCATTTTGCAATGCAACTCAATGAGTGACAGGTGACAACAGGCAGTGACTAACAGTGTCCAGCCAATGATATGATGCGGTTCACACGTATTTACTTACGCAGCCAATCAATGTCATAAATAGCGCTTTTGTCATAAAGTGTGGACTGAATGGAAATTGGATCACCTCAAGCATCACATTCAGCAGAAAAGTCATTTGAATGCTGTTGGAATTGTACGGAGACTCAAGATGGGAATGGGGATCAGTACATTATTGCAGGAGAGCGCAAAAGATTGAGAGAAGAGGAACGAGCTGTCACACAAAAATAAATCCGACCTCGAGCAAGTTAAAATTCTCATCGACAATATACTACTCGCCATCAAAATGAATGCATCAATGCTTGTGGATATTTGTGCTACATTTCAAGCATCCAGCGCAGATTGTGAAAGAGGCTTTAGTTTAATTAATCATATCAAAACAGCATCCAGAAATCGTCTTGAAGTGGCACATTTGGACCAGCTGATGCGCATAAAGTCAAAGCAAGAAGCAGACGGGGCGGGGCCATCAACCTGGACAAAGTCTACAACCACTGGAGAAGTGAGAAGGACAGACGGGAAAAATAAGGTCAAATCTAAGTCCCTGATCAGATTTGTGCTTATTCTAGTGTCATTTATTAAGAATTTTCATTTATGGATATTAATCATTAAATGCTGTTACTAGATTATGAGTAGTAGAAATGCTAATAAAAAACTGTGTAATTATATATTTAACAGAGTTACAGAATTTTACACTGTATCACATGCTTGTGCTACAGCACACATTTCATTATGCAAAATGTGAATGTTTTAATGTGAACAAAATTTGATCTCTGAAATGTGTACATGTTTCAATTCTTCCAGAGCAGGACCCCCACACAGACCAGAGCAGGACCCTCACAGACCAGAGCAGGACCCCCACACAGACCAGAGCAGGACCCCACACAGACCAGAGCAGGACCCTCACACAGACCAGAGCAGGACCCTCACACAGACTTGAGCAGGACCCTCACCCTGACATACAATATAGTACACAGCTCGTGAAAAACAAGATTTTTGACTTTTTCCATTGTTAGTGGGCCTAATCACTTATATTAAAAGTAATCTAATGGAAATTACTGCTGTAATTTGATTCTTTTAATAAGCTACGTGACTTGTTATGATCTCAGGTTTTGGACAGGTGTAATATTGGTGTGGCCACAGTGTGCACGTCTGATGTTGCTCACAGTGGTCCAAGGAATTCTCAGGGAGTTTGTGCATATGCTCAGACACATGAAAAATTAGAGGGAACGTTGGCGTTCGGGTCCTTCCGGTATTACCTGCTGGGCCGCTCATTCACCCTCTGGTCGGACCACACCCCCCTCCAGTGGTTCCACCGCATGAAAGATGCCAACGCGCTGATCACCCGTTGGTATCTGGCATTACAGCCGTTTAATTTCAAGGTCATCCATAGGCCAGGGCCGCAGATGGTGGTGGCGGACTTCCTCTCTCGTCGCGGAGGGGGGGGGGCGGTTGGTCATCGGCCGGATGGCTCGCCGGACTAAGTCGGGCGGTGGGGGTATGTGGCAGGGTGGGCGTGGTTAGCCTCTGCTTGCAGAGAGAAAGTGAGCTGAGCGGCTCTCGGACCCTGAGCAGCTGTCATAAGTTAATCAGCATCACGGAGAAACGTGATTGAATAATGGTTTAATTTTTTCTGATTGTTATGACAGTGAGCCGGGGCTTGAAAAGGTAGAGGCAGGCGGACAAACGGGGCTGGCTGTTGACAGAGGAAGCGGGTTGTTCAAAAAGAATTCTGTGTGTCTCAAGTCCTTTCGCGAGAGGTGGCACTCGAACTTGGTTGTAGGTTGTACAGGTTGTAGGTAATACGAGGGCTGGAGGTGTTCAGGTAGGCAGAGTGCTGCTCCTGCAGGGGCTCCAGCCCTGTACAGCGGGGCGACTGGGATGAGGCCTGGGTGCTGCTGCTGGAGGGATAGAGAGAGCAACCGTACAAAGCACCCCACAGCTCATGCACCAGGGGGTTACTGGGGTACATCAGTGGGTTTACACTCATCAGATCTCTAAGACCTGAAATCTGCCCCTGCCTGACAGCAAAACCAATGGTGCCCCTTAAAAAAGGGTAGAACTCACTGCCTGTGAATAGTGAGGCCGTTACCCAGGCATCACTGGCAATCCACTGAATCCCTGTCATGTTCTGATTCCTGTACTCTTTCAATAAGGGAGAGAGCTCCCCCTCAAGAACAAACACCACAACAACCCTCGCAAAGGAGTGTTTCATAATGTTCAGGATTTCCTGTACTCTCTCCTGATTGTACACTTTGGGGATCATTTCATGGTACCCTAAACACACACCAGTGTTTTTTATTTCCCTCATTAATCCCTGTAGAGCAAATTTTCCATAGTCATGGTCCTCAAGGACAACACCAACCCACGTCCAACCAAATTTCTGCAGGAGGCGTGCGATGGCTTTCACCTGATAGTCGCCATTTTGAACAACTCTGAAAAATGTTGGGAATTCATTCTTGTTGCTGAGATAGATACATGTTGAAGCAAAACTAATCTTTTTTTTTTTAACGTGAAGTTCATAAACACAACAATCCAAGTTTGTCTTTATAAATAATTGTTCGACACTATAAATATGTTACTAGAATAAATTAATTTCACACTGATTTTGTAGTTCCAAATAAATGTTGTTCTGTATAAGTATGTCTGACAAATTAATCCGTCACTTAAATTGGTTTACCATTTATTTTACTCCATTACAATGTAATACATTTATACATTTGAATTATTTTAATAAAATTAATCAATACAGGCTTATCCTGTAAAAAATTCTATCAACAATATATTTCAAGTGAATTTAACTTTTTCTGTCAAATGTGATCAAAACCCAACACATCTAATCTTCTGGTCAAATTCTAGTGATTACACTAAAATACAGAAAAGTGGTGGTTGAAGTATAACCCATTTATGTGAATAATTCTATTCAAAAAATTTATTTTATTATATTTATTTATATTATAGCTACAATGTGAATAATGATCAACAGCAGGACTTTTGGGATATAACACTGCTTTTCACAGTATTAATGATTTAAAATGCAGTACAATGTACACAACTGTGTACAGATGACACATAATAGACATAGTTGACACTATATTTTGTTATTATCTAGACTACTTATCATTGTATACTAGTCTCACACTTGTAAATGTAAGGAAAACAGACATATCTATTAATAATAAAAAATATATAACTTCATGAACAGTGTCTCAGCTGACATCTTGAACAGTACTTAATCTTTATAGAACCATGGATTTAATCCAGAAGTATATCTATATATCTAGTATATTATGTTTATTCCAAATTACTTCTATTAATTCATTGTAGTCTGATAGGAAATACATACTATTGGGATTCTGAAGGGCTGCAGAGTTCTGGAGAGAACAATAGACTGTGCAGACCCAGCGTCTCCAACCACGGCCAAAGGATGAGATATGGCAGAACACACAGTGCTGGAGGATGTCCTTGGTCCGTTCAGAACTGCCAGAACTGCTGCCTGCGCTGTCACAGGGGTTGTGCAGGAGTCATGGATCTTGTATCCCAGAGTGAAGTTGGGAAGCAGGTTCTCACTCTGGTTGATCTCCTCAACAGCCAGCCACATGGTCTGGGCCCAGCGGAAAGACTTGGGGTCAAATCTGTGCAAAGATGAACAGCAGAATGTAATGTTTATTGGAAAAATCTTTGTTGGAAAAGAAAACTGTTTTCCATGCACATCAGAGTAACTATGACCTCACCCCCAACATTGTGAAGCAGCTGGTTTGTAAGTGAAGTTCTGGTCTGGGGGCTCAACCCTGTAATGCATGGGGAAAACCTCTCCGATGATGAAGTCTCCATCAGCCTGGAAATCAGGATCAAAAGTGCCCAGCAGAGAACAGATTGGGGCAGGGATCGGGCTGACAGGAGTGACAGCAGAGAAGTGATAAAATAAAGACCACATCGCCACCAACAGAGGAGACATCTTCACCCGGGCTGATCCCGCACACTGCGGTGATGAGTTAGAAGCAGTATTTTATTCACCAACCAACTCTGTGCATCTCATTATTCTCTGTATCTCATTGGACAGGAAAGCATGTGACATCACAACTCTGCATTCCCCAAAGACAAAGTTGAGGCACAGAGCTCTTGGGAAATTATACACACTAGCGAATTTTCATTTGGTAAATTCTCCATTATTTTTCTTCAACAATGTGCTTCAAATTTAGGCAAACAATAGCTTTCTACAAAGAGGCAGAGGTAGGTTTTAGTGACATTGAGGCTTGCTGTAGGTGCTTGGCAATTGCATTGGGGAAATGTATAATAGTGTGTGCTTGTAATCTTCTGTCATGGTCAGTTAATCATATTAAGTTAAGTTAATCATAGCCATACTTTCTCAGAAGCAGTGGAAACTGGAGGGTACACTGCAATCCACCTCCTGTACATGCTCTTTGTCTGACATCACTGAGTCAACCAGTTATGGAGGCAAACAGTGAAGGAAGGGAGTACAAACTCACTGACTGAGATGAGCCCTATGTTTTTTTTGTTTCAGATGTTTCCCTGTTTTTTCCCAACTTGGTATCCAATTGTACCCCTATAGCTATTCAATTCCCTGTGTAGCAACCGCTTGAGAATTTGCTGCTACACAACCCTGTCAGCCAGTGGTAGGAAGGCCGGCACCACGTCCTCTTCAGGGCACGACTGACTCCTGACTGACTCCTGACCTTGATCCCAACTCGCCAGAGGCCGCTTTGGGCATGAAGATCCCCTGCCGACTCCCTACCCCCACCCCAGGAGTGGCCGCCGAATTGTCGCTCTGTCAAGGCACCGGCCATACTCGGATCTGGTCGGATCAAGGTGCAAACCCCTGATCCTCGAGTGCAACTGCACCGACTCAGCAGATCCCTCCCTGAGCCCTATGTTTTGCTGTGTTCAAATTATATACTTGGAATAGCTCAGTGTCATATTTTTAGAACTATAGTTTATCCCGATTTTTTCAGGCTTGCACAATGCATTGGAGGAGTACTCTTCATGTGAAGTGTAAATCTGGAAACAGCAACTGAAATCACGTCGGGGTCACCAATTTGTAAATCTGGAAACAGCAACTGAAATCATGTCGGGTTCTCCAAATTGTAAAACTTGGAAACAGCAACTGAAATCATGTCGGGTTCTCCAAATTGTAAAACTTGGAAAAAGCAACTGAAATCACGTCGGGGTCACCAAATTGTAAAACTAGACCAATGAGGGAATAGTTCGGAGCGAAGGTTTAAGCGTGATGTATTCCGGTATTGCTGTGGGAAAAGGGAAAAGTTATTAAAGTTCAGAAAGAAATATTAATGTTCTTGCAACTGGGTGAGACTGCTCTTTAGATTCACGGGATCAGCTAATAAGAGATCACGAATCAAAGGTAATCGTACCACGTTACTTTCCGCTTTAAATCTGGTCTACCCTGACCCCAGTTTATCCAAAAGACAGCCTGTGTGCATTACATTAAATCATCAGCCACCAACGCTGATTCTGTACTAATTTATCTGACTCCATTTAATATTATAATTTAGAATTTAGTATGTACAATTTCCACTTGATTTGTTAAAGGACTCTTATACTTTAAAGACAGTTCTCTGAACTGGATGTGCTTGTTCCACCGAGCATACATCTGGCCGGGTATGTACACTACTCACAGCTGGCTAGATATCTGCGGTTATCTCAGAGGTTGCGGACGAAGCCACTTTGTGAGGTATACTCTATCGTTAAGACTCAGGGACCGACGAAAGGAATATTGGCGACCACCGTTCTCAACATGTATAACCGCCAGGCGGAGGTGATCTACTTTAAGACATAGTTCTATGGGTGCAATACTCCGTGATACATTAAGCTTAAATAGTCAACCTCCCTAGACCAGCTGAGGGGGAAAATCAAGACTGAGGAAATTAATAAACCCATTACCGGTGAACAGAGGTAGTACGTCAATTTTCAGAGAAACCACACAAATCAAGTTTCACTAATTTATTACCAGGTAGGTTATTTACTTAAATCATCAGTTCACAGTTTACAGATTAAACAATCCAAATTCAAATATAGTACAGAAGAAAAATACTTTGTCATACCTGGCAATCGCTACACACAATGACCTGAGGTTAGATGTGTGGGAAAGTCTGAATGCAGCTTCCCCGAGGACTTTGTTTCTTCTCCTTAAATGCCCAAATTCTGCGCTTGATCTGGCTGCAGACGCTCGTAAAACCATAAACTGGTCAGCACTTTTAGTCCCCCCTTCTAAGGGGGTTTCACAGACTGGTTTCCTGTAAGGACAGTTTCACAACGGCAGCTTACACCTGTGTTATGAAAAATACATTCCATCCAGGTTGCACATTTAGGACATGTAGACCATTGCACCACCCACACCGAGACCATCACAACGATATCAAACATGAGTAGGTCTAAGTTTGTGTTGCCATGAGAATCCCCATCTCTACATAGTTTTTCAGATGTGATTGATATTAATGCCACAAAAGTCCCAGAATTCCTGTTGAGAATATTACATTACACCCTAGTTGTCCCTGTTAATTCAGGTACGTTAACTGGATGTATTTGCTAATGTAACACTCAAAAACCCAACAATACATGATTATCTCTCTGGAAAAAGAGTATATAATGTATGTTCCAGTGCCCAGACTAGTTCCAGTGTATACTGTACAATGTAGCAAAAGTATCAATCACATCTGTATGTTTTTAGGCTTTTTGAGGACAAAAGCAATCGATAGCCATGCTGTGTTGTGTGTGAAAATATGTTAAGGACAGAGATTTGGCCTGCCCTGATAATGTCAGATGATGTCACTGTTATACTGTTCGTATGCTTGTCTACATTCAAAGCGTTTCTTCCAGCATCATGAGATCCTAGGACATTCTTTGATGTCATAAACCTCACACCAGATGGTCCCAGCAGACTTTACTGCACCGAAGTTCTGGTTTATAACGTCCTAGAATCGTTACAGGCTTCCACTCCACGGGGGTGGGTGTCCAGGTGCCCTGGGATCTCAATTCCAGTCTTACAGAAGCATATTTCAGTGCTTAGCTGCACTGTCTCTGCTCTGCTCCCAAGTTTTAGTCCATCTGTCCGTCCAACTTTGACAGACATATCTGGAAAAGTAATGGCTGGATTACCTAGGGTTGCCAACTATCAGAAATTGAAATAAGGGACACCTTAGCGGCCCTCGCGGCACAGGCCAATTTTTTAACCTTTTTTTACACCTGCATTACTGCATTATTACTACACTTTAACATATAATATAGGCCTACTTGGTTGTAACAAGTCCTATCCATATACCAGACATGCATCTGTAATAAGCCCATGTACTAAGACACACAAACCTGAATTTGATCAGTTTTGTATTTTTGAGGAATACGTGGGAAACATTATCATTCAATAATTGATTTTGTCAGTGCAAAATAACAGTTCTTCAACACTATGTCGAACTTCAATTTAAAGTAAAATAACTACAGTTTCACAGTTTAAAGAACAATATAAAAACATATAAAGTATAAAAACATTTAACATTAGTAGTAGTGCAAACATCTTTGGCCTGTACTTATTTGAGAGAACTCAGTGCAAAACAGAAATGTTTACTTATTCTTCGGAATAAGTCATTAGTGCAAAAATCATCTTTTAACTGTAAACAAAAACACTTTTTTTTTTTTACTTCAAAGGCCATGACTACACTTGTGTAGCCTACCAACAACTACTACAGAACTTGACATCATCTGAACAAAAGAAAAATCAATGAGCTGCTGTGAGCTCTTAAAAGACTAAAAGACGAAATAAACTGTATTGTGTGTGCACACTGAAGCAGAAAATGAAAACAAAATCCAGCAGCAGAGCCAATCGCATTGAGGCACAAGGGCCTATCTATCCTAGCAACACTGACAGCAATTCGAGTCATGACCAATGAGCTGAGTGCATTCTCGCACATAGACAAGATTACCGTAATTTCTCCTATAAATCGCTCTGTCATTCATTGAGTCCCCAAAATAAGGGACAAACTGCGTCCCTTATCAGTTCGTTAAGGGACGGGTCTTTTATTTTCAAAATAAGGGACGGTCCCTTATTTCAAGGGACGGTTGGCAACACTGGGATTACCATGAAATGTGCTGCATACATTTATGTTTCCAAGAGGAAGATATCTATTGATTTTGGTGCCCTCATGACCTTTCCTCTAGCGCCACCATCAGGCCAAACTTTCAAATTGTGATCATGATATCTCAATAACTAATGGATCGGTTTCCATGAGATTTGCTATGCACATTCATGTTCCCAAGAGGAAGAAGCCTATTTATTTTGGTGATCCCATGACCTTTGCTCTAGCATCACTATCATACCAAACATATCTCGAAAAGTAATAACCAGATTGTCAAGATATTTGCTGTGCACAATAATGTGAGGGGAGATTGCTGTGCTTTGCACTCTACTGATTGCATTATTTTCTAGTTTTTTCTGTTCTGCAAGTATGACAGAGTTAAAGGGTAACAAAGCACTAAAACCACTTATTTTAGATGAGAACTGATACATTTGTTTTTTGATTGATCCTGGTCCAAATCTTGATAAATTACTGCAGTCAGTGCAAAAAAGCATAAACTTTAAGAATCTGGCTGAAAAGTGTTTCTAGTGGTAAAACGTTAGGTACTCTTCAATCTGTGATTGGCCAGAAATGTCTTCGCTTACGTATTCCTCCATCGGTGATGAAATAGAAACCTGTACAGCTTCGCACTGATGTTTTGGAGCGAGGGCGGGCTACGCCCCAGCTATAAAAGCGAATCTCAGTGGTTGATCTGCGTGCCGTGGACGGGGAGAGGAGACAGGAGAGAGAGAGAGAGCGAGTGAACGAGCGATATATATATAGCTAGCTTACAGTTTAGCATTTTTGAATATTCTAGTAAGTTATAGTAACCTATTTTTGGTATATTTTTTATAATTAGCTTGTTTTTCAGTCTAGCTTAGCAAGTAGCTAGCTAGTTTATATTTTTTAAATAAATGGCATGGGCAACGATTTCTACAGCGTGTGATTTGTTGTTTACTGGCCGCATCATTATAAGCCCAAACGAGGCTATGCGTGCCACATTCTCCACCATTGCTTCTGCCTTGGCAGCGGCAAGCTTCGTTTAGCCGTGGTTTGTTACCTGGAGCTCAGCCCCTATATCATTACCTTATCACGCCCAGATTTCGGCATTTTTAGAATTTCCAAAGGGGGCGGGGTCTAGCTAAATCAGCGTGTTTTGTTACCCATTTAACTTCTTGTTAGTTTATAAACAGTTTACATTGTGCTAAATACTTAAAGTTGCACTTTTATGGGGTTTTTTTTGGAATAAATTGGAAGATTCTACTTCTAAAAAAAAACAATTTTACTTTATCTCACGTTGAAATGCCGTAACCCCTTAGTGCAGATGGCATATTTGGTAAATCATGGGGGTACTCTGTTTAAGGCTTTATAACTCCAGGTGTGAGCATCACATAAACTTGGTAAATGGCTTAAATGAAACAAAACCGGTGTACCATTTTTTGTACAAACTTAGATTTGTTTATTTTCATAATTTAAGGTCAAAATAAAGTGCCGGAAATGCAAGCAAAACTTTGCTAAAAATGCTACAAAATATATATTTCTTCAAAATACTGAGAGGTACATAAGTGAAACAGGTAAAACTACACATTTCCTGGATCATAAACTCCTTGTCCACAAGCATTCAATAATCGCAGGGTGATATACAGAACTACTAAAGATCTATGACACGAAATGTAAGCAGTGTAGCCTGATGTACCCAGGGTCTCCAAACCTATCCAAATTGGCTAAAATGTGAATAGCTGTAAATCTTAAACTAATCATACATTTCAGTGCAAATCAACCGTTTTGACTCATTTAACTCACCTTTTTATCATTTTCATGTGGGAATTATTTTGGATCAGTACAGGGGGGTGGATATCTAGGTGTCCAATAACCTACCCAAAACCTCTCCGAGAAATTATTAAAAAGCCTTTTGTCCTTTATAAAGCATATACATTTTACCTTACGATCACTTAATGGATGAAAACATTGATATTGCACAGTTTCAGTTCAGTGTTTGATGCCAAGTGTGCCATTTTTTCACCATTATCCTTCATATACTGCTTCATCCTGTGCGGTGCCTTCGTGGGCAACATGCACTCATCAATGGCACGGTCTTCAGTATGCTGGAAGGATCTGGTCCTGCAGTGGCTTCACTCTGAACAGTAGAGGGTACTGCTGGAGTGGCAGAGGTGGAGGGTCAAGCATGTTATAGGAACAAATTACATAATGCAGAAGCATTATAACACTGTGGTACACACAGCTAAATATGAAATCATTCACTCTTGTACTTCAGTAAACACTTTCTTCTGTATGCTACATTATGTTATATTTTGTTGCGTGCTCTAGGATGGCATTACTCTGTAGTGTGTTTCACAACTGTTGCTTATTTATTTAATTTATTTATTTTACATTCATCTTGCACACATCTGGACACAGTACATTTGAATACATATTTTCCATTCCCTAAGTGAAAAGCATCACCCATGGATATACTAATACCCCATAGAGTACATTATGCACAAAGAAATTACAATACAATACAATAATATCGGAAAACACTACCAATGTTCTAGCTTCACGGCAAATCGAGGCATAAAATAAACTCCTCAAAAAAAGTTTGGAAACGTTATTTCGGTCGATTATTCCTCCCCTTTAATAATACCAATTGGTATTGTATTGTATATCGTTGGAAAGCCTGATTAGTCACCTTTACAACGAGGTACAACTTGTAAGGATCATGCATTCGTGGAATGAGCAACACAGCTAACCGTGTGGGTAGCGGCCCAAAAAAATGTGCCTAAATGCCCTGCAATATTCTTCTGTTGGTATTCACTCTCGTTTTGAGCTTCAAGTGCTGGCAGGTGTATGCCAGTGGGATGGAATGGGATGCCATCCCACAGCAGTGTGTGACCAGGCTGGTGACCAGCATGAGGAGGAGGTGCCAAGCTGTTGTGGCTGCGTATGGATCTTCCACACGCTACTGAGGTCCCTGACAGTGTAAAATGAATAAAGTGTAAAAATGGCCAATATGTGTTGTTTTTTCCTTATTACTGTGGGAGAGTGCAATCATCCAGTCCACCAAGCAACTCAAAACGAGAGTGAATACCAACAGAAGAATATTGCAGGGGATTTTGGCACATTTTGTTGGGCCGCTACCCACACGGTTAGCTGTGTTGCTCATTCCACGAATGCACGATCCTTACAAGTTGTACCTCGTTGTAAAGGTGACTAATCAGGCTTTCCAACGATATAAAATACAATACCAATTGGTATTATTAAAGGGGAGGAATAATCGACCGAAATAACGTTGCCGAACTTTTTTTGAGGAGTTTATAACTTACGACTGAGCAACCAAACAGAACAGCGCTAAAATACGCAATTTCATTGTGAATGCTATGAATTCTAACAAAGCAGGCCACCACGAGCCACTACGGGAACGTCACGAACACAATAGTATCAATACATTACAGTTATTTGGCAGACGCGTTTATCCAAAGCGACGTACAACAAGTGCATATTGAAGGTCATAGACACAAGAGTCTGAAAAAGTGTGTTTTCAAATATGTTCAGCATTATTAGCAGGCTAACAGTGGTCTATTACGACCGATGCAAATACAAAAATATAGCACGCAGTGGAAAAACGAATGTATATACTCAAAATATTACAAGCAGTAATACTTACATGTCGAGGAGGATATCTTCCCCATATTGATAGGCACCTCTTCCACAGAATCTATGCTACAGGGATTAGAAGAATCTCTGTTGTTGTCCTCTTCTGACCGACTTCGGGGGAAAAGTACTAAAAAGTCTCTTCAAAGTTGCGCGCCGTTTTATTGCGTAAGACCAACTGCGTCATACCAAACGCGTCAAACCAAATGCGTCATCTGCGCATGCCCGCGTAAAGTTGTCGTGATATAACAAGTATTGCAGTTACGCTCGCCCTTAAATAGTTAATCCAAGCTTTCAATTACACATGTAAATAACTTTTGGGAAGCTTGTCGTGCCTTCTATTGGATAAAACAATTGTCGATCAAACCAGAATAAAATTGAAAGCGTCACAGCAGTGCTATCAGGGAGGGGGGGTTACGCAGAGATAGTTTCGTTTGTCTAATAGTGTTCCAATGCGCTGTGTATTTTTCAAACGGATTGTCCAAGACAATAAATGACCACGGAATCTTGAAAGGGACATATCTACGCTTAAATCCACGGGAGGATTGCACACGAATTCCATATTTAATAGCAGATATTGATAGTAGAATGGCATTGTATGATTTCACTTGTTTATGTCGGTATTGATTGAGCAGCGATTTGCACCGCTGTATTTGCATACGGTCGGGCTATTGGTGGGTTTATCTGGTTGCTGGACGGAATTCTGATATTATATGATGAATACATATATTTATGAACTCCCAACATAGACGCTATTGCCCACTATGTCACGCATGGGTAGGTATAGGCTGGGTGGGGAGTGCTTGTTAAATGGACTTGCTACGGAAAGATAGTGACACTTAGAAACTACGCATTGGCCAGAAATCGTCGCGAATCGTCTACCAATAAAGTTAAAATACCGCGTTTGGGTTTTCCACTAATAGTTTGGCTGCAGGAGCAACGCGTGTCTCAGTTGCGTAAAACTGTCTCGCAGGCGAGAAAAAATAGACTATCTGCACTAAGTAGTTAAGACGAAAAGGCGTCATTACCAAAAAAGAAACAATGCTACAGTTAACACTTTAAAGCCCTTTTCGAACTGGATTTGTTTTATCAGGGGTTGTGCGGTAGGGCTGTAAACATTGGTAGGAAATAGAGTTCGAATTTATAAAATAGAGTTCGAATTTAGCCTTCTAAAATTGGTATGAATTTGAATATATTTGAATATCATTACTAAAAATATGTTATGGTTCGTATCTTTCTTTTTTCGCTAAGGTTGTTCACCGTCTCTCTCCGGTTCACAGTCTATCAGATTTTTCTCCACGTTCTGCCTCTGGGTATTGCTTCTCCCCACTCGTTTCACCTGTTCTATTATCTGTTCGGTATTTACGCCCCTCACTTCTGCTTCCTGGCGCTTATTTGTCTTATCGTGCCTTCACAAAGTCAGGGTTTGCTAGGAATACTTTCCTCTCTCAAATATTGTAAAAGAAAGTCATAAAGAGACTACCTTCCTTTATTTTCACCTCCTTATCGGGCGTTATATAGTCTACATTCCGAAGGTGATTTTTTTCTTTTCTTACGACCCTTATGCTCAGGTATTTATTTTGTTAGGAGATTCATTGGGTTGAATATTATTTGGCTACTGCCGGGAGTTTTATTCCCTTTTTTCTTTTCTGCCTTTATACGGCTATGAAGGCTCCTTTAGTGGTCCTCACCCTTGTGGGCGACTTGTTTTATACTCCCCCCTTTATTTGTTGCAGTTGGTTCATCGTGTAAAAACATAACCCTTTCAAAATATGAACGTTGCCGTACGCAAAAAGGCCTCCAAAAGCCCCGGGAACCTTGTTAGGATACAGGATTCCATCAAATACCAGAAGGTTTTAGACCAAAATCTGGAGGCCTCTGCCTAAAAGTGGGTCGTAGTTAGATCTTCCTGCAGGACAATAATCCAAAGCATACCACATAATTTACACAAAAATGGTTCACTGACCACAATCAAGGTTTTGCAATGGCTATCCCAGTCCCCTGACCTGAACCCCATTAAAAATCTGTTTAAAAAATGTTAGCCATTGCAAAAAAAAAAATCTCCCATTAATTTCAATGGGGCATGATTTTCACATTTTTCCATTTAAAAAAATCTACAAAATGCATAGAAGCAGGCTGTGTCTGAATCAGAGCCCCATCTACTGCATCTTGTGTAGGCTACTGTGTACTAGCATACTGTATACTGCTTACTGTAGGCTATACAGTTTAGTGACATGCAGTATGCAAAAAATATCCTCTGGGGATATTAAGAACTCAAAATTTTCAGAATTGGCATGTACTGAACAGCTTTTTTATTATAGTATACTCAACTGGCATACTCAATAGTAGGCAAGTGTGCTGATTCGGACACGGCAACAGACTTATAAAAAGGCACTGGTCCTTATCACTGGTCACACATTCTCCCATGTTTGAGATGAAATCTTAGCTAGAAATTTAGTTATCCTTGACAGAAAAAAAGTCTGATGAAGATGCTATTTTTTTTACACCTGTTATTTTTCAGATATACTGAACGGATTTTCAGGATCTTGGTATAATTGTGTTGGCCGTTGAAAACTGTTCTGTAAAAAAATATACATAAATACATGTGGAAATATTAAAATTTATAAATAAAATATAGGTACATAAATTACCTATTAGAAACAGGATTTTAAATGAATTAGCGACATAATCAGTCCTGAAAACATTGAGTGCCCTCACATGCAAAAGTGGATAAACTAATGTATTCACTTCTCTAGTTGCATGCTTCCTCTGCATATAATAAAACTCATTACAAAAATATGAAACTTCAATATTTTATTTATTTCTTCCCATCAAATGTTGTTTAGTGTTTTTCTCAGGTTTCAGTAAAATTATGTAACATTTTGAAGCAAATAAGCACAGCAGTAGCCCAAAACTAGATGCTAGAATTGCAAAGATCTCCACAGCTACAGTGAACTTTCCAGGTGAGCTGACATAAGCTGGTATAAAAGACAGCCACACTGCACAGAAGATCAACATGCTGAAGGTGATGTATTTGGCTTCGTTAAAATTTCCTGGCAGCTCCCTGGCCAGAAAAGCCAGAATAAAACACAGAGCAGCCAGGAGCCCAATGTATCCCAGAACACACCAGAATGCCTGTTCAGAACCCACACTACACTCCAGGATTATTTTGGAACGGCTGTACTGGGTGTTTTTATTTGGGAAAGGAGGAGCAGCGATCAGCCACACTGCACAGATTATCACTTGTATAAAGGTGCAGGCAGAGATGATAAATCTCTGCTGTTTGGGTCCCAGCCATTTCATGATGTTGTTTCCAGGCCTAGCGGCTGTAAAGGCAGCCAGCACCACCAGAGTCTTCCCCAGGATACAGGAGATGCAGAGTGAGAAAGTGATGCTGAAGGCAGTATGGCGCAGCATGCAGGACCATGATGTAGGCTCTCCGATGAACATCAGCGCACACAGGAAGCACAGAGTCAGAGAGAGCAGGATGAAGAAGCTCAGCTCTGAGTTGTTGACTTTCACAATCGGAGTGTTCCTGTGGTAGAAGAATACTGCCAGAACAGCGCTGGTGAGGCAGGCTCCCACTACAGCTACCACAGTCAGGGTCAGTCCCATTGCATCATGGGAGAGATACTCAATCACTTTGGGTATGCATTCAGTTCTGGCTGCATTGGACCAGTAATCCTCAGGACAAGATATGCAATCTATTGAATCTGAATAAAGACAGTATAATAGTTATTATAAAAAAAGAAGACTGCAGAGATATACAGTGCCCTCCACTATTATTGGCACCCCTGGTAAAGATTAGTAAAAAAGGTTATAAAAAATTCACCGTTTGGTGAATTAGCTTAATCTCACACTGAAAAAATTAGAAAAATCCAACCTTTAATTGAAGTAAATGTATTATTGGCACACAATTATTGGCACCCCTGCATTTATATATAGAATAAAAATATCATTTTTTATATTTGGTCGCATATCATTTGCATGCCATGACTTCCTAATGTCTGTGACCCAACAACATCAAAAGACCCTTGATATCTTCTTTTCTGGTACTCTTACAAGCAATAATATAAGGTCTCTGCATTTGAATGGATCTCTATTGGAATTGGGGGGTGGGACTAGATTTAGCTGTAAATTACACTGGAACAGTATGGAACACATGGTTGGCTAAATGGCTCTAAGTCATCAAGGGTCTGACGTATCAAGCAAGCCTTAAACCATCACTCTGCTGCCAGAAATACAGTAGATATGGATGGATAACTTGAAGGGTTTCTTCTCCTGACTTATTTTTCCATAGAGTTCAATAGGAAGATTTGTCAAGAGAAACAACCCTTAAAGTGATCCATCCATATATACTGCATATCTGGCAGCAGAGTGATGGTTTGAGGCTCGTTTGATACCTAAGACCCTTGATGACTTACAGCCATTTTACTAACCATGTATTCCATACTGTTCCAGCATAATTTACAGCTAAATCTAGTCTATGGCTCCCCTACACGGTAGTAATAGTACACAGGACGCAATAGATCGGGCTCTGTTTCGGACACAGCACTCGACTAACAGACAGATACGTTAGGTTAACATAAAGATAGATAGACGGCAAGAACTAAAACTTACCCGATTACAAAACAGAAGATTTTATGGCAAACGACAGTAACGTTACTACTATCGTGTAGTTGTTGTTCTCAGTTGGTGTTTTTGTTTGCTCAGAATCTTTTTTAACGGTTAGTACGTAATTTCAGAACCATTAGACTAATACATGTCAATAGCCTAGTTCCTGAAATAAGCATGTCTCCATTGTCTGCTGATAGCCTAATGACGCCGTGTTCGTTCTTGTTTTATAAAAAAAAATGTGTTTTTGACTACAACATTCCCGGTGCTGTGAATTCTCCTTTCACCTCTGTTGGAATTTGCAGTCAATTTTTATCTTTTTTTTGGTCGTGGTCCACTGACACCATATCAATTGATCTTAAAACCTTTTCAACATCCTTGCCAGTACAGTTCATAGCAGTAGCAGAATTTTCAGCGTCTCCATTTGTTTTTTAAGCGAGTAAGTAAACAGAGGCCATGTAAGTTTATGTGCTAAGCATAGCCTACGAAACTCAGAGCCAATCAGTGTAGTTGTGGCAGGTTGGTGTTATAGTTATTGAAATGTCTTCTGAGGGCAGCATTGCAAACCTTACCATAACCCTAACCATCACCTTCTCGCTGATTGGATGGCTGACACAACCAATAACATGCAATGCTGCCCTCAGTAGAGATGAGAGGTTCGACTCTTTTTAATAACTCGAGTTTGTATGAGTCACTCACCAAAGAGAGTCAGGTTTTGGAGTAACTCGAGTCATCAAGTCAGTCTAACTTCCGGTTTAGCCCTCCTGAATGAGATAACATAATTGAATAGTGCGGCTCATCGAGACTTTCCAAATGTTATCGGAACGAATGGATCAAATTCTGATTCTGAGTTATTTTGCGGGGGTTGTGACGCTAAAATAAATTATCCACCGTTTTACAGCCGCTCCTTTTCCCATGATTGTGTGCGAGAAAACTGCTTTTCGGACCTGGATGTTGTAATTGTCTAAATTGTCTCACCATTATGTATGTTTATGGCTCAGCAGAGACCGTTTTTAAGATACCAAACTGTTGCGCATCAGCCATATAATTTTTTTGCATTGCTGTCCAAATTTAAAAAATATTTTCCACTCTGTATCTTGGTATAGCAAAATCCTTTTCTTGTTGTAACAACAAACTGATCAGTTGCGCCTGATTATGGGGTAGCAGAGGGATTTCTTTCTACCTAAAACAATGTCTGTAACTCAACATGCATCTTAAGAAATCAAAGCATCTGTACGTCAAAAAAGAAAACATGTAATTTAAGAGTGAGATAAGAGTGCAACAACTC
This sequence comes from Ilyophis sp. 1 JC-2022, assembly GCA_022702515.1. Classification (NCBI taxonomy): domain Eukaryota; kingdom Metazoa; phylum Chordata; class Actinopteri; order Anguilliformes; family Synaphobranchidae; genus Ilyophis; species Ilyophis sp. 1 JC-2022. Next base: position 116,719,190 of record CM040402.1, read on the forward strand.
CTCCTCTATAGCAAGATCTTTTTGTAAGGGAAAATTACTTCAGGACGTAGCACACAGTTTGAATAAAAATCTATTGTAATCAAAACATGCACTTAAAAATATGCAGATTTATTGCAATGGAAACATTACTTTAAGTATTCCAGCAAATATCCCAAACCCTATATCACTTAGCCACAAGAGTGTCTTTTTAATACCTCTCTCAACCGGGTTAGATAGCAAGCTAGCTTTATGCTTGGTTCACTGTCACTCACGTTACCTAATATTAAAATTCTGTTTGGTTTTATGTCAAAATGGTCTCACAGCATGTTTTTTTTAATCACAAATGGCAACCTAGCCAACTACTGAATTATATTCAAAACAAACGCTAAATTAGATTAATAAGAAATGTAGTCAAGCTAGGACATAGGCTACCGATGTATCTTGTTCCAACGAGAAATTTAACTTTAAGAATATTCCTTAATATTCCTAACTTCGCTAGGACTAATCCGAAATAAGGAGGGCTGGAGCACACAGAGCTCAGAGCAAAAATGCCTTTATATGACAAGGAGAAATTCAACTTGTTGCAATGACAAGTATCTCTTTATAAGGAGAAAAGTTTCTCATTATAAGAAGAAAACAAATTTGTTTATCACAAGATCCTTTTATACGAGACATATTGGCCTATAACGAGAAAAGTTCTACGCCAAAATTGCTACTTCAAATTTACTGTGTCAGACAGTAAGTAGGCCTACCTCTTTCCATCACTAGAGGATCGGGAATTCAAACCACCTCTCGCACGCACAGAACACCAACAAAATGACTAAATTAATAAATTAATAATTTTATTTCCAAGCTGCGAGAAATACCGCAACCTAGCTGCGCTCATCCGATGCAGATAGGCTTGCACTTTAACAGCTTGTGTAATGGGAGATTATATCCTCTATCCTACCATGTAGGCTACTTTACTATTTACTTGATGACACTGGAATGGACAATACTAAACTATTTATTTTCCTTCATTGAACATCTACTAATAATTTATTTTGCTTTTTCTGGGCCATTTTCACCTTGTGAAAGGAGCTTTAAATGGAAGGGACAACCTCTATATACAGCAATTAATGGCAGTGGATTTATGCTAATCACAAAATAATGTGGACGCGCTTCGTAGGTGCATACGAAAAAATCTGCCTTTTCCACAATGCTTGATGAATCCAGCCTAGTTTTTTCATACCAACTCGTATTGTACATAAATGTACACGCATATTTAGAAACACTTCATGAATGAGGCCCAGGCCCCAGTGTCTCATTATAATGACAATTTTATTATATATTTTTTGTGATATTTTTTTCCCTTTATAACAAGAAAAAAGGAACTTGTTTTAATGAGAAAATTTTCAACAAGACACGTTGGTATGTCATTATACCAAGAAAAAGATCTTGTTATAGAGGTGGACTTCTTGCACACTTATTTGTATCTGATAATATGAGATGGTTTTCCTTTTTATAGTACTGATACTTTATGATTTCTTATAATAATAATAATAATAATGCCTGGCATTTATGTAGCACCTTTCTCGACACTCTAAGCGCTTTACAATTATGAGGGGGAAACTCGCCTCAACCACCACCATGTGTAGCACCCACCTGAGTGATGCAACAGCAGCCATTGTGCGCACCACACATCAGCTGGGGTGGAGAGGGAGAGAATTATTTTTTGCCAATTAAACTGGGGGATAATTAGGTGGCAGATTGAAAAAGCCTTTGGTTGGGAGTTTAGCCAGGACACCAGGGAAACCTCTACTCTTTACGATAAGCGTCATGGGATCTTCAATGACCACAGTGTGCCAGGACCTCGGTTTAACGTCTCATCCAAAAGATGGCATCTCCAACAGCACAGTGTCCCCATAACTGCAGTGGGGCATTGGTGTTTATTTGACCAGAGGGAAGACTGCCCCCTACTGGCCCACCAACACCACTTCCAGCAGCAACTTCGTTTTCCCAGGAGCCGACAGCGGCTTAGCTTCAGCCATTGAGCAGGAGCAGATGGCATGATGGCTGCAGGCTGCATGTTGAGTTACAGGCATTGTATAGGTAGAAAAATATCCCCCTGCTGCCCCATAATTATGTGGAACAGATCCATTTGTCATTATAAGGAGAAAATATTTTTTCACCATGGCAGTAATGTGCCAAAGAAATAATCACAAATACCGTTACTATATTAACAATGTAGTGAGATACTATGTACCTAATTATGGCTGTACAACAGAAATAGCATTTTTAGAATATTGAATCCTGTTAATTGTTGTTAATAAGCTTGAGTGATAACAATAATTTTTTTAAGGGATTCATAAATGGAATGTATATAAATTGAATGATCTTTTAAAAGATTTTGGTCAGACCACAAACATTCTTGTTGTAATGACACACTAAAATACAATCAGTTAAATGTTAAAAAAAGATATACCACAGTGTAGTAGGTAAAATATTTGCAGTAAGCAAGTACATGTACTTTCAACAAAATTTTTATGTCTGCTAATATGAAAAAGCCAACTTGTAATGAGCTTATTATATATGACTACTGTACCCACTAGCAGTCTGTGTGTTCATGTGATGTGAAGAGCACTCACCTGTCTTATTACTAATCTTCCCGCTGTCACATGGTACACAATCAAAGCAGCACAGAGGCTCCCCACGACGGACAGCCTTCCTGCTTCCTGGAGCACAGCCCTCACTGCACACAGACACCAACATCTGTATGAGAGAGAACACAGCCAGGTGTAACTACACAAACATTTACCTGTAAACAGGACGCATATAACTCTGTATCTATCTATGAGACTCTTATTGCACCACACTTCTAGCTGCCCATTTCCATAGTCCAAAAGGCCTGGTGTCACTGCAAAGACATTTACCTGTCTGTGAGTACTTAATACACAGGCTAAAACACATACATAGTCTGTGTATATAAAATTAACATGCATAGAAAATGCTAAAATGTACAATACAATCTATGGCATAATATATATATTTTTTGTCATTGTAGTAATTGAATACATTTCAGTGACAGACTGCAGGTTTGAGTTCCAGCTTTGAAAGAGGTCTTTGTCGACTACCTGCAGATCAATGTTGATTTGATGCTTTCACTTCAGATTTGCACTTACCTCCACTTTACCCAACAGAACATCAACAGAGGGCATCGCATGTACTGAAATACACACTGTGGGCAGCTTGCCTCTTTTTGGTGGCCTGTCCACACAATCGCCTCCTCCTGGATGAATAGCTCCTTCCCAGACTGCTTTGCACCATCAAACCTTCCCACATTGACAAACTCAATATTTCCAGCTGCGCCTCTTTGCCAGTTGATCAGATCATATGATTGATCTGCATCCCCATATGCATTAAAATTCACCTCCTCTCCAGAAATATTAAAGGAGACCTCCTGAATATAGTGCTGGAGCTTTGAAATGAAAATAAGAAAGAGAAAATTTTATTGTTTTACAATTCCTTACTTTCATGGATAAATGAAAATATTCCAGATCATAGTGTAATTGTCATATAATGTAAATGTAGGTATGATTTTAGATTTTAGTTTGTGTTACTGATTAAACGTAAAGAATAAAAATGGCTATTGGAGAGGATAAAGAGGAAAATAATAATGATTGTTACTTTTTATGTTTAACATTTCTCTGTATATGCAAACTAGATATTAAGGAACAAAAGTCCAGAATTCCAAAGTAAAATACTTTAGTATATTTTAAAATTATTTGTAAATGATTCAGCAGCATTATGGGCTGACACTGTCATGCAGGGGTGGCCAATTCCAGGCCTCGCGGGCCGGTGTGTATGCAGGTTTTTACTGCCACCAGTTACCACGGTTCAATCAGCTAATTAGTCATACACACAATCACCGATTCACTTGTAAATTACAGAACGATAAAATGCTACAATACACGCATTGACGCATACCGGCACAAGAACATTCATCAGCTGCTTTTCATATCGCGGATATGTAGATTAAAATATCAGATCGTGTAAACGATTGGGCTAATTAAATAATTGTTAACTGGCGGCAGCAAAAACCTGCATACACACCGGCTCGCGAGGCCTGGAATTGGCCACCCCTGCTGTAATGTATGTTTACATCATTTCATAAATCAATACGAAATAGTGTAGTTCTAGTGCAGGTGGATTGCAGTGTTATTGATACATTAGTGTGCTTTTTGAATTTTGAATCACAACACACACAAATAGAGTTTTTTTTGGGATTTCTTGTATTTTGTATTTTTAGTATTTTGGCTTTTTTTTAAACTCCTCATTAAGATTGTAAAATAATTGTACCAGCCAGTGAATTCTGTCATGGCCAATGTGTCATCTCTCACCAAATTGTCTTTAATGTAGGAACTGTCAAATCTTTCTGATTTCCGTGCAGCAATCAAATTTACGCATTGGTTTCACTGGTTGTAATTACCTGTAGATTTATGTACCATTAAGGAAAAACATCTAAGGCAATTACAAGGTTGATACTGTTGCTGCAATCATCCAGTTATAGACTTTATGAGTCACTAATAAAACAATAATGTTTAACTGCTGCTTTAGCTAAACATACAGATGGTACCCGTAGCTTTTATGAATCACTCTGTAACTTATAAAGCAAAATGAGAATGTAACCTTTTTCAACCAATTTGAATTCATGTTACATATTATGAACTGAGATATAGGAGGAAAACGCAAAATGCTTCTGTTAATCTTGCATACATTACTAACTTTTTATTGTTTATTTATTTACGCTTTTCATGTGATCACCTGCCATGGTTGAATGTTTGTGGCATCAGCACATGAGGAGTTGTGGAAGGGCCCTTTCCCAGGTTTACAGCTGATGAGGTTGTGTAGGGAGTGAGCGATGGCGTACACGGATTTGTACATACTGTAGGTAAAACGAGTGCTGGAGGTGTTCAGGTAGCCAGAGTGCTGCTCCTGCACGGGCTCCAGCCCTGTACAGGGGGGCAGCTGGGAGGGGGCCTGGGTGCTGCTGCTGGAGGGGTAGAGAGAGCAACCGTACAAAGCACCCCACAGCTTGTGCACCAGGGGGTTATTGGGGTACCTCAGTGGGTTGACACTCAGCAGATAGTCTCTAAGACCTGGCACCTGCCCCTGCCGGATCGCAAACCCAATTGTACCTCCTAGAAATGGGTAGAACTCACTGCCTGTGAATATTGGTGTTGCTACCCAGGCTTCACTGGCAATCCACTGGATCCCTGTGATGTTCTGATCCATGTAGTCTTTCAAAAAAAGGGAGACCTCGCCCTCAGAAACAAACCCCACAACAACCCTCGCAGAGGAGTGTTTCATAATGTTCAGGATTTCCTGGACTCTCTCCTGATTGTACACTTTGGGGATCAATTCATGGTACGCTAAACACACACCAGTGTTTTTTATTTCCTTTATCAATCCCTGTAGAGCAAATTTGCCATAAGCATGGTCCTCAAGGACGACACCAACCCACGTCCAACCGAATTTCTGTAGGAGCCGTGCGATGGCTTTCACCTGGTGGTCGTCACTTGGAAGAACTCCCAAAAATGTTGGGAATTCATTCTTGTTTCTGAGACAGGAACATGTAGAAACACTGACCTGAAAAACAAAAAATCATAAACCCAACAATCCGAGTTATTTTTTATAAATAGGCACTATAAGCATGTTAAAATGATGCAAAATCATTGTTTGGCACCATCTGAACAATAAATTAGTGTCACTCACTGATTTTGTAGTTCCAAATAAATGTTATTCTGAATAAGTATGTCTGACAAATTAATCTGTCACTTAAATTTGCTTATTATATATTTTACGACAGTAAAATGTAATACATTTATAAATTTGAATTATTTTAATAAAATGAATCAATACAGGCTTGTCCTGTGAAAGCATATGCGTCCAAAAATGCTAACAATGATATATTTCCAGTGATTTTTATTTTGTGAAATGTGGACAAAACCCAACACAATTAATCTTCTGGTCAAATTCTAGTGATTACACTAAAATACAGAAAAGTGGTGGTTATGATCCATTTATGGAAATTATTTTGGAACAATTTGGAAAAACGTGGTATTATATAACAGCTACAATGTGAATAATAACCAACAGCAGGACGTTTGGGATCGAACAATGCTTTTCACAAACACAGTTTTAATTATTTAAACTGCAGTACAATGTATGACACATAATAGACATAGTTAACACTATATTCTGTTATTATCTAGACTACTTATCATTGTATACTAGTCTCACACTTGTAAATCTAAGGAAAATAGATTATCCATTAATAATTAAAAAATTGAAAAATATAACTTCAATTGTTTCAATTGAAGATTAAGGCAGAACCAGATAAAAAGTACTTAATCTTTACAGAACCATGGATTTAATCCAGAAGTATATCTATTATGTTTATTCCAAATTACTTCTATTAATAAATTTTAGTCTAATAGGAAATACATACCATCGGAATTCTGAAGGGCTGCAGAGTTCTGGAGAGAACAATAGACTGTGCAGACCCAACGTCTCCAACCACAGCCAAAGGATGAGATATGGCAGAACACACTGTGCTGGAGGATGTCCTTGGTCCGTTCAGAACTGCCAGAACTGCTGCCTGCGCTGTCACAGGGGTTGTGCAGGAGTCATGGATCTTGTATCCCAGAGTGAAGTTGGGCAGCAGGTTCTCACTCTGGTTGATCTCCTCAACAGCCAGCCTCATGGTCTGGACCCAGCGGAAAGGTCTGGGGTCAAATCTGTGCAAAAACCAACAGCAGAATGTGATGTTTGTTGGAAAAATCTTTGTTGGAAAAAAAAACTGTTTTCTATGCACATCAGAGAAACCATGACCTCACCCCCAACATTGTGGAGCAGCTGGTTTGTAAGTGAAGTCCTGGTCTGGGGGCTCAACCCCATGATGCACGGGGAAAATCCCTCCGATGACGAAGTCTCCATCAGCCTGGAAATCTGGATCAAAATTGCCCAGCAGGGAACAGGCTGGGGCAGGGATTGGGCTGACAGGAGTGACAGCAGAGAAGTGATAAAATAAAGACCACATCGCCACCAACAGAGGAGTCATCTTCACCCGGCCTGATCCCGCACACTGCGGTGATGAGTCAGAAACAGTATTTTATTCACCAACCACCCTCTGTGCATCTCATTATTTTCTGTTTCTCATTGGACAGGAAAGCATGTGACATCACAACTCTGAATTCCCCAAAGACAAAGTTGAGGCACAGAGCTCTTGGGAAATTATACACACTAGCAAATTTTTATTTGGTAAATAGCTATTAAATTCCCTGTGTAGCAACCGCTTGAGAATTTGCTGCTACACAACCCTGTCAGCCAGTGTTAGGAAGGCAGGCACCCCATCCTCTTCAGGGCATGACTGAGTGCTTATTTCAGTCCTTGGCTGCACTGTCTCTGCTCTTCCCCAAGTTTTATATTGGCTGTGCATTTGGTTGCCAATTGCATTGGGGAAATTTATAATAGTGTGTGCTTGTAATATTCTGTCATGGTCAGTTAATCATATTAAGTTGAGTTAATCATAGCTATACTTTCTCAGAAGCAGTGCAAACTGGGGGGTACACTGCAATCCACCTCCTGTACATGCTCTTCGTCTGACATCACCAAGTCAACCAGTTATGGAGGCAAACAGTGAAGGGAGGGGTAACAAACTCACTGACTGAGATGAGCCCTATGCCCTACGCAAGTGAGGACCAATAAGGGAGTACTTACAATAAATACAAAAAAATAAAAGACAGGAAAATAATTCCTTGTAGCTAAACAGCCAAAAGAAAATCAACCCACAAAAACGAGAACCGCAACGGAAAAGGAAACAATAATCCACGAACCATGAGAGGACCCCTATAACTATTCAATTCCCTGTGTAGCAACCGCTTGAGAATTTGCTGCTACTCAACCCTGTCAGCCAGTGGTAGGAAGGCGAGCGCCACCAGGGCTTTTCAATCAAAAGATCGCCAGACAAAAACAAGTCTCCTCTCCCAAAAGAATGAACTGAAAAAAGCTATGCCCTCCCAGCCCTGAAAAACAAACACCCCAACAGTAATGATGTATCTTCTTACGCTGACAGCTGAAGTCAACTTGAGCCATACCTCCATCTCCCCCCTGCAGCTCCCAAAGGAGTGAGACTGACTCTGTCTGCCCTCCAGCAACAGCACTCTGCAGGCAGGCTTTGCTCTCCACGGCATCTGTCTGGAACCAGCCGCCATGTACCAGTCTGTGTGCCCAGCCTTTACCATGTAGAATAATCAGAGTCCCCTCATTATTGTACACTGTTCAAAAACTGTTTTTCTTTTCATCGTTCCCAAGAAGCATGTCTGTACATGTATTTAATTAAAAACCACAACGAATCCTCTACTGTGTAAACAATTACACGAGCAATTTGTTTTTAGCCTTGTAGATACAGCGGGTCTTTTATCAGTCGTTTTTATTTACATTTTATTAAGGCAAAATAAAACATAAAATGTAGCTAAACTAACTCTGTCATGAGTTTTTGCAGCCTCTGCTCTTTCTGCGGTCGTCTTTCTATTGGGCGTCGCTGGGACGCTCTATAAAAAATTTTCCGCCTATGTTCCAGTGTCTGAATCTCGCCCGGCTATTATTCTCTTCACCTGTGTTCAGTTTCCTGTCGGCTATAAATTGCGGAGGACTCCGGCACTTCGATATTGTCTTTGCTATGTTGACAACAAAGGTGGTAAGGTATAAATGTTTGGTCACTGCATTTCTGGTTCGTATGAATAAGAAACGCAGCAAGTCCGGTTAAGAATTAGGATTAGATTGGTTTTCTCTTTTCTTTCCAATCTTTCTCTTTATCCTTTTTTTTTTTACCTGTTACCTTTTGTGTTCTAGCTCTTTCGCCACTAGAGCTTTGGATAACAGGTTCTCTTTTCTGTTTCTTTCCTTCACTCGTTTTATCAAGTTTTGTTTTGTTTCACAACCTCCTGTTACGCCTAATTATTTAGTGTGTGAGGTTCTTTTGTTATTTATTTTCGCTGTTTATTTTTATTTGCCTTGTGCTAGAGAGGTTTTGCTCCTCATAATGAGTAACTCAGGTTTGTTCACAGGCCGTAAAAGTCAGTAAACTAGCAAAAGGCTCTTGGATTGAATGGCTTTTGGACTATTGACTGAAACAAAGCTGTATATGTATCTTGCATCATATGTATGTGCATGCAAATTAGTAATTGTAATTGTGGAAGTATAAAGTAATTGTGGATAATATGATAAATGTGGTGAACTGGGATTAATACGAATTGAAGTGTGGGTTATTTGAAAATATAGGAGGGGGAGGAATAAATAATGTGAAAGAAAGAAGGATTGTATAAGTTATCAGGGATGCGCTTGTCCATATAAGTATCTGGAATCTAGAGTGGCCATCACTGGGACCTCACCTGATATCTAGATAAATTATAGGGAAGATCATAAGATCACGCGCCGTCGTTCAAAGAATCTTATTACTATCACTAGATTGGGGGGAGTAGACTATGCAGTTTCTCCCCGGGTGGTGAGAAGTTACATCTCTTCCTGACAGACCTTATTTGGACAAACAAAGGGAATTGTGGAATGTGGAAGGCCAGCTCAGGACTGCAATTAAGGGAATCCCAAAGGGATATTCAAGGAGAATCTGCTTTACAGTTGTCCTGGTACCATAGTCACACTATACGGAATCATTTGGTTATATACTTTGTTAGTGAAGTTGTTCATGTTTATTTGTCTTAGCAGCATATTATCCTGTGTTTAGCTATAGGTATTGAATGTGTTCATGTTTACTCTCACAGTCTTAACCAGTGATTATTGTTATTAATAAATTACCAAGTTTCACATAATCTGCATCTTTCTTTTCAACCCTTTTTCCAGCTTCAATTGCCTGTATGATCTGAGCTGCAGTGTTCCGAGCACTGTGGTATGTATGCTTGAGTCTCAGAGTCAGAAATTGACTCTGAGACTCAAGTCTGTAATTGACTGCTAATTCTAAGCTAATGACCTCCCTGCCTGTTATTCAATTTGTTTTATATTTACCTTGCATGGTCTCCATGACTCTCATACATCTTATACCCTATTCAGCCTAAATTACGACTGAAGACTCAGGGGGACAATTCTGACCATGGACTAACTGATCAGTGGCCTAGTACAGCAAGTTTTTAGTGGCGTTCTCAAGTTGGGAAAGGCAGCCAAGTTCTGCCCGCAAAACAGGGTTGGTAGTGCATGGTTCTGGTGATTTGACGTGAAGAGAACCCTTGGGCGTTCTACGTCAGTTCTTGTCAAATTCTTGTCATATCTAGCAGGCGGGTCTGGATGAACAACAAGCCTGCAGGGAGCCATTAGCTTGTCAGCCAGTTCCTGAAGGGTGCTTCTCTAGATTACCAGCCTTAAATGGCTTTCTTTTAAGATGGCATTTCCGCTAGCAATGGCGTCGGCTAGGTGCAATGGTGAGCTCTACGCTGTGTCTGAGGTGGAGGCCGGCTGACTCGGGAGTCACACTTCGGCCCAATTCATAATTTCTGCCCAAAGTCATTTCGGCATTCCACATCAACCGGCCGATCGAGCTCGCTGCACTTTGCCCCCCACCAGGGGAGAACCTGGGGGACGAACACCTGGTATGTCCAGCGCGTGCACTGCGATGTTACGTCGAAGCTACTGCTTCCATCAGACGTACAGGGCACCTCTTCGTTTGCTATGACAAAACCATGGGGACAGTGCTCTCGGCTCAGAGCCTCTCCCGCTGGGTAGTAAAAGCAATAGCTACAGCTTATGAGGCTAGTACTAAGCCCGTGCCTGTTAATATCCAGGGTAGGTCTACAATAAGTATAGCTACTTTATGGGCAGCCCTGGAAGGCGTACCTCTTAAGGAGATTTGTGAGGTGGTGACATGGGCATCCCCCTGCACATTCTCAAAATTCTATCACGTCAATATCGTGCTGAGTTCAACGGTCGGTGCAACCATCCAGCCAGCAGCCTTTGCATCCACTTAAAGGTATGACGATTCCTCATGACATTCTGGGTATTAGTCATCCGTAGTTGATGAGCCTAATGGTCAGAGGAATTAAATAGAATGAACGGTTAATACAGTAACCATGTTCTATGAGTTACGAATGACCATTAGGGTCATCAACTATGGATGAGTCGGAAGAAAGTTGGGTACTCTGTCCTATAACTCAGACAGGTACAGGATGAAAAATAGCTGATGTGAAAAACAAAAACTTTGAACAAAAAATTGTTCATTTATTCCATGATATATTTGTTCATTTTTGATGACATTCCAGACAACCGGCTCACATATGCTGAAGAGACAAAGTGGTAGCAAAGCAACTGTATCTACATATTGCAGCTTTTTCACTTTAAAAAGTATTTTACTACAACTAGGACTCCAAACATCAAGCTTTAGTTGAAGATGAAATACTAAATGTACATTGTGAAAAACCTTGTTGATATTGTAGTCAAAGCTATTTATCAGAGGACAACTATAAAACCTCTATATAGCAATAAACATACATCTTAATTCAAAGTTTACAGAAATATGAACACGTAAATTTAATTGATATTGCAAAAACACAAGAAAAAGGGTCTCAGATGACACACACCATTGGTATTCTGAATGGCTGCAGAGTTCTGGAGACAACAATAGACTGTGAAGAACCAGATTCTCCAACCACAGCCAAAAGAGGAGATGCGTTGGAACAAAGAGGAGCGTGAATTTCACCTGGTCCATTCAGAAGGGCTAGAGCTGCCCTTTGTGCTGCTAAGGAGCGTGCACAGGAGTCATGGATCTTGTATCCCAGAGTAAAGTTGGGCAACAGGTTCTGACTCTGGTTGATCTCCTCAACAGCCAGCCTCATGGTCTGTGCCCAGCGGAAAGATCTGGGGTTCAATCTGGACAGAGGACATGCATACTGTATATATCCAGACAAGTGAGGGGAAATGCTAAACTTACCAATTACATGGTACTGCAGCAAGGTTGTAAGTCAAGTTTTGATCTGGCATCTCCATGTTGTGTTGTAGGGGGACAATCCCTCCAATGATGAGGTCTCCGTTAGCCTGGAAATCTGGCTCATAGTAGCCCAGCAGGGAACAGACTGGAGCAGGGGCCAGGCTGGCAGGACTGATAGCAAAAAAAACAAAGAAAGAGGCCCAGGATCAACAGAGGAGTCATCTTCAGCCAGGCTGGCCCCATACCTTGGAGTACAGAATGAAGAATTGCTTTTTAATTACGCATTTATTTATTTATTTATCAGCATCACCAGATAAGCATGTGACATCAGATGTGCAAGTTGTGCCATTGCCAACTGGGATGGTTTTTCATCATTCAAATGTTATGCTTGCTTTATTTCAAAACAACAGTAAGATAACCTTGGGGTTCCATTTGTAAAGTTTAAGCTGCAAATCCCCCCCCACCCCCAGATTTACCCCAATCTCTTAGAATTACTGGTCAAAATAAATATCGTCTTTTTTTAATACATTTTTTATATCTGAACAGATTTATGTGGGGTGCAAAGTTTCAAGTAAAACACAATGTGTTTTTCCCGTGTTTTTTATTCTCATATTCATATTCGTAAATAAGTCATTTTCCTGAAGATTTAAATGCGAGTTTTTTTTACAGATTTCGCTTAAATATGGCATTTTCTTGAAGATTTAGGTAAAATGTGAGTTTTTTTCTGAGATTTAACTGACTAAATAAACCTATTAGTTCATATTTTCAGATATAATTGATAAATATCAAAATATAAAGGCTAAGCATGTCCTAAATATTTAAGGTAAATGTTAAATCTGAGTGTAAATAAATATTTAAAAATAAATATTTTTTTATTTTATATCTCTGTTTCAGAAACAAATATTTACAATAAATGTTTAATTGAAATAAAAATAAAAACATTTAGCTTAAATTTTAGTTTCCAAAATACTTTTTATATGTATACCAAATGTTGAGGTTTTGTCAGCATTTGTGCTGTATTCAGCCTTTGAACTCTGTAGCCAGTATAACAGTGGCGGCCGGCCTATAGAGGGCGCTGGGGCGCCGCCCCCCCTCCCCCACATACAAATTTAAAAAAAAGTTTAAAAAAAATTATTATTTTTTATTATTATTTAATTTTTTTAGTAGCTTAAAATTATTATTTTTTATTATTATTTTTTATTATTATTTAATTTTTTAGTAGCTTAAACATGTTATATGTTGGCCTTGCGTTGTCTAAAGTTTAATACATTACATATGCATGTTCCGGGGACTGCGGGGCGCCGGTAACGTTATGGTGAATCAGAGCACGCATTCATTTTCAGGCGAGCCCCCTGATACTGCTGCCTGATTCGCCGCCAAAAAAGGAAGTCCCCGGGCGCAGGCCTGTGCGCCCCGGACTATCCTACCCTTTTCTGATTAGTCCTCATGGTTTATGATATTATTTGATTGGATTTAAGGCATGTTTATCACGCCCAGCCGGCATCTAGCAGGATATCACTGCGAGTGCGCAAGTACTACGGATAGGTTCAGTCGGCTGCTACTCATTCATTCAAGTAGACCTGTCCTAGACCAAGCGAGAGAGATAATTCGAAATGGCTTCTTCAAGTGGAACAGAAAGCAAAGAAAATTCGGTTATTTCTTTGCAAAAAGAACCTTTCTCAAGGCGTTCATTGGGAGAAACGGGTCGGGCTCGGTCACGGCGGCCGAACAACTAGCGAACATTTTACTTTTGAACTACAGTAAAACCTTGACATACGAGTGCACTAACTTACGAGTATTCCGAGCAATTTCTTGTTTCGCCTTACGAGCCTAGACCCGAGTTACGAGCCGAGCAAGCGGAGCATTGCGAATGCGAATGCAATTTCGGAAATTGCATTCGCATTTCCGAAAAATTCTGAAGGGAAGGAAGAAACAAACCACCATGGATAGGTTTTTATCGAAACGCCCTGCAGATCAGTCAGAAAAGCGTGACGAAAAAGCCAAAAATCTATGAAAAAGATGCAAACGTCACTGATGAAGATTAAGTGTAAGTGAAGAATAATAATGTAGCAATTAAGTTTAGAACCAGTTTATTTCTTTATATTCTATTTTATTATCTTTGTATTATATTTTGTATTAATTATTTATAATTTATAAATACATTTCTCATTTTTATAACAACGTAACAAAGAAATTAGGGTGTTTTTTGGGGGGCTGGATCGGATTAATGGTATTTAAATTAATTTCAATGGGGAAAATTGATTTGATATACGAGTAAACCGAGTAACGAGCTCGGTCACGGAACGAATTAAACTTGTATGTCAAGGTATTACTGTACTAATTGGGATGGGTTAGCTTACTGCACATGGTGCTTCAAGTTGTTTTTGGTGAAAATATAGTGTGAAATAAATAAAAATGATACCGAATATTGTGTGTGTCTGTTATCTACCAATAAAACAATGCCTTTTGACGGTCATTTAGGTGCCCAGTGACCACTAAACAGAGAAGCTGTAACCATGGTAACAACAACTGCGTGACAGGGAAACACAATGTCAGCGCTTCAGTGCCTTAACTGCGTCGGGCTCGGGTCGGGTTCGGACATAAAAAGCAGAATTCCTGTCGGGTTCGGGTCGGGCTCGGTCGGGTTCGGACAGAAATATGCGGCCCGATCCGCACTCTAGTTCAGTGATGTCTTACTTGAAAAACTGTCCTCCACTGTTGCCAATCAAACTGTCTTATGCAACTGAGACACACGGTAGCTTGTTTTTTCTGTTTAAAGTCAAAGTCAGATGTATTTTTTTTTTTTTAGAAATGCTAGCGCCCCAACCTATATTTAGATCACCAGCCGCCACTGCAGTATAATACTAGATTTATTTAATCAGATGTTTGATTTACAAGTGCTGTATGCTAATCAGGTATTTTATTATGTATCCTAAAATGTAAAGAACATATTGGCCATATAGAACATATGACCCACAAGGATTCCTTGCAATACGAATATAAAAATTAGCTAACTTTACTCCCGGGAAAAAACATATTGGTTCATGCTCCCTTGCTACAGTCATTCTTTTGAGTGTTCAGTGTGTAAAACAGGGGTGGGCAATTCTAGTCCTGGAGAGCTTCAGTCCTCCAGTGTGTGTGCAGGTTGTTGCTGCAACCAGTTAAAGTGGCTCGATTAGGTAATTCGTCATATACACCAAAAACCGAATGACTCATAGATTAGGCCACAATAAAACACTAAAATACAGGCATACAGCCACAAAAAACATTCCCCTGCTGCTGTTCATATCATGGAATTTAGCTAAAATGTCAGATCATGTAAATAATTGGGCTAATTAAATAATTTAGATACAAGACAGAAACAGATATGGCCCTCCTTAACCATTCCTGTTTGTTGCATTAAAGTGATATGACAGCAGTCTCTGTGAGCCAGATTATTGACAGCTACATTCAAAGTAGGAAATTGTAGAGAACTGTTTTATAGACTGAAATAGTGCTGTTACTATATGGTTGCTGAAAGGCTAATTATGGCACAGATTCTTAAATATGTCATATGATTACAACATAGCATATCTGGCATTGTGATCCAACACTAGCAAACATCTTTAAAATGATTGCAAGATTTTGCAACATATTTTGATTTACATCAACATGATGAACATCATCATCATTTGGTGGAAAACTGTAGACGCTAAATGGTAAAATGAAGCGGAGTACAAGCTAGTGGAGCTACACTGAGGGGTTGTGTCTGATTTCACTATCGGGAATGCCTCTATGCTACCCTAATCAAAGAGTCATGCTATATAATGTAAGACAAAGTGATGCTAGATAATGCCTTTTTTGTCATCTTTGCTTGTATGATGCTTCAGAATACAACTTCTATCTTAAAGAAGATAATAGACCGGAGTTACGTTTAAGTACAGTAAAATATAAAGTTCTTTTTTTAAATCCAGACTGAGTTTTTTGGCCTGCTGTATAAACACAGCCTTAGTCTGCCTGCTTATTCTGCCTGCTTTTCCCTGATCCCACAGCCTTCTCAGTTGTGTTTCTACCAGAATAAATCAACACGCAATTAAAAATTCATACAAAAAATGAAAAATTTCATTATTTTATTTGGTTACCACTCTTCCCATTAGATGCTGTTTGGTATTTTTCTCAGGTTTTAGTAAAATTATGTAACATTTTGGAGCAAATAAGCATAGCAGTAGCCCAAAACTAGATGCTAGAATTGCAAAGATCTCCACAGCTACAGTGAACTTTCCAGGTGAGCTGACATAAGCTGGTATAAAAGCCAGCCACACTGCACAGAAGATCAACATACTGAAGGTGATGTATTTGGCTTCGTTAAAATTTCCTGGCAGCTCCCTGGCCAGAAAAGCCAGAATAAAACACACAGCAGCCAGGAGCCCAATGTATCCCAGAACACACCAGAATGCCTGTTCAGAACCCACACTACACTCCAGGATTATTTTGGAACGGCTGTACTGGGTGTTTTTATTTGGGAAAGGAGGAGCAGCGATCAGCCACACTGCACAGATTATCACTTGTATAAAGGTACAAGCAGAGATGATAAATCTCTGCTGTTTGGGTCCGAGCCATTTCATGATGTTGTTGCCAGGCCTAGCGGCTGTAAAGGCAGCCAGCACCACCAGAGTCTTCCCCAGGATACAGGAGATGCAGAGTGAGAAAGTGATGCTGAAGGCAGTATGGCACAGCATGCAGGACCATGATGTAGGCTCTCCGATGAACACCAGCGCACACAGGAAGCACAGAGTCAGAGAAAGCAGGATGAAGAAGCTCAGCTCTGAGTTGTTGACTTTCACAATTGGAGTGTTTCTGTGGCAGAGGAATACTGCCAGAACAGTGATGGTGAGGCAGGCTCCCACTACAGCTATCAGAGTCAGGGTCAGTCCCATTGCATCATGGGATAGGTACTCAATTGCTTTGGGTATGCATTCAGTTCTGGCTGCATTAGACCAGTAATCTTCAGGACAAGATGTGCAATCTATTGAATCTAAAATAAAAAAAGGCATAGTAACATACATATACATGGTAACAAACAAACACTTTTTTTTGTATTGAACAATTTGTTCCTTAACATGGTAGTCCGTTGGCCCCTTCCAAGGTCCGAATCAGCGCACTTGCCTACTATTGAGAATGCCAGTTGAGTATACTTTTTAAAAAAGCTGTTAAGTATGTGACAATTCTGAAAATTGTGTGTTCTTAACAACCCGGATGATATAATTATTTGCGGTTTTTCGCTGATAATAGTATGGACGATATTCTTTGCATACTGTATGTCACTAAACAGTATTCATTAAGATAGGGCTCTGATTCAAACACAGCCCTGTGATGGATTTAGTAGCGGATAATCAAACGCGGAGATAAGGGGATCAGAACAAGTCACTCACGCAAGTGAGGACCAATAAGGGAGTACTTACTATAAATACAAAGAAAGAAAAGACAGGAAAATAATTTCTGTAGCTAAACAGCCAAAAAAAAATGTACACACAAACATAGGGCGAACGCGAATATATGAGTGAGAAAGCAAACTAAATGTCCCGAGCTCAATACTGGAGCCAAACTGGGAAACTTAGAAAATAATAATCACCTTTGGCACGTAAGCTAAAACGGTCGGAAGAAGGTAAAACCAAAACAAAACAACAAAAGAAAAAACTGCCTCAGTAAGAACTGCAAAGGAAAAAATAAATAGCGCAGAAACGTTAACAGGAGGACACAAATCCTATACCTGAGAATAAAGCTATAAGCAAGGCCCTCGTGAACATTAAACAAAGTTTAATATCACAAGGTCGCTTGTATCTGGTTATACCTGGCTCTGTGTAACATAGAATGACAAAGAAACACCGGGGAAGCAGAAGTGAGGAACTTAAATACCCAGCAGGTAGAAGCACAGGTGAAAAGAATAACGAGTAAGGGGAAGCAAAACCCCGGAACGGGATGTGGAAAAAATTTAATAGATCCTCAATCGGGGTACCAGGACGAGAACCGCAACTGAAAAGAAAACAATAACCCACGCACCATGACAAGCCCAGGTATCAAAGAAACAAGGGGCCAAGGCAGAAAGAGAGGGTGCATTTTTGAGGTAGCACAGATTTAGTGTGAAGAGTGGAGTTCTCACCTGTCTTATTACTAATCTTCCCGCTGTCACATTGTACACAGTCAAAGCAGCACAGAGGCTCACCACGACGGGCAGCCTTCCTGCTTCCTGGAGCACAGCTTTCACTGCACACAGACACCAACACCTGCATGAGAGAGAACACAACCAGTTGTAGCTGTAGATACATGAATCTTGTTATAGGATAATTATAATATAAAAAATCAGAAACTTAATTGTAAAAGGAAACTGCCATATACTGTCAAATATACAATTACATAATCTTTTACCTATAAATATATTTCTCTTGCTCATGATGTAGACATCACTTCAATTTTAAATATACAGTCCAAGCCTGCACACGAAGGTCTGCACCTTTCACCTTCTCCACCTATTATTACGTTACAGACTTATACTACAATAGATTGAGTTCATTTTTTGCCTAAAACATCTACACACAATAGCCAATAATGACGAAGTGAAAACAGGTTTTTAACGTAATTATGTTTGTAACGTAATAAAATGTGGAGAAGGTGAAAGGGGTGTGCAGACTTTCCGGCTTGACTGGATAATAAAATAATTTAGTCAGGAATATTGTAACTTTCAAAGATTTGGTCCTGGTTGCCTACCTGCTGATCAATGTTGATTTGATGCTTTCACTTCAGATTTGCACTTACCTCCACTTTACCCTACAGAACTTCAACAAAGGGCATCGCATGTACTGAAATACACACTGTGTGTAGCTTGCCTCTCTCTGGTGGCCCGTCCACATGATCGTCTCCTGGATTAATAGTTCTTTCCCAGCCTCCTTTGCACCATCAAACCTTCCCACATTCACAAACTCAATATTTCCAGCTGCACCTCTTTGCCAGTTGATCAGATCATATGAAGGAATTGCATCTCCATTTGCATCAAAATTCACCTCCTCTCCAGAAATAGTAAAGGAGACCTCCTGAAGATAGTGCTGGAGCTTTTAAATGAGAATCAGAGACCTAATTATAAAATTGTATAAAAATCCCTTGCTACTCAAACAAAAGGTTTGCCATAGGGGCTGCTGGGTGGCTCATTCGGTGAAGGCATCACGCTGTGGTGCAGGGAGGAGCCCCATGCTGTTGGATCGAATCCAGACTGCCAATACCGAATGTGGCTAGTAGCTACATAAGGTGATGCGCAATTGGCTCTTGCGTCACCCAGCATATGCATGGGAGGGTTCAGTCAGTTAGGGGTTGGTCAATCGGGTGGTCAATCGGGTGCCCACGGACTGCAAGTCAAAGGTCATCCTCCGACTCCAATCTAGCAAGTTTAGCTATTGTCTGCAGTGTGAAAAGACACCGCTGGTACCAGCACATGTATTGGAGAAGAACTGCGGTTCTCTACACTCACCTGAATCAGCAGTGGGGTTCATGCATGAAATCAAAATTCTATGTTATGTTGCTATGCACTATGTACGTCGCTCTGGATAAGAGCGTCTGCTAAATGCCTATAATGTAATAGTTAATTTAAGAATTTATTTTTCATAATATATTTTTTAAATGTATTGGTGATTCTGCAGTTTTCATTCTCAGAATATTTTACACATGGCTATATTAATACAATAAACACCCAGTAGAATAAACAGAGATATTGCCTTAAAATAAATAGTGAAATAATATGCTTGTGGTCTGCTTACCTGCCATGGTTCAATGTTTGTGGCATCAGCACATGAGGAGTTGTGGAAGGGCCCTTTCCCAGGTTTACAGCTGATGAGGTTGTGCAGGGAGTGAGCGATGGCGTAAACGGCTTTGTACACGTTGTAGGAAACACGAGGGTGGGAGGTGTTCAGGTAGGCAGAGTGCTGCTCCTGCAGGGGCTCCAGCCCTGTACAGGGGGGCAGGTGAGAGGAGGCCTGGGTGCTGCTGCTGGAGGGGTAGAGAGAGCAACCGTACAAAGCACCCCACAGCTTGTGCACCAGGGCGTTACTGGGGTACCTCAATGGGTTTACACTCATCAGATAGTCTCTAAGACCTGGCACCTGCCCCTGCCGGATGGCAAACCCAATGGTACCTCCTAGAAATGGGTAGAACTCACTGCCTGTGAATAGTGAGGCTGTTACCCAGGCTTCACTGGCAATCCACTGGATCCCTGTGATGTTCTGTTCCATGTAGTCTTTGAAGATGGGGACCATTATTCCCTCACCAGAAAAAACAACTACTACCTTTGCAGTGGAATGCTTCATTACATTGATGATTTCAAGTCCTTTCTTCCTATTATAGAGTAAGGGGATCACTTGGTGGTAGGCTAAACATACACTGGTGTTTTTGATCTCTCTCAGGAGACCCTGCAGAGCAGATCTACCATATTCATGGTCACCGTAGACCACGCCAATCCATGTCCACCCAAAACGCTGCAGAAGTTGAGCAATGGCTTTAACTTGGTAGTCATCACTTGGGATCACTCGGAAGAATGTTGGGTATTTTCTCCTATTGCTGAGACAGACACAGGATGAAGAATAGCTGATCTGAAAAACAAAAACTTTGTTAGAACAAAAATTGAACAAACAAAAATGGTTAATTTATTCAAATTTTTGATGACATTCCAACTGGCGTACTTTTGATGAAGAGACAAAGTGGTAGCAAAGCAGCTGTATCTACTTACTTGTATACTGCAGCTTTTTACATTAAAAATTATTTCCTGTAAAAATGTAACACAGCACAACAAATAGGATTGTCATGCATAATTACTAAAGTGTAATGGGGGTACTATTGTGATTATATTTACAACAACTAGGATTCCAAACATCAAGCTTCAGTTTCATATAAAATACTAAATATATATTGTGAAAAAACTTTGTTTATGTTTCAGTCAAAGCTACTTATCAGAGGACAACTATAAACCCTCCATATACCAATAAACATAATTCAAAGTTTACAGAAATATGAATAAGTAAATTTATCCTAAAATTACAAAAACTCAAGAAAAAATTGTCTAAGATGACACACACCATTGGAATTCGGAATGGCTGCAGAGTTCTGGAGACAATAATAGACTGTGAAGAACCAGATGCTCCAACCACAGCCAAAAGAGGAGATGCGCTGGAACAAAGAGGAGCGTGAATTTCACCTGGTCCATTCAGAAGTGCTAGAGCTGCCCTTTGTGCTGCTAAGGAGCGTGCACAGGAGTCATGGATCTTGTATCCCAGAGTAAAGTTGGGCAACAGGTTCTGACTCAGGTTGATCTCCTCAACAGCCAGCCTCATGGTCTGTGCCCAGCGGAAAAATCTTGGGTTCAATCTGGACAGAGGACATGCATACTGTATATATCCAGAGAAGTGAGGATAAATGCAAGATTAAGGACAAATTCTAAACTTACCCATTACATGGTACTGCAGCAGGTTTGTAAGTCAAGTTCTGATCTGGCATCTCCATGTTGTGTTGTAGGGGGAAAATCCCTCCAATGTCGAGGTCTCCATCAGCCTGAAATCCTGGCTCAGAGTAGCCCAGCAGGGAACAGACTGGAGCAGGGGCCAGGCTGGCAGGACTGATAGCATAAAAACAGAGAAAGAGGCCCAGTATCAACAGAGGAGTCATCTTCAGCCAGGCTGGCCCCATAAACTGGAGTACAGAATGAGGAGCGTCTTTTTATTTATGTATTTATTCCTTTATTTATCAGCATCATCAGAAGAGCACGTGACAAGTTGTGCCATTGCCAACTGTGGCTGGTACGTCCATAGGGCGTGATCCGAAATTAAAGATTGCGTCACCCAGGGTATGGGAGGGCTCAGAAGGAGTCCGCGATTTGTCGCCTTCTAGCGAGCCCCGCTGGTCGATCAGGTGACAAGGCTGAGACACAGAGCACCCGAAATACAGCATGAAAGTGAGTTTTACATCATTAAAATGTTATGCTTGCTTTATTTCAAAACAACAGTAAAATAACCTTGGGGTTCCATTTGTAAATTGGAAGGTGCAAATTTTGACAAGATTTCCCCCAATCTCCTCACATTACATAAATCACACAGATTTATGTGGGGTGCCAAATGTCAAGTAAAAGACAAATTGTTTTTCCCGTGTTTTTTTTTTCTCTCATATTCTCATATCGTAAATATGTAATTTCCCTTAGAGATCAGATTTAGCTTAAATATGGCATTAAATCTGAGTTTAAAATAAATATTTTACTTATATCTGTTTCAGAAATAAATATTTAGTAAACTATAAATGTTTAAATTAAATAAAAAATAAATATCTAGATTAAAAAAAACATTTAGCTTAAATCTTCCAAAACCAAGATTAAAGACTTTTATACAAACATAGTTTATATATGTATATGAAGTTTCAAAGTTTTTACAGCATTTGTGCTTCTCTGTAGCCAGTATAATACAAGATTTAATCAGATGTTTGATACACATGTACTGTATGCTAATTTGTTATATTATTATGTATCTGGCTTTACTCCTGGGAAAAAAAAACATATTCCCTCATGCACCTGTGCTACAGTCATTCTTTTGAGTGTTCAGCGTGTAAAACAGGGGTGGGCAATTCCAGTCCAGGAGCACTCCAGTCCTCCAGTGTGTATGCAGGTTGTTGCTGCAATTAGTTACCCTGGCTCGATCAGCTAATTAGTCATATACACCAAAAACCGAATGACTTGTAGATTAGACTACAATAAAACAGTACATTACAGGCATACAGCCACAAAAACATTCCTCAGCTGCTGTTCATACCATGGACTTTAGCTAGAATGTCAGATCATGTAAATAATTGGGCTAATTAAATCATTTAGATACAATACAGAAACAGATATGTTAACCATTCCTGTTTTTTGCATTAAAGTGATATGACATCACTCTCTATGGGCCACATTATTGACAGCTACATTCAAGGTAAGAAAATAGTTGAGAACTGTTTTATAGACTGAAATAGTGCTGTTACTATATGGTTGCTGAAAGGCTAATTATGGCACAGATTCTTAAATATGTCATATGATTACAACATAGCATCTCTGGCATTGTGATCCAACACTAGCAAACATCTTTAAAATGACTGCAAGATCTTGCAACATATTTTGATTTACATCAACATGATGAACATCATCATCATTTGGTGGAAAACTGTACACACTAAAAGGTAAAATGAAGCGGAGTACAAGCTAGTGGAGCTACACTGAGGGGTTGTGTCTGATTTCACTATAGGGAATGCCTCTATGTTACCCTAATCAAAAAGTAATGCTATATAATGTAAGACAACGTGAAGCTCAATAATTCCTTTTTTGATGCTTCAGAACACAACTTCGATCTTAAAGAAGATAATAGACGGAGTTACGTTTAAGTACAGTAAAATATAAAGTTATTTTTTTAAATCCAGACTGAGTTTTTTGGCCTGCTGTATAAACACAGCCTTAGTCTGCCTGCTCCCACTTTTTCCAGATCCCACAGCCTTCTCAGTTGTGTTTCTACCAGTATAAATCAACACACAATTCAAAATTCATACAAACCTGCATTGTTTTACAACAAGTTACGACTCTTCCCATTAGATGCTGTTTGGAATTCTTCTCAGGTTTCAGTAAAATGATTAAACATATTGGAGCAAATAAGCACAGCATTAGCCCAAGACTAGATGCTAGAATTGCAAAAATCTCCACAGCAACAGTGAACTTTCCAGGTGAGCTGACATAAGCTGGTATAAAGGTCAGCCACACTGCACAGAAGATCAACATGCTGAAGGTGATGTATTTGGCCTCGTAAAAATTGCCTGGCAGCTTCCTGGCCAGAAAAGCCAGAATAAAGCACAGAGCAGCCAGGAGCCCAATGTATCCCAGAACACACCAGAAGGCCTGTTCAGAACCCACACTACACTCCAGGATTATTCTGGACCGGTTGTACTGGGTGTTTCTATTTGGGAATGGAGGAGCAGTGATCAGCCACACTGCACAGATTATCACTTGTATAAAGGTGCAGGCAGAAATTATAAATCTCTGCTGTTTGGGTCCCCGCCATTTCATGATGTTGTTTCCAGGCCTAGTGGTTGTAAAGGCAGCCAGCAACACCAGAGGCTTCCCCAGGATACATGAGATGCAGAGTGAGAAAGTGATGCTGAAGGCAGTATGGCGCAGCATGCAGGACCATGATGTAGGCTCTCCGATGAACACCAGCGCACACAGGAAGCACAGAGTCAGAGAGAGCAGGATGAAGACGCTCAGCTCTGAGTTGTTGACTTTGACAATTGGAGTGTTCCTGTGGTAGACGAATACTGCCAGAACAGTGACGGTGAGACAGGCTCCCACTACAGCTATCACAGTCAGGGTCAGTCCCATTGCATCATGGGAGAGGTACTCAATCACTTTGGGTATACATTCAGTTCTGGCTGCATTAGACCGGTAATCTTCAGGACAAGATGTGCAATCTATTGAATCTAAAAACAAAAAGGCATAGTAACATACATATACATGGTAACAAACAAACACTCTTTTTTGTGTTGAACAATTTGTTCCTTATCATGGCAGCCAGTTAACCCCTTCCGAGGCTGTGTCCAAATTAGCGCACTTGGCTAATATTGAGTATGCCAGTTGAGTATACTTTTTAAAAAGCTGTTAAGTATGTAACAATTCTGAAAATTAAGTGTTCTTAACAACCTGGATGATATACTTATTTCTGGTTTTTCGCTGATAGTATGAAGG
The DNA here is from genome assembly GCA_022702515.1 of Ilyophis sp. 1 JC-2022. Lineage (NCBI taxonomy): Eukaryota > Metazoa > Chordata > Actinopteri > Anguilliformes > Synaphobranchidae > Ilyophis > Ilyophis sp. 1 JC-2022. Next base: position 116,743,903 of record CM040402.1, read on the forward strand.
ATATTTTTCGCATACTGCATGTCACTAAACAGTATGCAGTAAGATAGGACACAGCTCAGGTAACAAAAAAACTAGGAAACAAGGCAGAAAGGAAGGGTGCATTTTCATATTTAAGGTAGCACAGATTTAGTGTGAAGAGTGCAGTTATCACCTGTCTTATTACTAATCTTCCCGCTGTCACATGGTACACAGGCAAAGCAGCACAGAGGCTCCCCACGACGGACAACCTTCCTGCTTCTTGGAGCAAAGCTCTCACTGCACACAGATACCAACACCTGTATAAGAAAGAACAAAGCAAGGTGTAGCTGTAGATGCATTCATCTTGTTAGAGGATAATTATACTATAAAAAATCAGATCCTTCATGGTTAAAAGAAAACTGCCAGACACTGTCAATGCAATTACATATTTTTTTAACTCTAAACATATTTCTCTTGCACACGATGCAGACATTACTTCAATTTTAACTACATAAACTTCACCCCTAGTGGTCGAGACGTATCCGTCTCCATTATAGTATTCATGTTTGTCTGAAATTATAAACTACAGCTTTAAGAAAACCCCGTAAATTTTGACGCAGTATTGTTTAAAAGGGTAGCCACTTGTGAAAACCAGAGCTTTTCCAGTTATACTGCTGTGCAATAAAATAAGAGGGTGCTATTAATAACCCAAAGCACTTACAACCGGTCTCACGCCTCAGCTAGAGACTGTAAAATTCACAGTTTATACACGCCAAGAAAATCATGTTCATCTATAGAAACACTATATATTTAAAACGTTGTACAAATGAGCATTCGGCAGATACGGCAGATAATACATCGATAAAAGATAACACGATGATGAAAAGTTCGGTGTTTGTTTTGATATTTAATGTAGTTCAATGTTTTATTACCTTTTAAAAGAAAAAAAGATCTGGCAAAAACCTTTGTTATTTTAACTCAGTGAAGAATCCTTGCGTATGATAAAATTGACGTCAATTCACCAACTGTATTAGGCTACCGTTAGTTGTAGGTTTACGTCATAATAAAACTAAAAATCTAACTACGGCTTGTTGTATTTCTACGTAGTAGCATATCCGAAAATAGTTCCACTATTATAGCTAATTTAAACGTGACAACATCTGATAAGCTCAAAACAAACACGTACCTTTTCACGGTCGTGTTCTCTTTTATCAATGTATTATCTGCCGTAGTTAGTGTGTGCTGTAAAATGATTCATTTAGTTGAGGTCGCGAAAATGAATGGGAGTGAATGGGTACCCCATACTTGCCAACCTTGAGCCCTCAGAAATAGGGAGATTTTTTAAAAAATTGTTGACGGGGGGGAATGGGGGGTGCTATCAAGAATTTTCGCGGACCTCGATTGTAATTGTTGGGGGGGGGGGGGGGGGTGTTGCAATCATCTCTTTTTTATTTTTTTTAAGACACTCTATTTCAGGGGTTTTCCATGCCAAGGACCCCCAAATAGTCATAGCCTCTGGCTGGGGCCCCCCTATTGCTAAATGGCTTTAAAAAAAAACTTTTAAATTACACTGGAAAATATAAAAAAATCTAACATACAGCTTCTTAATACAAAACACAATACTTTTCACCCTATTTTGATTCCATAATCGGGCCGTTAGCAGCTCAAAGTAACGCTTTGACTGACAGGCAGATGGTTAGTTATTGGCTGTGAAAGAAGGGCATGGCAAAGACCTAATTTCAATATGAAAGGATTTATAACAATTTATATCTTATTTTAAACCGGCACAGTAATCTTATGAATTTAATTGAAATTATTTATTTTTTTGCATTTTCCTCTCCCTTCCAATTGGCCCCCCTGGCGGCCCCCCGTTGGGCCGCGGCCCCCACTTTGAAAACCCCTGCTCTATTTAACGGTTTATTTAACGTATGTACCGCGGGTGTGCGTCTGCGTTAAAAGTAAATCCCCGTTCCCCGTTAACCATCCACGTAGATACACGCGTCAGATTTAAAAAAAAATAAAAAAATAAAAAAATTTTAAAACACGATATTGTCCGAAATCGGGAGAACTGCGGGAGATTGTTGACTCCGGGAGATTATCGGGAGAGGACATTGAAAATCGGGAGTCTCCCGGGAAAATCGGGAGGGTTGGCAAGTATGGGGTACCCTGCCAGCTGGACTAACGGCGATGCCTTTAATGGCCAGCAGGGATCGCTGATGTTGCTAATATTCACACAATGCAAATGTAATGGGGTAGACACATCCACAAAATTACTTATGTCACACTCAGGTGAAATATCCCTGTAAAGCCATTTTTCTTCAGTATAAAAGTTCATTAGCTTCTGTGTAACATGTGACCAAGATGCTTCAAACCAACTTTAATGTAGTCACAGACACTATTGCTAAAAAAATATATATATATTTTCTTATTTTCCCTTTATCATTTTAAAGGAAGTTTTCTTCAAAATAAAAGCACTCAACTTTCAATAGCTTCGGTGATATGGTACGTTGGCCAAGATGCCTCAAATTAACTTTATTGTCGTGAGAGACATTAATGCTCAAATTTATGACTGATAATTTTCCCAGATTTGAGCAATAATGTCTCCAATGAGATTCAATTTGGTTTGATGCTTCTAATTCACATGGCACGTGAACTATTGAAATTCAAGTGTTTTTTAGGCTCAACATTAATTTTCTTTTTTTCTACAATATGAATAAAGGCTTGTAAAAGTATCTTTGTCATACGCTGGTAATAAATATGTCAATTAAAATGCACTTACATGCTTCTGTCATTAGCTATTGAAGTTTGAAAAACGAATATCCACTGAATACCCAATATCCAGTATAAACCAACTTTATTACAGTCTATCACCGTCACCAGTGATGCAAGAAAATCATGGTATCATGGAAATCTCCTGATAACATTTACTTGTTATCTTGGGAAAACAATGTTTCATTATCTTAAGATCTCGAGAAAATTATCCCGTTATCTCTGGAAAACAACATTTGTTATCTCGAGATAATGACAGAAATAACTTGAGATCACAAGAAAACAAAGAAAATTGACTTGTTATCGCAAAAATGCACAGAAAAAAAAAAATGATGAATACATGGCCGTTTAGGGCTTCCATATATATTACTAGATATAGATATCTTTTTAATGAAACAAGAATGCTTGCTTATTCAGAGTGATTTACAACACCACTACATTAATACACAAAATAACACAGCAAATAATGACATCAGTGGCGGACTTAGTCATTTTGAGGCCCAAGGCAAACACAGGCATGGGGCCCTCACACATCCCTTGCTCTCCCCCCTTTTCAATCCTTATTTATCTAAGAAAGATCAGTTGTGATGCATGTATCATCATCATCATTGCTGCTGGAGCAATCTAGGTTGGCACTGCCAGCAGCAGCAATGGGTAACGTTTAGGGATGTTCCTAACGACTAATTTCCCTGAAATTTGAAACCGTTAATCACATTCTTCAATAACCAAATCGTATTTTAAATGCCGCTGCAATGTGTGGCACTTTGCGCCTTGCATTATGAACATTGCACATTATCCTACAAAACATGACAACAACTCACTAAATAAAAGTTAACAAATAACATTTATTGAAAACAATATTCAACGTAACAAAACATTTTTAGGAAACGTGCCTGATTATTACAACGGCATTTTCATTGGGTGAACGTGATCGCATAGCAAATACAGTAAAAAATAATAATCGGTCATCAGAAAAACTACCAATAATAGGAACACAAAAAAATAACAATTAGGCTGACTGATCGACGTGACATTAGATTTGCTTTATTGGGCTATTCAACAACGCGATAGGCCTACTTACTCTTTCCACCTCGCTGGTTTAACTTGCAGGGCGAACAGGCTAATGCGTTTTGTTTTTTTCCTTCGTTTTTTTAAATTATTTTTTTAATCCGGCGTTGTTAACATTAGTAACGGATTCTCGTTTTTTTATAAAGCAACATTTGACCAGGAAAACATGAAATTTCAGTGCAAATTATGTCAATATGTAATTTAAATTAATTAATAAAATATTAAGTATTAAGGGTAGCAACGTTTAATCGGCTAGTCGACTAAACACGCACATCCCTAGTAACGTTAGCTCCTCTTCGCTAGCATTAGCAATGCTAACAACACTAGTGCTAGTGCTAGCAGTCTCAGACTGACTCTGCTCTTCATTAGTGGCATCTGTACTACTACTAGCCGCCGTGGAAAATGTAGTTAGCTTTGGTAGTTTTGCCACAAACTTTTTACTTTCCTCCTGCTTCCTCCTTTTTTCAGCACCGCTTGGGTAGCTTTGCCATTTAGCGCATGCATTTTTAGAAAGACATAATTAATTACTGGGGGAAAAAAACAAAAAACGTTTATGAGGCATTTAACGGGGCCCTTTTGTAGTATGGGGTCAACTTGGGGCCCCAGGCAATTGCCGACCTTTGCCTAATGGGTAAGACCGCCTCTGAATGACATACATCACAAAGCAATAAACTCTGGAAAATAAATCCCAGCTCATATCCCGGACGAAACCCCAATTCTTATGAGCCAAACACATACTTGTTCACTTGTTATGACGGGAAAACGGAGTAAAAAAATTGATGAATACATGGACTTTTAGGGCTTCTGTAAATATACAGTAGCATGCACAATGGGACAATATTCTTGTGAATGTCTCCAAATTGCACAGAATGTGGCTAGGGTACTTCCAAGAACTTATAAATGTGAGCATATCAGTCAGGTGCTCGCATCTTTTCATTGGTTGCCTGTTAATTTTAGAATTGACCATTAGATTATACTCCTGACGTATAACGCTTAAAAGGTTTGGCTCAAGAATATCTTATAGAATTACTTATCCTCTTCTCCTTGAAGAATGTTTTGCTCACAACGTGTTGGGTATTTGAAAATTAAAAGTACGTCTAAAATTACATTGGGAGGCAGAGCCTTCTGCCACAGAGCTCCTCTCTTATGGAATAATCCCCCTTTGCATGTTCGGGGTTTTTGTTTCCATTTTCAAACTGGCTGTATGTTAATGAGGGGGTGTGGCCCTCCTATCAATCAAAGCAAGCAGTGTGTCACATTCAGGTTGGGTGAAGTAGCACTTAACAAACACTAGGGAGAGCCATAGCATAGGAGAATGGGAAACTTGACACAAGACTCCAAAAAGCTCTCAAGGCACTGCTAGGTTTTAATGAGATGATGAAGAATCTGAGCAGTGTTAGAAAGCATTCTTGTTTAATGATGGACATCGTATGCATTGTTTTTTTATTGTCCAAAATATGTCTTTTATTCTACTTTACAGTCAGTGTGGTATGACGTAGGATTGTTTGTTTTGTACCGCTTTCACAAACGTTACACTACACTCTAACAAACTTAGACAGGAGCTAGCTAGCCACTGCAACACTACACTATGTAACGTTCTTCAAACCTGGTAATATAAAACGTTGCGCCAGGTTAAACGTTGGAGTGGAGTAGTTCTTCGACTGGTGGTAATAAATCAAACCAAATTGAAACAAAATACAGAGGGAAGCCTGGATTGCAGTTGTCAAATGGGAAGAATGGTTGCCAACAGCCCATTTTCAAAATCTTCAGTTCTCACTTACGTTAAATCAATCAACTCAATCTTGATAGATCATGAAATAGTTAGGGCTATGAACAGTGTTCGAATTGTCATTGAACGCGGCAAAATCGTCCCACTTGTTAAGATATACAATTCTGTAAAACTAAGCGCATTGGGTTCAGTCCAATCAATTATTTTCACTCATCGTGTCCTTTCCTCAGTCCTTAGCTGCACCCATGCCCGGACGGGCCATCTGGCAGGCTGGTCTGATTTTCTACTGTTTTGGGCCGGTCTACCGTATAATCTTTCCTGGATACTGCCGGGTTCGTCACTCGAACAGGACAAATAACCAATCACTGCTTGACTACGAGTGGGAAGTTCAGCAATGTCCAATCAGATAACACTTTTGTTGTGCACGTTTATGAAAAGCCGAGGTTAGCTTTTTTTTTTTTATCCCATCCGTGGTCAGTAGCTAGCATTCGTGCTACATAATGCGAGTGTAGAACTCGCTAATAATGTTTATTTACAGGCCAATTGAACAAATACATATACATGCATCCGTTTAATGCTATGTGCTAGTAGCTAGCGAGACGGACAATCAAGCAATGGACCTGGAAGTGGAAAAAAGTTATACGCTGGGAAGAATTGTAGGCTACGCTACACTGGTCTGATTTCCTTGTTGCGAGAGAGAGATGGAGAGAGGAGAGATAGGACAGTTATTATTTTCATATTCTATTCTATTAATTTGTGGCTTGGTCATATAGTGATTGGTAATGTAAAGTTGGCCGTGTTTCTGTTTTTTTGGCCGCTGTGCCATGCGCATGTGTGTGAATGTGTTTGTATGACATCAATTGCTTCGGTCAAAGACGCATAAATAGATGTAGCCTAAATAACATTATTCTTTCTCAATCGTAGTTTTAATGCCGCGGTTTCCGCTTCTGCTTGTTATTAGCGCAGGACAAATCTTATGTCTGTTTGTAAAATTATGGCTGAAATGTAATTATTAAAGTTTTATTTTTGGTTTAGCGGGGGATAAATTACATGTAGCCTACAGGTAAATAAACTGCGGTGGCCTGTAAACTGTAATTTGTTCCGCTACTGTTTCAGAACAAGGGTGACCTGCACCTAAAAAACTGAGGGGGCACAGAGGAATAGCTAATGATAGGAGTTTATAACAATATCCTGTTTGAAAAATAGATTTGAGGGAATATACAGTCATCTTACAATATTTTTGGACATATAATAACATTTGGAAATAAAATAAAACTGACTTATTTATATGTAAATACATTTTGAGAAAACTTAATCTGAAATCTGGCTAAATCGAGGAGACAACATAATTTGCAGTAATTATCTATTTGCTAGCTACATCAATGTGAATGTGGTTACAATGGTTTAAAATATTATTTCCAGCATCAAGTTAGCAAAGCTGTATCCCGACTGTGAAGTTGAATGTGATCTCTAAATCTGACATAGCTTAACATGCGGTGCCTTTCATTTTTACTGCAACCTTGGAGTGTGATTCTGAACACTAAACCAGTACAACAAACATGGCAGCTTTCATGTAATTTATTTGATGGCTCAAGTGTAGGATCAAGCGTCTTACAAGTTGATGGGTTTTTGGATTGTTTCGAAGAGCACACAATTCTTCACAGATCTCATGTCTTAATTTTCCTCTTAAAGTGATGAAAAAATAAATGAAAAGGATAAATGAAAAAATTTGATTGTGTGTGCCTGACTGCGGCAAATCTATAGCAATCGCTTACATATTATAGTTTAAGACCCCAACCCCCCCACCCCCCGGCAACAAACAGCGCTCCCCTTGTTAACATTTTACAATTCTAACCCTGGCTATGAACATCACTCAACGTTGAAGTGCTGAGTCATGAATTAGCTAGGTTGCATCCAGTCCTAATGTCAGCTAATGTTAGCTAGTATCTGCTGTAAACATCAAAGAAAGCATCAATAGCTAGCTTCGCTGTGTAGTTAGTTTTGGTGTAACGTGAAATAGCTAGACTAGTTATATGGCAATACATTAATGTTACACATAGTAGCCCGGCCGGTCCATTCAAAGACATAAACGTGTCTCATTTTGTATGAAATATAAATGACCATCATGAATCTAGCTAGCTATTAAAATACTTTTTGAAGCTCAGATGCCGTGTAATGTTCATGAAAACAGAAAACAAAAATGGAAAAGGAAAATTGAATGTTTTCAAAAGTGCTCTTTCCACAGCTTTTGTCAAAGAACCTTCTCAGTTGTGTTTCTGCCAGATAACTCTTCCACACAAACTGCATTTTTTAAATTTGGTTACCGCTTTTCCCATTAGATGTTGTTTGGTATTATTCTCAGGTTTGAGTAAAATGATACAGTCTTGTATATTCCACATTCAATAATCTTATCATGAGAGAGCACATTGTAATGGTTTTTAATGACAATAAAAACTAAACTATGAAACAGGTTCTTTTATATCTATCCTTTCCCATCAGATGTTGTTTGATATTTGGTATGCGCCAAGATCGTCAAGATGGAGCCCTTCACCTGCCTGCTCCCACAACTTTTGCCCAATCCCACAGCCTTCTAAGTTGTGTTTCTACCAGAACTAATAAACACACAATTCAAAATTCATACAAGAAATGCATTGTTTTATTTGGTTACCACTCTTCCCATTAGATGCTGTTTGGTATTTTTCTCAGGTTTTAGTAAAATTATATAACATTTTGGAGCAAATAAACACAGCATTAGCCCAAAACTAGATGCTAGAATTGCAAAAATCTCCACGGCTACAGTGAACTTTCCAGGTGAGCTGACATAAGCTGGTATAAAGGCCAGCCACACTGCACAGAAGATCAACATGCTGAAGGTGATGTATTTGGCCTCGTTAAAATTGCCTGGCAGCTTCCTGGCCAGAAAAGCCAGAATAAAACACAGAGCAGCCAGGAGCCCAATGTATCCCAGAACACACCAGAAGGCCTGTTCAGAACCCACACTACACTCCAGGATTATTCTGGAACGGCTGTACTGGGTGTTTTTATTTGGGAAAGGAGGAGCAGTGATCAGCCACACTGCACAGATTATCACTTGTATAAAGGTGCAGGCAGAGATGATAAATCTCTGCTGTTTGGGTCCCAGCCATTTCATGATGTTGTTTCCAGGCCTAGCGGCTGTAAAGGCAGCCAGCACCACCAGAGTCTTCCCCAGGATACAGGAGATGCAGAGTGAGAAAGTGATGCTGAAGGCAGTATGGCGCAGCATGCAGGACCATGATGTAGGCTCTCCGATGAACACCAGCGCACACAGGAAGCACAGAATCAGAGAGAGCAGGATGAAGAAGCTTAGCTCTGAGTTGTTGACTTTGACAATGGGAGTGTTCCTGTGGTAAAGGAATACTGCCAGAACAGCGACGGTGAGACAGGCTCCCACTACAGCCAACACAGTCAGGGTCAGTCCCATTGCATCATGGGAGAGGTACTCAATCACTTTGGGTATGCATTCAGTTCTGGCTGCGTTGGACCAGTAATCTTCAGGACAAGATGTGCAATCTATTGAATCTAAAATAAAAAGGTATAGCAACATGTATTATTCAAAAAAGAGAAACATTATTGTGAAAAGTGGAGTTCTCACCTGTCTTATTACTAATCTTCCCGCTGTCACATGGTACACAGTCAAAGCAGCACAGAGGCTCCCCACGACGGACAGCCTTCCTGCTTCCTGGAGCACAGCTCTCACTGCACACAGACACCAACACCTGTATGAGAGAGAACACAGCCTGTCACTGCAGATACATATATTTTGTTATAGGATAATTAGAATATTAAAAATCAGATAGTTCATGGTTAAAAGGAAACTGCCTGACAATGCAATTACATAATAATTTACCTCTAAAAATATTTATCTTGCATATGATGTTGACATCACTTAAATTAAAAATATATAATAAATAATTTAGCCAGGAAGATTGTAGCTTTCAAAGATTTTGTCCTTGTTTAATTCCTGCTACTCAATCTAGAGTTGATGCTTTCACTTTAGATTCGCACTTACCCCCACTTTACCCTAAAGAACCTCAACAGAGGGCATCGCATGTACTGAAATACA